>OY728140.1:1746868376-1748118376 GCA_963277665.1 Viscum album
TAATTTTTATGGTATAACTGGTTCATCTGAAGGGTTAGGATGAATGTATTTAGTTTTTCATACACTTAATAGGAGTGAAAAAACATACTGGATTGACAAAGTGTATTGAACATAATTTTTTTAGTATGTTCTAATAAGGTTTATGTTGTGATAATATTGAATACCTTTCAACAAGAAACTAGAAGAGTTTAAAAGTGCTAAAATGGTCAAAGATGAAGTTGAGATGTTTATGAAAATCATGTTTCTCGAATTTGGTTGAGCAGGTTAATAAAATTGATTTCTAACCCATTCCATTTCTGGAGTACCTATAAAGAGAGGTCAAAGTAAAAGGTACTCGTATAGTTTTCACACATGATATAGAAAGAGTGAAATAAAGGTTTTGATATATAGTTGGATGAGGAAAATTTCCAGGAAGAATTTTTTGAAGAATGTTTTCTAGACAAAATACCTATAATAAAGAGGTTGCATTCATGGTTTTATTGATCGGGATGAGATATTAGACTAAAAAATAAGACAGACTAATTCATGGAAAAAAGAAGCGATTGATAATTATTTTTAAACTATCTATTCATACTAGGTTTAAAGAGTTAATAATCAGATTGATGAATGTTTCTAAGGTATCATACTGTGTTTTTTACGAAGTCTAGAAGAGTTTCTTCTACCTACAACTATGTATGAAATTGAATAATTGTTTTATTCAAGAAATAATAAGGTTAACTTTGTTTAAGTAGCACAATGACATGTTTGGAACCAACTGGGGAAGGTTTCTAAACCTGTTAAAAAACTTATCTTACACCATTCATGCTTGAATAAGTACATGAACTAGTGTATTGATCATAGTTCTACACAAGTGTAAGGGTATTTCCAACTTGTTTTATCCAAAAAAGTATTTTTTTTCTAGTGGATTTTATGGTATTGAATTATTTATCAATCATTACAAGGACAAGGTACTCTTATTTATAATTTAACCTTATAAATACTTATGTTTCTTCGGATGTGTGATTTTTTTTATGAAATGTGATACATATTTAATTGGAATCCAAGGTTTTTATACAATAATGATAACATAAAATAAAAAATTAATCATTGATTCACCCACACTCCCTCTCATTTATTATAATAATACCAGTTGGTCTATTTCACATGGAATTAGAGAGAAGACCCCTTCATTTACTATTTGCTAAAATATTTTAAGAGAAGTTATTATGGATAATTCAAATTGTGCGAACATTAAGAAGATTCTAGTATTTCATGGAAATAATTATCCTATATAGAAATACAGGATGTTAACTTATCTAATATATCTTTTTTCTGATGTTTTGGAAGCTTGCACATATGGATTTCTTCCTCTTATTGAATATGTTCATGTTTTATTTGTGAACAAGAAGAATCGTGAATAATGTAAAGATAAAGAAATGATTCACTCAGATAAATTTTTTAATGTCTAATTCTTAGAGTGAATGTATTTGGTATTAATAAGCCATTCTAAGAGAAGTGGTAAAACATTTTTGAAGTAAATATGAAGGTTAATATAGAAAAGATAAAAATTTGGAGGTTGAACTTATAAAGATCTCTAAATGGGTGAGTATAAATCTATGTGTGAATGTTTTTCAAGGGTAAATGATATAGTTAGAAATATTAGATCTTGTGTTAAGAAGTAAGAATATAAAACTATTGTTGAAAATATCATAAGAATTTTTTCGAAAAATATTGATGGTAAAGTTTCATATTTGGAAGATAGAGATCCTAAAAATATTTCTTTGGATAAACATCACAATACTCTAATTACTTATGAAATTTGTATGGAGAAATTTATGAAAAGTAAATTAAATGTTGATTGAGAAATTTCCTTCAAGGATTCCAAGCAAGGAAAATATAATAAGGTTCTTAAAGAAGAATAATTTTGTGATTCTAAATCCAAAAAATTATGTTAATAACAATTTTAAAGAATTTTTATCCTTGTTTTAAAAGAATGTGAAAATAGGTATAAGAATTTATAAAGGAAATATACCCTAGAAATTTTTTGAATATAGAGCACTTGGGATCATTTTTGATAATTTTCCTTATAAAATAAATAAATAATATACTTATTAGTATTATTAAACGACAAGAAATTATTGGAAGAGTCATGTTGATAAATTAAAACCCAATTCTGAGGGAAAATATAAAAAGTTTTATAAATCCAAAACTAAAATATCTTTGTCTAAATATTATAAATATGAAGATAGTAAATTTGAAGATAAAAAATTCTTTGAAGTTACTGGAGAAAATTTGTTCTTTGAAAAAATGAATGATAATTTGTTTAAAAGCATTATATTTTAGGAATAATTGATTGAGTTAGAGTTTAATTTAAAGAGAGAGTTCAAATATTTTCTTGTAAATATAGTAAGACATGATAGAGAAATCAATAATTTCAGAAATAAAATTATATTAGAAAAAAATAAAATATGTCTTCAAGAAGAGATATCTAAGGAGATGGAAAATATTATTTATATTAAAATTTATCTTCAAAAAAATAATCTAAATGATCAACTTGATGTAATGTTAAAATCAAAAGAGTAAGAGTTAGAACTTGTTCAACAAGATTTTCAAAAGTTGAGATTTGAGGTAAAAGTTTCATAAACTATATCTATAAAGGTGGAAAAATTTATAGAATGTGTGAACCTAAGAAAAATAAAAAAAAGTTATCATCATTAGTTGAAAATAAATTGGATCTTTTTTCTAAAATGAAAATGTTTAGAAAATAATGTATATAGAAAATCCAATCAATGATAAGAATCCAAAGTTTCCAAAATTTCTAAGTATAAAACAATGGTTGATAGTTATTTAGGTTATGGATAAGTTAGGATGAAATATAAATGGATGAATAAGATCCTAAGTGATTATAGGTATGATTTGGGAAAACAATGTTCTGATGGGAATGATTATAAAGTTATTAAAAACATGTTTACAGATCCAGACAACATGGTTATTGCAGAGGAAAGTATTTTTCATTGTGTACTACTGGTATTGTGGTGTATTTGAGAATACCAAAAACATGTCTGGGTTAAATAAAAAACACTACAATTATATCATGATTTATAGGAAGAATAGTTCAAATGAGAGTCAATACTCTCAATGATAGAACTAAGAGAAATTATTTCTAAATGTTAAAAATATATACAAAACATCGGAAACTATATTACCAGAATAAAAAAATGTTTATAAAAATTCACAAAAGAATTATGTGAATTAAGATAATGCAAATAAAAATCACTAATTGTATAAACTGATCTCAAATCTATCAAAGTATAAAAACTAAGGAGTTTTTACAATGGTTTTTCTTCCCATATGCTAAGATATTTGAAACTTTTGAAGAATGTCAATGATTTAAATGAAGGAAATATGATGCTTTGAAATGATTAATCTCTCATAATTAAAAGTGGTGGATTTTATATTATTGGGGAAGAAACATTAAAAAACAATAATTCCTTTTTAGTTTATTGGTTGAAACACAACTTTTTTTTCTACTTCATAACTTTTTGTAAAAATTAATAATGTTTTTTTCTGAAAAAATTGTATTTTTTTGAAAATTGTTGAAAATGGAAATGTAGTTACAAGATCCTAACATACAAAATGTTACTTGTTTCATGATGTTGAATTACGTAATTAATGTTACCTAATCATGATGGAATAAAATCAATTTTGGTATAAGAGGTCGGGACGTATGTGTCTGAAAAACATGAGAAATTTATTAGTGAAAGAAAATGTTCATGATATTCCTAATATGAAAAGAAGGATATATTGGTGTTGTGAAATTTTTCAAAAAGGTTTGATTAAAAATTCAATGCATAAGAAAATTAAAAAAAATTCAACACGAACACTAGAATTGATTCATTCTGGTATTTGTGGTCCAATGAGTAAACAATCAACTTTTAGAGATAAGTAATTTATTTAATTTATCGATAATTTTTCTTGAATTACTTTTGTTATGTATTTTAAACATAAGTACTATGCATTTAAGATGTTTAAGTGTTCCAGGATTAAGTTAGATTAAGAATGTTGGTATTCAGTAATGAAGTTTAAAAATTATAATGGTGGTGAATACAAGAATAAATAATTCAGAAGTTATGTTGAAACCCATGGAATTCATATTTAGTTTAGTTCACCAGATACACCATAATAGAATGGATTTTTTGAAATATATAATTGGAGTTTGTTTGAGATGAGGTGTACAATGTTACATAAAAATGGTCTTTCTCACTACTTATAAAGATAGACAATGTGTATAGAAGTTTATGTTCATAATTGGGGTTTCTACCGACTAGGTACTGATATGAATCATTATGAAATTTTATATGATAAAAATCTATGATTGAAACACTTAAGAGTTTTTTGTGAGTCCATGTATCATAAATAAAAAATGTATAAATCCTATAAATTTTTATTAGAGAGGTTATGATGGATTATTTATTAGTTATGCCATGGATGGAAGATTATATAGATGTTTTAACAAATAAATTAGAAGAATTATTGATTCTGTTGATTCTGTTTATGTAAAGGCTCTTGAAAAATATGAGGAATATGTTTCACAAACTCATGTATAAGGGGAAGATAAAAAAGATGAAATTTTTTTTATGATAAATCTGAAATGAATTCCAACAATAGTGATTCTATTTATATGGATATATTAGACTCAACTATATCAATTGACGAGAGATAACTTAAAACATCTCATCTTAGGATGAGGAAATTGGTGCAAACTCAAAACATCAATAGTGATTAGCAAACAAATGTTCCTACAATAAGAACACAAAAAGTTATTTCACATACTGCTCTCTATTCAAAAATTGATCTGAGATATTATAATGAATATTTTTAGAATCAAAATGGATTTAGGATATGCATGAAATGTTGGATCATATTGAAAAAAAATTATACATGGTATCTAGTACCTAAACCAAATGATAAAAATGGTGTTGGTAAAAATTTAGGGCTTTTGTATAGGTTTATTGAATATGGTGAAGTGATAATAAAAAAATTATTTTTCAGAGGTTACTCACAAATAGAAGGTATTGATTTTAATGAGACTTTTTTTCCGGTTGTAAGGTTAGAAACAATTAGTATTATTCATGAAATATCTGCCCTAAAAAGTTAAAAAATCATTCATATATTTCTAAAATAATTAATTTATTAATAGAGAATGTTATGAAGAAGTGTATGTTGAGAAAATTTTTGGATTTTTTATTGGGGATGTTGAAATTTATGCGTGAAGTTAAAGAAATATTTGTTCGGGTAAAAGTAAGATCCAAGACCTTCTTATTCAATGTTAGAGGTCTTCTTAAAAAGATTAATGTTAAAAAAAGGAAGAGTTTATAGTAATCTCTAAATCAAATAAATCCATAAGATTTACCACATTGTAATTGTATATGTTAATGATATTATCTTTTCTAAGAATGGTTAAAAAACTTGTGAATGTTTTTCTAAAGTGATGATGATGTTGATTGAAGTTTCCATGATTAATAAATTGAAATATTTATTGGATTAGAAATATCACAGAAAAGAAATATGTTTCTTTCTAAAGGGTAGTATTAAAATGAACTTCTGAATAATTAAATAATGGAGAATTTGAAACGTTTTTAAATACCAATTTCAACGGAATTTGTTTTACTAAATATAGAGAAGGAATGGAGATTGGTTCTAAAGAGTTTCAAAAACGTACTTAAAGTTTTTTATATATTACTAATTCATGAATATATATTTTTTATATTGTTACATTATGTGTAAGGTTCCAAATTTGTCTATATGAATCACATATCTTGGAAGGAAAAATAATTCTTTTGTATATCATAGGCACAACATATTTCAAAATCAAATACAACTCAGGAATAATATATTTTTTTGGGTGTATAGATTTAGATTGTTCAGAAAGTGTAGGTAATAAAAAATCCACAACCTTGTGAAGTATTATTTTTGGGTGAAGGTTTTGTAAGTTGGAATACTAAGAAATAGAATTTACTTACTCTTATCATGGAAGAAGATGTGTACTTTTCCACCACTCAAGCTGCAACATAACTTATATGGATGAAGACTTAGATATAATATTTTCTTGTTAAAGTTACGTTACCCCTACTATTGGGTTTTGAAAATCATATTGATACAAATATAATAAGAAATATAGCACAAAATTATATTTTTCAGAACTTATTGATATAATATATAACTTCATTAAAGGGAATGTGTAAAAGTATGAACTCATTCTGAAGTATATTCCTACAACAGAACAAGTTATTGATATTTTTACAAAACCATTACCAAAATGAAGATTTTTAAAAACTATGGTTTAACATGGTAATTATACCTTTTTTTGAATAAGTTTATGGAATGTGTTTTTATCCCCACTCTCCTAGTATTTGGAAAGTGTTGTCAGGGGTCATGATGTACCATAAATCTATCCTTTGATTTTTGATAAACCTTTTAGGTAAGCATATATTTAGGGGGGACTTTGGGTAAGAGGTGAACTCAACATGTGATGTGTGTTAAATGTTTTAATAATTTCTTCAACTTTTTGTAGGAATATTCTAACATGAAACAAGAAGAATTTTTTAAGTGATATGAAAAAGTTTGATGTTTATGAATATGTTTCTTAATTGACAACTATTGAACAACATGGTTTTGTTGTCAACAATTGTTATTTCCAAAAATGACTTCACTTGTGTAGGATTATAATTGTTGATTAGTGATCCATATATTAAGTTTATAAGTCCTATTTATATATGAACCTTAGTTGACAAAAAAATAAAAATTGGGATATTATTGCGACCGAGTTAGCTAAAAGTGGTTTTTGGATGTTTGAAGAAGTTGCTGCTATTCGTTTTTTTTTTATTTTTTTATCATTATATAAAATCAATTCACATTGTGATTGTATTTTATTGAGTGAAAGGTGTATCATAATTATAATATAGGACCAGTTTTTTAATAAATTACATAAAAATTAGGTTTATGTTCTAAAAATGTTCTTTTGGTGATGTTGTTTTTCAGACTCACATTGTGTCCATATTGATGTTTTTTATCAGAGTGAAAATTTGTATTAGATTCTGAATATCATTCAATATATTCAATACTGAATCTGATGATGCTTTTCTAGTTTTTAATTTCTATCCATCATTAGTTACCTAAAAACTTGTGATCAAAAATTTATGAAAGAAAGGGGAGAAAAGGTGTTTGATTGTTTCAATGATTTTGGAATCAGTTTGAGTTTTTTAAAGAAAGACAAAATGTGATGAAATTATGGGAAGTAATAGAATTATCTTATTTAAATTAGAATATTATTTTTCAATACTTATGTTATTAACACCTTGTATAAGTCATGATACAAGTAGTAGGTTGTGGAAGAAAAAATAATACGAAGTCGATGTCTTCTGGTCTTATATAATCAGTGTAAGAAGTACTAGATGTTGAAATTGTTTATTATCTGATAAGTTTGGATTGGGTGGAGGATTTTTGGATGCTTCGATCGACCGATCCATTAGACAAGACGACTCATTAGATGAACTAATTATTTGAATACTCTATTAGTTTTCAACATGTTGAAATAATTTTTTACTGACATTGGTCCATCGAACACGATGTCCCATCGATTTATTTAATGGGATTCTCAAACGAATATATTAGAAAATGCGTTGGTATCTTTATGAAATTACATGTAATGTTACATTATATGTAGTTATAAGTTGTTATGTTTTTGGGATTGATAAACCAAATGAGCTTCATAGAGATATTAATCAGATGGGATTAGAGAATGATCAATATGATGAAGTTCAAAAATTCTTTTAACAATTTTTATAGAGAAAAATTATTTTTTGTTCAATGTTTATTAAGGAAAAAGTCAAGATTTATTTTAATATGGTCAAGAGTTATCAAACATGATGTGACACCAAATGGAAACTAGAGACTGATCCACAATTTTCATTTTTACACTAACAATTCAACAAACACTATACTTCATTGGACATAGTTTTTCATAGGCGTGAGTATTATTTGAATGAATAATGAAAATTTAAAATATTATGAATCTACTAATAAAGTGTTGTTGAAGTATTTCTATGTCGTTAAATGTTACAATAATGTTTTTTTGAAAACATGTTCAACTAGATAATTGAAATTGAATATCATTATTTATTCATATGTTTAATTAGAGGAAAACTCATATAATATAGATAAAGTGTATTAGAATGAAAATATTTTGTATGATCCAAGAAGGAATAATTTTATAGAATATTCAAGATGTTTTTATAAGAATCCAGAAGAGTTGAGAAGTACTGAAATGGTCAAAGATGAAGCATGAATATAAGTGAAATTGGAGTTCTTATAATTTAGTTGAGTGGTAAAAAAAATTAGTTCCCCACTCATTCCATTAATGGAACACTTATATATATTTGTTAAACTAAAATGTACTCTGACACTATTTACGTGTGAGAGCGAGTGAGAGAATTGAAGTGGTTGACACAAATTTCAATGAGGAAATTTTTTGGAATAAATTTTTTTAAGAGAGTTTTCCATTTAGATGTAGTGTAAGAAAGTGGTTATAGTCGGGGTTTTTCTGATCGGACTGATCTATGAGACTGTGAAATTAGACTGAATGATTCATGGAAAGAAAGAAGTTATTCAGAATTGTTTCTAGACAATCAATTCATACTAGTTTTTAAACTGGAAAATTAGAATGAGGTATCAGACGGAGCTTTCGTATGAAGTCTATAAGATTTGTTTCTACCTACTACTGGGTAGGAAGTAAATAATTGTTTTTTTAAATAAATAAAAAGGCTAAATCTGTTGAAGCATCATGGTGAAATGTTCAGAACCAACTAGTGAATTATTATAAACTTGTTACAAAAAATATATTATATCATTCGTGCAAGAAGAAGAACATGTACTATTGTATTAATCATAGTTCTACCCAAGTGTACTAGTATTTCTTAATTTTTTTGGCTACACAAAAGGATTTTTTCCAGTATATTTTTTAGTACTAGATTATTTCCAATAATTTAAAGGGTTTTCTACTCTTATTGAGCAACGACTCTTGTAAATACTTATGTTCTAATAAATGAGTGAAGGTTTTGTTTTTAGAAAAGAAAAAAATATTTAATAGGAGACAAAAGTTGTAAAAACATAAAGATAACATAAAAATATAAAATAATTACTAATTAAACCCTCCCCATAAGTGATTATACTGATATTATTTGGGAATTTATATAAATGAGCATAATGAGAGCTAAGCCGTAAGGTATGGGTATTTCTAGTCTCAATTTTCTTTTTGAGATACTTATTTTATTTTCATCACTAATTTATTTTGTGTGGTATATATAATACCATATAAAATTATATATCATTAATCTAACTCATTTAATGATAATTAATGTTTCCATTTATGTTATTCTTTCATGGGGAATATTTTTCAAAAGCTACTCAAGTAATGATGGATTTTTTGTCTCAATTTTCTTTATTTGAGATGTATGTTATGTTTTGAATATATATTCATTAATTAGGTGTATTTAAAAACCCATTCAAATTGAATATCATGAATTTGACTATCCTCGTGATATTTTAAGTTTCATTTTATGTTCTTCCTTCATAGGTTTTATGATTGAAGTTTACAAAATTGGTAATAATTTTATGTTACACTTTAATTGTTTATCCGGAATGTTTATAGGAAAGTGTCCAAGGATGAAATTTTATTATCTTACACTCAATAATTATCATTCATTTTCTTATACACTTTTTATTAAAGATATATTCAAGTAATGATACTTTTTTATACTCTATTTTACTAAAGATGAATAATAATTATTTTTAATAAAATTAAACTTTATTTCCCTCTTTGGTCGAAAATCTGTTTTCTTCCAAAGTCGTGTTTCTTAATATGTTTGAAAAATGATTTATTACTATATTATTATTTTTAAATGACATTTTTATCCGTGCATTACTTTTAAAAAAAATATTTTTAAAGGAATATTTTTGTCATTTTTCAAAATAATACTCGATTAGATTTTATCAAAATTGTGAATGAGAATCTTTATTTTAACGTGAACTGCTTGAACTAAATATTCTGACTTCATGAACAATAATTTATTTGAATATTACTTTATTTGTTTTAATTTTTTTTAAATAAAATGTTTTTTAAGAAGTTTTATGTTATAAAAAATAACTTTTCGAATTGGAAAGGTTATTTTCCTCAAGAAATGTCTTAAATTATTTTTAATGATTATTTTATAATATTTCAAGGTTATTTCTTTGAAATTTATGTTCAAAAATGTTTTAGGTCTTAAAAATATTTTTTATGAAAATATATATTCCTCAAAATATTATTTAAATAATATTTCAAAATTATTTTTCATTTATGATTGAAATCTATTGGTGTTAGCTATGCCTTCCAGGAAATATTACCAAAGTACACCATTTATATTATTTCTCAGAATGGTTTATTTTTTGATAGAGTTATGTTTATGAAACCCATTTCTCTTCCACATGATATAATTTGATTAAATACTTATGAAACTCGCTTATTTTATGGGTTATCCTAGGAAAACATGATTATGAATAATGTCTTTTTTCCATAAGTTATGATATGATGAAATGTCTATGATACACAATTTATTTCATGGGTTATGATATGATTAATGTTTTTTATCTTATGTAACATTTAAGTGTGATTTACATTATGTAAAAACCAGTATCAATATATCCCTCCAATGCATTGGGTAATGATTTATATATCTCATTGGATTAAAATGACTAGAACAAGGAGTGAACTCTTTATAGTAAATGACTTTTTTTACTATAATGGACTTGGCAGTTCTCCATGAAATATATGGAAATGATTTTCCATAATTGTGTATATGACAAAAATATCATGCCTATGCCAATGTTATAATATTATTGATCATTTTCATTGATTATCTTATGATCCATGTCTTATGAACTGAAAATCATTATAGTTTGAATCATGAATATGATCTTTAATATACAGGGTATGGTTTTCATACATTATGTTCATTCTCTCAAACCCTTATGTTCACATTATGCTTATGTATCTCCCTTGTTTACCCACATTGATTATTTTATCTCACCAAATTCTATGATTCCTTTCTGCATGTTATGAAGATATGTATTATATATGATATGTGTAACAAGGGTTCTAGTTATGAAGATCCTAGTACGAGACAATATAGTTTACTTGTGGACCAGGGTTTATGTTTCCATGATTATATTGACAATAAACTGTTACGGTTCTCAAGCACGTGTTTATTTAATGTAATGAATATTTATAAAAATTATGTAATATCTATATTTGTTAAGCCTCGGTCATAATTTTATGTATTAGAGGATATGTTTATTAAACTTTTAGAAAATCTGATAATAAAACAATAGTGAGATCCCTAAGGACATGTCTAAGGATAATTCTATGAATGAGTCAAAGTATACAAAAATTCCCTATATTTTTTTAAAGTATAGAGAAGGTTGTTTCCAAACAATTACATAACTAAATGCATGTTATAAGTGGATGTGACTCTATCCTAGATATACCTAGGGGTAACAACCTAGAGAACATCTTATTGAGCTAGACTTGATTAGGAACTAGAGCATGATAATGGGCCTTTCTACACACCAATTCTGACACTCACGGGGGATATGCTTTGGGAATTCACCAACTTTTTATACACCATCATAACAAAATTCAAATATAATATTATTATGAATAAACTAGGATAAAACTTTGGTGAAATAGATGAAATAATGTTTCATGATTTATACATTATATAAGTGATTTCTCATGATTATATGGTTCCCTATCTTGATTTATATTTTTACACTTTGTTTTTTGGTTTTATTCAATGGATAGAGCATGAAGGAATCCTGTTAATACCATGCGTGATGGATAATGAAATGATTTTCTTCAAAAGAATCCAAAAAATATAGGATATGGAGTGAAATAATCTCATTTTTATTCTCAAACAAATTTTTCAGTCTATTAATCAGGTTGGACATCCAAACATTCAAAGGATGGTACATTATTCTGTTGATTACTTACAGAGGAAACATCCACCATATTTTAGTGAATCTATTAATCCACTAGTTTCTAAAAAATGGACATGTACCACTGAAAATATATTTTTCCATTATCAGTGTTCATAAGAAGAAAAATTAGTTTTTAATGTCTATTATTTCGAAGGTGAAGCAGATCAATTGTGTACTCTAATGGTGAATACTTGGAAATAGGATGAAATTGAATCCATGTATTATGATGAGTTCATGAACATGTTTTTAATAAAATACTTTATCATATTCATTATAAATGGATGGAGAAGGATTTCATTGAGCTAGAGCATAAGGATGAATCTAATTCTACCTATGATGAATAATTTTAAAATTATTGTGAGTTAAACTCCTAGTTTTATCATCCATTATGAAAGTAAGGTTGATCGATTATCTAGTATTATAAAGCCATGTCTACAAAGGGTTTTATCCATAAGATACAACAACAGCTATAAAGAGATTTTTTATGTACTATCAAGGTGGAAGTAGCATTTTGATTTATTTATCAATCTCATGGTTTTGACAATAAAATGAAGATGGAGTCCAAATAAAAATCTAAAAACATTGGGGAGAAAAAGATGATATTTCCTTTATTCTCAAATTGTCGGAAGAATCCTAGAGAAAATTTTCTTAAGGGGGATATAAATTTTTTTTATTGTGGAAGTGATGGTAATTATGTAATTGATTACTGATGTGGGGGGAGGAAGTTAGATAATGATTGAATAGAGAGAAAGATGCATAAAATGCACCTCTTTCACTACAGTTATTCAAGTATAAGGATAATGGGAATTATGCTAACCAGTGACCAAACCTGATGGTTAACGGTGATGAGAACCCTCTTAATATGAGGGAAAAAGTTAAATCTCATGCGGTCACCGTCTCTGATGGGGGTTATGATGATGATATGGTAAAAGGTACACTTACCATTCACTCTTGAACTACTAATTTTTTTTGACTTTAAATCTACCCATTATTTCAAATCTAATGAATTTTACAAGGGTGTCAATATGAAACACAGATGATTTGATGTGGAATTAGTAGTGAAAATTACTAATGGTACAATGATGGTATATCAATTGTATGATTCCTATTGTATTGAAATTTGGAAGAATGTGCTTCCTCAAAATCTTTTCATTCTTTATTTGGTTGACTTTGATGTTTTCTTATGCATGGATTGTCTTTTTATACATAAATCCCACATCAATTCTTTTGGAAGTTAAGTCATATTTGATACTCCAAACCAACATATGGTTATCTATCAATGTGATGATAATTATGAAATTTTTGAAGAAGGGTGTTTCATTGCAAGAAATGTATAATGGTTTGTGTTTTAGGTTAATAATTAATAGAAGATCAGGAAGTTTACAAGGAAATGGATCTTATAGTTCTAGAAGACAAAATTATTGATTGTGGTTTTCTTTCTAAGTGTTTACCATATTTTTGGGTCTATAAATTAGAATATTGAGAAATGTGTTTTTGGAAAAGGGATTTGCATGCAAGATTTAAGGGTGTTTGGAAACATGCACACAAGGCTTGATTTGGGACCAATGCATCAAAATATGGAAAAGGAAAAAAGTGTCTGCATGATCTAAATGTTCATGAATGATGAATAAGTGAGGAAAATATTATGTGTCCATTGCAATTTAAAAAGGGGTTTTGCGCACTCAGAAAGAATCTTAGACGCATAGATGAAGATACATTGAAAACTTTTGCATAGGGTCATTGAGGCCTTTAAATAGATTCATACCCTATTAGAGGGGTTAATAATTTTCCAATGAAGATTTGGTTGCTCTACCACATGAAATATTTATGCATGAAATATTTTTAGAGAGTTAATCTTGTGTGCAAGATGTTCCTTGACTCCAGAAAGACCAAGTAAACCTTGTGGTATAGTTGCATGAAAGATCAAGGTTGTGAATAAGTCAAATTATGTGAAAAATATCAAATCTTGCATGAAAAAGAAGATCCTTCATGAAAAAGGGTGATTTTGTGAAAAAATGTAGTGTTTAGGTTCTAATTGCCTTTTGATATATGGTTTGTTCAATCAGTGCTTCCAAGTGCATCCTTTTAGGACATCGATGCAAGTATTGTCTCATGCTGGACAGATACAAAAACTTCAATGCCAGGCTTTTAAAGAAAACTTCAATTCAATAAAATAAGTGAGACTTCTCCAAACATATTGTGGTAGGGGGAGTTGACAAATGTGATCAGAGGGATGTAGTGATCTATCCTTGAACCTTTGTAAAGGTAGTGTTCCTGACAGAGAGTGACTATGTTTGAATCTTTTTTAATCCAAAACTAGTGATAAATAGTGGAATTTGGTACAATTAACAACTTATTGGCATATTCTTCTTAGAATATCCCTTTGGGGTGAACCAAGTAAAAATTATTGTTTCACAACTTTGCAAGTGATATTTTGTTTGTTACATTTTCCCATCAGATAGGTTTAACTATTTCCTACCATTGTGGGAATAATATCCATCTATTTAAAATAACAAGTTAACATCTTGATTCATCCCTCCACTCTCTGGGTGTTCTCGGTTCTTTCATGTAATGTCTCAGATATTCTGTGCAATGTTTTTAATTATATTGATTCATTCGGAGAACACACTTGCTGACAGAACGTGATTCTGAGGCTCGGAGTTCCCAAAACAAAATTTTGAACTTTTTTAAGGTATGTTTAGTAAATGTGTGATCAGGTTTTTATAACTTTTGAACTACAGCTTAGATCAAAAATTTTAGGGGACTGTTGAACACAAAATTTCAATATTTTCCTAGAAATGACATAACTTTGACCAGAAAGGGACAACCAGTAAAGTTATTTTTTTGTATTTTTTGAGGAAAATAATAATATAATTTAAAATAATTCTTTTAATTTTTTTCACAATGTTGAGAAGTGGACGGAGATGCAGGGGTGCATCGATGATGATCATTAACAAAGGTTCATTAATTGATCGTTTGTAACAGTGACTCTAATATCATAATGGTTCATTAATAGATCATTAAATGTGTCCCATTAATGATCATCATTAATGAGAACAACATCACTACAAAATTTTCTTTTAATATTCGAACCTATTGGATTTTTGGGATTAAAATTTTTTGTTAATCTCTGATAATCTGCCAGTGGAATCCCTATCCAACTAAGAACGAAGAACGAAGAAACGATCATTGGAGGATCGGATCCAGAGGTCGACGAGCATCACTGAATGCCAACAATCATGGATCAAAGATGATTAAAAACCCATCCATTATCCTCGACGGATCCAACGTATCTAAGTAAGTGTTATTTTATTTAAATTTGTTCCATGTTATTTTCTAGAAATGGAAAATACGGATCAACCCACGAATAGGTTGATCTGTGAACTGTGCATTTATGAAGGAGGGTAATTTTTTCGTGATTTTCTTTAACTAGGGTTAAAATTATAATTTTTTTAATGGACTGAAATCCTTGGACCTCCAATTATTATAAAAATACAATACATATGGTGTAGGCTGACATGGAAAAGGTCCAAGCACCTCCACTATGTGCATTATTTGATGCCACATCCTCAAAGTGGCGACGAAAATATTCTGGGACCTTTTTGGTGAAGAGGACATTCCCTGGAGAGTGTGGGAGTAGGCAACCTAATGAATGGACCACTCGAGCGTGTTCGGTGGTCCGATGAACCTATTTTGTTGTGTTGAACTAGTGTCAGGGGCAGGGGCCTATGATTATGGTCGTGGGCAGAGGTGGTGGCACACTCGTCGGTACGCTTAGGTGGAAGGAGGTTGTGGCTAATAGGTCAGGACATCAGTGGGGAGACGCAGTGCCCGCCTGGCGTCGTGGGGAGAGACGCCCCGCGTCTGGGCCATCCAGTTGATTTGGCAAGACATAGTCAATATACCATGGAATAAAGGACAAACGCATCTGTGGGTATAGTGGAGGATAGACACGGCAGTTGGTTGCGTCCCGGTGAGGCGACAAACCACCATCCCACACCGCATGGTCTGGGCTTCGGGCAGGCAAGCCGCTCCCCAAACCAGCTAGCCGGACCCACGACCCAGTGGTCCGAACCCATGACGGTGGGCCAATACCATCCCAGTGGGATGAAACTATTCCGGTAGTTCAGACCTGCGCCCTTCGGACAGGGTTGGACTAGACCGGGTCGTTGGGCAACCCGGCGGGCTGGACCCTCGGCCAAACCTGGGACGTGTCCAGCGAGGCCCACTGAACCTGGCCCACTGGCCAGGCCAGACCAGACCAAAACTGACCCAAACCAGGTCATGTCATGTTTTTCAAATTAAATCGGGGTATGTGGGACCCCGGAACTGGGTTGGTCGAGTGGGTCCAACTGTGCGGACTGGGCCCAGACACAACTGGCCCATGTTTACTAAAATGCTCATATATTGCAAACCAAGATTCTGATTAACAATCTGTTTGGGGATTTGGGACCCTCTTGATGAGTAAAAACTTTTGGAATGATCTATTATGACATTAATAGAATTTTAGATGTGAAAAATGACTTGAAGAGCGTTTCTCCCACACACACACTGTACAGAACCCATCGGTTGGTTGAGACTTGATGACTGGTGACTTTCAACTCAGTATGACTCAACTATAGCCCAGTGTAAATCAATTTTGTGTGACTTTGCAGGCCCATGGTGGGAATCACTTATGTGTGACTTTTTAGGCACATGGTACGTGACGAGGATGAGTACCTCAGTTGGCCAATATTAGTATGAAGTACATATGTTTGACTTTGCATGCCCATGATATGTGATTAATAGGTGTACCAAATCTATCCAAAGGTAGTGAGAAGCACTTCTGTGTGACTTTTCAGTCCAAATTTACTTGATAGAGGAGGAGTTATCTACTATATAAGGTGTTCGATGATGTGATTGATGATTCTTCTATCACTACCCTTAATGTATACCTAGTTTGAGTTTTCTTGGACATCATGCTTTACCTTGAGGATTGTTGTGTGTTATTACCATTTTGTTTTGGGTTCCCTACTCAATACATTTTTTCACACATTTTCTTGGGCTTCAGTGAAAAATGATGTGTCTTGTGCAGATGAACAATGTTTCGACAAAGAATTTGGTGGAACAGGACCCAGAGGTGCTGAGGGAGACAGTAGCAATAGACGCTATGACGGTGCACTTGGTGTCCTTAGACTAGGAGGGGCCCAGTAGGATCAATTGGATCGTACATTATAATTTGTCTTCTAGTAGCTACCCTACTCTCATGATCATGTGGGGTTTTATGCAGATATCCATCTAAGTTTCCTTTTGGTACTTTTTTGTTTTATTTTCTTTTTTGGGGTTTTTATTCTAGCCCACTTGTATCAGTTGTACTTGTAATTAGATTTGTTTTAGTGATAATTGTTTCCTTTTTAGTTTTTTAGACATATATGGTTGTGTGTGTTTGTATAAATGTACTCATCAAAATTCCTCCCAATTGTAGGTTTACACCTTCGGTGATAGTCCCCACCTCCTAGCCTTCAGGATGTAGGCATGGGGTAGGAACGACATGGGCCCCGTGGGATGGGTCATGTCAAATTGGTATCATAGGAAGGTTAGGAACTACCACAAATACCGAGAGTCTGTGTTTATTTTTTGGTGCAACAATGTTATGTGTTGCAAGTCTGACTTTCATATTCAGGGAGTCCAGTGTTGGGGCGGCGGCTAACGTATCCATACACCAGGACCTTGAATTCTGCTCTTCAGATCAATAAAAGAAAAAGTTGGTTACATAATTGTATCATTATGTTCTTTTGAATAAATTATGCTTTCTTGGTATAACCTTTTAAATGTGGTTCATCTTGATCTATCTCGGGATTCCACCACGTGGAAGACCATCCAATATCTCGATACGAGATCATGAGGATAGCCTACCTAGAGACGAGTCGTCCATTTAGGGAACAGTTCTATAGATGTCCCCACTTCGTAGTGTACCAGTGATACCAGCAAACTATGTTCATCATCTACTACCGGCAGTTCTGGAAGACGACGTGTGTATAATCAGTTCCCTATATGATTTTCAGAGACATGGACCTCCTAGGTTCCGGGAAGAGATAGATCCTCAGGTCGCTAAGGACTGGCTGGAGGTAGTGAGGTGGGTATTATGCTTAGTGAAAACACCTCCTGACCATATGGAGATCTTGGTAGGGATCCTTCTATAGAGATTAGCCTGTATATAGTGTAGCATTACCACCAAGGCGCATGATGAGGTGACCCTCACCTAGGCAGACTTTTAGCAGCTTTTCTGGGAGGAGTTTTTTCCAACGACCATGCGCTCTATGCACATTAAAGAGTTGTTTCACCTATATTTGGGTAGCATGATGGTTTATGAGTACTTATTGAGGTTCACTGAGCTTTCTATATTCTCGGAAGACATGGTAAAAGACCATTTCTTTGGTGCTTGAGCCTTTGAGTAGGGACTCAGGTGGGAGATCAGGGTGTCATTGTTGTATCTCAGCATCCCAACTTAGGATGGGGTATTGGAGATATCCCATCTAGTATAGAAATTATTGGTGGAGTAGGCACCCATAGAAAGAGATACCAGAAGACCCCGGATAGTAGAGTCTTTCACAACCAGCAGACAGCAGACGGGAGGGCATGAACGGGCCAGGTCTTTCAAAGGACAACCCCCGGACTCCGAGTCAGTTGTGCGGAGCTCCCAGACCAGAGGGAGTCAACTAAGAACTAGGATTTTCTTCTTGTGTGGTGAGTAGTGACACGTAGACTCTTACATCCCATCCTTCCATATAGATTAACAGTATATGGTCGAGGGGCCACCATGAAAGAGGGAGCGGTTCGAGCAAGGAGGTCCATAGGGTGGTGGACATGGTAGGGGAGTAGGTCGAGGAGCAAGTGGTGGGTGATAGTTTGAGGTGTTACATCCACCTCCCCCAGGTGGTCCACCATGACCTAAGGGAGAAGTTTGACAAGGTAGATCAAATCATCATGAAGCAAAGGCTTATGACAATGACACTATAGAGATGATCTGAGGTATGATCTATGTCTTCTCCACCCTAGCTACAGTTCTTGTAGACATAGTTTCTAGTCACTACTTCCATTCCATGACTCTCATTCAGAATGAAATAATTCTGTTGGAGTTGTTGTCTTGATATTTATGGAAGGAGACTCCTATAGGATGGTATTTGACAATTACAGATGGGTTCTTGTAGTGGGAGCATACTCTAGGAGGTGAGAGATTCAGCTGAGATCTCTTAGTAGCAGCTTCAAGGCCTTACGACGTCAACTTGGGTATGGATTGGTTATCCACATTCCATGATCAAATCTACTATTTTAGGTATACAGTGTTGTTTTCTCATGAATATGGGACCAGGTTTTCCTTCACCAAAGAGAAGGAAACCCTTGCAACATGGGACAGACTTTCTCGGAAGAGGGTACAGCCGATTACCCACCAGTTCTCTAGGCTCACCCTCAGTGTAATGGATGAGATTAGTCCAACCATTCTTGTAGTGGTGCATGAGTATGACGAGCATTATCCTGAGGATACTTAGGGACTACCTCCTTGAAAATATGTATAATTATGCATCAACCTTTTCCCTGAGATGGAACTGATATCCACATCATCAAATCGGATGGATCTCGCCGAGCTTTGTGAGATGAGGGTACAACTTGAGATCTTGCAATAGAAGGGGTTCATAAAGATCAGTTTTCCACCATGGGTAACCCCGGTGATTTTTTTCCAAGAAGGTAGAGTAGTGTTTTGAGGTTGTGCGTGGTCTTCTAGTGACTAAACTAGGTTACCAAAAAGAACAAGTTTCCACTACCAAGAATTGATGATCTCTTCGACTAGCTGAAGGGGGTGAAGTGGTTCTCAAATATAGACCTTAGATCAAGATATCCCCACCTTCGGGTATGGGACAAGGAATTATAATCCCTATGAGGTTTCGATGATTCCTTTCAGCATGAACAATTCCCCATCGGTGTTTATCGGACTCATGAACAAGATATTATACCCTTACCTCAATCATTTCATGGTAGTCTTCATTGATGACATCTTGGTGTGCTCAGTGTTAGAGAAGGAGAACTCTACTCACCTATGGATAGTATTAGATACACTCCGAGTGCACCATCTTTATGGTAATCTCTCAAAGTGCCAGTTTTGGATTCAGGATTTCCTCTTTTTGGGACATGTTATCTCAGAGGCTGAAGTTTCAGTGGATTCAGTGAAGATAGAGGTAGTTCTTGCATGGGGGCCACCCAGAAGCGTGATTGAGGTGTGAAGTTTCTTGGGATTTTCCAGATACTACTTGAGGTATGTGCTTGGCTATTCCAGATTAGCAACACCATTATCATCTTTGACATGGAAGGGCAAATCCTTCGTGTGGATGATGAAAAGTCAGTAGAGTTTCTAGGTGCTGAGGTGGAGACTGAATAGTGCCCCCATCTTGAGACTACTAGAGGAGGGAGTTGGGTATGTAGTTTATTATGACACTTCAGGGACTGGACTGGGTTTTTTACTGATGTAGGAGAGAGCAGTGATCACCTAAGACTCATGATAGATGAGACAACCTAAGAATAACTACACGACCCATGACCTGGAGTTTGCAGTAGTGATATTTACTTTGAAGATGTGGGGGAACTACTTGATGATTACAAGGATTACAGTTTACTCCAACCATAAGAGTCTCAGATATATATTCTCCCAGAAAGACTTGAACCAAAGACAATGGTGATTTCTAGAGTTCCTCTAGGACTATTACTTTGATATAATATATAATCCTTGAAACGAGAATGTGGTGGAAGATGCGCATAACAGGAGGACCATTTTTCAGCAACTGAGTGAGGTGATAGAGTAGTTGGTGGCATTGTAGATATCCTTCATGGATGATAGTGGATCTACTTACCTTAATTTGATGACTATTACTCCCCCACTCTTACAGTGATTTGGGGAGGCAAAACAAGTGGTTGTTGACTGCGAGGCTCGATGTGCTGAGTTATCCTCCGGACGGGCTCCTAATAGATTTTAAATTGGTAGAGAGAACATAATACATTTTAGAGGGTGAACTATAGTTCCAATGATATCGTGGGAGGAGGTGTTTAGAGAGTTAAATACATCTCCTTTGGTTGTACATCCTGGAGTGGTGGAGACATAACAGTACCCTCGACGTTAGTACTGGTGGCCAGGGATGATGAAAACGGGGGTCAAGTTCATTTCATGATGCCTCACTTTTCAGTAACTGATGTTTGAGCATCATGTTTCAGCAGGCTTGGCCCAAGCACTCGGGGCACCAGAGTGTAAATGTGATGGTATCTCAATGGACTTTGTGATGGAGTTACCATGTACATCTATGGGCCATGACTCTATTTGGGTGATCTTTATCTAACCGACCAAGTCAACTTATTTCATGCCCATATAGGAGCAGGGACCAGTATAGGGCATGAAACTCATCTACATCTGAGAGATAGTGAGTATTCACAGGGTTCTTTTGATGATCATATCAGATCATGATTCTCTCTTTACATCTTGGTAGTACAGGGGATTATAGGAGGTGTTTTGGACACAGTTGTGCTTGAGCAAAATTTTTTATCCCCATACAAATTGTCAAATGGAGCGGACCTTACAGACCTCAGAGGACATGATACGTGCTTTCATCCTATATTTTGGTGGCAATTTGGAGGACCACCTTCCCATGGTGTAGTTCGCATACGACAATAGTTATCGCTCAGCCATTGGCATGGCACAATTCAAGGATTTTTAATGGCGGCCTTGTAGATAAACCATATGCTGGACATACCATGGGGAGTCGGCACTCATGGATCCAAAGTATGTATGGTCTACCACTGAGAAGGTGCAGATCATCCAAGAGTATATGAGTACTAAACAGAGTAGGCACAAGTCTTATTTCGACAAGAGATGGAGACCCTTGGAGTTTGAGGAGGGCGATCATGTATTCCTTCGGGTCTTGTCCTGAAGATTATTGCGACGATTTTTCTGGGGTGGCAAGCTATCTCTGAGGTTCGTCGGACATCTTTAGATCCAAAGAAGAGTTGGAAAAGTGTCATACCGCCTAGATCTTCCCCCACAGATGCACCAGGTGCATAATGTTTTTCATTAGTTACAGTTAAGGAAAAAAGTGCATGATCCATCACACATCATCAATTTGGGTGAGTTGGACATTGACGATGGGGCGATGTGTGAGGAGTTCCT
This sequence comes from Viscum album, assembly GCA_963277665.1. Taxonomy (NCBI): domain Eukaryota; kingdom Viridiplantae; phylum Streptophyta; class Magnoliopsida; order Santalales; family Viscaceae; genus Viscum; species Viscum album. Next base: position 1,746,890,617 of record OY728140.1, read on the forward strand.
AGTAGAGATAGAGGATTGATAGGAGTGGGTCCTACTTGGGAATTCGATTCATCTGGTGTGAGTTCGGTGGCAGCACAAGAATCACTAAGAGAGCACATGTGAGCATGAGGATCAGATTCATGCGTAATACCCCTATCTGTTTGATTTGTTTTCTTTTTGGATTTCGAGTATGTAAAGCCCTAAGGTGGGGAGAATTTAATGTCTTGGAAATTACATGTATTTTTTTAATTATGTGGAATAATTATAAGACCACATGATCTGACGGAACATTATTCTAATGTTTAGATAGAATAGAATTCAATTTTATACTATTTTTAATGTATGTTCAGTAAATGTGCGAGTGGGTTTTTCTATATTTTGAACTGGTGCTCGAAAAAAAAATATGAGGGCACTGTTGAACATGGAATGCTGATATTCACCTTGAAATGACTTACCCTCGGCCTGCAAGGGCCGAGTGGAAAATTTATGTTTTTGGACTTTTAGAGATAAATAATAAAATAATTTTAAAGAATTATTTTATTTCTTTTTTCACACTGTTGAGAAGTTTATGATGATTTAGCAGTTCAAAGACAAGAATCATTAATGGAAGGTTATTAATGGATCATTTGTAACCAAAACACTGTTATCTTAATGGTTCATTAATGGATCATTAATTGTGACTCATTAATGAGTGGAATTAATGAGCGCAATGTCGCTATGGATGTTTTTTTTAATATTCATACCTATTAGATTTTGTGGATTAACAAACATAGGGAATATCTGAAGAATCACAGACAGAATCCCTCTCTATTGAAGAATGAAGAACGAAGCAATGAACAGTTGAGGATCGGATCATGAGATCAACGAGCAGTGATGAAAACCAACGATCACAGATCGATGATGATGTGGAACCCATCCTTCGCCCACAACAGATCCAACGTATCTAGTTAAGGGTCATTTTATTTAAATTTATTCCCCATTATTTTCTTGAAAAAAGAAAATTGGATCAATCCATAAACAAGATGATCCACAAATCCCGCATTTATGTCGTAGGGTAATTTATTTATAAATTTCTTTAACTGGGGTTCAAATTATCCTTTGTTTATTGGACTAAAATCCTCAGACCACCCATGATTATAAATCTATAATGCGTAGGTCACTGGATGATATGAACAATGCTCAATCACCTATTCCATGTGCATTCATTGTGGCCACACCCTCAATGTGAAGGCAAGATGATTCTGGGACCTTTGCGATGAAGAGGAAATTCCCCAAAGAGAGCAGGCGCATGAGGCATGAAGAACGAACCACCAGAGCACTTATGGTGGTCCGCAAACATCTACTAGCGCGCTGCACCGGTGGCAGCAGCGGTGGCCTATGGCAGCAGCTGAGGGTGGAGGTGGAAGCATTCTCATTGGAGCATCGTAGTGGATAGAGGCCATGTACAATTGGCTGCGGTGGTAGCAGAGAGACATGGTTCTCGCCTCGAGCCGCGTGGAGGGACGGCCCTTGTTCGGGCTGTCAAGGTGGTTCAGCGAGCCAAAGTTGCTCAATCGTGGCATGATGGACCTATGATTCCATGGGGCTATTAGAGGCTGGATGTGGTATCCAGCCACATCCTAGATAGGAGGCACATCATCAGACCCCACCGCGTGGGTCAGGCTTCAGACTGGTGGGCCGCACTCCTAGCGAGCGGGCTGGACTTGTGGCCTAGCAGGCCCGACATGCGGACCAGCGGGTCGGGCCCGCATTGGTGGGACAACCGCACACCCAGTGGGCCAGACCCACACTATAAGGCCAAACCCATGCCCTTTGGGTCAGGCTAGACTAGACCGGGTCACCGAGAGAACCGGTGGGCTGGACCCCTGGCCAAACCCTGGCCGGGTCCTGCGAGGCCCATTGGGCCTGACCCACTGGCTAGGCCAGACCAAACTGACCCATACCTGAACTAGGTTAGGTATATTTGGTCAAATTAAACTAGGGTATGTGGGACCCCAAGACCAGATTGGTCAGGTTGATCAGGCCAGGTCAGACCAAGCCCAGACGCAACACGCCCTTGTTTACTAAAACACATGTATCATGAAAACAAAGCTGTTCTCCCATGATAATTACATATAGAACCCTATAGCTGGATGAGATCTGAAGATACATGGCTTTCAACTCTGTATGACTCAACTATAGCCCAGTGGGAAGCACTTTTGTGTGACGTTGTAGGCCCACTGTGGAATGAACTTCTATGTGAATTTGTAAGCCCATGGAACACAATGAGGAGGAGAACCTCAGTTGGAAAAGATTAGTGGGATGAACTTCTGAGTGACTTGGAAGGCCCATTATACTCTATTATTTATAATTTCTCCAGTAGCTGAGGTGTTCGATGATGTGACTGATGATTCTTCTCTCACTATCCTAAATGTATACCTTGTGCGAGACATCCTGTGCATCCTTGTTAACATTTTTGATTGTTGTGTGGTATTTCCGTTTTTTTGGTCACTACTAAATAATTTTTTACTCACCTATAGACAAGATTCACCCTTATGTGTTTTGTTTGGTTTATATGATAAACGTTTCAACAGAGACTTTGGTTGACAAAGACCTAGAGGTGCTCAGGGAGATGGGACCAACAGACTCTATAACGATGGAATCAGTTTCATTAGACGAGGTGGGGCCTAGTAGGATCGGGTGGAAAAGAAGTTCTACTTCAGCTTCATGTAGCTAAAATAATCTCACAATATGTTGGGGTTTTACGCAGACCATCAGAGTTCCATTTTTGTACTTTTATTTTTTTTAGTTCCATTATTGGGTTTGTATTCTATCCCATTTTTATCAGTTGTACTTGTAATCATTTTTTTAGTGATACCTTTTTTCTTTTTAAGTGTGTGATACAAGGTTGGGGGTGTGTGTGTGTGTACATGTACACAGAAAAATCCTACCACCTAAAGGTTGACAGCTTTGGCGCTAGCCACCAGCCCTTGTCCTTTAGGATGTGGTCTTGTGGTAGTCATGGCATGGGCCCTGGTGGGACGGGTCGTGACACTTCAAGTGGTATCAAAGGGACTGGTTTCTGGTGTTAAATCATTCCCTTCTCTACATTAATGGAAAATTCAGCAACTTTCAGGGAAGTGCCCCAATTTAATGGAAAATAAATCAGATATGGAAGAATAGGATGAGATTTTATCTATGATATATTGGAAGAGATGTTATTTTTTTCAATAGGTAATGGAATACAAATAACTGATTCAATAGGTTTGTAAATAACTAATACATATAGGAAGTTGCTTGATGCAGATGCTAAAGTACAAAATGATCTCACTGCAGCTCTTTCTGATCAGATCTATCTAATGGTGATGTGCTTTACTTTAGCGAAGTCTATATGGGAAAAATTGGAGAATATATATAAAGGATACAAAAATTTGAAGGAGGATAAACTATAAATCCTAAATAATATGTTTTATGATCTGAATATGCATCCTGATGAAAATGTAGATTCATTATTCAAACATATTACAATAGTAGTAGGAGACAATTGAGGTCTTAGTGAAGAAATCAAATACAATGAAATTGTAAAGATGATTTTTAGAAGACTTCCACCTATTTACAACAGAAAAGTGTCATCCCATTAAGAAAGGGATATATCTAATCTTTATCTGGATGATATATTAAGAAATGTAGTGGCATATGAAATGATTTTAAATCCATAATATGCGATGAAATGAAGAAATAAAATTCAAAGTCCTATAAAAAAAGAGATATTTTAGGATATAATGTTGATGAAGATAATTATTAAGGTGAAATTGTTTCTCTAATTTCCATGAAATTCAAAAAGGGAAATAGGAAATTTTAAGGTAAGTTACTGCTGGCTTGTTTCCGTTGTGGTAGAGTTGGGAACATTTCCTCTCAGTGCATAAGAAATTTCAATGATAAAGATAATAAGGTTGGAGACATGAAAAATCCTTGGAAAATGTTTTTCAAAAACATAGAATTAATTTCTGGTAAGAAATTATAGAGAAGTAGTTTTGTCCATGAAGAAGATGATGATGAACATGAATACTTTGTGGAAGAAGAAACAAAATTTAAATTAGAAACCCAAACATCAATGATGGATATCTTCGAAAATACATAGCCTTCAAGAGATAATGTTAGAGACTGTTAGTTTAACACTAATGTCGATCTCAATTTTAAAAATAAGAATGCCTTTATTAATCTTGAGAATCTATAAAAAATATGAAAAAATTGGAGAGAAATTGTGGATGAATTTTTAGAACATATTGATCATCTTGAAGCTGAAATTGAATGACTGGAAGAAGTAGATAAAGTACATTCAACAACCCTTGAAATCACGTAATATGTAGTGGAATTAAATATGATAATTGAATAACTTGAAAAGGTCATCAATATCTTCACCTCTAGAATATAAGAGAAATTCATGATTGTCGATGGTCTCATAGAAGTACTTGTTTCTCTTAGGAGTAAAATTTAAAGTAAGTAAATTTCAAAAGAAATAAATAAGAAAATAAATTTTGGAAGATTCTCATATGAATAATTTGTGGAGAGAGATAAGCATGGTTCTGATGGAGTGGAAATGATTTTGAATGATCAAAGAACTACATGCATGGGAAATAGTGGAATCAGTTGTGATGTTGAAACATCAAATGATATAAATAAAGTTGGCCAAAACATAGGAAATATGAAATTTTTTTATGTTGTAATGTCACTTGAACTATAGAAAAAGAAACCCTTAATTCAATCTGTATGAATAACTGAAAACTATCCTTAGGTATCCAAAAATGATAGGCATCCAAAAAAAATTCTAAATAATGATACATGAGAAGGAATAAAAAAGACAAGACATTTTCACTCATTAAATGTCAATTTTAAGTCTATTTGAGCCATACCATGTCATATTGCAATGAGGAAAGGAGCTATTTGAATAAAAAAGATATAGGATATCAACAAATAATAACAAACTCATATCCTAGTTCTTATAAAATAAATAATTTCTATGGATATTATTTTCATTGTTTTAACTTTTTCCACAAATCTATGTATTTTAGGAAAAGGAATGATAGGTTAAATTCATACAATTCTCAAAGACAGGTCAAAACTTGAAAACCAGATGGTTTGGCTATTTCAAATAGGTTTTCTTCTTTGGGAGAAAATTTGGAATATGAAGAACTCATGCACGGGGAATAGTGATTTTAAAGGCTATCCCTATCCTCCACTCATTGTAATATTTTGAAGAAGGAAAATAGGAAAATGAAAAATCCTATATTGTAGCGGTTTCTCTCAAATCTATAAAGAAAATCGTCACATGGATTATTGATAGTGGGTGCTCATACCAAATGAAGGGATATGAAGACCTATTAATGAATGATAAGAAAAAGGTTGATGGAATAATATGATTTGGTAATGATTGTTCGTTAAAGATCAAAGGCAATGGAAGTACTGAACTGTTCAATAGAGAGCTAATGAAATATGAAGTTGTTTATGTGAATGTGTTACGTCAAAATCTTTTAAGTGCATGTGTAATATTTGAAGCAATACTTATAGTGACTTTTAATCAAAAATGATACACTATAAAGGGAAAGATATAGAATTATCTCATGAAATGCTATAGAATATATGGAAACTTGTATTAAGTTGACAGTAAAGAAAACATTTGATACATGCCAGTTGAAGAGGAAAAAAACATGTGGAAATGGATATTGGGGAACAATAATCAAGAAGACATGGAAATGATATTTAAATTGAATATTGTCATAGATATTCCAAATCTGAATAATGAATGAGAGAATACTTGTTATACATTCACACGAGGAATGTTAGTGTGTTATTCATATTGTCCAAAAAAGAAAAGGGAATAAAATATTTGTAAAGACCCGTAAAATTCAAGGAAATTTTTTTCTTAATTTTCTTTAGAATTTTACAAGAGCGCGGTTTCAGACGGCACCTGATTCCGAGGCCCGGAGTGCCCGGAATTAATTTCCGAAGTTTGGCTCGGGTACGTTCAGTGAACGAACGAGCGGGATTTCCTAACTTTTGATCCGGTGCTCGGAATTGAAATCTGAGGGCACCGATGAACTCGCAGCGCCGATATTCGCTTCAAGAGACCTTTTCGGGAGTTGCGTTTGTTGCGAGTTGAAAGTTAGTTTTGGGGTTTTCAGTTGAGTTAAATAAAATTTGTGTAAGACAAATTTTATTTTAACTTATTAAAAACCTACCAAAGGAGGTTGGAAGTGGTACCCACACCCACTTAACCTCCCTTGGGAGGATTAAGTGTGGTGGGGCCCACACGAACCCCTAGACTTTTCAAGTCCCCTTAACCCCCCTCTTAATTGGCTTAAGTTACTCTTAATTAATTTTGGGGGTTAACTCTTTTGAATTTCAAACTTTTGAAATTATTTTATGTTTTGTAATAATAAAATAAGATGTTATCTTATTTTATTATGGGTTGTTGGATTGTCCCCTTGAGAGCTTTTTGAGAGCTTCCTCTTCATCTTCAAGTTCTGACGAAGAACGAAGAACGCTCAAACTCCGACGAAGAACGACGCCTCTCTTCTTCGTCCTCGGTGTCAACAAGAGGAAACGTCGCTTCCTCTTCGGACCTTCTTCGTCGGCATACGAAGATTCGACAACGACTCTTCCTCCGCGACACCGATATTCCACGACTCTGTCAACGTGCGACTATCGAGGTAGAGGTTCTTGAGTTCGTTGTTCTCTTTATAATTTGACTTTCCTCAAGACTTGACGAGGAACGCCCTTTTTCTGACGAAGAACGCCGCACCTCCTTTCTTCGTTCACCGTGACAACGAAGGGGACGCCATCTCTTCTTCGGACAACCTTCGTCGACGTGCAAGTTTCGCCAACGACGTATCTCTTCGGGCATATCTCTTCGTCAACGGATTTGACGAACGACGACCGCAACGCCCGACTTCCGCGACGCCGTCTTCCGCGGAACGTAGACGAATCTTCGAATCTTAAATCCGAGGTAGGGGTTGTCGATTTCTTTTGGTTTCCTTATTTTATTCTTGATCGTGATTTTATCAAGACTAACGTGTGACTTGATTTTTGAGTTGCGTTATTATTTTAACGTGAGGGGGGCCGGACCGCACGAACACGGCCGAACCCCCCCTCCATTGTTCTTGTTTAATTCTTGCGGTGGAAGCAAAGTGGCGTGGTGCCGTCGCACCACGCGGATGATCGTACAAATTTTACGCGGCGCCGTCGCGCTACGCCAAGGAAAAATCTTCAAGAACGTGACGCCGTCGCGCCGCGTTGAAAGGATTCATAGAACGGCGAAAGGGGCGCGGTGCCGTCGCACCGCGCCGGACGACGAACACCGCGGCCGGTTCCGGGCCGCGGCGGGACGAGAAGACCGCGGCCGGTTCCGGGCCGCGGCGGGACGAGAAGACCGCGGCCGGTTCCGGGCCGCGGCGGGACGAGAAGACTGCGGCCGGTTCCGGGCCGCGGCCGGACGAGAAGACCGCGGCCGGTTCCGGGCCGCGGCGAAAGGGGAGACCGGCGGCCGGGCCGCCGGCGTCGGAAGTCAAAGGCGGGACCGGAATTTTCGGTCCCGTTGGTAAAAACCGGCCGGCCAGCTGGCCGGCCGGATGACTTAAAACCGGGGAATTTAATTCCCCGGCCGGTTCTTTAAAACCCCCCTCATAATGAGGGGGCGGTTCCATGGAAGGGGGGGCAGCAGCCCCCCGGTTTGATTTTAAAACCGGCCCCCACGTGGGGGGCCGATTTGTTGCAAACGGCGCGGCAAAGCCGCGCCGCCCTTCTGAAGAAGCGGGGCTTAGCCCCCCGCGTGGGCCGCGGCCCGCCGCCGCCGCCGGCCGCCGCCGCCCAGGGGGGGTCGGGCCGGGTCGGCCCGGACCCGGACCCCCCCGTTTCGAACCAGTTTTGGTTTTTGGCTCATAACATGAGCCTCGGACCTCCGAACGACGAACCGTCTGCGGCAACGCGATCCTTGGATCGAGACGGTCGTTTCGGTATATCGCACTCAAGGTTTCGGATTACTTTGAGTTCGTCCGGGTTGGTTCGTTCACGAAACCAACCGGGCCTTCGGAGCGGAAACGCTCATATCTTGAGCTACGGACGTCCGATTGACGTGCCGTCAGCCGCGTTGTGTTCCTCTTAGAGAGACGGATCTTTTGGCATACTCCGCCCGAGGTTTGGACGCAGGTGGAGTACGGTCGGGTTGGTTTTGCCTTAAAAACCAACCAGGCCCCGGAGACGAAAAAGCCAATAACTCACAGACCGGGCGTCCGATTGACGCGCCGTCTGTTTCGTTGACTTCCTCTTGATGAGACGGAACTTTTGACATACTCCGCCTGAGTTTTGGATGCAGTCGGAGTATGGCCGGGTTGGATTGTACCCGAAATCCAACCGGGCCCCTGGAACGAGAAAGCTGATATCTTTCAGACAGGACGTCCGTTTGACGAACCGTCAGCGGCGTTGGTGTTTACGTTTAGTAACGGTCCCAATGAGTATACCCTATGGGAGTTCGGGGTACAGTTGAGATACGGCCGAGATTGGTTCGCACTCGAAACCAACCGGGCCCCTGGGACGAAAAGGCTAATAACTCACAGACCGGGCGTCCGATCGACGCGCCGTCTGTTGCGTTGAGACCCCTGTGACGAGACGGACCTTTGAGACACTTCTTCGTGGGACTTTGAGATACTTGGAGTATCGACCTGTAGCTCGTGGAGCGGACCCTCCCAGTGACGAGCGTGCGAAGTACGGAGACCGTGTAGCTGGCTGAGACCTGACGACTGCTTGACTGACTCGACTTGGAGTGAGTCGACTAGCCCAGTGTACGGAGCACTACTTTCTGAGGTGCAGACCCATGGCGGACGGAGCACTACCTGTGTGACAGTGCAGACCCGCGGTGCTCGTCCGGAGAGTACCTCAGCAGGCTACTAGGGGGTGTGCACTACGGTGTTTGGGTGGCATACCTCGGCGGGAAGCACTACTGTGTTTGGGTGGCTGGCCCGCAGTACTCGACAGGAGGAGTACTTCAGCAGTCTTAGGTTAGTGAGCAGTACCTCGGAGTCGTGACAGAACCACTGTACACTCTAGAGACGGAGCTCTTCAGCAGTTACGGTTTCGATAATGAAAATCCTGGTTTGAGCTGAGACTTTTGACCTTGTGTTTACTACATGATTGAGATGGGTCACTTGCTAACTTTGGTATATGTATGGGCATATACCCGGGTAGTGGTTATCCGTCGTTTTCACAATCCTTGTGTTTCCTCATGATTGAGATGGGTTACTTGATAACTTAGGTATATGTATGGGCATATACCTAAGTAGGGTTTATCTGTTGAGATCTTCTTGTGTTTATCCTTGTTGGTTTTAGTGAGACCTTGAGGGTCTCGGGGTCCCTACTGAGTATCGTTATACTCACCCCTGCACGGGCTATGCCCGCACCTCGTTGTGTTGGTTGCAGACGATGGACAGTGCTGACAGAAGCCGAAGGTTCAAGGTCTGGACGGTACCTGGAGGTGGACTATACGACGAGGCGGTACCCGGAGGTGGACCACTGGGCGGGACATACTCGGAGCGGATGGCGGAACCCGAGGAGCAGAGGAGCTATCTGTACCCACCCTTCAGGTGGGATTTCCAGTGGACATCTCAGCGCAGAAGCTTTACTTTTCAGTCGCTGTTTTCCATTTCGAGTTGTACTTTACAGTTGGGCTTGTATTTCTGGCCCCTTTTTACTTTTCAGCTCTTCTTTTTGTACTTAGTGTTTACTTCCACTTGTACACTGTGGTGCTTGTTTCTTTTATAAAGGCAATGCCTTCCCAGTTATCGGGATTTTACGCCTTTGGTGCTAGTCGCCAGCCCCTGGCCTATGGAAGGCGGGCTTGGGGTAGTCACGGCACGGGCCCCGAGGACGGGTCATGACAAATTGGTATCAGAGGAGTTCGGTTCTACCGCAGAACTTATAACTCTGATGTTTCTTTCTGTGAAGCAATAGTGTTGAGAGTACCGAGTGTGGTTTTCAGTTCAGGGAGTCCAGTGTTGGTGCGGGCGGCCGACGTATCTATACACCAGGACCCTGACAACTGATTTCCGACTTTGTGCACGAAAACACTAATTGCGTGTGTGTTTTCAAAGGTTTTTCCCCTTAAAACAGCTCAAACCAGGTCAGCTCACCAGGTATAATCGTTTGATCGTGTTACGTTGTTTCTTTCAGGATGGCCCCACGACGGCAGCCAGTTAGGGTTCCGAGAATCGAACGTGACGACAGCCCACCGAGCGACGAGGCCTCGGTGCAGGTCCCTTTGTCAGCAGTGGCACCGGCGGTAGCTCTACCCGCCGAGCCCCCGATGCTTCCAGCAGCAGCCGCTGACGATGCACGTCGCCTCAGCGCACTGCATGAGTTTCAGCGCCAGCGACCGCCCAGGTTTCGCGGGGAGACGGATCCCCAGGCTGCAGAGGACTGGCTGGAGGCAGTGGTACGAGTGTTTAGGCTAGTGAGGACACCAGCAGACCTCATGGTGATCCTCGCTGCGAGCCTACTACATGCAGCAGCAGGTAGGTGGTGGAGCCACTTGTTTCAGTTTTACGATGAGATGAACTTCGCATGGGAAGACTTCGAGACCTTCTTCAGGGTGGAGTTTGTGCCAGTATCTCTACACCCCGAGCGTGTACAGGAGATTCTGCCTTTACCGCGTGATTTTCGATCAGAAGCCGAGTCATCTGTGGGCAGTAGACAGATGATGCAGAGGTCTAGGAGGACCAGACCAGCAGTTGGGCGATCTCGGGTTTTAGGACCAGTGGTGCAGGACACCCGGAGTGGGAACAGAGCTAGCCGTACAAGGAGCAGGTTGTGTTACTCATGCCGCGGAAAGGGTCACCTGGCACGTGACTGTCCGACTCCTCGATCCGCAGGCTTGGAGGGAGCCACCGAGGTTGTGGCAGCGACAAATGCTTGAGCAACAGTAAAGCAGGTGGACAGGAGCGGAACTAGTGGATACGTCTCTTGTACTTCTAGTTCCATGTTGATGTTGCTTTTGTGTAGCGTCTTTTATTATGAGCTGCAATAATAAAAGACGCATCCTTTGTGATGTTTTCATTCCTGTCCTCTTTTGTGATGTTACTAAGAGGTTCCAGTTGACTGTTGACTTGACCCTCACTTGTGAGACATCTACTGGAGGAGACCAGTTAACACACACTGATGCCGACAGTGTGACTCAACCCTTGGAGGCGAGAGTAACGGTTGGATCTCTTAGTAGTAGCGTCGAGGCCTTACGACATCATCCTTGGTATGGATTAGTATCATCCATGTTAAGATTGACTGTTTTAGGCAAAGAATGTGGTTCATCCAGGGGATGAGACCAGGTTTCTCTTATCGGCAAAGAAGAAATCTTGCAGCACTTGTGGGACCAGAGATGGTCCGGGCCACGTCGGAGGAGGTCCATGTCATCCAGGAGCGGATGAGGACAACACAGAGCCGGCAGAAGTCATACGCTGACAGGAGGCGGAGGCCACTAGAGTTCGAGGATGGTGACCACGTCTTCTTGCGGGTCTCACCTCGACGTGGTATTCGGAGATTTGGCTGAGGCGAAAAGTTGTCTCCACACTTCATCGGGCCTTCCAGGTCCTCAGTAGGATAGGAGAGGTGGCTTATCGCCTGGCTCTACCACCTCAGTTGCACCGGGTGCACGACGTCTTCCACGTGTCTCAGCTGAGGAGATACGTGCACGACCCGACGCACATCCTTGACCATGTGGAGCTTGACGTTGACGATGGGGCGACTTTTACGGAGGTCCCGGTGGAGATAGAGGATCGACAGGAGCGGGTCCTACATGGGCGATCGATTCCTCTTGTGCGCAACAGATGGCGGCACGGGAATCTCCAGGAGAGCACATGGGAGCGGGAGGCTCAGATGCGTGCTCAGTACCCTCTTTTGTTTCCCTAGTTTTTGATGTAGCTTTACGGGGACATAAAGCCCTGAGGTGGGAGTAATGTAAAGACCCGTAAAATTCAAGGAAAATTTTTTCTTAATTTTCTTTAGAATTTTACAAGAGCGCGGTTTCAGACGGCACCTGATTCCGAGGCCCGGAGTGCCCGGAATTAATTTCCGAAGTTTGGCTCGGGTACGTTCAGTGAACGAACGAGCGGGATTTCCTAACTTTTGATCCGGTGCTCGGAATTGAAATCCGAGGGCACCGATGAACTTGCAGCACCGATATTCGCTTAAAGAGACCTTTTCGGGAGTTGCGTTTGTTGCGAGTTGAAAGTTAGTTTTGGGGTTTTCAGTTGAGTTAAATAAAATTTGTGTAAGACAAATTTTATTTTAACTTATTAAAAACCTACCAAAGGAGGTTGGATGTGGGACCCACACCCACTTAACCTCCCTTGGGAGGATTAAGTGTGGTGGGGCCCACACGAACCCCTAGACTTTTCAAGTCCCCTTAACCCCCTCTTAATTGGCTTAAGTTACTCTTAATTAATTTTGGGGGTTAACTCTTTTGAATTTCAAACTTTTGAAATTCTTTTATGTTTTGTAATAATAAAATAAGATGTTATCTTATTTTATTATGGGTTGTTGGATTGTCCCCTTGAGAGCTTTTTGAGAGCTTCCTCTTCATCTTCAAGTTCTGACGAAGAACGAAGAACGTTCAAACTCCGACGAAGAACGACGCCTCTCTTCTTCGTCCTCGGTGTCAACAAGAGGAAACGCCACTTCCTCTTCGGACCTTCTTCGTCGGCATACGAAGATTCGACAACGACTCTTCCTCCGCGACACCGATATTCCACGACTCCGTCAATGTGCGACTATCGAGGTAGAGGTTCTTGAGTTCGTTGTTCTCTTTATAATTTGACTTTCCTCAAGACTTGACGAGGAACGCCCTTTTTCCGACGAAGAACGCCACACCTCCTTTCTTCGTTCACCGTGACAACGAAGGGGACGCCATCTCTTCTTCGGACAACCTTCGTCGGCGTGCAAGTTTTGCCAACGACGTATCTCTTCAGGCATATCTCTTCGTCAACGGATTTGACGAACGACGACCGCGACGCCCGACTTCCGCGACGCCGTCTTCCGCGGAACGTAGACGAATCTTCGAATCTTAAACCCGAGGTAGGGGTTGTCGATTTCTTTTGGTTTCCTTATTTTATTCTTGATCGTGATTTTATCAAGACTAACGTGTGACTTGATTTTTGAGTTGCGTTATTATTTTAACGTGAGGGGGGCCGGACCGCACGAACACGGCCGAACCCCCCCTCCATTGTTCTTGTTTAATTCTTGCGGTGGAAGCAAAGTGGCGTGGTGCCGTCGCACCACGCGGATGATCGTACAAATTTTACGCGGCGCCGTCGCGCTACGCCAAGGAAACATTTTCAAGAACGCGACGCCGTCGCGCCGCGTTGAAAGGATTCATGGCACGGCGAAAGGGGCGCGGTGCCGTCGCACCGCGCCGGACGACGAACACCGCGGCCGGTTCCGGGCCGCGGCGGGACGAGAAGACCGCGGCCGGTTCCGGGCCGCGGCGGGACGAGAAGACTGCGGCCGGTTCCGGGTCGCGGCCGGACGAGAAGACCGCGGCCGGTTCCGGGCCGCGGCGAAAGGGGAGACCGGCGGCCGGGCCGCCGGCGTCGGAAGTCAAAGGCGGGACCGGAATTTCCGGTCTCGTTGGTAAAAACCGGCCGGCCAGCTGGCCGGCCGGATGACTTAAAACCGGGGAATTTAATTCCCCGGCCGGTTCTTTAAAACCCCCTCTTAATGAGGGGGGCGGTTCCATGGAAGGGGGGGGGGGGGGCAGCAGCCCCCCGGTTTGATTTTAAAACCGGCCCCCACGTGGGGGGCCGATTTGTTGCAAACGGCGCGGCAAAGCCGCGCCGCCCTTCTGAAGAAGCGGGGCTCAGCCCCCCGCGTGCGCCGCGGCCCGCCGCCGCCACCGCGGCCCGCCGCCGCCGCCACCGCGGCCCGCCGCCGCCGCCCGCCGCTGCCGGCCGCCGCCGCCGCCCAGGGGGGGGGGGGGGGGTCGGGCCGGGTCGGCCCGGACCCGGACCCCCCCCGTTTCGAACCAGTTTTGGTTTTTGGCTCATAACTTGAGCCTCGGACCTCCGAACGACAAACCGTCTGCGGCAACGCGATCCTTGGATCGAGACGGTCGTTTCGGTATATCGCACTCAAGGTTTCGGATTACTTTGAGTTCGGCCGGGTTGGTTCGTTCACGAAACCAACCGGGCCTTCGGAGCGGAAACGCTCATATCTTGAGCTACGGACGTCCGATTGACGTGCCGTCAGCCGCGTTGTGTTCCTCTTAGAGAGACGGATCTTTTGGCATACTCCGTCCGAGGTTTGGACGCAGGTGGAGTACGGTCGGGTTGGTTTTGCCTTAAAAACCAACCGGGCCCCGGAGACGAAAAAGCCAATAACTCACAGACCGGGCGTCCGATTGACGCGCCGTCTGTTTCGTTGACTTCCTCTTGATGAGACGGAACTTTTGACATACTCCGCCCGAGTTTTGGATGCAGTCGGAGTATGGCCGGGTTGGATTGTACCCGAAATCCAACCGGGCCCCTGGAACGAGAAAGCTGATATCTTTCAGACAGGACGTCCGTTTGACGAACCGTCAGCGGCGTTGGTGTTTACGTTTAGTAACGGTCCCAATGAGTATACCCTATGGGAGTTCGGGGTACAGTTGAGATACGGCCGGGATTGGTTCGCACTCGAAACCAACCGGGCCCCTGGGACGAAAAGGCTAATAACTCACAGACCGGGCGTCCGATCGACGCGCCGTCTGTTGCGTTGAGACCCCTGTGACGAGACGGACCTTTGAGACACTTCTTCGTGGGACTTTGAGATACTTGGAGTATCGACCTGTAGCTCGTGGAGCGGACCCTCCCAGTGACGAGCGTGCGAAGTACGGAGACCGTGTAGCTGGCTGAGACCTGACGACTGCTTGACCGACTCGACTTGGAGTGAGTCGACTAGCCCAGTGGACGGAGCACTACTTTCTGAGGTGCAGACCCATGGCGGACGGAGCACTACCTGTGTGACAGTGCAGACCCGCGGTGCTCGTCCGGAGAGTACCTCAGCAGGCTACTAGGGGGTGTGCACTACGGTGTTTGGGTGGCATACCTCGGCGGGAAGCACTACTATGTTTGGGTGGCTGGCCCGCAGTACTCGACAGGAGGAGTACTTCAGCAGTCTTAGGTTAGTGAGCAGTACCTCGGAGTCGTGACAGGACCACTGTACACTCTAGAGACGGAGCTCTTCAGCAGTTACGGTTTCGATAATGAAAATCCTGGTTTGAGCTGAGACTTTTGACCTTGTGTTTACTACATGATTGAGATGGGTCACTTGCTAACTTTGGTATATGTATGGGCATATACCCGGGTAGTGGTTATCCGTCGTTTTCACAATCCTTGTGTTTCCTCATGATTGAGATGGGTTACTTGATAACTTAGGTATATGTATGGGCATATACCTAAGTAGGGTTTATCTGTTGAGATCTTCTTGTGTTTATCCTTGTTGGTTTTAGTGAGACCTTGAGGGTCTCGGGGTCCCTACTGAGTATCGTTATACTCACCCCTGCACGGGCTATGCCCGCACCTCGTTGTGTTGGTTGCAGACGATGGACAGTGCTGACAGAAGCCGAAGGTTCAAGGACTGGACGGTACCTGGAGGTGGACTATACGACGAGGCGGTACCCGGAGGTGGACCACTGGGCGGGACATACTCGGAGCGGATGGCGGAACCCGAGGAGCAGAGGAGCTATCTGTACCCACCCTTCAGGTGGGATTTCCAGTGGACATCTCAGCGCAGCAGCTTTACTTTTCAGTCGCTGTTTTCCCTTTCGAGTTGTACTTTACAGTTGGGCTTGTATTTCCGGCCCCTTTTTACTTTTCAGCTCTTCTTTTTGTACTTAGTGTTTACTTCCGCTTGTACACTGTGGTGCTTGTTTCTTTTATAAAGGCAATGCCTTCCCAGTTATCGGGATTTTACGCCTTTGGTGCTAGTCGCCAGCCCCTGGCCTATGGAAGGCGGGCTTGGGGTAGTCACGGCACGGGCCCCGAGGACGGGTCGTGACAATATTCTTGATCATATCCATATAGATGTTTGTGTCCTAATAAATTTTGTTGAAACTCATGAAGATTGGTACATTTTCCTCTTAATAGAAGATTAAAGTAGAATGGTATGTGTGATGGTTATACACAAAAAATCATGTTCTTGATTTCATGAAAACTTATCGATGAATTTCCTAGAATGATACTGGACAGACAATCAATGTTTTTCAGCTTGAAAGTGATGGAGAATATACATCCATTGAGTTTTAAAATTACCTAGAGAAACATGGAATTCAACATCATGTGAATTCTATGATAACCCCATAGAAAAAAGGAGTTATTGAACACTGAAATCAATAAGTGAATAGTATGGCCAAAACTATGACGGTTGAGAGTTGTGTCTCTCACCATTATTGGAAAGAGGTCGTTCAAGTTGTGTTATATATTCAAAAATAAAACCGTGTTTTATATAGGTGAAACTAAGACAACATATGAGATGTTTTATGGAATGAAGCCATATTTGAAGTATTTTCATGTTTTTAGAAGTAAATGTTTTATCAGAAACAATGATGGAAACCAAGAAACGTATGCTGATGTTTCAGATAAAGGAATATTGCTTGGATATTCAATGAATAGAAATGCCTAAAAATGTATCAACAAGTATCTTGGAAAAGTTATGGAAAGGAGTCATGTAAAAATAATTGAAGATAATAACACAAATACAATTATGGGATCTTATGCTAATATCATTTAAGATATATAAGATAGAGGTCATGGAAAATATTCAAATCAATATATAGTGGGAGAAGTGAAACACATTCAGAGATCACAATAGTATGTTGATTTATAAGAAGAAACAGAAGACAAAACTATGACCGGAGAAAATTTTTATGAATATCACAGGAGAAATTGAAGAGAATAATTTTAACAATCCATCATCATTGGGGATTCGACAACACCCTAACAAATGAGGAGAATGAGGAACTCTGGACATTATTCTTTCATATTAGTGGTGGAACCATCCTCATATAAGTAATCTTCAAATGATGAATCATAAGTTAAATCAATGAATGAACAGTTGGATCATATCAACAAGTACCAAACAGGGGATCAGGTTAAAATACTTGAAAATCACAATGTGATTGGTATGAAGTTGATTTTTGAGAATAAATTCTATGAGCATGGAAATGAGATACCAAACAAGGAGAGACTGGTGTGTAGGATATATTCACATATTAAGGGTGTTGATATTGAAGAAACATTTTCTATGGTGGAGAGACATGAGTCAATCATACTTTTTCATGCCATGGACATTCAAAATGTATAGAAATTTTTTGAAATGGATGCCAAAACTTCTTTCATTAGTGGTGTTCTTGAAGAATAAATTTACATAGAACAACTAGTGGGTTTCTTCTAGGAAATAATAAAATGAAGGTCTGAATGCTAAAGGAAGCTCTCTATGGATTGAATTAGGAACCACAAGAATGGTACTTTCAAATGTATTATTATCTAAAAAACTTTAATTCAAAATAAAAGGAGTGGATCACAATCTCAATGTGAATAATTATCAGAAATTTCAGTTCATAGTACTGTTGAACGTTGATGATATTATCCATGGTGGTAGCATGAAGGGATCAGTGGATGGATTTTCCAATAAAATGAAATATGAATTCAAAATGCCTATGTTTTGTGAACTCACATACTTCTTGGGGTTTCAAGTGATTCAAAGGAAAGATTTCAATTTAATTTCTCTAAAAAGTATTCCAAATAGTAGTTGAATAAGTTCAATATCCATGACTCTAAACCAATGTTGACTCCGATTGTTGTTGTAACTAAACTGGGAAGGCATAGGGATGGGACATCTATAGATCACACAATGTACATAATAATAATTGGAACCTTACTGTACTTGACAGTGATAGAGTTATATATTGCCTTTTTGACTTGCTTAAAGAATAGTTTTCAGTGTAATATAAAGGAAGAATATATGGCCATAGTGAAAATAATAATGAGGTACATTAAAGGAACTCAAAATTATGTCTCATACATTACTGTGAAAAAATATAGTGAATTATCAGGGTTTTTATGCTAATAGGACTGATGATATGGGGGACAGAAAGTCCACAAGTGGTAGAGTATTCTTTATTTGAATGAATTTTGTGGGTTAGTTATGTAACAGATAGTAAATTACTTCTCTCAGTACTACTGTAGTTGAGTATACATCTGCTACAAAGGCTTATACACAGATATTGTGGATGAAGCAATAACTGACTGATATTGGCGATGAGGTGAAATAGCTGATAGTGATTCACTATAATAAAAAGAGCACAATTGATCTTATAAAGAATCATGTTCATCATTCTCATATGAAACGCATTGAAATTAGATATCACTTCAATAAGGAAAAAAGTTGAACGAGGCGTGATTTAAATGGATTATATTGGAACTAATGAGAAAGTGGCTGATATTCTGACCAAGCCCCTTATAATGACCATTTTTTAGAAGCATTGATTGAACCTCGGTGTTTAGCCACCTCCCAATGCGTGAATAGGTCTTCATATTCCCCTCTCCCCAGTTTAATTAACTTTTTTTAATTTGTTTATTGATGTGATATAGGTTTAGGGAGAGATACGATGCAAGGGGGTATTCATTCAACACTACATTTTATAAATATCGGTATTTTTATTTATTTCAAATGGGTGGACGGCTAAATTTAAATGTGGAGAATCATGGAGAATTAATAGAAAAATTCATAACTTTACAATCGGGTAGAATCATTATTTTAGAAGGGAGAAATTGATCATGGAAAAAATAAGTTAGTGCTATGAGGAAACAATTTAGATTTTCAAATCTTAAGAACCAAATTATGCTTCCTCTCTTCTTTTCTACACTGATAATTTCTCATGTAGACTTAGAGTGTTGGATGATTTGATTCTTGCGTATCATCTATTGATAATTATTGGTTCTTTATTGAATTAATCTATAGATTTATAGAAAACCCAATGGGGGATATTGTTGGAACTAGGGAAATTCTATGCTAGAAATAAGGAATGGTTTGTTATTGAAAACATGCGTACAAGGCTTGATTTGGGATTAGTGCATCAAAATATGGAAAAGAAAGAAACTACGTGCAAGATCTAAATGTTCTTGAAATATGGGGTTTCATGGAAAATCTCATGAACCCAGTGCGACATCAAAAGGGGTTTTGCGTGCTCGGAAAGAATCATACACGCACCAATGAATACGGATTGGAAACATTCACGCAAGGTCCTAGAGGCATATAAATATGCGGCTACGGATATGAAAGACTTAGGAATTTTCTAATGAAGATATGGTTTCACTAACACATGAAATATTTATGTGTGTAATATTTCAAAAGAGTTAATCTTGCACACAAGATGTTCTATTAGTATAAAAAGAAAAAGTGAACCATGTTTTATAGTTGCGCAAAAGATTAGGGTTGTGTGAATGTCACTTTAATCGAAAAATCTCAAATCTTGAACACAAAAACATATCTTGCGTGAAAAAGTAAGATGTTGCGCACAAATTTAGGGTTGACATTCTAACTATATTTTGATATATTATTTTTTCAATCAGTGTTTCCAAGTAAATCCTTTCAGGACACTGATTAAAGTAGAGTCTCGTACTGGATAGAGAAAAAGGCTTCAATGCAAAAATTTTGAAGACACCTTCAATTTGATAAACTGAGTAATACTTTTCCCAAAGCAGTGAGCTAGGGGGGTCAGTGAAGGTGATATGAGGAATGTATTGAGATATCCATGAATCTTTGTAAAGGCATTGCACCTGGAATAGAGTGACTATGTTTGAATCTTTTTTCCCTAACTATTAAATAGTAGTGGACTTTTGTTTGACTAAAAACAAGTCGGTGTATCTTCCGTGGACTAGCCCTTTGTGGTGGACCAAGTAAAAATTGTTGTTTTATCTCTTTTCATCTGATAATTTGATTTCTTTTCTTTCACATCATCCAGGTTTAACAGTTTCCTACCAATATGGGAATAATATCCACCAAAATAATATATAAATTTGACACCCTAATTCACCCCCACCCTCTCCGAGTATTTTGGGGACCTTCATGAACTTCTGATGGACATAACATCCAATATATGGGTCTCAATTCTCTTTTAGTATGGGTGTTTGTATCAAATGGTTGGGGAGAAACATGACATCAATGATATTCCACTTTTTTTTTGATTTTGAAGATGTATTTATGGATAAATTTACTAATCATATATCAAAACATGATGTTGAGTTATCAATATAACTCATTCCTTGTACCACACCAATTTCAAAGACTCTTTATAGATTGGACCTAATTGACTTGCAAGAACTGAGGAATAAACTCAATAAAAACCATAATAATGGATTTATTTAGCCAAGTGTGTAACATTGGGGTGCACCTATTCCCATTGTTAAAATGAATGATTGATCGATTTAACTTCTCATTAATTATCTAGAGTTTAACAAGATAAAAATCAAGATAAAGTATCATATTCCTCATATTGGAAACTTTTTTGATCAACTACAAAGATCTCAATACTTTTCCAAGATTGAACTTTTTTATGGATATCATTTATTGAGGTTTAAGTAGGATGATATAACCAATAAAACATTGCATACAATGTATGGACACTATGCATATATAATGATGCCTTTCGATCTTACTAAGTAACCTTCTATCATCGTAGATTTAATGAATATTTTGTTTATAGACTAACTTGACCAATTTTTTTTAGTCTTTATAGAAGATATTATAATCTATTAAAAAAAGTAAAGGAATTAATATCACATGATAATTGTACTAAAGGCCATAATGATGGAGAAACTCTATGAAAATTTCACAAAGTGTGCATTTTTACTATAAAAGGATTCATTTTTGGGTCATATAATCACAAGATATGGTATATTAGTAGATCTATTAAATACATAGGCTATTAAATGGTGGACCAGACCAACCATGGTGACTAATACCAATAGTTTTCTTGGTTAATCTAGATATTATTGATGATTTATGAAGAATTTATAATGACTATCTAATCCTCTGACCAAGTTAACTCGAATGGGTTCCATGTTCCTCTATTTAGATGAATCTGTGGAAATTTTCAAATAACTAAAGATAATATTAGTTATCACACCTATGCTTAAATTAACTTATTGTGGATAAGGGGTTTTAAATTATAAAATAATGACATGCTTATAGCCTATTCCTCATGAAAATTGAATGTTCATAAGAAAAAATTAACCAACTCAGGATTTGGAATTAATTCTAATAATTTTTTCATTCAATGTACATAGGCATTATATTTATGGATAAAATTTTGATATATATGGATCATTAAAATATAAATCACATATTCACATAGATTAATTTGAACATACACCAGAGAATATGGTGAGAGCTGATTAAGGATTATGAGAGCTCAATACATTACCACTCTGAAAAATAAAATAAGGTTGTAGATGCTTTTTGTTTAATGTACAATGAAAGCTTATCCATGACGAGGATTAAAAAATAAAGTATTTATGGATTTTCAAATGATGGTTTTGAAAATACTAATAGAAGGCAGAAAATATTGTCTTTCCAAATTGAATTTTCCACTAACTATCTAAGTGAAGATTAAAGAGGCGTAGAATTAATATGTAGAGCTATAAAAGAAGGTAAGAAATGTTTTGATTTTTGAACATGGTCCTGATGAACTGATAATGTTCTAGAATAATGTATGAATTCCTTCCATACCAAATTTGAAGAAGCATTTGTTATGGGAAGCTCATAGTTATTCATTCTCTATTCATCTGGGAATTATGATGATATATGGATATTTGAAATAATAATTCTAGTGGGATGGCATGAAAAGAGATATCATATTTTTTTTATCTCATTTATTGGTATACCAAAAAAATAAAGTTTGAATAACAATATTCTATGATAATGTTTCATCTATTACCCATACCAGAATGGAAATGGTAAAACATCACCATGGATTTTGTTGTTGGACTCACCAAAATGTCAAAAGTGCATAATGCTATATGGGTTATAGTGTATCACCATAATAAGTTACCACACTTCATCAATATAATTAAATAATTCCATCTACATCATATTTCTAGGATACAAATTAAGTGATAAGGTTTCATGGAGTAACACATTCCTTTGTTTTTTATTGGGTTCTGAGGTTTAGCTAAAAGTTCTAGTGAAGTCTTTAATGGGCTCTTGATAAGGAGTTGAGTTTTAGCACTGTGTATCATCCTCAAATATGTGGTAAGTCTGAAAGAACAATTTAGACACTAGAGGATATGATGAGATCTTATTATATTCACTTGAAAGGTTGTTGGGATCAACACCTTCCACTAGTTGATCTTTCATAGAATAATAGCTTTCACTCAAGAATTCTGATGGATACTTATGAATCCCTCTATAGAAATAAATGTTGAGATCCATTGTTCTAGAATGAATTTGGATAACTAATTCTATTATGACTCGAGATAACTGGAGAAATGGTAGAGAAGGTTTGAGAAACTCAAATATTCCTCAAGAAACCTCATAGTTAGAAGAAATTATCTGTTCATAGTTTTCGGCTTGATATAGAATTTGAAGTTAGTGACAAGGAATTTCTATGAATTTTTCTATGGAATAAGGTTATTTGAATTTGGAAGAAATTGAAACTATGATGTAGATATATCGGTCCCTTTAATATTCTTGATCATATTGGTTTGGTGGCATATAGAATTTCACTTCAACTGAACTTCTCTCAAGTGTACAATGTGTTCTATGTATCTCTTATGAGGAAGTAAATACCTTACCATTAACATGTACTGAACATATAAGGCATAACACTTTTGAACGATCTTTTTTATGAGGAACAACTAATGGAGATTATGTATCATACATAAAAAATGTTCTATAAAAATAGACCACTGACTTGGTGAAATATTTTTAGAGAAACCACTTGTTTGAGGAAGCTGTGTGGGAACTTAATAATATTATGAGGTCGAAACAAACCCATTGGTTTTTATTAGAGTGCCAAATTTCGAACGCGAGATTCATTTTAAGGGGGTAGAATTCAACACCCTTAGTTTTTATGAATTTAATTTTCATCAAATAAATAAAATTTCCTTGTTGTATAACATTACACACAACACCAAGGTAAGCTTATACTACACGAAACATTAGCTTGTCTTGAATTTCACACAACATTGATTTTTACCAAAGCCATGACATATTATAAATATAGCCATTTAAAATAAAATGTTATAACCTAGATATTACAATAATAAAATTAAATAATAATAACTAATTTTTAAATCTTAAATGTATTTTTTTACATAAATTAAACACATTTATAATAACATACATATTTTTTAAAAGCCATTATATGCTTCAAAATACTATTTTCTCAATGAAATGATTATTTATTTATTTTTTGAACAATAACCAAATTAAATTTTGAAAAATTTAGGAAAACATCATTAAATAAACTTAATTTTTAATTCATAATGTCAAAATTTTCTTAGGGTAAATTTTCAGGATTTTTATGAAAAGATTACTTTTTAATGATTAGTGAAAATACTGAGTTTTAACTAAAAACATCATTTTTCATTTAATTTATTTATAATTTTAACATATATTTTAATTTTTCTAAATGTTTAATCAGGTAAATTATATATCTATTAGTCTAATTTAGGTAGTTTTAATCAATTTCATATTGAAATTGAATTTAAAAAATTTGTAAACATTTGATCATTTTCGCATTAAAACCCTGATTTCTCATCGCATCTACATGGTTATTTTAAAAATAATTTTTCCAATTATGTGAATATAATTTTGAAAAATGGATTCAGTATTTTGAATTAGAATAATTTCTAGTTTCTAATAACTCCAACTTAATTTTTTAATAAAATTAATGGTGACTATTGTAAAAATTAATTACAATAGTTAAGGTAAAAATGGGTTTATCGGAGGTTAAACTAAAAAGATAAGGGTAAAAATCAGATATAAAATTGATTAAAAAATTATTTTATCAATATTTAGATCATTAAACATATTATGATCTAAAATTATCCATTTTTTTACACTTTTTACATATGAAAAATGCAGCTGGAATTCTCTCTTTCAAAAAGGAACGAATTTTCCACTCACCCCCACATATAAAAGTACCCCCAAAATCCTCACTTAATCACACATTCACAACTATTTGGTTCGAAGAATACCTAACCAAATCCCTTACCATACTCACTACCCTAATACTATATGACTTTGTGTGGATATAAATCCATCCAAGAAAGTACTTTATTGAAAATATAAGGGGGATACCCGAAGAAGAGGTAACGTTCATCAATGAATGTTTTTTTTATTTTTTCCTCAAATCAATTAAATTATTTTTATATAATGATAATATAATATCTTAATTATCTTTAATATACTAATATTTATTTATTTTATGTTTATGTCTAACAAACACACACACATCCATCCAATGGGTTGTGATATCATTGTTAATATATATAGAGGACAACCACCTCGTGAAATGATGTTGTTTATTTTTCCATTACCTCCTATCAAGGTTGTTTATAATGGTGGAAATACTATTTATATATGATATTTATTATATTAGTTATATTATTATGCTTCTTGAATTATTATATCACATATACCTTAATTATTTTCTTTTTGTGGGAATACGATAACGTCATTCATGAGTATGGCGGACTACCACTTCACGAATCAAAGTGATTCATTAACGCATTACATAAAATGTATTAAGTATTATATTAATAGAAATATGTGTTTTATATGAAATAATAATGACCATTTAATGATATTATATCATTTAAATTTGATTATTTTTTCAAACTGAAAAGAAATTGAGAAACAACGTTCATGTATAGGTTCGACCTAACATCTCTAGGAACAATGAATTTCATTTCCTATCATCAAATTTTATGGATTACTCTAAATGTATATACACTAAATATATATGATATTTATATATTTTTTTATATTATATAGATTATTAAATCATGATCTAAGTAAGAGGACAAGAAAAATAGCATGTCAAAACATATACAAAAAACAAAGCGCTTATTACCCAAAATGTAACTTTAACATGAAATTATAATAAAAAGGTAATATAAAGTCATAAAATAATAATATATGGTATGATATATATTAATATGGTTATTTTATATCTTTATAATAATATTATATTTATTATACAGGAATTATGAGTGAGTATGATGGGAGTCAATACTTATGGTATGGAGATTTCTAGTCTCACTTTTAGTTCTGAGAGACATATTACATATTCACTACTCATTTCTTTTTTATGGTGTATATAATACCCAATTAAATGATATATAAAGAATATATCTTACATAAGGATAATTAATGTTTCCACTTTTTTAGTCTTTCATGGGGATTATGATTCAAAATTTAGTCAAGGATGAAGGATTTTTTCCCTCAATTTTTCTTCTTTGAGATATTCGTTATGTTGTGCACCTATATTCTTTCATGAGGTTTATTTACATACCCATTAAAATATAGTTTCATGAATTTATTTATCCTAAAGATTTTTTCCTTTTATTTTATTTTATTCATTCATGGGTTTTATGATTCAAGGGTACCAAAGTGGTTATGATTTTATGGTATAATCTCATCATTTGTCAGGATTATATATGATCTAGTATCTAATGTTTAAATCTCAAGATCAAACAATCAATAATTCTTAATTAATATAATTATTATATTTCTATTCATTATATATTCAATTGATGGTACAATTTTTCTAATTGTTGGTACTTAGATAATTTTAAAAATGTTTTTAAGAAAATCCAACTTTATATATTTCTTTGGTTATAAATATATTTTCTTTCGAAACCATGTTTTCTATAAAAGATTTCAATTTTTATTAATATATTATTATTTTTTAAATAAAATTTTACCCATGTTTTACTTTTTACCAATATATTTTTAATGAAATCTCTCATGTTGTTTTCTAAAATAATGTTCGTTTGTATTTTACCAAAAATGTGCAAGGAGTCTACATTTTAATGTGTACGACAATAAAATAATATCCTGAAATCATGAAAAATCATTGATTTTAATCTAAATTTATATGTTTTCAAAGTTAAGGAAAACGTTTTTTTAAAATGTTCTGTATTTTAAGATTCTTTTTCAAAACAGAAAGGGTATATTCCTCATTAAATATTTTTATCAATTTTTAAAGCTTTTACTACAATATCTCATGGTTATTTTAAAGGAAATGTATTTTAAAATATATTATATTTTCCTTAATTAATGTTTTAAATAATATTTAAAAATTATTTTCCATCTAATATTAATATATGGTAGTGTTACCAATGCCTTTTTAGCGATATGACCCCAGGACACCATTCATATTCTTTCTCTCAATGGTTTATGTTTTGATGGAATGATGTTTATGAAACCCATTTATATTCTAATTGTTACACCTTGAGAAAATTATAATGAAACCTGGTTATTTTAATGGTTTATTCTATGCTGAAATGATTCTGAGACATGCCTCTTTTCCCTAGGTTATGATATGACGAAATTTTTATGATACCCATTTCATTTCATGGGTTATGATATGATGAATATTTTTGATCTTATGGAACACATATATATTATTTTTATTATGTGGTGATTGGGACCTATATCTACCTCCAATGCATTAGATAAATATTTATATATCTGATGAGATATACATGATTACAATGAGGAGTGACATTGGTACAGAAAAGGACATTGTCTACTATAATGTCCTTGTTTGTGATCCTTGACCAATATGGAAATTATTTTCAATCTTTACGTGTATCCCAAAAATTACATTCCTTATGTAAATGTTATTATCTTATTGAACATGTTCTTTGATTATCTTATTAATCATATCTTATGAACTGCAATTATTTATTCCTTGACTCGTGTATATGATCACATATATATTGGGTATGATATTCAAAAAATATATTCTGGTTCCAATACCCTTATGATCATCTTATGATTATGTATCTCAATTTTTTACCTTTACTAAGAATCAAAGATCACCCTTTATTATGGTTCATTTCCTGTCATTATGATGATATGTATTACGTATGATATGTCTATGATGGGTGATATTTATGAGGATCCTCATCAGAGATGATGTTGTTTACTTATGGACTAGTGTTTGTGTTTAAATGATTCTAAGAAAACTAAACTATTATGCTCTTAAATCATGTGTTTATTTAATTTAATTAATATTGATAAATAATTATATAATATCTATGTACATTAAGTCTAGGACTTTATATGAGTTATGGGTGAAAGTTAGAATTTTCTTCCTCTAGAAACATAAACTCTTTCAGAGAAAGAGATATACCAGTTTAGAAAATTACTAAAGTATTTAATGATTCTAGATAGGTATTCATAAAATATAAATAATATAATTTAATGATTTATTTTAAGATAAAGTGCCTAAAATCACATGCATGTCATGTTTTGAGACAAAAGTTAATGTATGTAGCTTACGTTGCATTTTCAGTAATAAAATCTGACACATATTAACCATGATTTTCTTCTCAAAGCCATATGTTGTAAATTTATAAACCCAAAAATGTTTCCAACTATATAAATTTAATTTTCTATCATATTAAGTGAATCAGAGATGTTCTCTCGACCATAATTCTTTGATATAAAGTATCAATAGGTTAGAGAGATCTGACTTTGTGATCAAGTAACTTATATATGGATCCACCCAATTTAATTTTAACAAACTATGAATTTAAAATATACATCATTTATAATAAATTTAATTTCTTCAAATTATTTTGATACACGCAACACCGTGTTTAAATGAAGCGTGATACTCTATTATTTAAACTGAGTCACACTTCACACGCATAATTTAAAATTAATTTTTACTACATTTAGAAATTTATTTCCTAAAATGGATTTTTTTGAAATAATCAAATAAAAATTATCATAGTGTTAAGTTTTAATATTTTTATGAAAAGTTTCATTTTTTGATTAATATTGAAAAATACCGAATTTTAATTCAAAATTGTCTTTTCATTAAAATAATTTGTAATGATTAATTAATTTATAAATTGGTTTTAAATTAAAATTAGTTTTTCTATATAAATTAATACAATCTTGGTCTTTGGAATAGTTTTTATATTAAATGTTTGTTAATAATCACATTATAAACATTTTAACATTTTAACTTTAACAACCCGCTTTCTCATTGTATATGCAAGATTAATTTTAAATTAAACTGGTAGAATTATGAAAATTTAATTTATAAAAGTAGATTATATATTTGTAATAATAATAATTTATATTATATAGTAAGTTCAACTTACTTTTTTACGAAAATAAGTACAAAAAATATTAAAAATTAATTATTTTGGTTAAGGTAAAATGGATCTACTTTGGGGTTAAACAAAGAAGAAAACGATTAAAATGACCTATAAACCTATATAAAATTAATTTAATGGATATATTAATAACGTTTCATGTCTATGGATCATGAATACTCCACTATGGACCCTAGTGGCATGTTAAAAAAGTGGGTACACCTTTTTCGTTCCAAAAAATACAAGTGTTCTACTCACCTCACTTATAAAAGGGTACCCCCTCCCCTCTTATTCACATCTTCACATCATTAGGGTTCATAAAAAACCTATAAAAATATATTTCAATTCTCCATCCTCTCATCCTAGAAAGCAATATTTTTTGTAATAATGCTAACTTGGATGGATTTAGTGCAAACCTAAGAAGGATACCTGAAGAAGAGTTAATGATTTTCGACGATTTTTTTGTATAAATTATTCATTATCTTATTTAAATTCATATGATACCATGGTCATATCACAACCATATATCGGCACATACATAACGCTGAATGTTAACAATGCTAACTAGAAAGCACTGATAAATGGTTCACCTTTGTCAATGCTAACTAAAAGTGCAGAGAAAGGTTTCCCTTTATCAGCACTTTTTTTGTACTGAAAAAGGTTGATCTGTATTAGCTCTATTCTGAGTACTGAAAGAAAAATTTCATAAAAAATATTATTATATTTATATTCAAAAAATAAGTTTTATTTATATACATTAGTTAAAAATTCATGTTTATAATTAACTTAGATATGAAATATTAATTTTTTTTTAATAATTCAAATATATTCATAATGTTTGAAAAAAATTATAATATTTTATATTAACATATAAATATATAAATATATTTATTTATTTAAATAATTATAAAATTATTGTAGTTTTTTAATAATAAATTTTTTATTATATTTATAATTCTGTATATTCATATATTAAAACATATATACATAATTTTATAAACATATATAAATATATAAATATATTTAATTATAACTAGTATTATAAATAAATATATATTTAAATAATTAAAAAATTATAATAAATTTTTTAAATAATATATATTAATTATATTTATAATTATACATACTTATATTTTAATATGTATATATATATATATAATTATATCTAATTAAATAATTATTTATATATTTATATTTAAATATTTATAAAAATAAATATTTATAATTATGATTATTAAATAAATCAATATTTATTTATTTATTAGTAAATAATTTTATATAAAAAAAATATCAAATATATATTAGTCTGAATGTTTAATATTATATATATATATATACATTGATTACTAAATGTGTATATAATTCAAATAAATATATTCTATTAATATTTTACTTAAATAATTATATAATATATAAATGAATATATTTATTTAGAAATATAGTTATATTCATATTAAATAATTTAAAATATATGAGGATGGGAGGGGATAGAGGGTGCTTCTCATTGTACCCAGATGGTGATTATGGCTTCATAATGGCACATCAAGAATTTTGGATGATGTTTTCCTCACCCGAGGATGATTTGATTCCCATAAGCATGTATCCTATGGAATTGATATTTGGAAGATCGTTCGAAGAGGGGTCAAAGTGGAAAACAAGCTATATAAGGGTTTTACTAATAGGTCTTTCTCTCTCTTCAATGGATCTTCTACTAGAGGTATATTCCACATGGGCAATGTTTCCTTTGTCAAAGTGATTCTAAATTCCATTTTAGGGCACCTAGAATTCTATAAGTTTTCTATATTCGCATGATAGATTTTTTTTAAGGGATCTAAACCTTTGAAAATGAATGATTTGGTTGATCATATTTTCAGTATTTTGGGTTTTACCAACTATATTGGAATTTTTTTGGGTTGATCTTTCTTCCACACGCACTTTCCCTCTGATGGTTTCAAGATGAGGGCATGGTGTCTTGGATCAATTTTTCACAAACCAGGTGTCATTCACATCCATGAGTGGGATAAAAATTTTAATACCTTGGAGATTATAATTCATGTGTCTAGCTATGGGTGAATGTTTATGAACTGAGCTGGGTATTATGGTATTCTATAGTATAATATGAAATTGCTTCGGCAATTGGAGTTCCCATAAATCTGGAAAAATAAACCAAGTTGGTGAGATGTATCCATTTTGCTCAGTTCTTGGTAGAAGTGGATATTAACTCTACTCTTTTTGATTGGTTTTTTTATTTCAACAGGAGAAGATGAATTCCATTTATGCATTGATTTTGAAAATGTTCCTTGATTCCATTCAAAATGTTAGAGAATTGTATATGAGGCATCAAATTGTAAAATCTCTCTATTTTGTTCTTATTTATCTACTAGAGGATAAGAAGAAAGTTTCTACATAAAAAATAATTGGGGTTCAAGGCTAGTATCACAAAGTAATTCTAGAAATTATGGGCTTGTGTAGTCGGAACATGCTGTGTAGAAATTGGATGGTATTTATAGTGACTCGGGCTTATCATGAATGAATATTACTTCATTTTAAATGAATATTTAGTACATTGAAAATATAAATTCTCGAGGACCATAATAGTTTAGTGTCTTTGGAAACATGAAAAAAAATCTTCTATCCAGGTCAAAGATATTCAAAATCTATTATAAAGATCTAAAATATTATTACTTCTATCTAAAACTATTATTCATAACCTAAAGAAAGAAAACATAAAAAAGGGGTGAGATTAGATGCCCAGTAAGGGTAAATAAAGAAATTCTTTAAGCATAACATGAACAAAATGGTATAGAACATGAGAATAAAATTTTAAAATCATACATTATATGTTACAGATCATAACAAAGATTAAAAGTTTATATGTCATTAACCATAAGAAAATAATGATAATAATCGTTGAAAGTATAACGTAGGAATAAAGCATGTAATTATGGAATTCACATAAGCATATAAAAACCATATGTCAAAGTGTCATACCAAGGTCTTTGTAACATGTTAGGCATGGTCCAATCACTCATGTACCTACTTCAAGAGTGAGATTCCCTACCATATTCCCTCTTGTTTTGGGATTGAGATGTCCTCCCATGTACCCTCTTGTTTCAATCCTGGGATGTCCACCCATTTTCCCTCTATTTTTGGTAACGGGATTTCCTCCAATTAACCCTCTTGTTTCGGGCTTGGGGTTTCCACCTGTATACCCTCTTGTTTTGGGATTGGGATGTTCTCCCATGTACCCTCTTATTTTGGACATGGTATGCTTTCTAGTGTACCATTTGATCTCATAAATCATTTATAATTACCCAATGCATTGGAGGGATATATAGGTCTCTTCTGTTACCTAATGAAATCATACAAACAAGTGCCACAAAAAATCATCATATCATGACCAATGAAAATAGATGGGTTTTACAAACATAAAATTATAACCAATGAAATGAAATGGGTATCATTCAAATTTTATCACATCATAACCTGTGGAAAAATGATAGGTTTTTTAATAATTTCATCAAAGCATAACCCGTGAAAAAATCTAGTTTCAAAATCATATAACCCATGGAAAAGAAACAAATTTCATAAACATATAACCCATGGAAAAGAAATGGGTTTCATAAAGACCATGATATTAATCATAACCCATTAATAGAAAGGTTTTAAATGTAACCTTTAGATAATTTCTTATAATGGAATTATTAACATCAACGTATGTCATCATAGATGGAAAATAATTTTGAAACACTTTTCAGAAACATTTCTTGAAGAAAATATCATTTCTTTTTTGATAAAAGAACTCTAATACAAAAAGAAATTTAAAAATCAATTTCATAGAAAATAACTTGAAAACATATAAAGAAGACATTAAATCATTCTGAAAACATTTTTTTAGGAAAAATTATAAAATATAGTTCAAAACATTTTAAAAACATTTTTCATTGAAAACAATTTGAAAAATTATAATGAAATATTTTTAAAATTATTGAAAACTATTTATTTGAAAATAATTTAAAAACATATAAATAAATATTGAAAACATTTAAAAAACATTTTCTTTGAAAATACATTTATAATATATAGATAATTCTTGAAATAATTTTTAAAAGCATTTTCCTTGGAAACTTATAGAAGGGTCTTGAAATCATTTTGAAGACCATATTTCCTGAAAAATTATAAAAGAATATTAAAAAGATTTTGAAAACCATTTTTCATGAAAATACATTAAAAACACATTTTAAAAAATTAAACCTTTAAACATGAAAAGGAGTATTCTTAGAAATGATGGTGGGTAAATCCACACATGGAAAACGAGGTAAAATGAATATTTCTTTTTCACTGTAAAAAGTTAGAAAAATGACTTGATGGAAAAGTGATAAAAAGATTCATTTTATAATTTGTAAAATAAAAAAAGTTAAAATTTCTTTTAGTGATAATATGATATTCTTATAATATTCTTGTAATCTGTTTTTATAAAACATGGTTTTGAAAGAACACATATTTCTGACCGAAGAGAGGGTAAAATCGGGATATCCAAAAAACACCTTATTAACTATATTATATACCAAGGTGTATATAAATGGTCCAAATACAAGATTATATTCTTAATATCTATCAGATAATAAAATTAATGAATTTTCCTGAGATATTGATCATAATATTTAATCAAAGAAATCATAACCATAAACAATATCGAAATGTGATGAGATTGTTTCGATAACCTCTTATAACATGGTAAAATTAGATCATACATTCCATGAAATAATATTAAATTAAATGATTATTAACATATTCTTAAAATTAGTATATTCATTATATTACTTGTAAAAATTATGTATAAACACCTCTAAAGATAATTTACGTGCAAAATAAACATGAGTATCAAAGATGGAAAGTTGAGGCAAAACTATTTCACCAATTTCAAAAATACTGAAACATAATACCCTAGAAATAAATATCATAAAATGGATATGTTAATAACCATATATTTAATTATAAAGATTATATAATACATTAGTGTGTAGTATTTACACCATACATAAGAAGTGAGTGGTGTTTAAGGCAAGTATCTAATGAAAACAAAAGTGAGATGAAATTCCCCTATCCCGTGTCTTGAATCTCATCATAATCATTCAAGATTACTATATAAAAAATATAATTTTATAATAAAAATATTAAAGATGAATAATATTATATGTAATACCATATATGGTTTTATTATGACCTTATATTACACTCTTGTTAATGATAGTTTGTTACGGTTTCAATTTGGGTAATATTCACTTGGTTCTTCGTATGTGTCTTAATCTGTTTTATCTTTTGTACTTATAATTATATCATGATTGTAAGAATTTAAATCATGATATAATTATAATTTATAACTTGTATTTTTATGTTATAATAATCTATATCAGAAAGGAGTATGAAATGGAATACACTGTTCATGGAGACGGCAAGTCATACATACGCATGAACATTGTTTCTGTTTTAATTACCATATTGAAAAAAGATAGAAAATGACATATAAGTTTTTATGTATATAATATAATTAAATTTGAGTTATAATTTCATATATATCATATAGGTTCACTAAAATAATCCTTAATACATTCCATGTAGTGTGTGAATGAATCACATTGCTTTAAGGGGGCGGTAGTCCACACATCTTGAAACAAAATTACCACATTTACACAAAAGAGAGAGTAAAAAGATATGTGTTGTAAAATTAATAAAAAATCTTAAATACATACTAAATATAGTATAATAAATATATAAACATATTTTCTATCATAATGGGAACCATGATAGGTGGTAAACGAAAAAATGAACAATCATCGTTTCACAAGGCACTTGTTCGCCGTACATAGAAACGATATGATTTTTACCCATTGGATGGAGGTGTGTGTAAGGGAAGGTATAAATATTTACATAGTGAAATCCAAATATATTCAAGATAATTGTGCTTTTATATAATAATGTAAAAGAAAATTTTTAATTGGGTGGAGAATAAAATTGAAACTAGAGATCTTGAGAGAAGATGTTACCTATAAATCGGGTAACTCCTTTTGGTTTGTGCCCAAAGAATTACCTGAAATACTTTTTGACCTAGTGAGGGTTCAAGGTGGAAGGTAAGGAAGTTAGGAGATTATTTGAGCCATGTTTTTGTGATATAATGAGGTTGAGAGGTTTCAGGAAGAGGGAGTGGTGGTAGCCTTTCATAGGGAAGGAAAAGGACTCACATTAAATTTTGTAAAACATGTTATAGGTTCACATATTATTACCAAAAAAAGTCATACCAAAACAGGATAAATCAAGAATTAATGGTTTTTTTCTGAACTGTAGATATCCAATTGTTTTTTTACAATTTCCTAGGTCATTTGGGATTTTAATTTTAAGGTTTAGTCCCTAATTAATCTTAATTTGGCCTAAATCACTTTCATTAATTTAAATCACTTTCACTAATATTTTTGGTAAAAATTTGATTCGATCTTATAAGAAAATAAATATTATACATATTACAATTGTTCGAGTCATTGTTTTTAAATTCTGTATACATAATAAAAAAATTAATATTAATTAAAATCCCGCATACGTATCGAGAAAGCGGGTTATTAAACGAAAAAGTTATGAACTTTATTAAGTTTTTATATTTGATTTTTTTAATGAAATTGTCTATAAAGGCATAAATTATATTATTTTATGTAAAATTTATCAAAATTTTCCCTAAAACAAATTTAATGTATAAATTAACGTTAATAATTATTTAAACAAAAAGACAGTAATTAACTAAAAGGTGACATTTTTCATTATTCAGCAAAAAATGTTGTTTCTCAGAAAAATCCCAAAAATTCACCATACTCTAAATTAAAAATTATAAATTAAAAGATGAATTTTATTTTATCAAATAAAATTTATAATTATATCTAAAATTAATTTTATTATTAAAATTGGATCATTTGAGAAAACAATATTTGTAAACATAGAAGGGAATTACCAAATATCATATCATTATTTATCAATATGTTTTATCTGTATAAAACAATTAAAACTAATATATTAAAATTATTTACTAATAATTATATAAATAAGTTTAAGTTTTATTATATATTTATCTTGATTACATTATTTTAACAATAAAATGATGTTCTGTAGGAAACATCTGTGTTGTGTGTTACGTACTCCAAGTTGTTGTTGCGGGAAGTGCAAGCCAAGTCAGTAATGAATATAACATAAAACAATTTGATATTGTGTGTAGAAAAAAAAGTAGGTATTTCATGTAGAAAAATCCAAGTCATTATTTTTTGAAGCACAATCCATGTTTGTTCCAGGTTAAAGGAATGTTTGACTTAATGATATATATATATATAAGAACTATTTATAGTGTCACATGAAATGAGAAATATCAAAGTAATAATAAAGTTGTTTGAATAAAATATTTCACAAAAATCTAGGTATTTTACATTCTACCCCCCATAAAATGAATTTCTCCCTCAAAATTCCTCTCAGTAGTCAAAGGCTTAATACTTGAAAGTTTCATTCATAGAAACCCACATCATAAAAATGAATAATAAAAACTCCCTTTGAAATGGGAATTCAGAACCATAATGGTTACTCAAAGTAACTCATAACGAGGTTACAACCTAGAAGAACATAATTATGAAGCTAAAACAAGGACATGGAATGGAAGTCATACTATAATGTTCTGATTGAGAGTGATATAGAACAATGTCAAGAAAATGTTAACAATCACAATGCCATAAATCTACAATGACCTAAGGGACCTTCTGATTTATCAGAAACGTAGGTACTAAGAATCACTTTTTTCATTATAGATCATTTTTCAAAAATTTGATAAATTTTCATGAAAATATATACATAGGTGATTTCAGAACAACTTCACCCTTTGTATTTCATTGAACCACTTCACCTCTTTCTCTAAAAAGGAAGGCCATTTTTTTAATTTTCTGAAGTACTAACAGATCATGAGACCAATGATATTCCAACCCATCAATAATCATTATCACAATGTAGTTTAAACAGGCTATCCAATATACATAAATCCTCATATCGAAAGATAACACTCTAATATTTTTGACTTAATCTGAATTTTATCTAAATAGTTCAATAAATGGTTAACCTTGTAATCCATCAAAAATATAATTCATTCTTTATTCCATAAAACTGATCTTATCTTAAATAAAAAACATTTATATTAGAAACTCTAGTACATCCTTGTACTTAGAGAATATCAAATGTTTTTCTATTATTGAATAATATATTTAGGTAAAGATAATCACATGAAATCTCCCCAAATGATAAACCATAATACTTCTATAGGGATTATTCATACAAAATAGAACATAAACATCAAAACTATTGAGGGAAAGATATGTTATTATTAATTATCTTTTTTCACTTTATCCATTATGATCGCAAAATTTTTCAATTTTCCGTTCATCTTCAATGGTTTTGGTGGATTATAATTCAAATTAGTCATTGTATTGGGGCCCATGTTATCATCATAGCCAATATCTAGTAAATTGAAACACTAAAGTGTGGGAGGTGCATTATGTGGGGATTTCTCATTATTTTAACTATTATCTAACTTCCCCCCATTAGTTCAAAATTTAGTTGCCCAATAACCTTTCCTTCCAAAAATGAAACATTTTTTAGCCCCATTAAGGCAATTTCATCCATTTTTCTTCTCATAATATATTCATAATGGAAGGCTCATAATCATCTATCCATGGTTGTTATATTTTCCTTCGAACTATATCTACCATTTCTTATCAAAACTATGTGATTGATAGGTAATTACAACATCCATTTCAACATTGATTTCAAAACACAGAATATCTTAATAGATACTAAATTCCTTTATAGACAATGCCCTTATGAGAGTTTGATTTAATCCACTGAAAAACCTATCAACTTTAATTTTGGGTTGGATGACAATACCAGAAACATAGCTTGCATGTCTTGTGAAATTATCATCATAAGTACTGGAATATTCATCATCCTTTTGCTTCATCTCAAAGAACTAATTTTCCATATTTTTATGAAGAACAGAAGGAAAGTACTTATTGTAGAATAATTTCTTGAAATCATAACAATCCATGGACTCAATATCATCTTACTTCCTTGTAATTTTTATTAGAGTCCAATACGGGTTAGCATCAATTTCTAACCGATAAATAGCCAGAATGAATTTCTCATGATTTGGACACTTGAGAATGGAGAATATCTTTTAGGTGGTACTTATCCAATGTTCAATAATATGTGGATCATATTACCTGATGAAAGAATGTGGATAATGCGTCATGAAGAACTCAAAAGAACATTATTCCCTCATTTTATCATTTTGAAAATCATCATTATTCATAGCTTGTGAAAGCTATTAGAGTATAACAATAAGGATTTTTATTATATCCCCCACAGAAGTCAGATATATAGGATTAAATTCATTGCATTTCCATCACAATCACCATTAACATGATTCATTCAGGTTCTATCAATTGGATTAAACCAAAAGTATAGGGTAATAAACAATTTTCATAAAGAGGGACCACATAATCATGAAAATTCACATATTGGATGTCTAAATTAAGAAAACATCATTAATATATGAAACCATAGGTTTATACTAGGTTATTTAGAGACAACACTTAATTAAATCCTTCGTTATTGTTTGTGAAGAGTTTATGAATTCCCCAAGCATATCCCCTAGGAGTGTCAAACTAGGTGTGCATTAAGCCTCATTGTCATGTACTATATTTCTTTGAATCAGGCCTGGAACATCTTATTGGAGTTCTTACCCCTAGGTACATTTATTATAGATACACATCCACTTATTATCTCCATATATGGATGTATTTCTAGAAAACCACTTACTGAATCCTTTACCAAAATTCTAGGATATTATCCTAAACCATAACTCATCCTTATATTTATCTTTTGAGAAATCCCTAGAAATATATTTACAAATATACCTAGGGATATCACTAAAGTTTTATCATACTAGTTTGTATATATTGACTAAAATTTTTTTGATACCAACTATATCCTCCTTGGCTTAGCATACATGGATAATACATCATTTTAGTGGAATATTTAGTACATTGTAAAAATACATGCCCGAGGACCATAACAATATAGAGTCTTTAGAAACATGAAAAAAAAATCTTCTATCCTAGTGAAATATACTCAACATCTCCCATAAAGATATATAACTTTAGTACCTCTACTAAAATCCTTTCATTATAACCAATAGAAAAGAAATATAAGAAAGTGGTGAGATTAGATGCTCAATAAGGGTAAAAAATGAAAATGCAAAAGCATAACATGAACAAAAGGATATGGAACATGAGAATAATATTTGAATATAATACATTGCATATTAGATATCATAATAAATATTGTTAGTTGATAAGAAATGAACTGTAAATAAATAATAAACCATATACTTGAAATAATAATATAGGAATAAAACATTTAATTCTGACTAATACATAATGATTAAAAAATCCATATG
Organism: Viscum album; assembly: GCA_963277665.1. Taxonomy (NCBI): domain Eukaryota; kingdom Viridiplantae; phylum Streptophyta; class Magnoliopsida; order Santalales; family Viscaceae; genus Viscum; species Viscum album. The sequence continues at coordinate 1,746,929,527 of OY728140.1, forward strand.
TCAAGATGTCCTTCCAAGCCCATTGCAACATGATAGGCTTGGGATAATAACATGTGTACCTACTTCGGGTTGGTATTCCCTCCCATGTACCTTCTTGTTTCGGGCTTGGAATGTCAACCCATGTACCCTTCTATTTTGGGCTTGGGATGTCCTCCTGCTTAACCTCTTATTTTGGGATTGGGATTTCCTCTCATTTATCCTCTTGTTTTGGGAATTGGATTTCCTTCCGAATACCCTCTTTCATTAGGGTTGGATTTTTCTCCCATGTACCCACTTTTTATTGGTCTTGGGATGTTCTCCCATGTACCCTTTGAAATCATAAAACATTTATCATTACCCCATGCATTGGAGGGAGATATCGGTCCCACTAATCACATAATGAAATTTTACATTCTTGTTCCACAAAACATTCATCATATCCTGACCCATGAAAAGGGATGGTTTCTATAAACATCAAATCATAAACCATGAAATGAAATGGGTATCATTAACATTTTTGAACATCATAAACTATTGAAAAGAGATAGGTTTCATAATCATTTCATTAAATTAGAACCTATGAAAAGACGTGGGTTTCAAAATAATATAACCTATACAAAATAAAAATATTTCAAAAATATATATCTTGTGGAAGAGAAACAGGTTTTATAAAGACCATTACATTAAGTATAACCCATTCATAGAAAGGTTATGAATGGAACCTTTAGATAATTTTCTAGAAGTTTATAACTATCATCAATGGATTTCAGCTTAGATGGAAAATTTATGAAACATCTTTCAAAAACATTTATTGTGGAAAATATGCTTTCCTATTGAAAATTGTTTTTTAAAACATGAATCCATTTAAACGTAATTTCCTTATAAAATAACCTGAAAACATATAAATAAGACTTGAAATCATATTGAATACCTTTTTCTTTAAAACTTATAAAATAAGTATTAAAATATTTTTAAAACATTTTTCTTTTAAAATGCATTGAAAAATCATAAAGAAAACATGAATATGTTATGAAGACCATTTTTTTTGAAAATATCATGAAAATTTATAAATTAATATTGAAAACATTTTTAAAACCATTTCATTAAAAATAATTTGAAAAGATATTAATAAATCATCAAATTTTTTTGAAAACTATTTTCCTTGAAAACTTTTAAAAGGATCTTGAAAACTTTGTGAAAACCATTTTTCTTAAAAATGTATAAAATAAGCTTAAAATATTTTGAAAACAATTTTTCTTGAAAATATATTAAAAATCATTTCTTAAAAATTAACCATTTAAACATTTAAATTAATATTCATAGAAATACTGGCAGGTAAAATTGTACATGTCATATGAGTTAAATTAAATAATCTTTTTTCACGGTAAAATGGCTAGAAAATTACCTTGATTAGAAAGTGAAAAAAATATTACATTGATAATTGGTAGAATAAAAAAGGGTAAAAATTATTTTAATGATTATAGGATATTACTATAATAATCATGGAAAAACCTTTTAGAAAACATGGTTTTTAAATAACATATATTTCTTACCAAAGATAATGTAAAGATAGGATTTCCTAAAAACAAATTATTAACTCTATTATGTAACAAAGAATAGAAAAATCATATCAATAAATGATTATATTATGAATATCCGGATGAAAAAAACCATGAATTTTCTTGAGATATGTATCATAATATTTCATCAAATAAACCATAATCATAAGCAATCTCAAAAAGTGATGAGATTGTTTATATAAACTCTTAAAACAAGATAACTTTGGATCATAACCTCCATGTAAATATAATAAATTAAATGAATCTTAAACCATCATTAAATTTATTATATTCATGATATAACATGTAAATATGTATTATATACACCTTGAAAGATAATTTAGGTTCATAACAAATCATTAGTCTCCAAGAAGGATAATTGAGATAAAACAATTTAATTGATTTAAAAACATTTGAAACATAAACCCCATGAACTAAATATCATAAAATGGATAGTTTAATAACCATATATTTATGTATAAGATTAATATAATGCTTTCATGGGAAGTACATTCACTACAGATAAGAATTGAGTTTTGATTAAGCCATGTATCTCATGAAAATAAAAGTGAGAGGAAATTCCCTAACCTTGTGTCATGGCCCTCATTTTATTCATTCAAGATTCATGTATAATAAATATAATACTGTTATAAATATTTTAAAAAATTATATTATTATATATAACACCATATATGGTTTTATTTTACATTATATTACTCGATTGTGAACGATCATATGTTGAGGTTTTACTTCGGATTATATTCACTTTGTTCTTTGCATGAGTGTTAATCTGTTATATCATTGGTCCTTATATTTAAATCATGATTTAAATAATATAAATCATGATATAAATATAATTTATTTCAAGTATTTTTATATTATAATAATAGATATCATAAATAACCATTAAATGGAAAACATCGTTCATGGAGATAATATGTCGAACGTACTCATAAACGATGTTTCCATTTTAATTTTCATATTGAAAACTAGAAAGGAAATGAAATAAAAGTGTATATGTACATAATATAATTATATTAGAATTATAATGTTATATATATCATATAATTTTACACAACCCATCCTTAATATGTTACATGTAGTGTGTGCATGAATCACATCGCTTGGAGGGGACGGTAATCCAAACTCCCTCAAAACAATTTTTTACATTTACACCAAATGGAGAGTAAAATAATATTTATTTTAAAATGAATAAATAATCTTAAAGAAATAATAAATCTAAAATAAGACACATATAGACATATATTCCATCATAATGGCCATCGTGATCTGTGGTAAAGTAAAAAATGATAAATCATTGTTTCCTGAGGCAGTTGTTCGCCATAAACAGAAAAAATATGTTTATTACCCATTATATAGAGGTCTGTGTATGTGTTGATATAAATATTTATATAAAAACATCATAGTATATTTATGATACTAGTTTTTATATAATAATGGAAAATAAAATATTTTATGTGGTGGATAATAGAAATTAAACAAGATATCTTGAGAGAAGATGTTACCTCTTAATCGGGTAACTCCTTTTGGTTTATGAAAGAAGGCTTTCATAGAAGAATTTATTCCCATGTAAGGTTTAAATAAGAAATTGTGGGATGCTGAGAGATTACTTGATCAGATTTTTCATGATCTAGGGGGCTTGAGAGTTGTGGGGAAGATAATGTGGCAGCGGCCACGACCTTTTATAGGGAAGAAAAAGGACTCACAGGGAATGTTTTAAAACAAGTTTGGTGTACATAGGTTATTACCTAACAAAAGAAATACCAAAACACAAAAAAATAAATAATATAAGTTTTTTTATGAAATATGGACAAAAAATCGGTTTTGGGCATGTTTATAAGACATTTGGACCCTTAATATTATAGGTTTGTTCCTAATTAATCTTAATTTGACCTTAACCACTATAATTAATTTTAATCACTTTTACTAATAATTTTGGTAAAAAAATTATATTGATCATATTAGAATATAAATATTATACTGATTAAAATATTTTATGTTATTTTTTCAAAATTCAATTCACAAATTTTTGAAAATTAATATTAATGCTAATCCAAAAAATGTGGTGAGAAAAAGAGTTTTTAAAGTAAAATTTTATTAAGTTTTCATATTCAATTTCAAAGTGTAATTTCTTTTAATAGAATACATTTTATTAGTACATTTATAATTTATCTAATGTGACCCTAAATCAAATTTTACATATAATTTAACATCATTAATTATTAAATAAAAATGTGGTTATTTACTAAAACACAATATTTTTCATTATTCATAAAATATTGAGCTTCTCAAAAAAATCCCAAATATTTACAATAATCAAATTTCTGAATTATAAATTCAAAATGAAGATTAATTTATTAAATTAAATTTCTAAATGTTTCTAAAATATATTTTATTATTAAAAGTGGTTCATTCAATAAAAAGGTATTTTTAAACATAGAAGGTCTTTACCAAAAATCATATCTTATATTATCAATATATAATATCTATATAAAACCCTTATAAATAATAATTCAAAATTAGTTATTACTATTCATATTAGTATGTTTAAATACTAGGTTATAATTATCTCAATTAAATAATTTTAGCAATAAAATGATTTTTTGTAGGAAACATCAGTGTTGCGTGTAATGTATGCCAAGTCAGTGTTGTGGGAAGTGCAAGACAAGTCTGTATTGTGTGTAACATAAGACAAGTCATTATTATATATAGCACATTCCAAGTCGTTATTGCATGTAGTGCAAGAAATTTTGGAATTATGTTTTGTTCAAGCCAAGTAAGTTTGGTGTGAAATGAATGTTTGACTAAATGTTTTTGATATATATATATAATAAGTATTTCTAGTGTCACATGAAATGAACAATATAAAATATATAAACTAATTCAAAAAAAATAATAAAACCTTGAGGTGTTACCATATTTACTATCTTTCTGGGGCTTTGAGTGTAAAGTCTTCTCAGGTGGAGGCCCCCCAGTAGTAGATAGAGTTTGATCAGGTTTTTGTTGAGTCAGTGATTGAGGCTCTAACTGTTATATTGAAAATGGTTAGATCTAATGAGCAGCAAACAACAAATTCATGGGTTCATGTTTTGGAAGATAAGTGATATTTTGATGTACAATTTTTGATGAAGAGGTTGCACAAGAATAAATGAACTAGAAAATAATTCATGAGTAGATAATTTCTTCAAAATACCATAAGTTTAAAAAATAATTGAATACTAAGGGAACATCACATTAAAAGACTCATAGTCATAAAAAGAACATAGATGATAGTTCCTTGTAAATTGTTAAGATAAATGATTTTGATCCATAAAAGATAAGTATGACTATTGCTACTACTTTTGAGAAGGATATTGACTCTTTTTATGCTACTCTAAAAATATCAGATACATTGAATATGTCAGGTAGTGGGGTTCACATGACAAAAAATAAGGCATTTAGAGGCGGTTGTTTTTCATTAAAAGGTTTATAAACCCCCCTCCAAAGGCATTACTGACGGTTACCCATAACTGAAACTAATGTAGCTGCCTAATTTAATTAGGGGAGTTTTTGGGTAATCACTGATAATATGGAACTTAGTATAGAGGTGGTTACATTATATTGGGTTTTAACCTCTTCTAATTTTTCACTGAGTTCACCAGAAACCAATGGATTAGAAGCTTGTCTAACCACATCTAATTCAATCTTGAAATTAGGTACGGTTAAAACCACCCCTAATTGAATATCAAATAAAATATTTAGGGGTATTTATCCCTTAACTACCCATAAAGATTATTATGTTTTTTTAAAATCCCTAAACCATACAACCACACCATGAACCCCCCGGGACACCCTGACAAACTCACATCACCCCGAGAGACCCTAAAATAGCCCTATGACACACCCCCAAGGACACCGTAGACACACCCCTCGCATTAAATCTGGCCACCATGAAACACCCCAAGGACAACCCAGATGACCAAACGACCAATATTGGAACCCTCGTCACCCTAGGACACCCTAAGACAACCCCATGATGACTTAAATGACCCAACCTAACACCCTTGTGACCCCAGTACACCCATACGTGCCCCAGGACATCCCATACGACCCCATACACTAAAATTCCTAGACAACCCCTCAAAAACTCACCCTGACACCCCCTTCCTCCCCGGGACACCCTGAAAACCCCCAGACACTGACACACTTGGACATACACCCCTAGAAAACCCCACCACAACCCAGATCTACCTTTGTGTCAACGGGGCCTGACACTTTCTCTCATGTGTGGAACATGCAATCTCCCATAACCATCATATATTAGTAAAAATAAACTACTTTGATCTGAAACCGAGTTCTATGGTATAAATATTGCATAACTTGACCACTATAGTAATTTAATTTTAGTTTATTATTTACAATAATTTGTTTTCATTTAGTTATATAAATATTAGATAATATATATGTGTGTGTGTAATATTTGTCTATATATATTATAATTTTTTATAATATTTCAATATATATAATATATATATAAATATATATTAGGTTCATAGAGGTACAATTATATTAAACATACACACATCACACACACAGGCCGGAAAGGCATGCAATAGCCCCCCTAAGGGAAAATCCACCCATCTAACCTTATTTATTTAGTACATGGACCGAAGGACTAGTGGTAATGAAGACCATTTCATGACCAAAAGACCCACAAACTATCCCGAAATAATAGTTAAGCTACATGTCAGCATCATGCCTACATCACTGTTTTCCTACGTCACCGCCTGCCTGCGTCATGTCTGTTTGTCTCAATACCTTCCAGCATAAATTCACACAAACCCTAATTTGAACTAGGGTCTAATAGGTAAAATTTGAGATAAAAAAATATTAGATAATATATAATATATTTTTCTATAATATATATATATATATATATTATATGTGTATATATAAAATATATAAATAATTATATTTATACATATATTTATAAATACATTTATAATATTTGTGTGTATACATTTCTGTATTTATATAATATTTATAAATATAATATAATTATAATATATCATCCTCATCAGATCCATTTTTATTGAAAGATAAAAGGGAAAAACAAGATAGCAAGCCAGGGCCATAAGAGGCCGGAGGTAGTGGGGGCCAAGGACATCCCCATAGATTAAAGAAACACCTTTGGGTTTAATGAAGGAAATGTTATGAGATAATATGACTTCAAGAACTTATTCATCCTGGGATGAAGGAACATTATTATACTTTCTCAAGCTGATCCCAGACAACACTACATTGGCTTCCACTTGGATGCTTTTTCCATTGTCCTTGTGAGCCGTAAAGGTCAGAACAACACTCACCATCTAATCCCAAATGACCCTCATCTATGAGAAATAAGATCTTTTCATGAACCATTTGTATTAATATTGAATCAATTCTATCGGTGGTGCCACCGCATCCACTGGCCATGTAACCTAGTGTAATGGAATGAGACATTATGGATAAAGCACATAGAAAACTTAGAGAAGGAACTTCTTTCTAGTATTTGAATAATATAACTAGATCTTCTAGAAATCTCCGAGTCTTTCAAATGATGGAATGAACTGAAGAGGGAGGCCCCTCATATATCACCTAGTTTCTAGATTTCCATAAGCATAATCACCCTGCATTGAGAATAATGAAATGGGCCATTCATTTTTTCACACATTTTCCATCCCCTAAAACCCTATTTCTAGGAGTTGTTCATCTCAAATCTCATGTTTAGAGTATGCTGTAAACACACCCAAAAAAACTCCATACTTCTTGGGCCTATTCCCCCTCAAATAATATGGGATTCACATCCTCCATGCTTTTATTCATATAACAGTGGCAATAGGACATGATGTTGATACCCAGCTTTTGAATATTTTCATCAGATGGAATGGTGTGGTTTATAATCCACCAGATATGAAATCTGTATTTAGAAGGGATCATGTTGAACCACACCACCTTGCTCTATCTATCTCTTTGTGTATGAGGAGTAAAGATTCTTCAATAGACATTATCATTAAAATTCCCTATAGGGGAAGGAGAATATATGAATCTATCAAGATCGACGTTGGGGATGATTAGATTGAAAGCCTCTTTCTTTTTCTCATCCAAGTCCATCATTATGAAGTCAGGTAAAGGATCGCTTCCTTGAAGGAGATGATAGGGGTAGGGTAACTCAGATACACTATCACTTCACTAACCCCATTATAGAACTAGAACTAGATGTTCCCCTGACCTACTATCCATTGTGAATGTTGCTGAAGGGTTAGGACGATAGAGCTTATTGAAAACCAATGTGGTGATCCATTCATAGTCTGGATGCCCTCAATACCTCCCAGTTTACCTGAAATTGTCTTTCCCTAAAAGGTGTGGCCTTAAGTTATTTCACATGCTAATTTTTCCTACATGCATTTTATGGTGGAAGCTAAACTCTTCACATTGATACCTCCATCATGGATTGGAATGGCCATTCTTCCACATGATACCCAGTGTATTTTCCCTTTTGAAGCCTCATCCCAAATGAAACCAGCCATTATTCTATCAAAAGATTTGACAAACCCAATTGGCACATTACTGGATGTCATTGCATGCACTGTAATATATGACAGTATGCTATTAAAGAGAGCGATGTACCCCCCAAAAGAAAGAAGGTAATTCTTCTAGTTGAGGACACAGCTCGTGTTCTTTCTCAACACATGTTCGATTTCCCATATGTGCATTCTTCCTAGTGAGAGAGGAGTTCCCAGGTAATCCAGAGGAAACCTTCCTCATTTAATGAGAAGCTTTTTACTTAGATAAACAGATCTCCTGGGCTCACATTTTATTGAGATGTAAAACTTTCTTCTGTCCTTATTAATGTCTTGGCCACTCCAGTAGTAGTAGTCATTGATGATTCTAATGATTCTACAGATCGATCTCCTACCTTCATTCATTAATACGATGGAATCATCGGTAAACATAAGATGTGAAACCAGCAGGAGGCTCTATTCCCTTCGGTAGGAGATGATGTTTCCATTTAGTACTCCTATATTTATCATTCATCTTAGAGTATCCTACACTAAGACAAATAGACTTGGGGAAATTAGATCTCCTTGGCGTAGCCCCTTATAGCATTAATAATCCCATTGTATATCCCCATGAATGAAATTGAAATCCAGGGAGAAATAAAACATAGAAAATGAATATCACATGCCCAAGCAGAGAACCCTATGTCAATTAGCACTCTATTAATGAAACTATATTCCATCCAATCACACGCCTTAATCATGCCCATCTTGATGATAATATTTGACCTGTGAACCCTGGTAGAGATATCCATGATTATCTACTAAGTGAATTCCATCATTCCCTGGATTGATCGGCGTTTCCCGAAATTTTGTTTCTCAAGGGAGATGCACTAGGGGAGAAAATCAGACAACTTATGGTAAATGATACAATCCAAGATCATGTATGGAATGTTACATAGGCTTAAGGGTCTATAATGAGATATGGAGGAGGGATACTTAATCTTTGAAAAGAGTACCATGGACATAGCACATGACACCTGAAAGAGGCCTCCTCTCTGAAAGAAGTCTGGAATCTAACATATGATATCACGTTTAATAGTTTCCCATGAGCCCCTATAGAACGATCGTGGGAATTTTTATGGACTCAGAGTGCTCTCAGGATTAAGATTCATCATGGATTCATAATTTTTTTCATCCCCTGGTATTCTTTCCATGGATTCATTCATCTGTGTAGTTAAAAAATTCAATGGATCCCCCAAAAAATCAACCCCCCCTAATGGGTAGTTTTCAGGCATTGATGTGTTAGGCCCAGCCTGTAGGTCTCTGAAATATCTATGCGACATCCATCATATGACATACTTGTCCTATATATAGGATCCATCCTCAAACGTGATATTTTGTTCTATGGGACGCTTCTTCTCTCTTATTCAATCATGAAAATAGGTAGTGTTTTTGTCACCCTATCTGAAATGCTTCATCTTCGACCTCTCCCATGCCTTTGTCTCTAACGAAAAGAACAAATTATGAAATTAATTCTTCTTAACTAGGATCAAAAAAATAGTCGCATCCCATGTATCCTTCAAAATTGTTTTCAACCGCTCCACTACCCGATTCATGTCCTCCAAGAACTGGTCTGTTTGAGTAATATTCCTATCCCACTGTAGAAGTCTCTTTTTAGGCCACCTCAACTTCTTCTACAGGGCCACCCATGTACGACCTCATACCGGTTCCTCCCATGACTCCCTAACCAGCTCCATTTATCTCATGTTATCCCGCCTCTAAATAAAAAACATGAATCTATCATGGTTGAAATATATTAGGGATAGATAAAGAAGAAATATAGTGTGATCAAAGACACCAAAAACAGGGTGATTACCCTTATCTTTATGAAATAGGGAGATGATATGGATCTTGGCGAGATAGCAATCCAAACAGCTCCATCATTGGTTGTTCCTTCATTGATTGTTTCACCAGGTTAATCTATCGCATGAGTATCCCATATCCATTAATCCTTTCCCCCTATGAGCTAGGAGAAGTCCATACTAGACTTATAGGGAAATGATCCATTTCTTTCGCCTCCTATGGATCCATGACTGCATTGATTTCTCTACCTATTATCTAGGGGAGTCCCCCTAGGTCGAAAACAGAAAGTTATTTCCACAATACATCCCTCCTTTGAGTATCACAGCTCATATAGACAAATTCCATTAGGAGAAAACATACAAAACTAGTGGTTTTAACGGTGATATATTACTCTCCAGTTGGAACAAAGTCCATTGATATGTCCATTTTCAATAATAATCAAATGTGTTCATTATCAAGAACAATGTCCCTAAATTTTTCCATTTAGATCCTATGAGAGAACTCACTTATCTTGTCTGGTTTTTATTATTGTTCGAGGATGGAAACCTGTTGTACCTTGTAGTTTTGTATATCAATATATATATATTTGTATAAGTATTTATTTAATGTATTCATATAATGTACTTAAATATAAGTTTGTGTGTTTACAATGTATTTAAATACATTTATATAATGTTTTTATGCAATAAACACACACACACATGCACAAACACGCATATATATTATAAATTTTGAATTTATATGATTTTTGTTTTTTTAAATATAGGGGGTTCTTAACTCACTATAATATTTAAAGTAGTGTGGGTTGACATCCATCTATAATATCATAAATTGTAGGTTGTTCAAAACTCCACTCAAATTTATTACATGAAAGGGGGTTCACAACCCCCTATAATATCTTTAATTAGAGGGGGTTCAAACCCCCCTATAATGTCATACATTATATGGGGTTTAAAAATCCATTTAATTTAAGAGATTAGTAGGGGTTGTGAACTCTCAATATTTATTAAAAAACCAATTCCATTATATATATCCTCTAAAATCCAAATAAATATTATATATATATACTCTAAAATAACATATATATATATATATAACCATTAAAATCTAACTAAACATATAGCAACACTAAATATTAAATTAGTGGAAGTTTTAACATAATCAAATCCCAAATCAACCCAAATTTTAAAAATTATTTCTAAAATTGTTAAATGGGATGTGAACACCCACAAAATTTGATGATTAGTGGGGGTTGTGTAAAACCCCCTCTAAAAACCCCCTCTAATCCCCTTTTTTTTTGTAGTGGAAGCTGAGTGCTTAATTTGTGGAAGGACCTCCATCTATAAACTATGGACGTGTTCTTTCTATTTCTCTACCTATTGACCCTACTACTACCCTTCCCAAGGTTGGTAGATATGAATTAAAGAGGGGTTAGAAGCTGCTATTTACGCATCTATGCAATAGACATATATTGCAGCTGCTAATGTTTTGGAAGATAAGAACACATTCTAAGCTATTTATAAAAGATCTATGATTTTGGTGGTTATTCCTACTATCTAGATTAAGGATATTGTCCTTCCAATGGTCAATGACATTGGTGTTTTTCCTTGAAGCGGTGGGGAAACTCATAAAAAAATAGGTTTGGATGGAAATTACAGACCATCATCCCTGGTATTAGTTGAAAATAATTAATTTCAATTGGTTCCCTTAAAAAAGTCAGATCCAGCAATTCTTATCATTGACATCCCTAGACCAACATGGATTTGGTCCCTTCTATGTTACCTCATCAATCTGAGTCTCCACTAAGCTCAAGAAAGAAAGGTACTCTTGTCCTACCTGATGATTCTAGTGGACCTGATGTCAAAATTTAATGTCGACTGGAAATATAATGTAAGGAGTAGGTGGAAAACACCAAACAATTTATTATTCATGGAAAATCAAAGGAAGGTAAAACTAAATCATAGGTAGAAGAGGTTCAGGTGGCCTCCCCAAATATTTATTCCCGACCCTCGAAGTCTTCAATAAGATAAAATGATGTTATTTAAGGTGGTTTATAGGTTTATATAGTTTATACTGCCACAGAGACAGAACCTGAAGGGTGGCTGACTAAGGATCCATCAGAGAGGGAAGTAGTGAAATTAGAGGCTGAGAATGCTGACACGGAGAGTACTAACATTGACAGCCTCTTGTAACAAGATAAAACATGGAGGAGTGGTCGTCATCCCAGGGGTCGAAGCCATGAGTTTGGTTGGGGACAAGTTTATTGGAATTCAATACCTGATGAGGAACACATGATTGGTATTATGATTAGGGAAAAATCGGTGTTTAACGCCTCATTTCATGTGGTTTGTTTTCCTTGTTTTTCTCCATACCTTCTTTCATCGATTTTCCTTGTGTTCAATAAAAGGTGCTTTGTCCCTACCTTTTCAAAATTAAATTAAAATATATGTACATGTATAACTACATGTATGATGAATGCCTCCATCTCACAGAAAAGGGATGAAGGTACAAACAATGTACAAACTATGTTGGGGAGGGAAGAGCTAGGAGGTGCTTGGAAACATGCCATGACTTGGCAGTGGGGTCAACAGCCAAAAAATATTGGATGTGGACATGGTCGTGCTGATGTGGTGGGTGGACATGGATGGTCTACCAAGTCACCTTCTAGAGGTCCTACATTGGAGCAGTAAAAACATTGGGAGAAGTACAATGTGCTGTTAGAAAAAGAGCACTCTCAATCATAGTGGGAAACATACTGACGACACTGAGGATACTGATCATGGTCATGGGAATGACCCTATTGTGGACTTGTAATCTCTCTTTCATGATGAGGGAATGTTTCTTTGTATGACCATGTCATCTTTTCCTCTGTCATATTTATCTTTTAAACAAATTTTTAGGAGTAGGCTTACCGGTCCCCTAAACCTTTGGAGTATATTTATAAATATATATGAATACTTTTATAAATATATTTATATATAATTATAATTATAAATAAATAAATACATATTTAATTAATTATATAATTACATAAATATTTTTAAAAAATAAATATATTTATTATATGTATAATTATATATTTATAATTATATATAAATACTTAATTATTATATTTATTTATAATTATAATTAAAAATAAAATATATATTTAAATAAATATAAAATTATAAAATATACATTTAAATAATAAATATATTTATTATATTAATTATTATATATTAATATAATTTTATAATTTTATATATTTATATTTATATAAATATATTTATTTTTAATTATAATTATAAATAAATAAATATATGTTCAAATAATTATAAAATTACAATATATATATTTAAAATATATATATGTATTATATTTATCATTATATATAAATAATTTTTAAATATATTTATTTTTAATTATAATTATAAATATATATATTTTAATATATTTATAAAATTATGTTAATATATTTAAATAATAAATATATTTATTATATTTATCATTATATATTAATTATATATTTATTTATTTATTATTATAAATATAAATAAATACATATATATTTAATTAATTATAAAATAACTAATAAATACATTTATTATAATATTATAAATATATACAAATATTTATAAATTTATTTATTTGTAATTATAAAAATAAATAAATATATATATTATCTATAATTTTATAAATATATATAAATATATAAATAAATTATTAAAATTAGATCTTTATCATCACTTTTTTAGCACTGATAAAGACAGGTTTTATCAACGTTTTCTATTTCAGTGCTGATAAAAGTACTCTTTATCCGCATTTTTTGGAAAGCACTGATAAAAGTCTTGCAAATATTTAGAGAAGAACCCTAAACAGAGGCTTCTGTCTCACACACCTTCAATCTCTCGTGTTACCAGACTTATGTCATGTTTCCGCTCTTGCTGAAACCTATAGTAGTTGCCTCTCTCGTTATTCAGTGTGTTCCCCGATAAATCGTTCCTCTCCAATCTATGGTATGTGAACAATTCCTACACCACATCATAACTCTACACCACATTGTACCACCCATGCACCACAAAAATCCATATACCACATCACACCACACCTGAACAATATAAAACGACTCCTCCTTGCCTATTTCTAGCATGAAAACCATATCACAAGGGAAGGTGGGTGCTCCATGTGAGTTCAAGCATCTGGGGGAGGGCCCCATCAATGACAACATAGATGGAGAATATGTATGAAGGATTAATCCTAGGAAATCATGTAACTATGTTATCATATCACATGATTAATTTTTTTTCTGGAGTTTTATAAACTCCTTTGAGTTCTCGTAATGGTTTTGATGGATGGGTTCTTATAAGACAAGATTATAAATTGTTTTGAAAACCAAATGTTTTTTTGTATTTCATGGATGGAATTAAAAATGTAACTAATGAGAATTTAGTAAATCGAGATCTGAATATTTTCTTATAGTTTGAAATTTTGTAAATTAATGTTGAATGTTTGGTGAGGTAAATTGTTTTCAATGATTATTTGGGAAATATAAGTTTTTTTAAATGTTTTGATTTTGAATATGAATTTTATGGTATATTTGTAAATATATTTTGATTCCCCATTAATATTTTAAAATATGATGGTTTTATAATGAAATTTAGAGATTATTTTGAAAGGTGGGAGGTTTATTATAAATGATTTGAACTCCCCTAGTATGAAATAGGGAGTTTATTTTATGGTCAAATTTTGAAATTAATTTGATTTATTTTTCTAAAAAAGAATATATTGTTGTTATTTATACATGTTGTCATTATATGTTTTGATGGGTGATTGGGAAATATTTTGTTTCATGAGGTTCTTTGAACAAAATTAATTTCATTCTTAAATTTAAAAAAAATTGAAATGGAAATCATTTTTTTAATAAAAAAATAACTCTCTAGTAGTGAGGTTGAAATCATAACCCATAATGTGTTATAAAAAACATTTATTTCTTCAAATTAGGTGTAATCATTTCATTGGTGTACTTTCTTTGTAAACATAGTTTTAAACTTTTAGTTTGATATTGGAGATATTAAGAGAAAAATCGATTCTTGTAAAGGGGTTTTATATTGGTAACTTGTATTTGGTGTTTACAGTGGTAAGTGTTGGGAATAATTGATTTGAATTGGAAACATGAATGAACCAATTTATTTTTTTTATTTATATTATATCCCAGATAATTCATAATGAATAGTATATTTCTTGTCTTTAGGATAACATATTCTAATGTATAGATGTGATTATATTTTGGGATTGATGATGTGTCACAAACTGTGTTCGGATTCCATACAAACAAACATCTTCCCCAGTCCATGGCATGTCCAAAAGGGAGTTCTCAATCCCTATGGGCTGGAAACTAGTACATGGGTATCACCATAGGCTTTGGGAATGATTTCAACCATTTACATAATTTTAAAAATTAAAAAACAATGAAAAAATAACTTAATAATCAATCAAGAAAATAGACCATTAAAACATAACTAATAACATAACCGGACAAAGAAAAATATTTTATAGAATCATGGTTTTACAATGATAAGCATAAACTAAAATACTAAAATTGAAAGGAAACCACAAAAAATCCAAAAACCCATCATGCAGCATTTGGACATCACCCTAAATCCATAAACATCAACACCCACATTAAGTGGAAGACTTGCAACCAGATCCACCAAACCAAAAAACATATTTACTTTACATAGGTCATACATAAAAAAGTCTACATGAACCCAAGGGTGTATACAAAGTGTGATCAAAATCCTAATAGGTTTCAACCCAAAATAGAAAACTCTATGATACAATATCAGATGAAAAATTAACAAGCACATTTATACAAAATCCTTAAAAACATTTTCAGGAAAACATTTTAAGAAAACACATTCTCAAGGAAACACTTTTAAATAAAACCATTTCTCAACAAACATTCTTAAAATGACATATACACAAGGTCCATCGTATACCGATATACGGCGCCATGTCACATAAGAATCATGTCGCAATAGATTACCGTGGGTAAATCTATAAAGGTAGTCATTAAAAGCGATTCACAAATAACCTCGTACCTTGGTGATCAATATCCTCTAACTCAAAATCCAACTTCATTCCCATAGATGATTCATTTGTAGTGATAATCCCACAAACCCAATGGTCTCCAAATAGTAGAAAAATTCAAATATTTGATCCTGCAAGATCCATTAAGAGTGATCATCTCATGGTCCTAGTGGTCTCTATTCATATCACATGTTTAGTTCGTGTTGTAAAAATAAACCCCACTATGTGAATTAGGGCCTTTCCTCTTCCGATCTAACTAGTGTCATGATTGATATAAGAATATTGGAATTCCACTTCCGAATCATAAGAGTATTACTCATAGTTCACCCACCTTGATTCCTGGTATTCCTTTTCTTCCCAAATTTTGTTACCGCATAACCATCACTTTCAGAAATACATGCCATGCCACATATTCTCACATGGAAATCACTACTTTCATAACAAATACATGTAAACCACCATTATACATAAATAATACCACTTTCCATTTTACATACACCAAAACCATTTAAAAAACATGTTTTCCATAACTTCTATAATCTATGAAACCCATTTGACAACATTACAGGAAAAGAACATAATCAATTCAAAAAAATTCATGGGTCAAGCCCTTTCCAAATCCACAAATAAACCAATTATAATTTAAAACATGCTTCTCTTCATTTTAAAAATTCACACATAACCCTAAAGGTTCACAACAAAGAATCCAACGTACCAAAACATCCATTTTATTGAAGGATCCCACTTTCAATACATTCTCACCTCAAGTTCCTTCAAAAATACATTTATCACCTTTCAAATAAATCATAAATCACTTTCATAAAGTACCATAACAAGGCACACATGATAATATAACCATTTTCATTTGAAAATACAATTTTCAACACATATTCATGTCTAAATATTTCAAAAACATATTTTATGTCACACAAATAAATCATAGATCACATATAATTAACCAAGAAAGCATATAAAATCATTTCAAAATGTTATAACATGGAACCACCTACCTTAAGTCTATAAAGATTTGATAAATGATTCTAAACAACAATTGAATCCCCATGTAACCCTATAAAGGAATGATTGAACAGTAATCCTCAAGATCATACTAAAAAACATAATATCAGACAATCTTTAGGTCTTCTACCTTCTGAAAATTTGATCTCAAGAAAGAGGGGAGAAAACCCCAGAACAGAGGGGAAATCAAGGGATAAAGACACTAACTTTTATATTCATGGAGAAACCTCACCAAATACACTGAAAAATAAAGATCCAAGGGATCCAAGGGAGGAATGAGAGGTTTCTAGTCTAGATGATTTTGAGTGGGGTGGGATTAGGGGTGTTTAGGGTTAAAAATTCAAGGGTAAAAGTTAAAAATATCATTTCTAATGACCAAGAAAAGATTCATGGTTTTCCAAAGCATACAGAATACGTGCGGAAACCATGCAACCCTCACTATCCAATAGGTAAATACTATAAGGTTATCCTTCACAGTCTCTAAACTGTGAAAAACTATATAGTTTTCCTCTATCCCAAAATTTCACTAGGACAAAGAGTTCACTAGGAAATAGTGCATGGTTTTACAAACCGTGTGCTACCTAATATAAACAAAAAAACTCCCATTTTTCACAATAAACTCCCTTTCAAACTTAAGTAAAAACCACACGGTCAAAATTAAACAAAACAAACCCTCGTAATTTAAAACACATCACACCAAAAAATCAAGAGGAAAATTGATATAAAAAAATATATCAAAATAATGGGTAAAAACAAAAACTCAAGTGTGATAATTCTCTCAAACATAATTATTTCCACACATGAAAAGTCACCACATTTTCTAATTGGTCGATCAAAGGCAAAGGATCTTCATACCTATATGATCCAACCTCTCAAACCAAGAACATAACTTTTACTACCAATCTAAATAATCCAACAAAGCCATACCGCTTCCACGAAATGAGGGAAGCCTTGAAACACATCTTTGAAAAATCCCAATGTTCCTTCAAAAAGAGAGGAACTCAAAATTTAACAACTTAAAAAAGATATTTTCTCCCACAAACCCAGCATCACAAACCAAACCGAATTATCAACATAAGAGTCTGGAATACACTTCCATCCATAAAAAACCAATCAGCCTCAATTAAAACTAGATGAAATTGTAATGTGACCCACAGTGGGTCTTCATACCATAATAAAGGAACAAAATTATATTGACATGGAAAACCGGACATGGGTCAACTCAAAACTCTCCACAGAGGCCAGAAATCCCATTCCATAAGGGTAAATAACTTCATGAGAAAAACACCATCCTAAGAAATGGGTTCTTGGTTTCCTAGTTTCCATATTAGCTAGTGTACACCCCCCCCTTGTGGAACCCAATATGGATTTCCACTTCTGAATAATAAGAGTATTACTTCTAGTTTTCCCACCTAGATTCCTGGTATTCATTTTTCCCCAAATTTCATTACCACATAACCATAACTTTCAAAAATAATTTCTATGACACATCTTCTCACAACGAAATAACCACTTTCATAACAAATACATGTAAACCACCATTATATATAAATAAAACCACATTCCATTTTACATACACCAAAACCATTTCAAAACACTTTTTCCATAACTTCCACAATCAATGAAAAACATTTGATAACATTACATGAAAATCACGTAATCAATTCAAAACAATTCATGGGCCAAGCCCTTTCCAAATCCACACATAAATTAATTTCACTTTAAAACATGCTTCTTTTCATTTAAAAAATTCACACATAACCCTATAGGTGCATAAAAAAATCCAATATAGTCTAAGATAGTTCATTTCTCATGGTAATGTAGTTGTGGATCTAGGGACATAGTCTAATAAGACTCTCTGTGATAGTGGCATGACTCTAATGTTACTTCCAAACATATGGCTAAGTCACTCATCAACACTAGTTTCCCCTTGTGAGTTATTTTGGGTTTTTCTTAATTCTGAAAATTCTGTTGATAAATCATGTTTTGGATTTGTGAAAACCATATTTAAAGTGATAATGATTTTTTTTTGCGAAGGTGGAAAATGGATTTTTAGCATCATTTTAAAGTGAGATTTAGAAAATTGGACTTTTCTAAAATGATTTTTTGGTAAAGTGGAAACGAGTTTATTGAGAATTATATTTTTGTAATCAAAACCTAGGTTTTATCAAAAAAAATTGTTCAGAAAATAGAATTTGTTTCCAAGATAGTTTTTAAAACATGTTTTAAATATGAAGAGATGAGTTTTCAATCAAATAATAATTAAATAAAGGATTTTTTTGAGCTACTAAAATTTTTTTGAGTGATATAAAATGAATTTTTGGAATGGTACCCATAAGATTTTATTTCCTAAAAGATAAAATTATTTGATCTGTGGGATTTGGATGTTATTTTTGACTTAGTGATGAGAGATATTCTACAAAGATTTATGAATTTTAAAATGGGAAGTAAATAGAGAAGTTGAAATCAATGGTTGAATGTTTTGTCTTGGAAAGTGGAATGTTTTTTTAGAACTTTGTTATTTTCATGAGTGAAAAAAATCATAGTGATTTGTGGGAATGAGGATGGTTTATGGCATGGGTAGATGAGTGCCTAAATTAGAACGAGTGGATGAGTTTCTGGATTGACATGAGGGGTTGTGTGCCGTGTCCGACATGATAATTTTCATTTTTGAAGCTCTATGGAATACCATTAATGAGTGTGGAACCCACCAAATTTATTTTATTTGAAAAGTATTTCCAGTTGAAAAGCTGTGATGTTTTTATAGTCAGTGGTTGTGTGGTTTGTTTTCCTATGATTTTGTAATGTTTCTTGTGAGGTGTTTTGATTTTGGGAACTCATCATGTTTGAATGGTGTTTCATATTCAATTTCCTTTCGATGGGTTGATTTTAAAATAGTGGTTAGTGGGTTATTTTGAAAAATATTTTGGGAGACCATTAATGTTGGTTCCTTTTTGGGTGTTTATTGTTTTTTTGTGATATGTTTTTACTGATGGATTAATTTTATTATGTTCCTAGTTTCCATATTAGCTAGTGTACACCCCCAGAAGTTTTTGTTTGTGGTATGTTTCTATTCTGGAAAATGGTGCTGAACCAAAACCGCATTACCAAGGGACCCTATAATGTCAATATTTAACATTAATCGATAACATATTACTCAAAAACTCAAGTATGGACCATCTTTAGGTAATTCAAACCACTAGAAAATAGGATCTCATGAAATGGGAGAGAAGAACCCTAGAAAATAGAGGAGATCAAGGGATAAATCCACTTACTTGGAGATTCTTGGAGAAACCACAAAAAATACACCCTAAAAGAAGAGATCTAAGGGATCCAAGGGATAAGGGAGAGGTTCCTAGGCTAGAGATTCTTGAGCGTGGAGGATTACTAGTGTTTTGGGTTGAAAATAGATGGGGGGGAATGTAAAAATCCAAATTTTAATGACCTATATAAGTAGCACGGTTTTCCTGCACAGTTTATCAAACCATGTGGAAACTGTGTGCCTATCACTTCACAAGAAGTACATGTTGCATGGTTATCCTGGATGGTCTTGAAACCTTGTTCCAACTGTGTGCTTCACCATTATCCCAAAACATCACTAGGTCGAATAGTTTTCTAGGAAAGGGTGCACAATTTTTCAAACTGTACGCCAACCATGAGCCACCTTCTATTAACCCAAAATTCTTATTTTTCACTAGAAACTCATTGGAAAACTAAATTAATAACAATGGGGTCAAAATTAAACAAAATAGACACTCAAATTTTAAATTCAATCACACAGGGAACTCGATATTAAAACTGATATAAAAAATAAACAAGAACAAAGGGTTAAAACAAAATCCTGGGTGTGACCTAATGGCTAAAAATTTTAAAATTCATTCTTGTCAAATTTAAAGAAGTTGATGGTTCTTGGTAAATTTTTGATTTATGTAAACTATGTATTCAAACTTACATATCCCATTGTGTTTACATTCTTTGTTAATTTTATTCTTTTTAAAAATTATATACTATTATAAAATTTACACTATATAATATTTACATATATATCTTAAATATAAAAATTTATTAATTATCTATACATTTTTAGTTTTCTATATTTGTAATTTAATATACAATTATAGTCTTATTTCTTATAAATTATTATACTTTTAATATTAAGTAGATTTATCACAACATATAATGAGAGAAAATAATTGAATAATGATGGAAATCCCTTAAAATATTTCTATAAAAAATGTAATCTCAATCATAGATACATTAAGGAAATAAATGGGCTTTTAAATATTAGGTAGGGTTTTCAAAATTTATAACACATAGTAAAAACAGATCTGTATAGATTGTATGTATCGAATAGAAATAGGGTTGTATAGTTAAGAAACATGTATAAATAATCATGGTTTGGATTTTCAAAAGTTACATTAACCATTCCTTGACCATACATGGTTTGAAAATCATTCTCATAAATTTTTCATGAGAAAAATATTATTCCAAATTTCTATTCCAATGTGACCACCCTATTTCAAATTCAACAGCATACTAAATTTTTTTGATATCAATAAAATTTCCATCTTAAACATTTAAATTTTAAATTATTGATAGTTCATTGGGCTAACCAATTATTTATTTATAGACCTAGGCCACACTATTATAGAGATATATTAGAGTATAACCAAAGGGGTGGTGATGAATTAGTTGTTGTTAGTCATTCAGTTCCTTATTTTAATTAAGCCTCTACCGACACAAATCAATACCTCAAATCAAATCAAATTCCTGAAATTCCTCTACTACCTTGTGCAATATAATTGGATCAAATAAAAAAATTAATGGAATTAATATAATGTTATAATAAGTCCTTAAAGTGTATTCATAGCTGCTTCCGACTGTAATCTATTTATTTCTCTGTAGATTTTATTTTTTATGTATTTAAATTCTAGAATTCTAAAATCCATGTGTTAGTCTATTGTCTTTTTTCCAGTCTTTAAAATTTCATCTTGTAGTAAGTTTCTCTACATCATCATTCACCAATAATAAATTATATCCCAATAAAACATCTCAATTTTTTTGTATATAATATAGGATTACCCAATTATCCTTTATTCCATGAACTCATAAACCATTCAAAAACCCCTAGGAAACTTTTATAATTCCATATGATTCGTCATACACATGTTAACCCCTTATTGAAATGATCCATATCAGGCTTCCATAAACCAAAAAATAAAATCCTTATCCTTCAATTAGCACTATATTTAAATCCTATATAATATATATCGATAATAACATCATGTAAAGGGTATGTCACTAACTCAATCAAACCAATATGATATTAATCATACCCTCACTCCTACAAAAATTGAATTAATTTTTTAACCCATTGTAACTCATAAACCTAATTTTCATCTAACATCACCTACTTGGTTTAAACTAAGAGAGTTCAATAAAACTACATCTTCTCTATGATTTCTTGTTACCTTATAAGGGGATGGTTATGAAGAAACAAAATGAAAAAATACCTATCATCCTTATCAGCTTTATCACTCAAATGGTTATTATTTCATTTTGATTCCAGAGACTCATCCCCTTTCTGTTCTAAATGAATTAAAAGGATAAAACCAACCACAGGTGGATTAATTATTTTCTTAATTTTGATTTCTTGTTTAATTCAAAGCATGATGAAATTATTTGAAACATTAAAATGTTTGGTTCCCCTTATTTGAAATTCCCCTTTTTCATATTTACTTTGTTATATCTTAATATTATTGAGTCCAATTGGATGTATACGAATAGAGAATGGATGGATTCCAATTGTATGAAAAATGAGTATGAAGATGGGGGGAAAGAGTTCACCAAGTTTTTAAATGATCATGCATATGACTTTTCTCAATTCCTCTATATGTATTTATGCTATTGTTATTCCAGAATAACTAGTCCTAAGAATTTGGAAGAACACTTGATCTATCTTTGAATTGATGGATATAATAAATGATTAAATAAACATGAAGAAAGAAAACATTTTCTTATAACTTGGATAACACTACATTTTATGGATCATATGATATGATTGAAAGTATAGAAAAATGAAGAATTTTATATCAAGTATTTGATTACATGTGTGAATGATGATTAATATTGTTTTGATAAAAAGAAAATGATAGTTGAAGATGAACTTTGTGGTTGTCCAAAATTGTATGAAAATTCATAGAGTTGTAAAAATACACCATTTAATGTTGGTTGTACTAAATATGAAACATTTTCAAGGTTAATGAAGCTGTATAATTTAAAAGATGGGAATGGATGGAGGGAAGACAATTTTACTGAACTACTTACTCTCTTGAATGACATGCTCCGATAAGATAATAATCTCCATATCCAAACATATATTGGAAAATGAATTCTGCATTCAATGTGTATGATCTCTGAAAGAATACAAGACAGTCCAAATGAATGTATATTATTTTTAAAGGACCAAAAATCACATAATGAATGCCCATGGTATGGTTCTTGTTGTTATAAGAAAGATGAATTGGGTCCTATGAAAGTTTTATTATACATTCTAATCATTCCGAGGTTTTTGTTCCTATATAGAAGAGAGGTTACTATAAGGAAATTGAATTGGCACACAAATACAATAAATTATGAAGAAAAACATCATCACCTAGAAGGATCTTCTTAGTGGAACATAATTGATCATGAGTATTCAGAATTTAAAAATGATCTGAGAATCTATTGTCTTGCATTATCTATAGATCGAGTGAATCCTTTTGGTTTGCAAAGCATCACTCACAATACATGGCCAATTATGTTGGTAAATTATAACCTTCCACCATGGTTATGCATGATATTAAAATACATTATGTTATTCATTATTATATTAAGACCCAAAAAACCAGGTAATGATATTGATGTTTATTTGGATCTAATTATCAAAGATTTGAAATTATTGTTGGATTTAGGCATTACGATGTATGATTAAAATAGAAATAAAGATTTTATATAGAGATCCATGTCGTATGGGATGATAAAAGACTTTCCATATTATGGGAATTTTTTAGGATATATACTTAAAGGAACTCAAGGGTTTCCCATTTGTAAAAATAGTACACAGTTAATTATGTTTAATCATTCATCAAAGACTATGTTTATAAAAAATTAAAAATTTCTACCCCGAAAACATAAGTATTAATCTTGGGAAACATTATTTAATGGGATTTAAGAATGATGTCAAACACTATCACCACTAATATATGATCAACTATTTAAGGAAGTAAAAGATGTGGACCTTGCTTTTGGTAAACCTTTTTTGAAAAACCATATGAAAACTGAGTGGAAAAAGGAATCGTTTTTATGAATTATGATATAATAATTTTCAATATGTCATTATTTTTTTGATGATATGCATGTTGAAAAAAATGTGATAATTTCATGGAAACATTACTAAATTAAATCAGAAAAAACTAATGGAACTAATATTATGATGCACATGGTTTATGGGGGAATATGAGAACAGTTAGCTCAAGAGAAGAATGACCAAATGAATTTTCTTCCTCCAGATCCTTTCACTCTTTCCTGGTAGGATATATATCACTTTTTCAACTTCTTGAATGATTTAAAGGTTAAAGAGTTTTACTTATCGAATATCAATAATATAATGTCAATGAATAATATAAGGTTAAAGGGTATAAAATCAAATGAATGTCTTGTTTTGATATAAGATTTAATTCCTATATCTTTATATTGAATTTTTACCAGGAATTCCCATCATACATCAAACAAGCTCTATTAACTTTTCAAAACTATATGTATAAAATCTATATACCCAGATAAATTTCCATCTTTGGAAAAGAAAATTGTTTTCATATTATGTGAATTTGAAATGTTTTTCCCACCAATATTATTTAATATGCTTTTTTACTTTCTGCATCACTTGATGAGAGTGATTAGACTATGTGGTCTTGTGTATTATATTTGGATGTACCCCATTGAATGATATATGAAGATTTTTAAAGGGTATGTAAAAAACTGAAGTCATCTAGAGGGTTGTATTATAGAGCGATATGTTGTTAAGAAGTCATTGAATTCTATACGAACTACCTATCCAGTGTGGAAAGCATTGGCCTGTCAAAATATCATCACAATCGGTGGATTGTGGGTAAAAAAAATTATGAATGAGATGTTTTCATAATAAATATTACAAATTGGGAATAGGACAAACTTTACTTTTTACATAATATTTTAGATGTTTCCGCATATATTGAAACCCACAAATAAATTATTAAGCATTTTAATCCATAAAGGAAATAAAGTTGGATATCCAACACACATAATCAATATTTCATAAGATGGTATTAAAACCTTATTCTTAAGGAGTCAGGTAAAAATCCGAATTCAATTTCATAATGACTTCGATGACTAGATATAGGGACAAGTGTTTATGTATTATCTAATAATATTTATGTAATTAATGGTGATGCATTCTATACCAATGAAAATGATGAATATAATGACATGAAAAATAGTGGAGTTTCCCTTGTGGTTTTAGAGATTCATGTTTGTGGTACTAAGGAAAAAAATAAAATTTATGTGAATATTTCATACTTTTGAATCATTAAACAAATATGGGAGTTGGATTATACAACATTCCAAGTGTTGATTTTCCAATAAAAGTACGTTGATAATAAGAGTTCAATTAAAATAGATGAATTGAGATTCATGAATGTGGATTTCAGTATGGAATTGTACAAAGAATACCCTTTTATAATGGAATCATAGGTAGTACAAGTATTTTATGTTCCAGATCTCACAAACCAAATGTGGTCAGTTGTTCTGTTAGCGATTAAAACCACTGAAGGGTGAGATGAAAATTAAACTAAGTATGACCCTTTAATTGGACCTTCACAATAATTTTATAGTAGTCCAAATGTAGACATGGGTTTTTATGTCATATAATACCACAATGAAGTAATTTGGATACTCAATAAAGGGGTCAAACCCCTTCAAACATTTAAAAAAAATTCAATAATTAGGTTAATTTTTTTGTGTTAGACATTATGTTATCTCGTGTTATTATCTATTCACTGATACCATTATATAATCTACATTAAATGTTAAACCACTTTAATAGATAATTAATTTTGTATGCATTGATGTTACCAACCATTAGAAACAACATGTCTCTCAACCAACTACTTCTCCTAGTGTAGAGGAATAATGACCTTCTATACTTACTGATGCTACTAATACATAAGAAGAAAATATTGATGATGTTGAATCCAATTAAATGGTATATGGTGAATAATAAATTTTTTAGAAAAAATAGAGGAACCATAGTGTGAAAATGTCAGAAAAAATTATTAAGGAAAAACGAAAAGGCATCAAAATTTGAGGTTGTATGGAATGCATGAGACCATCCTGTTAAATCCAGAAAGGCAATTTTCAGAGGATACATTAGAAAAATCACTTGGCAACACATTCCAATTGATGTAGATTCTTTTCACCATGTTGTTCCAATTCTTAAGACACTTATTTGGGAATACATTATTCTAACATTATGATATAATTTCATTATTTTACTTAAAAAAATTAAATAATGAAATAGTAAATTACTCTGCATCATCCCTTGCAGATTGCATTTATAGTAGACTGCACATCCAATAACTTTGTATTAATTCTTGCTAAAATGATTCACAAAGTATTTCAAATAATTCTAATGATATTTCATCTTTAATATGTATAAGGGAAAATAAACATATACCCACCGCTAATGTAAACACACCTGATAAGTCAGCCAGTGTGGGATGAGTTTATTCTTCATCGTGGAGAGATATATTGTCCAGCACATTGTAGATGGTAAAACATTATTTTTCAATATCTTTATTCATCACTTTTATTGTTAATTTTTTATTTATGAAACAAGAACTAAGTGATGAAAATAATTAATTTGTATAAAAACCAATACACCCCTACAATAATGTAAGTATGGGGTATACTTCACTTGAAAAAAATGGTGTTTATTTTAAATAGACTATAATACATTATGTGACATAAAAAACAACATAATATTTTTACTATATTTATGTGCATATTGATGGATCCAAATACAAATCCACTTCCATCCCATATTATGTGCTATGGAAGGAGGCACATGTAAATAATAATAGGATACTAATAGATGAAAGCACACAAAAAGTGAGGGCAACATGTGTAAGTATTAAATAATTATAATTTGTTTTGATTTAAATCTTTATTACATAACAATGATTACTCATTTTCCTATATTTTTTATTTGAAAAAGACACAATAATCCTCAACAACTATACTAGATGAACTCATACTATCAGTGGACATGTAGTGTCTAGAACAATAAGGCCACATTAGAGGTGTTGGTTTTGGGGTGACACCCCCAAACACATTTTGAGAAAAGAAAACAGTATGAGGATACATATAGTGAAATGAAAGAAATGAAAGAAATATTAGATTCACTTGAAGAAAAAATTCATTGGAAGTATCAGTTTCTATAAAAAAATTGGTGGGAATAAAATATAAGAAAAAAACTCAAGATAATCTACTGAATGATGATCCTGCCCCACCCCCACCACCTTTGAGATAAACAATTCCCCTCAAATAGTTGTCTTAGATGAGGTAAACAATATTATCATCATTTATTTTTGAAATGTGTATCATAAAAACCTTGATACAATTCCTGTATTGATATTCTACAAGGTGAAAATGTTAGTGATTTATATCTATCAACACCAACCCATCACCTTGTTGTGAGGGATACCATGTTCAACACCCAATAAGATAGTCTTCACAACCAACCACTTCAAATATGACATCTAAGAGTGGGTATTACAATAGCTCATGATCTAAGTGTTGAGCTACCAGTTCCATTTGGGGATGCATATATTCGTTCAGTCAACCAAGCTATTGGAACATTCTTAGTATGTCCATCATATATTGTAGAAAACATGTTGATAAGGAGGTATTCATTTCTAATTTATTTTATAATAAATTCTTTTAACAAATAAATAAAATTGGTTGGAACCAATGAATGTTATTAAATAAAGGAAAATGGAAGGGGTGAAATGAATGGTCAAATCAAAACCATCTAAATAATCCACCAAACAATAAAAAATATCTCCATAAATACCTTTACCACTCCCATTTAATATTGAAATTTACTAAAATCAAAGGTTCATATGGATAAAAATTTATAAAGTGGTAGTAATCACATAATTGAATTTGAGGAAAAAACTTATACAGAGGACATTACAGTCTATATTTATATTGATAATTTTTTTAAATCCTAATTTATGAATCTCTAGGAGTCTTAGTTGTAAAAGTATACATGAGGTGTGTATTCATGATTTGTTTTCCCAATATCTGATATACTTTATTAATTATTAATAAATACATTTAATATTTTTTAAGGTCTATATATGAATACCAATTTAATTGATTTCCCCGTGAACATTAATTTACACTCATTAGTCCTCATGTCACATCTAAAGAACAAATAGCAAAGAAAATGGGTGAAATAGTGGAAAAATAGCCAAATCATTTGAAGGAATACATATAGATGATAAACTCTTCTAAATAATAATGATACAGGTGTAAAACTCTACCCTTTAATCATATCAAATTTATTTTCATTTTTCTCATTACTTATTCCTTTTTGTGTTTTTAGGCAGCAATGGATACTCATTATAGTAAATTTGGATGCTCTAATGATTAATTTCTATGATTCACTGCATTGATACCTAATAAATAGACCACACATGATGACATTTTCCTAATTTTAATACACTAAATCCAATGTTTTAAAACTAGACATCAAGTTATATATTTCATATTATATTTTATTGATAATTCAGTTATGATGGAGTGATTTTAAATATTGTCAAAATCCTTCTATGAGAATATTCTAGGAAGACAAGAAGAATGAAAAGTTGTAAAATTAGACAAATATTAGGGTATATATAGTGGAATTTCAATATCCAAACATATATAAAAAATTACATATTTTTATCAATAATTTTTCATTTTATAAATTAAACAAATGGAAATTATTGAGGTTATTATGTTTTTAAATTTAGGATATAGATCATATGACATCAACAAACTCATATCCCCAGAGAGGTATTTTCTAAGATATTTACTATTTAATTTAAAAGTTTTAGTAATCCTTTGTGTATTTTTTTAGTACTATTACGACTGTAAAAATACTCATATTTACAAGATGATGTGGATTTTTTAGAAATGAATGTAGAGAAAACCTGACTGTAGAATGTACTTATAAATCATCAAGATGCGACTTCTTAATTATTATTTATTTGATTTTATCGTAATTTTATATAAATTTAATAGTTAATTTACTTATAATTTTAATTTGATACATAATTTTTAAATTATCATAGAGATCATAATGAAATGACCATGTGATACATTGATCTTAGGGGATGCAACTGAAATAGTGAAAACAAGGAATATATACAACCATCATGAAAATGGGAATTCCTACTTAAAAAAATAGATTTAATTGAGAATTTTATTGTAGTTTTTAATATAATATTTTTTATCAAAATATTATATGTTATCTACTGCATTAACATAATATGATTTAAATGATTGACTACTCATACAAATAATGTCTTCTGTACATGATGATGTTTCCACTCTTGTAGAAGAACAAACTATAATTAAGGAAACCCTTCAAAAATATGTAAAGGTAATTTTATAAAATAATTTATCTATTTAAAAAAATAATTAAATGAAATATTGATTGAATTTTAATTATTCCTCAAGGATTTTGTATGTTTTAAAATATTTTTATCCATCATTCATGCCTTTTTACACCAAAACTTTCACAAACATCATCTCCCTCAAAACGTTTCACCCCTATAATGTTGGGATAAATCCCTTTCCTTACACTTCCCACTACTGAATTTTTAAAAAGATTAATGACACTTCCTCTTCATAATCATAGAGGTAATATTCATGTTTTTGTTATAAAATCATTGTACATAGAAGTAATGAATTATTTGATATTTATGTTTAATTTATATTATATCAGTATTACTCACATAAGAATTGTTTTCTTATATATGGGGATTAATTTGTTCGAGTTGGGCTTGTTTTTTCAAAGCTTCTCATTCTCATGTGAGATTATACTTAAAGGCTAAACTGAGATAATGGAAATAAAGAAATGGGTCAAGAATATATACAACCTTCCTAGAAAGTTAAATTTTAATTAATTATTTAATTAATTATATCATCATTCTATATACTATTTCTATGTTAATTTCTTCATCATTTTTATCTAATAATTATTTATTTATTTTTTCACAAATCTCTTGGGAATTCAAATTTTGATTTAAACTATCTACAATAATCCTCAAAAGAGATAAAATTTTCTTTTATACCAATGTTACAACACTTTCCATTGTCTTTATTTTTTAAACTACAAATAATGAATTATTAGACTATGTAATTATTTGAAAAAACGTTCTCATAATTAAAAACCTAAAGGGTAAAGGAAGGATTTTAAGCTTCGAACATCGAATCAATATGCAATGTTACTAGTTAAAAAATGAATGAAACTATAAACTGTGATATTTTATGATGTTCATATTATTTTTATAAATTAAGAAAATGATCCTTATGTAATTTTGATATGTAGGAATTTTCCATACCTCAATATAACACATTGTGTGACTATTATGACTCCAGGTGCATCTTTTTATTTAATATTGGCATTAATTTTTATAAAAAATATAATTGACATACTCAAAACTGATAAAACACATTCATAAAGTTTTAATAATTTAGGAAAATCATCTATAAGTCATTTTTTATGTGTACAAATAAACAAAACCTGAATCTGATACATGGTGTGTCTGATATGACTCCAAGTGTCTATTTTTACTTAAAATAGATATTAATTTTAGTAAAACGAACATGTGACATACTCATAATCAATAAAACACATTTTTATTGTTTTGATACTTTAGGAAAACTATCAATAAGTCATTTTTTATGTTTAGTAATAATTCAAATCTCAATATGTTGTAAGATGTTACCAATATGACTCAAAGTTTATGTTTAGAGTTTCAAATGAAATTTTGGTAAAATGATCAAGTGACATATTGAAAACCAAGAAAAATATTAATATTGTTTTAATAAAATATAAAATGATCCATATGTAATTTCTGAAATATAGTAATAATCTCCACCTTAATCTGACACGTGGTGTGATCAATATAACTCTAAGTGTATCTTTTTATTTAAAATTGAAATTATTTTAAAAAAATTAGATGTAGCATAGTAAAAACTAATAAAAAACATTATAATTATTTTAATACTTTACGAAAATTATCCATATGTTATTTTTAACATATAGAAATCAACCACACCTCAATATGATGCATGGTGGGGCCAGTATGACTCAAAATATTCGTTATTAGTTTAAATTGACATTTTAGTTCAAAATGTTTTTGTTAATGAAAACCATGATAATTCACTCAAATTGTCTTTATAATTTATGAAAATGATTCATATTCATGTTATGATTTTTACTAAGTAGTCTCACATCAAACTGATATATGATATGACTGATATGACTCATAGTGTGTGTTTCTTGTTTCCAATGACATTTTAATAAAAAAATGAAAAATAGACACAACTAATAAAAAACATTCAGATCTTTTTATGATTTATTAAAATGATCCATAAGTTATTTTTGACATGTATAAATTATACAAACATCAATTTGACATACAGTGTGACTGGTATTATTCTAATTGTGTCTATTTATTGAAAATGGACATTAATTTTGGTAAAAAAAAGTAACATACTAAAAAACAAGAAAAAAATCATATTATTTTGAAAATTTAGGGAAAAATCTATAACCCATTTTTTTGTTTGTGAATAAATCTGTTTTTAACATGATGCATGGTGTGACTGGTATAACACCATGTGAGTCGTTTTCTATAAAATTGACATAAATTTTAGTAAAAAGAACAAATGACATACTGAAAACTATGAAAATGAATTTATATTATTTTAATAATTTAGTAAAACAATCCAAAATTTATTTTTGATGTTTTTAAATCAACCTAACCTCAATTTTATTCATAGTGTGATCGATATGACTATAATTATGTCTTTTTATATAAAATCTACCTTAATATTTTTAAAAAGAACAAGTGGCATACTAAAAACTGAGAAAATGGATTCTTATTAATTTTATACTTTAGGAAAATGATCCATAATTAATTTTTTATTTTTAAGAATCAATGGTACCTCAATTAGTTGAATGGTGTCACTGAAATGACTTAAAGTGTCTGTTATCAGTTTAAAATCGACATTTTAGTTCAAAACATGTTCCACTCAATGAAAACCAAGAAAACATGCTCTGATTGAATTGATAACATAGGAAAATGATTTATAAGTCATTTTATGTGTATAAATTTGTGTCATGTTAAAATGACACATAATGTGACCAGAATGACTCAATGTATGTGTATCTAGTTTGAAATGACATTTTAGTAAAAAAAAACTAACATACTAAAAACTGAGAAAATGACTTCGGACTATTTTGATAAATTAGTGAAATGATCCATATGAAATTTTTGATGTTTAGGAATCATCCTCACCTAAATATTATGCATGGTGTGACTATTATAACTCTAATAGTGTATTTTTATTTAAAATTGACATTAATTTTAGTAGAAAGAACAAGTGAGATACTCAAAACAAAGAAAACACATTCTGATGGTTTTGGTACTTTAAGAAAATGATCCATAACTCATTTGTGATGTGTATAAATCATCCAAACCTCAATACGACACATGTTATGAATGGTATAACTAAAATAGTGTCTTTTTATTTAAAATATACATCTTATTAATGTATTTTATCATATTAATGTATAATTTATTTCTTTATGGTATTACTAACATAAGAATTTGTTTTCTTATATAGGTGGATTCTTTTTCTTAGGTTGAGGTGATTTTTTCATCAATTGATACCATGGGTGTAATTTTTTCAGAGGGGATCAAAGGTTATATTGAAGATGAAATAATAATTTTTTTAAATTTTTGTGGATAGTAATTGTAAATATAAGTATACAAAACAATGTTGGAAATGTATATAGTGGTGTATTTTTATTCATGATGTAAAATTTATTTCAATTAAATTTTATATTTAAATATGGGTTACATGTATTTTCTATATGGTGTTATTATTCGAACAACATAATACAGTAGGTTGGTAATTTATCAGCACTTTTTTATCATCGATAAAGGGCCCCCAAGCAGCACTAAAGACAATAACACATTTAGAACTATTAAAATCATTTTTTCATGCTGTTAAAGGGAATATCTATTGTAGGGTTCAATAGAAAATATATCTTATATATAGTGATAGTTTTTTTGTTAATTTCATGACCTAAAACCACCCACACTTTTATAAAATGGGATACAAAATCATTATTCATGTGCACGGTGGACTACCGCCTCACGAATCGATGTCATTTGATATTCCATTACCACCTCTCACGGGTGGCCATGATAATGGATATAGAGTATATATATGATATTTATAACATAATTATACCTCAAGGGTAATAACATAATATATAAATTTTTCACTTTATATTCCTTACTAGATATAATAACGTCTCTCCTGTATATGGTGGACTACTGCCTCATGAAGTAATGTGATTTATCTTTCACTAACATTATACATGGAAGGTGATAAGGATAAAAGTATGGATTATATGTGACATAAATTACTTAATTATTATATTAATAGAACATTTATCATTCTTAATAGATAATATATATTTTTCTTTCTTACATTTTCACTCAATGAAACATGGTAGCGTTGTTCGTATATGTGTGGACTACCACCTTCACAAAACAATGTGAATCTATTTTATCACCACACCAAATGGATGATATATATCTCTCTGTGTGTGTGTGTGAATTTAATGAAATAATAGGGACAATATCATATTATTATAATTCTAGAAATATAATATATTTATTACCTTCTTTCCATAATGATCATTGGAAAATGGGAACATTACTCATGCTTACGTACGACCAACCACCTCCATGATCGTAACATACTTCATTTCTAAAAAATATTGCATGATTTGTCATAAAAGTATAATTGATATATAATTATGAAAATAATTTCATGATTATTATTTTGGAGATGATAAAATTATATAATATTCATAAGAACCATAACTTTCATAACATAGAATGATTGGAAAACAAGGCAATTAACACCTAAAATAATGAAAATAATGAAATATTATTAAAAAATCGGTGGTAAATGTTATTATAGGATAATATATGATATTATAAATATGATTATGGTTCTTAAATTGTTTAATAGCTTGTTTTAAACCACTATACTAGAGTTTAAATAATGTTCATTGAAAATGAAGCATGGGGTATGGGATTTTGTCTCAATTTACATTCCATTAAGAAATTATTTTTATTATGCACCATTTCAAATTTAGGTGGTGTATATAGTGATATTTTTAAATTTAATATCATGATTAATTCATAATTTGTGATAATTTATGTTTCACTTTAAATCATTTAATCAAATGAGATTTTACTTGAAAATTATACTGGTAAAAGTTATTGTAGAATCTCACTTTATTTTGTGATAGTTAACATTCTATAGAAACGATCACTTTAATGTAATAATTTTTAATTAGAAATTAAATTTATATTAAATATCCATATTATATAATGATGTAAATTATTATTTTCCAATCCTTATATAATTTTTAATTACAGTTTTTACTATGATAATTATTTGATTAATTGGGAAAATATTGATAAATATATATCCTTTAATAAATATATATATATTAGTGATAAAAAACATTATTTATGAATTAAATATATTATTTGATATAAGATGAATTATTTTGAAATGTATAATTTGGTGGGTCCTAGTTATAGATATGAACTAAATGCATGGATAGGTCTCATAAGACATTCCAGTTGGCCAAATGAGATGGGTATTTACTCAGGAGTTTTAAACTCTCTTGAGGATAGATCTTTATAGTAGAGGTATCATGTGCTTGAGACATGACATTCAATAATTAATCATTTCCTTCATTGAGAATTAAGTTATTATTATTATCCATGATATTTTCACAATGATATTATCTCTAGATGTGGTTCATTATATGATCTTTTATTAAATGGAATACTTATTTAGTTATTTACCTCTCAATGTCGATTATGCCTTACCTATTCATGTAGTGATGTTATATAAATAGAATTTGTGTTTAGTTAGTTTCCATTCCATATTGATAATTCATCATTTATTCCTGATATATTCAATTGTATGTACCCTATTCTAAGCATTTTAGATCACCCTTATTTTGTTTCCCTTCCCCAGTTTATAAAGAATAGATCTCTGTATGAGTTTTCAAGGGTATAATTAATTTTATTTTATTTGTATTATGTATTATTTTATATTACTAATATAAAATGGGTATAATGTTTGTATTTGGTTCTCTAAAATTTATAAACTAATAGGACCTTAATGATTTTCCCCTTTGTATCTTTGATAATGTAATAATGTAAGACACAAGCTCTTGGTTACTAGAGTCAGGTCATTATAGTTGATATTAAATGAATTTAAACAAAAATGATGGGAACTAGATTAAGGAAAACATAAGTTAGGGAACATAACGATATGATAAACATAGAGGATAAGTATATAAGAATATCCTAATGTTTTGGTAAGGAATATATTATGTTGTTTTTCATAGAAATATATCTTTCATAGATACTACAAGTGGATGTGGTTCTAGAATAGAGGTACATAGGGTTAATAACTCTGAGAAGGGAACATTGGTCTAGACCCGATTGTCTCATGGTGCATGATAATGGGACTTAATGTACACTTATTTTGACACTCCCAGGGGGATATTATTAAGATAATTTACATTTTCTTTACAAACTATAATGATGTATTTGAAAATAAAGATATCCCCAAAGAAAAAATGTTTATGATTTTGATATTAACAATGCAAAAAATTTAATTTATACTAAGTGTTACACCATATTTGGAATTGTAAATTATTGTTTAGAATTCATAATTTTATGAGCTAACCTAATAGATTCTGTTTTTTTAGAAATGGTACCTATATGTAATAATAGTATCAATACTCATGAATAATTTATACACTACCATTCTAAGAATGTTGATACAGCTAGTATTGGAACTGAAAAATTTATGGCTATATTAGGGCATCTTAATCATGTTATTAAAATTAACCTTTCCAAGATATAGAAACCTATTATAAATTGAAATTATCCTATAATGGTTAAAATTAAACATAAGAAGCCCATAAAATTTGGTACGACTAAAAATTAAATGGCATTATTGCAGTGTATTAAGTCTTTGGAGAAGATATTTATCACAATGAGGTGTGATAAAAACTAATGGTTTACACTTGCAGTGAATTATCTCCATGGTTTTTTTAATCAATGGTGGTAATTGATCTAGAATATTAATTAAGAAAAGGAAATAGAACTCATGAAATATAAATATTTTCAGAAGACATTGTTTGAAAAATATTTCCCTCATGAGAAACTAACAACAATTAATATAAAGTTTCACAACTTACAGAAAAAGGAAGAAGAAATTCTTTTTTGAGTATGAGGATAAATTTACAATGTTATATAGGTATACTACACATTACATAAACACCATGGAGTGAATTATTGAAAATTTTTTAAAGGGATTAATCCAAGACTCCAAAGGGTGGTGGTCTCTCAAAAATTTTCATATGATGAAATAATTTTGTGTGAATAAAAATAGAGAATAAATTCTCTAGATTTGAGATATTCTCAGAAAATCAAGATAATAATAGGCAATACAAACACCATTAAAAATATAATTCATCAAATAAAAAGAATGGAAAACAATGATTTACATCTTTTCAAAATTTTGGAAAGAATTATCAAAGCACATGCATGATGGGATTATGTTTTTATTATAAGTGTGGAGATAAGGGACACTAGAAAAAGTAAACCAAAGGGAATAATGAAAAAACTAATATTATGTGTTTTTATTATAGGGATATGGGGAGAAACATAAAAAATGTCCCAAAATCTAGGGAACCCAACATAGAAGATTAAGAGGGGAGAAGACCAAGAATATGTGATCACTACAACTGTAGGGAAAGTACCTAATAATGTGGTGTTAGGAAATTTAATATTATATTCAATTTTATCTAATTTCTTATATTATTTTGGATCCTCAAACTCTTTTATATATACCTAGTTTTATAAGAAAATTATACATTTAAATTTTAATTTTATAATGGAGTTTTAAGTTAAAACTCTTAGTGCAAGTATCACTATAATGAACATGTTTCAAGTAGTCTACATTGTGACAAATAAATGTAATTTATTTAATGATAATATTATCATAACTATGTTTGAAATAAATATAATACTTGATATGGATTATAATTAAAAATATTATCTAAAAAATAATTGTAAGATGAATGAAATTATGAATTCTGAGGAAGATGTTGATTTTCTTATCTTTATAGAAGATAATTTATCATATAAGTTATATCAAGATACACCCCACAATAGCTCTACTGAATGTGATTCTTGGGGAAGAAGATAAAAATATCAATGGATAGAGAAGGTAAGATTAAAATTGAGGATGTTTTTATTTTATTGGAATACATTGATTTGTTTCCTAAGGAATTTCCTATACATCCCCCAATGAATGAAGGTTAGTTTTGAATTTATTTAATCACTCATGAAAGACCAATATCAATGAATCCCCATAGAATGAACATTGTGTAATTAGTGTATTTTAAGAAACAACTAAATGAATTTCATGATAATGGATTAATTATCCCATTATTTTCTCCATGGGAGCGCCTGTTCTATTTTTTAAGAAGAAATATGGATCTACGAGGTTATACATTGATTATAGGAAGATCAATTCAATTTCAATAGAGAAGAATTAACTTATATATCTCATTTATGACTTCTTTAATAAACTTTATAGAGCCCAATTTTTGTCAAATATTGACATTTGTTATGTGTATAATCAATTTCATGTAAATAAAGAAGAAATTCTGAAGACAACTTTCCAAATAAGGCATGGATGTTATGAGTTTATAGTAATTCCATTGGGAATAAAAAATAGAACCTCTATTTTTATGTATATAACGAATAGATTATTTAAAAAATATCTTGATTATTTATTTTGTTATTTATTTATTATATTTAAGTGTATTAAAAAATCTATGAGGACCATTAGAATAGCATAGAGATCATTCTTGCGACTCTTAGAGGGATAGAGTTATATGGGATGTTTATTATGTTTGATTTCTAGATTAAATGAGTTTATGTTCTAGGATATATTGTATCCAAGGATGGAATATTAGTTTATCATAAAAAGATAAATGTATTCGGATAATGGAATACACCAATGAATATAACATAGGTATGTAGTTTCATCTGTTTGGATGGTTATTGTCATCCATTTGTTCATAATATTTCCCAATTGGAAACCCCATTAACAAATCATACATATAAATGGGTTAAGTTTGTTTAGAAAAATAAATGTGAAATTTTTTTGATGAACTAAAGAGGATATTGTTCAATTAAATAATTTTGACTCCACCATCTAGAAATGATTGGTTTTTGATATATAGTGATGCATAAAAGATGTTACTTTGTTTTATCCTAATGGAAAATGATAAATTTATTATATATAGATCAAGGAAATTGAAGGCTCATCAAAAAAAATATTCAACCCCTAATCTTGAGTTAGAAGCTCTAATCCTTTATTTGAAGATATGGAGACATTATCTCTATGGTGAGTGATGTGAGATATACACAAACCATAAGAGCCTAACATTAATTTTTTCACAAAAAGTGGTCAACATGAGGTAATGATGATGGATTGATCTACTAAATGATTAATATTTCTCAATATACTACCAAATAGAGAAAGAAAATATGGTAGAGGATGCATCAATTTAAAAGTATCATGGATTTCTGACCCAAATTAGGATTGAGAGAGATCATATTATTATGTATCTAGTGAAGATAGATATGAGAATTATTAAGGAATGTTAGAAATAAATTACTTTTAATATTATTGAAAAATTATATTTATAAAAAAAAGATAAAAAATTACAAATCTGATGATGAGAAAATTTATAAGAAAATTAATGTTATGAATGACGAGAAATTAGAAAACTTCTATTTTAAAGATTGTTTTATGAAATTTGGAACGATATTATGTGTTCTATCAATAAATGATCTAAAAAAAGAATTGTTGGATCAATTTCATAGCTCAAATTTCCATATACACCATGGTATCACAAAGATGTATAGGTGTTTGAGGGAACCTTTTTTGTGGGATAACATGAAGAAGGAAATTACTGATTATGTGTCTATATGTATGGTTTGTTAAGAAGTGAAATCTATGATATAGGAATCAAGAGGATTTGTGAAACCACTTCCTATTCTTTCTTGGAAATGTTATGAAATTACTATGTACATTGTCACATGACAACCAAAGACTCATAGAAAGATTGATGAAATGTGGGTTTTCCTTGATCACCTATCTAAATCTGTACATTTCCTTCAAATAAAATAATATTTACTTCTTGAGATTCTAGTAAATAATTATAGTATTGAATTTATAATACTTTATGTTGGACTTATTATAATTTTTTCTAATCAAGATCCCCATTTTATATTAAAATTATGGAAGAGGCTTCAGATGGCCTGAGACACTGAGGTTCATTTAAGCACATCCTATCATCCTCAAACTGATGGACAGTCTAAAAGGATGATTCATAAAATTAAATTCATGTAGATTTCATGATAACTTGACTTTCAAGGTATGTGGGAACAATATTAATCTTCAGTATAGTTTTCCTATAACAATAGTTTCTATTCAAGTAATAAAATAAAACCATACGAAGTATTATATTAGAATAGATTCTAGACTCCAACTTGTTGGGATGTAGATGGTGAAACGAAAATCGTAGGACCATAACATTTAAAATAAACAACAACAAAGTTAAATGCCCTTTTGTATCACATTAAATAATACTAATGTATGTAAAACATTTATACTGATAATCAGAGGAAAGGTTTGGAATTCCAAGTGAGAGATCATGTTTTATTGAAATTATCTCCATAGAATGGTGTTCTAATGTTTAGTAAGAACGGGAAACTGAGAACCATGTAAATTTGAACCTTTTAAACTCTTGAAATAATGGGAATTTTTTTATCATTTGTAAATTGAACAATATTTCTCCAAAAGTATATGCTTTTTCCTATAGATCATTGTTAAAGAAGTACATGCCAGATCCAATGCATGTGATCAGCTCTGATGAAATAGAATTGGAACCTAAACTATATTAAAATGACCAGACCATATGTATTCTTGATACTAGAGAGAATTTATTGAGGAATCAAATGAATGTTTTTTTAATGTACTATGGGGAAATCCCAAAATAGTGGGTGTTATCTGGGAACCAGAAGATATTATAATGAAGAAATACCCACATCTGTTTAGAAGATGATTTCCAGGAAATTTCAAGGATTTATTTTTTGTAGGAGGGAATAATGTGGCTCCCCAAAACTTTATAATATATTTATTTTAGAATAAATTTATTTTCGCCTATATGTTGTGATGCACACAACATCTAGTTTAAATGAAACACAATACACTATTATTTAGACATAGTTGTGCTTTGAAAACCAAATTTAAAATTAATTATTACTAATTTTATTAAATTTATTTGATATATTAGAAGTAATTTTTTAATTCATCATTTAAAAATAATATTATGTTGAGGTTTTGTGATTTTTCAGAAAAGTTTCATTTTTTTACAAATAGTGAAAAATACTGAATTTTAATTGAAAATTGTCTTTGAGTATAAAAATATATATAATGATAAATTAAATTTTTAATTTTTTTTAATGTAATATTAGTTAAATTTTATTTAAATCCACCCAATTTATATCTTTCAAATAATTTTAATATTGAATTTTTATATGAAAACTCTCTAAACTTTTGAGCATTTCCTCTTTAAAAACTCACTTTCTAGTCATGTCTCCATGATTAATTTTTATTAATCTTTTTACACTTCTTTGATGTGAATATTAAAAAATGTATTTCAAATTTTAAATAAACATAATTTATAAATAACTAATAATTTAAATTACTTCTTTATCAAAATAAATAATTGAAATAGTAAAAAATTGATTGTCGTGGTTAACATAAATATGGATTTACCGGTTGTTAAACTAGAAATATAATAGATAAATGACCTAAAACATGTCTAAAATATATTGTATGGACATATTTTGAAATTATAATGTATTATTATTGATAATAATCCACTTTGGACCCTTTTCTCATGTGAAAACCATTGTATATCTCTTTCTTTCGAATTAATACAAGTGTTCCGCTCACCCCACTTATTAAAGGACATCCACTCTCTTATATTTTTTATACAATTATTCCATTTTATTTAATTTTATACCTACCTAAATCACTTCAAAAATTCAATTATCTCAACTTATATGACTTATCATTTGATGAAATATAACCTAGGAAGGCTTTAGTGCAAGCCTAAGGAGAATACCCTATGAAAAGGTAACATTTTTCAATAAACAATTTTCATTTATTTCATTATTCACACAAATAAATTCCATGTAAAAAATGATGATGTAATAACAAAGTATATTTAATATACTAATCTGTTTTTATATTAAGTTTATTTCCTTCAACCACCCCAAATTCCATAAAATGGGTAATGAAATAATCATTTGTGTGTATGGCGGACTACCGCCTTGCACACCGATGTCATTCATTTTTACATTACCACCTCTCATGGTTGTGTATGATGATGTATATAAATTATATAATATATATATATAACATAATTATACCTCTATAGTAATTTTATCAAATTTAATCTGTTACCTTACATTCTATAGCATATGCAGTAATGTTGCTTTTGTGTACGGTAGACTACCACCTCACAAAGCGATGTGATTCTTCTTTCCCTAATTATTTATATGGATGGTGATAAAGAAACTTTAATGATTATATGTGATATAAATTTAAAAAATTTATATTAATGAAATATTCATCTTCTTAAATATAAAATATATATCATTTTATTTCTTACCTTTTCACTCAATGAAAGATTATAACGTCATTCGTGTACGTGCAGAATATCACCTTCACGAAACGATGTGACTC
The DNA here is from genome assembly GCA_963277665.1 of Viscum album. Lineage (NCBI taxonomy): Eukaryota > Viridiplantae > Streptophyta > Magnoliopsida > Santalales > Viscaceae > Viscum > Viscum album. The sequence continues at coordinate 1,746,971,864 of OY728140.1, forward strand.
GTTTTTCATCACCACAACACTTGGATGCCATATATATATATATATATATATATATATATTTAAAAGAAATAATTTGTAATATATTATATTATGTTCATTGTGTAAAGATAATATATTATTAACTTCATTCCATAATGATTATTGGAAAATGGAAATGCTACTCATGAAAACTTATGATGTACCTTCTCCATGATCATAACGTACTTCATTTATCTGTACCATATTTAATGATTGGACTTAAAATAATAATTTATGTGTAATTATAATAATAATCTCATGATTTTTATTCTCTATATGATGAAACAATATAATATTCATAATAATTGGAACTTTCATAACAAATCAATCATGGTAAAACAAGGTGATTAACACCCAAAAAATGAAAATAATGAAATATTATTGACAAATGGGTGGTAGAATGTTATGATAGGATAATATATGATATTATAAATCCGAGTATGGATCTTTAATTTGTTTATAACATGTTAAAAATCTCTAAACACGAGTTTAAAGAACATTCAACAAAAAAGAAGCATGAGGTTGTGGATTTCATATCAATTTACATTCCATTGAAACTTATTTTTTATTATGGACCATTCAATTTTATGTAGTGTATATACTACAAATTTTACATTTAATATCATGAATCAATAATACCACATGGTATTTTATTTATTTACATTCAATCATTTCATTGAATATTATTTTACATGAAAATTACCAAGTGGTAAAAGCTATTGTACAATCTCACTTTTTTAATGACTGTTAACTATATCTTAAAAAATCACTTTCTTATAATAATTATTCATTGGAAATTTAATTTATATTAAATATTGATATTATTACATGATGGATATTACAATTTCCTAAACTATATACAATTTTTATATATGGCTTTTAATTTGAATGTTATCTGATTAATTGGGGAGATATTCATAAATTTGTATCCATTACACAACATGGATATTTGATGATAATGCACATTGTTATTGAATAAAATTGAATAATAGATAAATGAATAATACATTGAAAATATATACATGTGTGGGGACTAATTATAGATATCACCTTAATGAATAGACATATATTATGAGACAAACTATTTGTCCAAATTGGATGGGTTTTTACCCAATAGTTTTATTCATTTTTGAGGATAGATATTAATTGTAGAGGTATCAAATTCTTGAGACATGATATCCAAAAATTAACAACTTCCTTTTATGAAATTTATTTATCATTATTATCCAAGATATTTTCATGATGATATTATCTCTATATGTCGTTCATTCTTATATTTTTGATTAAATAAAATATTTGTCCACTTATTTACCTTTCCATATTGATTATTCCATGTTTATTCATGTCATCAAGTAATTTAAATTTCAGGTTCATTCATTTATTTCTCATTACATATTGATTATAATTCATTTATTTATGATATATTCGACATTACATAACCCTTACTGAATATTTGAGCTCACTATTATTTTGTTTCCTTTCCCTTTGATGTGAAGAAGATATATTTGAATATGTATTAAACAATACTATTAATTTTATTTTAGAATGTATTATATTTTATTTTCAAATCCCAATGAAAAATGGGCATCATTTATGTATTTTTTCTCCAAGACAACAAAATGGATTAGTCCTTCATGATTTGACCCTTTATATCTATGCCAATGTAAAAACAATTAAGACACTAGTTTTAGGTTATTGGGGTTGGGTTGTTAAATTGATGGTGTATAATTATTTTGAAAGTTTGTGTCAAAAATTTAAGTTCGATAAATGGTTTTATTTTAGTGTGATATATTATTGAGGAAGTTTTTGAATTATACACTAACTACCTATCAAATATGGATATCAAATGGTATCCTAAAATCTTGTCATGGTGGTTTCCATGTGGGTAAATTAATTTACCTAAGATATGTAGTCACAATTACCATTATAGAGATGGAGAAGTAACACATTTTTAATTTATATAATAGTTTTGAGGTTTCACCAAATATTTAAGCCCATAATGTAATTTTTAGGCATTTAAATCCATTAAGTGATGAAATTTGGATATCATATATGGATAATAGATAGTTTATATGATGGTTTTGAGACCATATTTTTAAATAGTTTTCTAAAAATATTAATTCATTTTCAGAATGGCTTTGTATTTTTAGATAGGGTTCTAAGTGTGAATGTATTATCTTATAATGGTTATTTAATTAATGGTTATGAATTTTATAAAAAGTAACATGATGAATGAATTATGATGGAAAATAGTGGAGTTGATCTTATAGAGGAAGTGATGTATGTATTAGGTAGCAAGAATATATTTTCAATTTATATAAAAATTTCATTAATTTTAACCATAAAACACATTGTATTTAGATTATTAAACATTCCAAGTGATGCTTTTTTATTTCAAAGGGATTGATAAAATGAGTGATTTTAAAATAGATAAATTAGAATTCATGAAATTGAATTAAAATAAGGGTATAAAAACCAAAAATTCATAATTAAATTATTGGAAATGCAAGTATTTAAGTTTTTTGATCTGGTAAACAAAAATTTATCAATTGTTATAATGTCAACTAAAACCATTGTGAGGTCAAATGGAAATTTTACTGTGGATGGCCATTTCATTGGGACATCATAGTAATTTTTTTCGGTGATTCAAATGTAGATGGTGTGCTATATTTCATTGTGGACCCCAATAATGGGATTTGGATACATTATAGAGAGTAAATATCCATTTAACCTTAATGAAAATATAGAGAGTTAAATAATTAGGTTAATTTTTTTTAATACAGAACATTTTACCTCGTAATATTATGTGTTCACTACTAAATTTAAATAATATAAATTAAATACATATATATATATAATTTCTTCTAAAAATGATTATGATCCCAATATTAATGAAAAATAGGTTACTACACATTTTTCTACTACCAATCACAAGGAACAACCTATTTATAATGTTGAAACCGAGGAAATGGAAGAAGTTGAACAATCAATGTCTGAGAAAATATAGAATCATTTAAATGAGATTTTAATAGAAAAAGTATTTAGATCAAAAGAAAATGCATAATATTAAATGTTGTGTGGAATAAATGTACCCAAATTATTTACCCTATTAATTTTATTTTCCTTATTTATGTTGGATTGACCACTCGAATAGAAGCGTAGATTGATATAGATTTTTGAAACAATGTTATTACTATGATGAAGGAACTAATTTTGGTAAATATTAGCGTAACATTATCATATAAATTATCTATTTTAATAAAAAAATATAATGAAATTTTGATCTATGCTTTATTATCTATTATAGATTTCATTTTTATTAGAAGTATATCAAATTAAATTCATAATAGTGGTTTTTGAAAGGCTTGTAGATCGTTTAAAAGAAATTGTTGGGAAGAATCATCTCATGGATGGGGTAAGAAAATTAAATATATCCCCATAAAAAATATAATCACATGTGATAAACTGACAAACATGTAATGAGTTCATTATACATTATATGGATTAATCATTTTGGGTATATTATAACTGGTAATATTTTACTTGAAATATTATTTATGAATAACATTGATTAAAAATTATTATTTATGAAACAAAAAATTATTATTTAAAATAAGGAGTGTGCAATAAAACCAATGTACCACAACCATACAAAAAGGATGTGTTACACTTCACTTGAAAAACATTGTATGTATTTCAAATATTTAGTAATAATTTTATGTGATATGAAAAAAAAATTCATTTATTTACATATTGATTTTTGAATAAAAATATAAATCCAATTTCATCCCATTTCATGTGATATATATGGATGATCATGTGAATAAAGAGGAAAAAATAGTAGATGGAAAACACATAGAGTATGAATCATGTGTAAATATTACAAAATAAAAATTTATTCCTTTTTAAAATTAGTGTTACATGAAAATGACTACTTATTTTATTATATTTTTTATCTAATTTAAAAATAAATATATTCATCAGTTGTAAACATTGAATGAATAATTTAAGTGGCTCTAAACATATATAATGATATGGCTACATCATATATGTAGGTTTGGGATTGTTTACTTGAGTATATTTTGAGAAATAAAAGACACAAGGGAATATAACTAAGGAAATATTTCACATGAAATAACATATATATTCCATAAAATAAAAACATAACTTTCATTATGAGTTATTTGAAACTTATATGGGATGATATTAAGGAGAATAAGAAACAAACAGAAAACCACTAAATGAAGAGGCACCCCCCAACATTGAGGCAAGTCATTCCCCATCAAAGTTATTTCTTACTAAGGGTAATCATTTTTTCATAATTGTTTCTATGATATGTGAATTATAAATATAGTGATACTTTTCCTATACTAAAAATCTTATAGGGTGAAATAGATTTTGATTTATATATATCAACACCCCCCATCACATTGTTTGAATGGGTGAAATTTACAATGTCCAAGAATATATTCAACATAATAAAAAACATCCAAAAGATCATGTGAGATTAAGAATTCACATATCTCACAAGTCTAACACCATGATACATGTTTCCCATTATGGTATGAATATTCACATTGTTGAAATTGTTATTGTAACTTACATATCATAGTCATTTAATATTGAAAAAGTACATGGTGTTAAAGATTTAATTCTTTTCCAATTATTATTTTATAAAAAAACGTTCACAATTAATGAAAAAAATATGATTTTAGTAATTCTATTACAGATGGATAAAATGGAGTGGAAATAAAAGGTTTAATAAATATAATATATAGGATCAACAAACAAATCAAAAATACCATTCCAGAATATATTTACCCTAAAAATTCAATTAATGTATTTATTAACATTACATGTTTATGAGGATATAATATTCAAATATAAAATTACAACATTCATACAATTATAAGAAAAAATGTGTGTTTATTACTTTTAAAAATTTATTAGCCTTGAGATTGTGATTGAAATTCTTAACCATGAATGGTTGTGTGCCTCAGTTGTGAATATATACATGTGGTGCAATTTTATTAGTGTATTTTTACAATTATTGATCAACTATGTTAATTAATATTAAATATTATTAATTTTTTTTAATATTATATATTAGTTCTGTGTGATGGAAAAACCCTGAAAACAAAAAATTGGACTCATTTGACCTCACATCATTTCTACAAATAAAGAATCATTAGATAAAGATGTAATTTCAATAATAGTAGAGAAATTGGCCACAATTGTTTAAAACAACCATACAAATGAAAGACTCTTATTGATATACACAATACAAAGGTAAAAATATACAGTCAAATCATAAAACATATATTTTCATTTCCATGATTAATTATTCCATTTTTGTATTTTATGAAGCATTAGATTCTCATTGTAATCAATTTGGATACTGAAATGATATATTGTTTTTGGATACAATGCATTTATATCCAAAAAATAGACCACACATGATGTCTTTTATCAATTTTTAATACACTATATTATAAATTTTACAAATAAACATCAAATAATACATTTTGTATTCTGTTTTTTCGAAAAACAGTTAATGATATGGTGGTGTTTAAATTCCATCAAAATCATGGAATGACTATTAAATATAAGAATAATAATATTATGGATTTATAAAAATCGATATTTATTAGGATATATATATATATATCATTATCAAAACATACATAGAAACAAATTAATTATTTTTCTCAGTTATTATGAAATGTATGAAATATAGTAATGATGATGATTCCACTTATTATGTTTTTAAATTTTTGAAATATATTGTATTCCATCAATAAAATAGCATCTTAGAAGAGGTATTTCTAATTATAATTACAAATATCATTTATAATATTTATTAATTATTTTTTATGTATAAGGACCTGGCCTTATAACATTACTTAATATTGAATTACATTGAATAATTGACATTGAGGTTCTTTTAAGGTTTAGAGTTTTAGATAATTAGGACATAACTATTACATCTCGATGATTACAAAGTAGGAACATCTATTAAGTTTCCATTTTTTTCACAAAATAAAAACTCTTGAACAAAATAGTCATGTCTAGTTCCTTGTTTTAGACAGCATAACTTTCCTTGATCCATCCCTGACCCTATTACACTTTATGTCCTGTGAAAAACATTTCAAAAATAACAAGAGATGAGCCTAAAAAGCACAGTAAGTTTTATAACAATACGAAAAGAAACAATTAGTCAATGTACACATAATAATCAATGAAATCATAATTTACTCATAAAACATAATCAATTTAATATACCACATTAAATCATATGATTTATGCATAACTCAATATAAATCATAAGTTATAAATGTAACTTGAGGCATTCATAACATTTTTACATAGGGAGTAACCCTCATGGTTGCTTTTGGAATACCCATCACAGTATATTCCCAAAATCTCTTCAGAGAAACCTTAGCATTTAACCCCCTAGAGTTACCCAATGCATTGGAGAGCTATCACGGTCTCATCCTCCCTTAGTTTATCATGGAACCAACCGTCTTCATAAACAATGCCCAAGAACCATAACATAATCGTATCACATAAAACATTCATAAAGGAAACATAACATTTCCAAATTTCAATAAAAAGATATCAAAACACATTGATATAATTAAAACATTATCAAAACCATTTTCAATACCAAAATAAAAGAAAAGTAAAAAATTTTATTTATTTTTCATTTAAAAAATATTTGGCTTGTAGAGGAAGATGAAACTCAAATAATGGTCACGACGACGGAGAAGTCATTGTTGCCGAATATGTAAAAACATTCCCTTTTTTCATTTAGTAAAACTCTTCATATAAAAACATTACTTTTGAATAAAAGTAAAATTAAAAGGGTTTTATACACCGTATAAAAGAATGTTGTGTATAAAACAAAATATGACTTAATGAAAGGAGATTGAGAAGAATTCACATACCACTTTAATGGTTTTAAAATTTTAAACAATTAAAATCCATATAAATAAAACCTTAAAAACCATTTTGAAAACATGGATATTAATGAGAATTATTTATACGAATAAATCATTAAAACATTTAAAATGATGAGTTTTTAACAAAATGAGAGACACTTGAATACAAATAATTGAGGAATAACATTTAATCAGAACATTATAATATAATGAGAATAAACGGATTCATGATATAATATGACAAACGACAGTATATACTTCATATAAGAGTGAATTGGTTCATAACAACAATTAAGTCTCAATAGAAATGTAAAACTAGATGAAATCCCTTATAAAGAAGGTATCCTTAATTTAAGGATCAATAAATCTCATAATTATGTAGAAAAAATATAAATACACCCAATATAAGTGGATATTAAGTGTAAAACAAATAGAGGTCATTCACACATATTCATAGGATGACATATTTAATAACTACAAGTTGAACCCAATGAAATCGAAATTGGGTTATGAAGTTCCCTTGAAAACATTTGACAGCCTAAAGGCGTCACTTCAAAATTCAGAAAATGAGTTGAAGAGACAAAAAGGGTATCTCATCACTGGGAAATTGATTTTAAATAAATAAGGATATAGAAAAACATAACCCAACAAAATAATATGTAAATTAAAATACCTAACAAAAAGAAGTCTCTTAAAAAGATGAGGGTGAAGGGTTCCCTTAGCGACTTGGGTAACTTTCCAAACGTACACCCCGTGAAAGAAAGACTATACAACATTAATGTAAATACTCATAAAAGAAATTATATTACACAAAGAGTAGAATAATGGGAAGTACATACACCACTCAATGGAAATGGAGGCAAATGTAGCATAAATCCCACAGGAATGAAAGTGAGATGAAAAATCCCTTGCGAAAACTCGACAGCCTAACGACGCCACTTAAAACATCCAAAAATGGATTTATGAGATCAAATAGGGTATCTAATAATATGAACATAAAAAGTAAATAATTTGGAATATAAAAGAACATACCCAAACATAAGATAGATGAGCATAAAAGAAATGACATAAAAGAGAGTACTTAAAAAGAAAGAGAGAGGTAGGATCCGTTATCTCAAGTCCAACTTGTCTTGTTCATTTATTTATATTCTTGAAAAATAAAATTTTCCCTATTAATAATTTCTTAAGGACCACCTTCAATGTTTATTATTCAATTCATATCACATATTATAATTTTATAATAATTAGTTTATTATGTGAGTTTATAACAGATGTCATTGTCGATGTTAGGTACATGAGTCAAAAATGAACATGTTTGAAATGAATAGTCCATGTAGTTATAACTACATCATCTCCAGAATACTATTAATGATTTTAATATCATATATATCTAGTATATTTTCATTTTATACTATTCCATAACATTTTGAGAAAAAAATAAATGAAATTCACCGTTCATAGAGACGGTAGGCCGTACGTACGCATGAACGCTACTTCCATTTCTTTGTCATATTAATGGAATTAAAAATAATTGAGATATATATATAAATATATATAAATTCCAGAATGATATTAATCATATAGATGTAATATATATAATATATATCCATAATATATATGTACTTATAATAGTACATAACATTTGGAGATAAGAAATGAAATGCACCGTTCCTGGAGACAGTAATCCGTACGTACGCATGAACGGTACTTTCATTTCTATTTCATACATTAATGAAATGAAATCATAATGATATAAATGTATATTATTATTACAGTATAATATAATATATATAATATCATTAACCCCATCCTTTATACGTCCCACATATGGCATTAACGAATCAAATCACTTTGAGGGGGCGGTAATCTGCACTTCCTAAAATGAAGATATCGTGTTTACCCATAATGGAAACAATAAAGGTATGCCATAAATTAAGAATACAGAAGAATAAGGAAAACATAAACATATTATATATCATATATAAATATAGTGACATCTTAATGTCCAACATTAAATGTGTTAAAAGAATGTTGAATAATCATTGTTTCGTGAGGCAGTAATTCGCCATCCACAGAAACAGTATGTTCTTTAACCATTAGAAGAAGTTGTGTGTAAGTGTAGAATTAATACCTCTTATAAAAACATCCTAGTATATTGAAAATACTGGTGTTGTTACAAAATGAAGTAATAAAAATATTTTAGCTGGTTGGAGAAGCAAAATAAAACAAATGAACATAAGAGAAGACATTACCTTCAAATCGGGTAACTCCCTTTGGTTTGAACCAAATGGGTTTCGTGAAGAGCTTTCTTATCATGCCCAGACTTCGCCTTGAGGTATGAACTTAATTTTAAATTTTTATTTCATATGTTGAATCGCTCTCTTATTTAATTATTGGTGTTAAGTGCGGGCTGAACCTGAAATGAGACCTTTGTTGTGGCGCTGATAAATGCGTATTTGCTCTACACCGCTCGGTGCACGGGTAGAGCACGAGCGTAGCCGCGTGACCTTGCCCTTTTAGTGTGCGGCGCTCGCTACGCGAATGTTCTTTTGCCGGGAGATTAACTTCAGATTAAGAGTATTATTATTATTATTGTTATTATTATATTATATTTGTATTGCTATTATTATTAATTTTTATTATGATTATGTTGATATTATTATTATTATTATTATTATTATGATGATATCATTATTATTATTATATATAATAATAATGATCATATTATTAGTATTATTATTATTATTATAATTATGATTATGATATTAATATCATTAAATAATTTTAACTATCTTTATCTATCTTTCCCCCCCTAGAAAACCCTAGCCGCTACCCGCCACCCCCCCCATCCCATTTTTTTATTTTATTTTTCCTTTTTTTCTTCTTTTTTCTCTTTCCCTTCCTCCCCAGGTTTTCTTTCTTCTCATTTTCTCCTCCATCCGCGGCGCACCCCTCCCCACGCCTTCTTCTTCCTCCGACCGCTCCACTCCCCTGCTGTACCCACGCTGGACCCGCATCGGCCACGCCTTCTTCCTCATTTGACCTCACCGCTCCCCTATTGCACCCATGCCGGACCCGCATCACCACACCTCCGCCCCAGGCCGACCTTGATGCGCCCCTGTTGCACCCGCAGCGGACCACCCACACCACACTGCGCCTCCGCCACGCCTCCGCGTCGGACCCCCCTCTACTTTCTTGTCGTGCCGCCCCCCCCCCCCCCTTCTTCTTCTCTTCTTCTTCTTCTCTTCTTCTTCTTCTCTCCTCCTTCTTCTTCTTCTTCTCTTCTTCTTCTTCTCTCATTCTTCTTCTTCTTCTTCTCTTCTTCTTCTTCTTTTTCTTTCTCCTTCCTCCGCTCCGCCACGTAGGTTAGCTGTTTTTAATTTATTCAGCTATTTCATTTTATTTAATATGTTATTATCATATTATTATAAAATTATGATTTATGTGATCATTATTATTATTATAGCAATGTTATTATTAATATGTTTATATTATTATTATATCATTACTATAATAATTATTATGTTATTATTATTATGTCAATAACAATTTTATTATTATATTATTATTGTTACTATTATTACATTATTCTTGTGTTATTTATGTTACTATATCAATTTTATTAGTATTATTATTATCATGATAATATTATTATGTTATTATTTTTATTATTATGTTATTATCATTATTATTATGATTATGTTATTATTATTATTATTATATTATTGTATTGTTATTATTATTATTAATATTACTATGATTAATATTATTATGCTATTATTATTATTATGTTATTGATATAACTACTATTATTTTTTTTTATTAATATTACTATTATGTTAACATTATTATTGAACCTGTTTAACGGTCTTCTATTTTAGGACCTGTTTGACAGCTCGAGACGGTGCGATCTTTGCGCAACAGGAGTCTTGCGCCATGTCATTTTTCCGTTCTTCTTTGAGGTAGGTGGTTCCATGTCTTTACATCATTTAGATAATTTAATTTGTTTGTTTAGTTTAACTTAATATGTTCAATGGTTTAGTTGCAAGATGCGAATTATGTTTATAATGTTTTGGTAGTGCTGTAGAGGTTTTGCGAAATGCATTTTAAAAATGGTGTAACATTAGTGCGTGATGAAAATTGCACCTTTATTTAGAAATTGTCATGTTTTTCCTTTAGATTCGATTGTGGTATATTTTAGAAGTGTTTAATAATTGTTTATGGAGTTCCAAAGAGGTTTTGAAAGGGTTGATTTGTGAAATTGATTTCGTAATGGTTTCTTTTGAAAGCTGTTTTCAAGTCACTTTAGGTGTTTGTATATTTAAATAGACATTTTCAAAGTATATGAATCACTTTTGGTGTTTTTTCCTTGTTGGGTACCTTTGAAGTTGAAATGAAAAATTGTTTGAATAATGTAAAACATGTTTTTACATGGTTACCTCGTGTATCAAGTTTTAAAGTGACGCCTCTGTATAAAATCAACCTCTTTTTGGTGTAAGGTCTTCTTGTCTTTTCTGGAAATGATTACAATAATAACTCAAATGATTTTTTGGTGTATTTATATGACACTAAAATGGTTCTTTATAGGAGTTGAATATGCTTACACTTTTAAAGTGGTTTTTTTTTATAAAATGAGACATGTCATGTGCGTGTGTCTTTAAAATAGTGCTTTGGTATGCAAATGGTGACTTTTGTGTGAAATATCTTGTTTGGTCTACGAAATGAGAAAGAAATATACTATGTGAATGTAAAACTTGTTTGATCACATGGGAGAACCTTGGGTATCTAGGTGGGAGAACTAGAACTAGTGCACTAGTGAACTGGATGGGTATCGTCCCTGTTTCACTTAGCTGGATTGACGATTGCAACACTAACTAAACATGATATCTGAGGGTCGTGGCCTTCTAAGCCAGATGTTCTGAGGGTTGTGGCCTTCTAAGCCATGTTTTATGAGGTTCATGGCCTTCTAATCCACGATTCACCAATACACGAGGTTCTAGGGTCCCACTCGAGATAGATAAACCTTAAGGGATTTACCTATAGTGCTCTACCATCGATGGTGTGGTGCCTTCTGTCGGCATATAAAGGACCACCTGTGTGTGTGTGTGTGTGAGTGTGAGTGTGTGTGTGTGTGACCATAATGAACCTTCATCTTTCTCTTTAAAAATCTGGTTTGTGAAATGAGTCATTTTTAGTGTTTTATTTAGCAGTTAGCCTGTAAATGTTTTCTTTAAAAGCAGTTTGAAAGTATAATTTTTGACTAAGCACATTGAATTGTCTTTTGATGTTGTGTCATGGAACCTTTTTCTCGGTGGCATCCTACTGGGCTTTTATCTCACACCCTATATACACCCTTGGGTGTATGTAGTATCTTGTTTCTTGTGTATCCTAGGTTGTGCGTCATGCTCAGCGATGGTGGTGCTGGTTGCTGTTGGTCTTCATGTGCAGGTTGGTGTTGGTATCTTGGGGATGCAACTTCTTGTGTCGCATGAGGTTGGTATTGGATCTTAGTTCCTTATTTTTTTTGTTCATTTTGGGTTTTTGGTTGGAGTTTTAGACTTTAAACCTGTTCGTAGTTTAAGGGCGTGTTTGGTTGTCTATTTCTAGTTTCAGTTATTTATCTGGTTAGTTGTTTTTCTATCTTTTATTTCAGGTAAAATCGTTCCCACTTGCTACTCTTGGTACCTTGGCACTTTTTCCAGCCCATGGGTATCGGGAACACCCTTCGGGCCTTGCCGCTGACCGGGTCGGGCGCCGGGTCAGATGGAGACCCGGCCTGGTTCGTGAAAAAATGGTATCAAAGGGAGGTTTGCTCTCTTGGGTCGTTTTCTTTTGGGATAGAGTCACGGTGGACTTGAGTTAAGGTTGTCGAGACTCGACATCCTGGCTACGAGTAAGGTGCCTGGCCAGCACACCTCGTGGCAGGAATCAAGTTACCAAAGTACGTTGAGGTTTGTCATAGTTTTTGTACCTTGCGGTTAATTGTGTCTAAGGGAAATGAAAAAGGGGTAAGGTCAGTGGTCCTAGTGAGCTCGCAGGGTATGGCAAGCCATGCGGAGCTAGGGACGCTGTCCTAAAATACCCTCTGTGGCAGTGGTGTGATTGGCGTATGGCCTCCAACCATATGTTCCAGTCACCCACTGACACAAGTTTTCTCTTGCGTCATTTCTTGTATCTTTGTTTTGGATTCGTGGAAATTTGGTTTTTGAGTAAAAATTTTTTGGTCTTGGATAATGTTTTCAAATGAAGCTTTTTAAAGATTAAATAGTGTGTGAGGTTTGTAATGTGTGGTTTGGATGTTTTGGTTTTGAAAAGTTGAAAGGTTTGGTTTTGACCCTTGGTGTTATCATGGGTAACCACATGCATGAGCGTATATTAGAAAAAGAAATGGTTAACAGCACGAGCGGATGAGTTCCTGGATGGACATGAGGTGGGTGCCGGTGCGGCATGAGAACATGCATGTGTGAGGCTCATGGGACACCATTGTTGTTTGTGCAACCCACTGGGTTTTCTCACTTTCAAAATGTTTTGTTAAAGGAAAAAAATGGTGTTTTCGTAAATGGTGTTTGTGTGGCGTGTCCTTGTGTTTTTGAGATGTTGGATGTGTGGCGTTTTGAGCTGAGTATTCTTTCTAAATGGTTTGTGTCCCGAGTTTGAGTTCTTATTTTTGAGTTGGTATGCAAGCGTGTGGTTAGTAAATTCGTTTGAAGAGTACATTGGGTAGCCCTTGTAGTGATTTCCCCTGCACGTTTGGTGGTTTCTTGTGGAATTTCTTGACTGTTGGACCAGTTTGGTTGGGTCCATAGTTTTCTTCCCTGACTAGTGTATGCCCCCCCCCCCCCCCGATAAAGCGTTGACATGTGATTGAAGTATGACTACGGGGAATTCCCCATTGGGCGGCACTCTAGTTGATTGAAGGACTCTCTCTCTGAATTCTAGAATTGAACCCACCTCTCCTTTTTACAACAAAGTGGATTCTCCCGCAGTGGGATGACAGATGCGAGGGGATTTGAACGGAGTTTTGGTTTCTTTATGTTGTCTGAGTTGTTGGATATGAAATTTGACGTCGTTGCATTTGATGGTTCCCCCTGGAAATGACGAAAGGAATTCCAGCAGGGAAGGGTGAGGGCGGTTTGGAATTTTCAGTGTTGACTAGTGTCTTGAAGGGCCTTGTAGTTTTTTTACATTGGCTATAAGGGTCATGTTCGGTGACATCTTGCAGCGGAAGGTCACTTTGGTATTAAATGATGGTTTGGAAGTGGTAGAGGAGACTCCAGTGGGAAAAATGTGGAAGCGAACCTAAGTCGTTGGTGCGGTCTATCATTCTGAATAACCTCTGGTCTTGGGTTGTTTCATTTAAGAAAAGGTTTGTGTTAGGCTACTAGTTGGAAGACCCAATCGTATGAGGCTCCTATGGTTGTTTGTAGGGATCACCTGTTGTTCAAGACATGGTTTAAAGTCTTTCTTAGTGTAATGCCTCCCTTGATGGTAAGGATCGTGCTCTGTGACGATTTGTGGTGTCGTATTCTCACCCAGTGTGACAAAGGGTGATGCACATGCACCATTCAGCTCTTTTGTTGGTGAATGTTTCGCGTATGATCAATGAGATGTCGTAGTGTGCTGTGTTTGTTGGTGTTGTCTTGGGTGCAGTGTGGTTGCATGTGACACCAAAAGGAGAAGCTTCGTTCGGGAGTCTTCCATGCCTGACCGTGAGGCAGAAGATGCTTCAAACATCAGGGCTCCAGCCGTAGGCCTCAGAGTGAAGCTTGCACGTGGTCAGGAACCTCAGGAGTGTAGAGGACCCTAACTTTATTTCTGTCATTGGTGTTTAAAGTAAAGGAAGTTTAAATTTTTCTTTCTGTGTTTATTTCATTTCGAATGAACCATCTGGCTGCGTGAGGTTTTAGTGACTATGCAGAGGCATGTCCGCCTCGACGCCTTTAGTCTTAAGGGTTGTGTCCCACTGGAAGCAATCACTTTAGTGGTTCTTATGGGAGTCTTTTGGGTAAATATGTCTCAAATTTGAATAATGCTCATCCAGGAATGTGGAAATGCTGGTTTGTCTTGGGCTATGCTTTGGACGCCCCAGTAGTCGGGGCCCTCCCTCCCCACCCCTTGTGGTGGGGTGTGTGGTCACCATCAGAAATTTTTCAAAGTTATATATCCTCTGTTAGTTATAGTGGCGGCGAGACCCACGATGGGTCCAGCGAAAAGGTCTCTGGAATAAATCGGTTTGACCTTTCCTTATTGGCGGGGAGTCCACGCAGACCTCCACATGTTGGTTTTATAGTCTCGCCTTGGGTGTTGGTAGGTTCTTAATGGTGGGGAGACCCACATTGGGCCTCGCACGAATGTCTCTAGAATGAATTAGTGTTGTACTTTTCCTTAATGGCGGGTAGTCCACTCAAACCACCCCGTGACTGTTTTCTAGTCTCATCTCGAGTGTCGGAATGTTTTTAATAGTGGAGGGCCCCATCGGTCTTTTTCGTGGTGGGGCATTCAGTTTCATTCCCAGAGATGGTTTAGTGGTAGGTTATTGAAGTATTCCTTGGATGTGGGTTGGTATTGTATCTTCGTTCTAGTAAAGTGGTGTGTTTTTTGTTCAATGATGCTTGTGGTGTTTTAGTTTGTGAGGTTGGTTTCCGAAGGTACGAAAGTTAATTTCCTGAATCAATCAACTGGAGGCGTTCTAGCTCTTTGGGGGTGGGCACCTCATATCAAAAAGTCGTTTTACTTGATTCTTGAGGTTGTCATTTGAGTCACTTCTTCTGAGCACGTTACTTTTTCTGCTTTTCGCTTGTTGGTTGTAGAGATCCTTTTTGAACTTTAGTGTGGAATCAGTTCCCTCTTTGTGCCTCAACCCTAGCTGTGGCTTTCCGGGGATGGAATGTTTTCATGGTGGGGAGAATTGTCACGCCCGGACTTTTCCTTGAGGTATGACCTTAATTTTAAATTTTTATTTCATAAGTTGAATCGCTTGCTTATTTAATTACTGGTCTTAAGTGCGGGCTGAACCTCAAATGAGACCTTTGTTGTGGCACTGATAAATGCGTATTTTCTCTAAACCACTCGGTGCGCTGGCAGAGCATGAGCGTAGTCGCGTGACCTTTCCCTTTTAGCGTGCGGCGCTCGCTACACGAATGTTCTTTTGCCGGGCGATTAACTTCAGCTTCATAGTATTATTATTTTTATTATTATTATTGTTATATTATTATTATTATATTGCTATTATTATTAATTTTTATTATGATTATGTTGATATTATTATTATTATTATTATTATTATTATGATATCATTATTATTATTATTGTTAATAATAATGATCATATTATTAGTATTATTATTATTATTATTATTATTATATTCATATCCTTAAATAATTTTAACTATCTTTATCTATCTTTTCCCCCTTAGAAAACCCTAGCCGCCGCCGCCACCCCCCACTCCCATTTTTTTATTTATTTTCTTTTTCCTTTTTTTTCTTCTTTTTTCTCTTTTCCTTACTCCCCACGTTTTCATTCTTCTCATTTTCTCCTCCATCTGCGGCGCACCCCTCCCCATTCCTTTTTCCTCCTCCGACCACGCCGCTCCCCTACTGCACCGACGCCGGACCCACATCGGCCACGCCTTCTTCCTCCTCCAACCCCGCCGCTCCCCTGCTGCACCCACGCCAGACCCACGTCGCCACACCTCCGTCTCGGGCCGACCATATTGCGCCCCTGTTGCACCCGCAGCCGACCACCCACACCGCACCGCGCCTCCGCCACACCTCCGTGTCGGACCCCCCTCCACTTTCTTGTCGTGCCGCGCCCCCTTCTTTTTCTCTTATTCTTCTTCTCTTCTTCTTCTTCTCTCCTTCTTCATCTTTTTCTCTTCTTCTTCTTCTCTCCTTCTTCTTCTTCTTCTTCTCTTCTTCTTCTTCTTCTTCTTCTTTCTCCTTCCTCCGCTCTGCCGCGCAGGTTAGTTTTTTTTAATTTAGTCTGCTATTTCATTTTATTTAATATGTTATTAACATTTTATTATAAAATTATGATTTATGTGATCATTATTATTATTATAGCATTTTTATTATTAATATGTTAATATTATTATTATATCATTACTATAATCATTATTATGTTATTATTATTATGTCAATAACAATTTTATTATTATATTATTATTGTTACTGTTATTACATTATTCTTGTGTTATTTTTGTTACTATATCAATGTTATTATTATTATTATTATCATGATAATATTATTATGTTATTATTTTTATTATTATGTTATTATCATTATTATTATGATTATGTTATTATTATTATTATTATTATATTATTGTATTGTTATTATTATTATTATTAAAATATTATTATTATTAAGATTACTATGATTAATATTATTATGATATTATTATTATTATGTAATTGATATAAATACTATTATTTTTGTTATTATTATTAATATTACTATTATGTTAACATTATTATTGAACCTATTTAACGGTCTGCTGTTTTAGGACCTGTTTGATAGCTCGAAATGGTGCGATCGTTGCACAACTGGAGTCTTGCGCCGTGTCATTTTTCTGATCCTATTTGAGGTAGGTGGTTCCATGTCTTTACATCATTTAAATAATTTAATTTGTTTGTTTAGTTTAACTTAATATGTTCTATGGTTTAGTTGCAAGATTCGAATTATGTTTATAATGTTTTGGTAGTGCTGTAGAGGTTTTGAGAAATGCGTTTTAAAAATGGTGTAACATGCGTGCGTGATGAAAATTACACCTGTCTTTAGAAATTGTCATGTTTTTCCTTTAGATTCGGTTGTGGTAAATTTTAGATGTGTTTAATAATTGTTTATAGAGTGCCAAAGTTGTTCTTAAAGGTTTGATTTGTGAAATTGATTTCATAATGGTTTCTTTTGAAAGGTGTTTTCAAGTCACTTTTGGTGTTTGTATATTTAAATAGACATTTTCAAAGTATATGAATCACTTTTGGTGTGTTTTACTTATTGGGTACCTTTGAAGTTGAATTGAAAAATTGTTTGAATAATGGAAAAAAAAAATTACATGGTTACCTCAGGTATCAAGTTTTAAAGTGACGCCTCTATATAAAATCAAGATGTTTTTGGTGTAAGGTCTTCTTGTCTTTTCTATAAATGATTTCAATAATAAATCAAATGATTTGTTGGTGTATTTATATGACGCTAAAATGGTTCTTTATAGGAGTTTAATATGCTTACACTTTTAAAGTGGTGTATTTTTTTTATAAAATGAGACATGTCGTGTGCGTGTGTCTTTGAAATAGTGCTTTGGTATGAAAATGGTGACTATTGTGTGCAATATCTTGTTTGGTCTGCAAAATGAGAAATAAATATACTATGTGAATGTAAAACTTGTTTGAGCACATGGGAAAACCCTGGGTATCTAGGTGGGTGAACTAGAACTAGTGCGCTAGTGACCCAGATGGGTATCGTCCTTGTTTCAGTTAGATAGATTGACGATTACTACACTAACTAAACATGATATATAAGGGTCGTGGCCTTCTAAGCCACGTGTTCTGAGGGTCGTGGCCTTCTAAGCCACGTTTTCGGAGGGTCGTGGCCTTCTAAGCCACGTTTCACCGAGACACGAGGTTCTAGGGTCCCACTCGAGCTAGATGAACCTTAGGGGATTTACATATAGTGCTCTACCATCGATGGCGTGGTGACTTCCGTCGACATATAGAGGACCACCTGTGTGTGTGTGTGTGTGAGTGTGTGTGTGTGTGTGTGTGTGTGTTCCCATAAGGAACCTTCCTCTTCCTCTTTAAAAATCGGGTTTGTGAAATGAGTTCCTTCTTAGTGTTTTCTTTAGTAGTTTGCATGTAAATGTTTTCTTTAAAATCAGTTTGAAAGTATAATTTTTTAATAAGCACTTTGAATTGTCTTTTGATGTTGTGGCATGGAACATTTTTCTCGTTGGCATCCTACTGGCCTTTTATCTCAAACCCTACATACACCCTTGGGTGTATGTAGTTTCTTGTTTCTTGTGTATCCCAGGTTGTGCGTCGTGCTCAGCGATGGTGGCTCTGGTTTTTGTTGGTCTTTGTGTGCAGGTTGGTGTTGGTAGCTTGGGGATGCAATTTCTCATGTCACATGAGGTTGGTATTGGAGCTTAGTTCTCTATTTCTGTTGTTGTTCATTTTGGGTTTTTGGTTGGAGTTGTAGACGTTAAACCTGTTCGTAGATTAAGGGCGTGTTTGGTTGTCTATTTCTAGTTTTAGTTATTTATCTGTTTAGTTTTTTTCTGTCTTTTATTTCGGGTAAAATCGTTCCCACTTGCTACTCTTGGTACCCAGGAACTTGTGCCAGCCCGTGGGGATCGGGAACGCCCTTCGGGCCTTGCCGCAGACCGGGTCGGGCGCCGGGTCGGAAGGCGACCCGTCCTGGTTCGTGACATTTCTGCCTAAGGTAAGGCTTCTATGATGAATAGGGGTATGTGGAGAGATAAAATGAGTAGAGTTTGGCTGATCCAATGGCTTGAGAGGTGTGGTTAAGGAGGTAGAGGTGGGGTCCTTTTATAAGAGGGAGGAGGGGAACTCTTGGAAAGTCAACAAATGTTACATTATATTAAAATGAGTTTCAGATTTTAAAGGTACCACATTGATATACTTCTAGGATAAGGTGATAAGGATTCTAAATATACTCAAACAATAGGTTTTAGACAAGTGTAAGTCTTATATTTTACAATATATTTTCATTTTATTTAAATCGTTCATTAATGAGATAATCACTGCATCATCATTGTGTCATAAATAAATTAATTTATTTAATGTCTAAAATTTATAAACAAAATTCTATGATGTAGGAAATATTATTAGATTTCCAATGAATATTTATAGTGAAAAATATTAATTTTATAACCCCATGTAAAAATTGTTTTAGTTTAACAATACATGTTTTTGACAGTTTTATTTTAACATTAAATAAAAAGGTATTAATGTCATTTTCTTACCCAAGTGGATCCATGGGGTCCCCATGTTGACCCATGGATTGTATTGGTCGAGCATGGCTCATCCAATAAGGGTAGGACATGTGTCAAGGTAAATTAATATTATTATAACATCATCTTTACCTTAAATTACACTAATTATCTGTAATCGCAATTAATGAAACTTAAAAATTACTATTCACCAAAAATTATTTTCATCCCATTGAACCAGATTTTACATCCTAATGACAACCATGTATGTCAGATTTTTAAAATTCAAATCATAGAGGTAGTAAAATTTCATTTAAATGAAAAATCAGTTTTTTAACTACCACTTAGTTGTTTCAGTATTCATCAAAATTTGATGTTTTTCAGAAAAATACCCAAAATTCACCCACAGTTGTATTTGATATTCTGAATTCAAAAATGATGTCTATTTTAAAAAATTCAAAACATATAATTTGCGTTAATCAATGTAATAATTAATTCCCACTATCAAAACAAATATAGTGTTTTTAAGAATGAAAATATATCAAAAATTGACACTAGTTTAAGTCCAATTTCAAAGTGAAATTAATTACAATGACCACCATTGGAGTAAATGATAAAAATATATTCTAATTTCACATTAAAACCAATTCAAAAGATAATATAATCATATAAATAAATTATATTAAAATGAGGTTTTGAATTAAAATACATCATTTTACACTATTCATTAAAAAATGAACTTTATCGGAAAAATACAAAAAAATTATACAAGTAAATTTTGGCGTCATGATTCTAAAAAAAATTAATTTTGTCAAATATAACATATAAAATTTTCAAATATTGTATTTAAAATTGGTTCTCCATCAAAAGGCGTTTAATCAACTTTTTAAAGAATATTAGAATATTCACGCTTAAAATTGGATCCATTCTCATTTTAAACATCTAACATTTATTGAATAAATGTAAAAATATTTGAGAAGCATATATAATCACTTTTTAGATAGTTATGTTCATTCCTGCCATTACATCGGCCAGGATTTTAGTACCATTTACAATAATATTATTATATTATTAGTGTCCAATGTAAGATTTTAAAGAAACTCGTTGTTGCGTATTGGGTACGCCATCGAACATAGCATCCCCTTTAAAGTATTATTAATATTATTTTCACAAATATTAATAAATATGAAAAATAAATATTCTTTATTTACCTGGGGTGTTACATCCTTCCCCCCTTTTGGGAATTTCATCCTTGCAATTTTAAAATTGGGCTTGGAAACTTCATTGAAAGCCCCACATCGGAAAAAGATTCACCAAAACTATCACTTTAAATGAAAGAAAGAGAAGTACAGAGGTCACCCGAGTTAACCAATACTAGGATTCCATGTAGGAAAACATGGATATGGAAGAAAAAACAAAGGGTCATGTCTTGAGGGAGAGTGATAGAAAACATTTTTAGGAGAAATTTAACCACTAGAAAATCACATAATTGTGATGGGTTAAACGTTATTTGATTCCCCAGTAGGAAAAATTAGCAGACAACATTTTTGTTTTAAGTGAGTTTTTATTGAGGAATTTATTTATGATCTTAACTAAATCATAAGTAAACAAACTTACTTGTCATGTAGACTTTCAACTTTTACTATATTTCTTACACAAACACATATTTTATCCAAAAGACGAGTGTGTAGGAAGACTTTTTCACATTAAGAGTATTATAATCAACATCTTTAGAATCACCAAATCCACAAAATAGAACTATATATTTCCCATGTCATTAGACCTTAACCAAACCAAAAAGTTAGTAAAAGAACAGATAATACCCAAAAGGATAATCATATATAAAAAGAAAATATATTATTAATCTCCAAAATTTGTCCAACAAAACCCAAAGATCAAACAAAGACCATTCGATAAACAATTATCCAAAAAATTTCTTCAATGTAAACCAAACTAGTATTGAAAACCAGATCTCTGAAGGATTTAATCACATAGTCTTCCAAGGTATACCTTAACATTTATCTCCAAATAACATCAGTAACTCTTAAAGTCTCATACTAACAAGTAATTAACCAAATCAGATATCTTACATGATAGGTTAATAATTTACATAGATAACCCCAAATCAAATTACACTTGATTTATAAAGTCAAATAACTAAAACGAATTAGTCAAACTAACTAGGGACTTCACGTAGTCTAGTGGTAGGCGATAAATACCAGTTGCACTTTGGTTGTGGGTTCGATTCCCGCACCTTTGTCCGACGTGACGGGTTGTCACACGGTCTATGTGTTTTCCTTTTTCCAAAATTATATAATTCTTAAAACATTCCCCAAAATGAGATAAAATATTCAAAAATAAAGATAAAATAATTTAACCTCAATTTTATCTCATGCCTTTCATTTTCAATCATAACATATAGTAACCCATAATTACCTCAAAAGTAAGGATCTTATAAACCCAAATGGATACCTTTATAATTATTACTTGAACTTCAACATCGAGTTGGTTCTCCCGTACATGATGCATTAGAGAACTCACCAAGGTTCAAGTGGTTGATCATGACTCCTGATAGTTGGTTTAAAATAACCACAATATTTCTCATTGAATCCCCCATTCCATCCAGTCTCTTAATCAGAGAACCACCATAGTTTCCTTCAAACCCATTGTCACATTGGTTCCTGCTAGATCCATCCATTTACTAAAACCAGAAAGGTCAGTGTGAGTATATCAACAAAATCAACATGTACTAAAGAGGAAGATAAACACTAATATATTCTTATCTATGTTATCTCAAAATCATTCCAACATTCAAAAATAACAATGACTCTATCTAATATAATAACCATTTAGGATATACACTGCTTGTCACTTATTCTTAAACAACACTCTAACCTCTAAAGTTATCTAAACCAAACTTTGATACCAACTATAATGACCCAGCCTTATAACATTACTTAGTATTGAATTAAATTTAATAATCTACAATGAGGATCTTTTCAGGTTTAGAGTTTTAGATAATTAGGATATAACTATTACATCTCAGAGATTAAAAAGTAGGCACATCTACTCAGTTCCCATTTTATCACAAAATAAAATCTCTTGAACCAAAGAGTCATGTATATTTCCCTATTTTAAACAGCATAACATTTCCTTGATCCATCCTTGACCCTATTCCATTTTATGTCCTTTGAAAAACATTTCCAAAAAACATGGGATGAGTATAAAAATGTCAGTAAGGGTTATAATAATACGGAAAGAAAACATTAGTCCATGTACACATAAGAATCAATGAAATCATACTTTACTCATAAGACATATGCAATTTAATATACCTCATGAAATCATAAGATTTATGTATAACCCAATATAAATAATAAGGCATAAAGGTAACTTGTGGTATTCATAACATTCTTACATAGGGAGTAACCCTCATGGTTACGTTTGGAATACCCATCACAGTATATTCCATAAATCTCTTCAAAGAAACCTTAGAGTTTAACCATTTCACGTTACCCAATGTATTGGAGAGATATCATGGGATCACCCACCCTTAGTTTATCATGGAATGACCTATCTTCATAAGAAATTCCCAAGAACCATAACATAATCGTATCAAATAAAAAATGCATAAAGGAAACATAAAATTTACTCATTTCAATCACAAGATATCAAAACACATTGATATCATAAAAAAAATTATCAAAAACATTTTCAATAACAAAATAAAAGAAAATTAAAACATGGTATTTAATTTTCATTTAAAAAAAGGTATGGCTTGTAGAGGAAGCCGAAACTCAAATAATTGTAATGGCGGTGGAGAAGTCGTTGTCACCGAATATGTAAAAAAATTCCCTTTTTTCTTTTAGTAAAATTCTTCGTATTAAAATATTTCTTTTGAATAAAAGTAAAAGTCAAAGTGGTTTATACACCGTATAAAATAAAGTTCTGTATAAAACAAAATATGCCTCAATGAAAGGAGATTGAGACGAAGTCACATTCTACTTTAAAACTTTTAACATTTTAAAACATTAATATCCATATAAATAAATCCGTAAAAACTATTTTGAAAAAATTTATATTAATCAGAAATATATATAATAATAAATCATTAAAACATTTAAAATGATATTTTAGTTAAAGAGTTTTTAACAAAATGAGAGACACTTGAATAAAAATAATTGAGGAATAACATTTAATCAGAACATTATAATATCATGAGAATAAAGGGATTCATAATATAATATGTCAAAGGATAGTATATACACCATATAAAAGTGAATTGGTTCATAAAAACAATGAAGTATCAATAGAAATGTAAAATGTGATAAAATCCCTTATAAAGAAGGTATCCTTAATTTAAGGATAAATCAGTCTCATAATTATGTGTGAAAAATATAAATACACCCAATATATTTGGATATTAAGTGTAAAACAACCATAGTTCATTCACACATATTCATAGGATGACATATTAAATAACTAAAAGTTGAACCCAAAGAAATCGAAATTGGGTTAAGAAGTTCCCTTGTAAAAATTCGACAGCCTAATGGCGTCACTTTAAAATTCAGAAAACGAGTTGATGAGACAAAAAGGGTATCTCATCTCATGGAAATAAATTTTACATCAATAAGGATATTTAATAACATATTACAAAATAATAAGATGTAAAATAAAAGACCTAAGAAAAATAAGTCTTTTAAAAAGAGGAGGGTGAAAGGTTCCCATACTAACTTGGGTAACTTTCGAAACGTGCACCCCATTAAAGAAGGACTATACAAAATTGATGTAAATACTAATAAACAAAATTATATAACACAAAGAGTATAATAATGGGCAGTACATACACTAATCAAAGTAAATGGTGGAAAATGTAGCATAAATCCCACAGGAATAAAAGTGAGATGAAAAATCCCTTACGAAAACTTGGCAGCCTAACGTCGCCACTTAAAAATTCCAAAAATGGATTTATGAGATCAAATAGGGTCTCTCATAATAAGAAAATAGAAATTACATAATTAGTAATATGAAATAACATCCCCAAATATAATAAAGATCAGCTTAAAAGAAATGACATAAAAGAGATTACTTAAAAAGAAAGAGAGAGGTAGGATCCCTTACCTCAAGTCCGACTTGTCTTGTTCGTTTCTTTATATTCCTGAATAATAAAAATTTCTCAGTTAATATTTGATCAAGAACCTCCTTTAATTTTTATTTTTCAATTAATATCACATATTATAATGTTATAATAATTAGTTAATTATGTGAGTTCATAACAAATGTTTTTGTCGATGTTCGGTACATGAGTCAAAAATGAACTTGTTTGAAAATAATTGTCCATGTAGTTATAAGTACATCATCTCAAGAATCGTATTGTAGATTTTAATATCATATATATCCATTATATATTCCTTTTATACTATTCCATAACATTTGGAGATAAAAAGAAATGAAATTCACCATTCAGGGAGACGGTAGGCCGTACATACGCATGAATGCTACATCCTTTTCTTTTTCATATTAATGGAATTAAAAATAATTGAGATATATATATATTTTAATTATAGAATTTTATTCATCATTTATATGTAATATATATAATATATAACCATTATATATATGTACTTATAATAGTACATAACATTAGGAGATAATAAATGAAATGCATTGTTCATGGAGATGGTAATCCATACGTATGCATGAATGCTACTTTCATTTCTATTTCATAATTTAATGGAATGAAATCTGAATGATATAAAGGTATATTATAATTCCATTATAATCTCATATATATATATAATATCATTAACTCCATCCCTTATATGTCCCACATATTTCATTAACAAATCAATTCACTTTGAGGGGGTGGTAATCCGCACTTCCTAAAATGAAGATATAGTGTTTACCCATAATGGGAACCATAAAGGTATGCCATAAATTAAAAATAAAGAAGCATAAGGAAAACATAAACATATTATATATCATATATAAATATATTGACATCTTAATGGACTCCATTAAGTGTGTTAAAATAATATTGAACAATCATCGTTTCGTGAGGCAGTAATTCGACATCCACAGAAACAGTATGTTCTTTAACCATTTGAAAGAGGTGTGTGTAAGTGTATCATGAATAATTATTTTAACAAAATCCTAGTATATTAAATATACTTTTTTGTTACAAAATATAGAAATAAATAGAGTTTAGGTGGTTGGAGAAGTAAAATAAAACAAAAGAACATAAGAGAAGACGTTACCTTCAAATCGGGTAACTTCGTTTGGTTTGAACCAAAAGGGTTTCTTGAAGAGCTTTATGACTAAGGTAAAGCTTCTATGATGAAGAGAGGTATGTGCAGAGATAAAATGAGAAGATTTTGGACGATCCAATGGCTTTAGAGGTGTGGGTAAGGATGTAGAGGTGGGGGCCTTTTATAAGTGGGAGGAGGGGCACTCTTGGAATGTCAAGAAATAATACTTTATTTTAAAATGAGTTTCGGATTTTAAAAGTCCCACATTGATATATTTATAGGTTAAAGTAATAAGGGTTCTAAATATACTCATACAATAGGTTTTAGACAAGTTTATGTCTTAGATGTTACATTATCTTTTCATTTTATTTAAATAATTCATTAATGAGATAATCGTTGCATCATCATGGTTTCATAAATAAAATAATTTATTTAATGTATAAAAATTATAAACAAAATACTATGATGTAGGAAATATTTTTATCCTTTAAATTAATATTTATAGTAAAAAATATGGCTTGTATAACCCCATGTAAAAATATTTTTAGTAAAATAATACATGTTTGTGACATTTTTTTAACTTTAAATAAAAAGTTATTAATGTCATTTTCTTACCCAAGTGGATATGTGGGGTCTCCATGTTGACGCATGGATGGTCTTGGTCGTACATGGAAAATACAATAAGGGTAGGAAATGTGTCAAGGTCATTTCATATTATTATAACATCATCTTTACCTTAAATTACACTAATTATATTTAATCGCGATTAATAAAACATAAAAATTTCAATTCACCCAAAATTATTTTCGTCCCACTGAACCACATTTTATATCCTAATGACAACAATTTATGTAGGATTTTTGAAATTCAAATCACAGAGGTGCTAAAATTTAATTTAATCGAAAAATCAGTTTTCTAACTGCCACTTAGTGGTTTCACTATTCATCAAAAATTGACATTTTTCAGAAAAATACCAGAAATTCACCCTAAGATATATTTGATATTATGAATTCAAAAATGATGTCTATTTTACAAAATTAAGAAAATATATTTTTCATTTACCAATTTGATAATCGGTTATCGTTGTCAAAACAAATAGCGAGTTTTTAAGAAACAAAATATATCAAAAGATTGACACTAGTTTAAGTCCAATTTCAATGTGAAATTAATTCCAATGACCACCATTAGATTAAATGTTAAAAATATATTCTAATTTTACATTAAAAACAATTCAAAAAATAATCTAATCATATAAATAAATTGGATTAAAAAGTGGTTTTGAGTTAAAATACAACATTTAACAATATTCATTAAAAAATGAACTTTATCGAAAAAATACCAAAAAATTATAAAAAGTAAATTTTGATGTCCCGATTCTAAAAATAATTTTATTTTGTCAAATATAACCTATAAAATTTTGAAAAATTGGATTTAAAAGGGATTCTCCATTAAAAGGCGGTTAATCAAACTTTTAATGAATATAAGAATATTCACACTTAAAATTGGATTCATTCACATTTTAAGCATCTAAAATTTATTGAATAAATGTAAAAATATTTGATAAGCATATATAGTCACTTTTTTACATAGTTATGTTCATTCCCACCATTACATATGCTAGGATTTTACTACCATTTACAATAATATTATTATATTATTAGTGTGCAATGTAAGATTTCAAAGAAACTCATTGTTTCATATTGGGTACGCTATCGAACATAGCATCCCCTTTAAAGTAATATTAATATTCTATTCAAAAATATTAATAAATATGAAAAAGTAATATTCTTTATATACCTAGTGTGTTACATTATGTTTATTTTCTAGTACTAAATAGATTTTCATTAGTCCATGCAATCAAAATATGATGTATATTTGTTTAGAAATGGGTAGGGGAAATTACATAGTGTTATAACGTTTGCATTCATCGTGAAGAGGTCATTTCCTATCATATTTTTGTATTTTAGTTAACATAGATCATTAAGATAGTATTTATCTAATAATTATTTGGGATTATAACCACGAATTGGTTTTGAAATGTAGAAAAATTCACTATATAATGTTTAGGGTCATTATCCTGGAATTCTGTTCCTATAAAGAGCACAAAATGACACTATAAAAATTTGAGGGTCCTTCTGGATGGCTAAAATCATCTCCCCTTTAGAATAACACTTAATTTCAACTTCTTTAGTTTTAAATTAAATATGGGTGAAGAAAAACAATTATGAATTTCAAACTAATATAGTTGAAATGAATTGATATTTTTAATGAGATATGATTCTAGTCTTCAATAAAATCACTATAATTTATATGCTGGCCCTTTTCTCTCTTCCAAAATAAAAAATTATTGTAGAAAAGTAAAATTTAGATGATGGTTTTAACAGATAGTTTTAAATAATGTACTATTTTTTCTCTAGAAATATAAATTTTTTCTTTTTTATTTTCTTATCTTTAGTAGTGATGCAAAAAATTCTCTTTTTAGTCCAATCACTTTAAATAAAATATTTGTGAGAAAATTTTCTTTTTTACAAATAAAACATTCTTCTTTTGTATTCATAATTCAAGGAAATAATCTTCATGTAATTAAGGATGTGTGTTAATTAATATTATGTCAATATAACACATAGTGAATCGGATATGACTCAAAGTGCATGTTCACACCTTAAAAGTGACATTTTAGTTCAAAACATGAAACATATTATCAAAACCCAAAAAACATTCTTGTATTGTCTTAATACCATAGATAAATTATATATAAATCATTTTTTATTTGTAAGAATAATCTTTACATCAATTTAACACACTATATACCTGATATGACTCAAAGTGTGTGTTTTCAGTTTAAAAGTGACATTTTAGTTCAAAACGTAATTTACTCAATAAAAACTAAGCAAATGTGATTTAATTGTCATTATAATTATTAAATTAATATATAATTTATTTTTTACATTTAATAATTAAACACACATCAATTTGACACATAGTATTCTTTTTATGACTCAATGTGAAAAAAAATTAGTTTAAATGTGATATTATAGTTCAAACTTATAATCGCTCAATGAAAACTTATACAATTTACTCATATTATCTTAATAATTTATGAAAATAATTTACATGTCATTTTTGATGTGTATGAATTAAAAACACATCAATCTGACACTTGGTGGGCCCGATATGACCCAAATTCAATGTTTTGAGTTTAAAAGTGACATTTTAGTTTAGAATGGGGTTCATTCACTAAAAACTAAGAAAAAACACTCATATTTTCTTTATAAATTTGTAAAATTATCAATAAGTGAATTTTTATGAGTATAAATAAACTTTATGTAAATCCATGTAACACCCCATGCCACAATAGCATGATTTTCAATTAATGGATTTAATTAATTTTGGAGGAATTTAAATTTTTCTGTGTTTTGGTTTTGAGATTTAAATTTTGTAGAATTTTTATTCAACGCATCGTTTAGGAATGACTATAAGGGTAACCTTATATTGGGAAGGTTTAAATTTTTTTTAAACAAGCATTGTTTGACCTACTTGAGTAGTGCATGGTTGAGGGGACTCTTATTAGTAAATGTACGACTCTTTCTTTCCTTGAGTTTCCTTACTCAAAACATGTGAAAAGTTATGAAATCCAAACAACAAGCATGTGATATAGATTTTTTTATAGATAGTTCCATTATGTATGGTCTTTTAATAGGTATACAAATCATGTGAGTTTATGAGGATAAAATGTGTGATGGTTTTCATCTTATATAATACCAATAAAATGATTGGAACACGGTTTACTAAACTATGTGAGTATATTAGATTTACATAAAAGTGGATTCATAGTTTTCCCCTATTATTTTATGAGACCTAATGGATTATTTTATTTACCTAAGAATTTTTAGAATCTGGGTGCATTTCTTATGAGGTTCCTCCCTCTTATCCTTTCAATTTTGAGGCATTCCTAACCTTATATCTTTGAGTTTACAATTTAATTCATTCTCTTTTATTTTTTTCACCTCATTTATCTCCCTTTTTCCATTTCACTTTTATTTTCCCTCTCATGTAAACCCTAGGGATGTTGTGTTTTGGATTAGGGGTCCAAGATAAATTATTCAATGGAATTTTATAGTTTATGGATTCAAAAGGATTGCTTGAGACCTATTAGAGAGCTCCTTTTCATAGTGGATTACTATTGGATTGGTTACCATTGAACCAAGGTAAGTGTTTTTGTTCCTTTTAATAAATTTAAATTCCATTTATTTATGATATAAAATTCTATATTTGATAAATTTAAACCATGTGTTGTAGATTGGCTGTATTTTAAATTAGTGTGAGGTGAATTTCCTCATGGATTTTTTTTGACTTGGAATTTCAAGTTAATTATGAAGTTACAAGTAGGTAAAATTTTGAAATAATTTTATGAAGTTAAAAGAAATATTTTCAAAGTGTTTTGACCCTATATGTGTTTACAAAATATTTCTAAAGTAAGGTTTTGGACATTCAAAACGCTTTTTGTTGGCATTCCAAGTGGTGTTTTAAAATTCCTAGTGTTTGAAATACTGAAAGAGGTATTTAAATTGAGGGTGATGTTTTAAAATTTCATGACCTCATTTGGGTCATGAAATAAATTATAATGGTATTTTTTAATCCTATTGAGGGTTTTAAATGAAATGGTTTTTGGTTATTTAAATTGTACTTCCAATGGTTTTGTCAAAATTTGATTTGAAATATGTTTTACAAATGGATTTCAATATATTGATTTTAAAGAATATCCTTGAGTGATATTTAAAAAATTTAAAAGTAACCTTCAATTATGAGTATTTTGATAAAGTCCAATTAGAACTTTGGGTTTTTTTCAAATGGTGTGTGTGTGAGTGTGAGACTATCTTGATCCCCCTTGTTGTCTTATGAACCTTTAGGGGTTATCTTCAATTGATGAGTGTGATTTCTAGAATGAGGGTAATGTTTTACCTTATATGTTTTTCAAATGAAATCTTAAAGGGTTGTTTATTTTGAGTTTGTGGGATGTGAGGTGTGATTTATTACTTTTATATATACTTTTATGCATGTGATTTCTCACCACCATTTGATGTAAGTCCTGGGAGTCCTGGTTGAGTAAGTTAAATTTTGGATAAGTAAAAACACTAGTATATATGGTCCTCTCACAAAGTACTGTTTTTTAAATACAATGATATGGTTAGACTGGAATGGAAAGTATGATTTTTTTTCAAGAAACTTCCATGTGCCCGTGTAGTGGAGGACATCCCGAGATATTTATTTCCAATTAGTGTGATGGGACTACTGGGGGCGAGACAGATCCATCAGTGCTTGGCATACTGATTTTTTCACCAGTTTAAATTAATATACATGATTCTTAAGAGTTTTTTCATGATTATTTGATATCCATTATAGGATAACTTAGGGGATTTTGATGGTTATTCCTTATTTATGTCCCTTGTTGTTTATTGGATTGAGGTACCTTTATTTACATTTGGAATCTTTGGCTTGTTGTTTTAATCTAGGTACTATATTTTCTTACTATTATCTGAGTATTGATTTTATTCCATTTCAAATTACTCTATGAAAATGATATATAAAATGAATTTAGAAAGAAAAATGATGTCATTTTAAAATGGGTGTTTGAGAAAATTTTATGTAAGAGTAAAAATATGCTTTTAACATGTTATATGGATTATAGAAAGAGGTTATATTTTTGTGTTTTAAAGGGGTTCAAAAAATTTTTGTGAATTTTCCCTTACTAATTTAATAATGAGTGGGAATTATTTTATATAAATGGGGTTGAGGCTCGGTAAAAGTGATTTTCAAGTAATTTTTTTCATTTTAGAAAAAATAAAAGCATATTTTTGAAATGTGTGAGTGTGATTTGACTTTCTTATACATTTGTATTGAAAAGATGTTTTCAATTTTATTTTTAAAATTAGAATAATGTGGTTTTTTTAATAATTGCATAAACTCCATTGTTCTTACCTACTAGGATTGGTTTCGCTCTTACCCAGCATATACCACTCGGTATATATATATAGTTCTTATAAGTTTGTTCTTGGGTTCTTTATCTTTGGTCTCCCTCATTTTGGGATACAGGTTGTGCCAAATTTGTGGCATAGGATATGGAGAGTGATTATAGCTCATATAGTGATTTTGGGTACTGGTTTTATTTTTTTCCCTTTCATGTTGTATATGTACGTTTTTCAGCCTTCATGATTATGAGTAGTTTATTTTATTTCATTTAGATTTTCTGTTATTATGTATGTGATTTTGTTGAGTATCCAGTTTCTTCAATTCAATTATGATGTTTAATCTAATGTGTTTTTTATCATGATCTAGTTGTTTATTTAGGGTTAAAATAATTCCTAGTGATCATTTTATAATAACACAGTACTGGTTTCCATCTATAAGAGATCAGGAAAACACCCCAAGTATGTCTCAGATTGGATCAGATGTCTGATTGATGGATGATTATGTTGGTTTATGAAAACCCCTCTCATGGTGTGGAAGTTATTACTGAAAGTGTTATTTTTTATTTTAAATTTATAGTTTAGTTCAAAACATCCATCACATACTCAAAACTAATAAAACACATTGGATTGTGCTAATAGTTTAGAAAAATGATCTATAAATAATTTTTTGTGTGTAAGAGTGAACCAATCATTAATCTAACACATGATGACAGTATGTTAAAAAGAGGGTATTTCTAGTATTCAAGTTACATTTTAGTTCAAAAAATGTTTCACTCACTAAAAATTAATCAAAAACACTTTAATTATATTTCTAATTTAGAAAAATTATCAATAATTAATTTTTTAACTGTAATAATCAGCCTCATGTCAATTCCAAACATGGTGTGGATGGTATGACTAAAAGAGCATGTTTTAATTTAAAATTGATATTTTATTTCAAAACATGAATCATATACTTAAAAAATAAAAAACACATAGATTATCATCATACTTTATAAAACAAGTCACAAGTAATTTATAATTTATAGGAATTAAACCCACATATATCTGACTCATGGTGTTACTAGTATGACTCAGATTATGTATTTTAAGTTTAAAAGTGTCATTTTAGATTAAAATTAACTCCACTCATTTAAAACAAGGGAAAAACACTAATATTTTCTTACTACATTAGTAAAGTTATCCATAGGTAATTTATAACAAGTAAGAATTTGTTTCATGTTAATTTGATACATGGTATTCCTGTTATGATGGAAAGTGGGTTTTTTGGATTTAAAAAAAATTAGTTCAAAATAGGCATCACATACTTAAATAAAGCAGACGAGATCATATGATCCTAATAGTTTTCCAAATTTTCCATAAATCATTTATGAAGTGTACAAATCATCCCATTATCAACCTAATACATGGTGATCCTAATATGATATAATGTGTTAATTTTTAGTTTAAAAGTAAATTTTTAGTTTATAGTCTGAGCTCCACATTGATAACTAAAAAACACGCTTTGATTATCTTGATAATATATTAAAATTATCCATAGTTTTTATATGTTGTGTTGGAATTAACCAGACATCATTATAGAACATGGTGTTCCTGATATGACTATAAGTGTGTGTTTTCAATTAAAATGTGACATTTTAGTTGAAAACATGTATTAGTCACTGAAAACCAAGAAAACAAACATAGACTGTTTAGATAATTTTGTAAAATTATCTATAGGTATTTTATGATGTGTGGGAATTATCCACACAACAATCTAATTCATTTTGTGCCTGATATGACTCAAAGTGTGTGCTTTTAGTTTTAAAATGACATTTTAGTTCAAAACATGTGTCACTCACTAAATACTAAGAAACATACAATTACTTTTTGATGAATTATGAAATTGATATATAAGTAATTTTTTACATGTAGTATTCAACCATACAACAATCTAATCCATGGTGTGCCCAATTGGACAAAAAATGCATGTTTTCAGTATCAAATTAACATATTTTATCAAAATACATGCCATATAATCAAAACTAATGAAACATGCTCTGTTGTTCTGGATAATTTAAGTAAAATATCCATCAATCATTTTTTATGTGTAGGAATCATGTGAATTTTATTCTAATACAATTTCATGTTATTTGTTTAAAAGATTAATTTTATTAATACATTCCTATATCATATCTATGTTTCATTTATTTTCTATTGTTTAAATATTTTAAGAATCATTTTTTATTAAAGGTAAACTCTTATTTTAGTCTAGCTACTATGTTGTGTTTAGAATCTTGGAATATCATTGGTCTCTTTTGAAAGGGTCTCCCGAAGATTTTTGAATAAAAGGCCACCATGTAATATATTAATTTTTTGGAAACTGTAATGTTTTTATAAAAAATTAAATATCAATGTAATTTTAATGAATTAATTTTTTTAATTTATATTTATTTAAAATTAAGTTTTAAAATGTATTATATTAAAATATTTGAACTTTTTTGAATAATGTTTTTGTAGTGTGTTGTAAATGAAGTAGTACACCACTACAATAGGTAATTTTTAGGTCTAAGTTTATCACTGGTAAAATACACCATTTATTAGTGATTTTTTATTACTTTGTAAGGGTTATTTTATATAATTTTTTTCACTAATAATAGTTCTCTGATTTAAAGAGTACTTAAAATAACAAATCTTTTTTACACTAATAATAAATATTTCTAGAATTGATAAAAGGGTAATATATATCAGTATGTGTTTTTTTATCATGTGGTATCTTTGTGATAAAGGAATTACAATTAAATCTTGGTGAAGTAAGGAATATTTATAGTAGTGATATATTTGATTTTGATAAATTCTACAAGTTACCAGATTTCTAACGGATAACAGATATGTATAAATCTATTTAGGGAATTAAACAAGGCTTTTATTATCATTTTTAAGACAAGGGGGTCCACATGAGAATATATTGTGATCCTTCTCATTCAAGATGATACAATTATTTTATATGAGTTGTGTATATATTAGAAAAACACTATATAAATTAGTGTGAGTATTATAAAAGATCATTGTAGATTCTTCTTATATCATAGACAATGTCACTCTACTATAGTTGGTGTTATACTAAAGACTAGACCACACCGTTTGGATTCATTTGTTCATTTATAGGACTATCCACATTAGGTGTGGTGACATGAGTCCTAATAATATATCAACCATTGTATGCAATGGTTAACGAGAGAAGGATGGAGATTTGAGACCACTATGATAGAAACCTCTATAATAGAGTGGTTATGAGCTAAATTGACCCTTTGTTTGTGAATTAAAAAATCCAGATTGACCTAACACAATGCCGAATAAATTCTATAAATGTTAGAGAGGACGGTGTGATATTGAGATTTTGGTTATCGAGTGTTACTATGATGATTATTGAGGAAAGGTTTGTTTGTAATTTTTATTTGATGGAGACATGGATATTTTTTTGGATAATGTTATCTAATGGGAATATAACTATGATTAAATAATGGTTTATTTTATTTCATTGAGTCATACATGATCATTTTTTTGTCTGTGAGGGGCTATTAGTAGATGAAGGTGATTACTAAAGTGGTGAAAGGATTCTAGTGTGATGAAACTATTTACTTAATTTTGAAATTGTCTCATGGATGTTTTCATAATATTGAATGATAATATATGTTATTATGTGTTTCTACCAAAAGTAAAGAGGAAAATATGAATAAAAAAATTGAGTATCATTGATTATGTTTCTAAACATATGTATTTATAATGGGATTACTCCACAACTTTTTACCATAAATTTATGGTTTAATTACTATGTGTGTGATACTCATATATTCTTCCTAGGCTAACACTTAATGGATCCTTGGAAACTTCACCAAAATCAACCTATAGTGGATATTTTTTCCCTATTTGGGGTGGTTTAAAGCTCTATAAAACCAATTAGTGGTGGGTTTTTAAACAGTTTCACATTCCAATTTTGACAATAAAATAGTGGCACTATGAATTTATTTAGTAGTGATTTAAAAAATTTACATTTTTTCATATTTAAATATAGTTTTCCATACATTTATCATATGTTTTTATCATAAAATATCTTATTAAATAAATGGGTAAAGAGTAAATGAAATTATTCTAAATAATGTAGCAACAGTTTTATCTCTTAATGTTTAATCAGAATCACCAATAAAAAAATTAAAAATAAATAATTTTAAAAAAACCACTACTAATATGTATACTGGTGGTTTTAAGAAACCACAATAAAAATTTTTAAATAACAAAAATTATGGATAATTTAAATTTTAAAAATTATTTATAAAATATAAAATAAAACTAAATATGAATTAATTAAAAGCATAAAAATAAAATAATATAGAAAACATATATATACAAAATAAATATCTAAGAAGAATATAAAACACACATATGTATATAAAAATAATTGAAGAATCATTAATCATAAACTCCATTATCACACATATGATATAAGTCCAACATCCACCCTCTACCCATCACACCCATCTCTCTATGTCCACAACATTAGACAACCTACAAATCTAGTATCATTATTCATGAATCCAACCATATCACCATCATATGTACTAAAATAAAAACAATATAGAAATTATAATAAATATACAAAATAAATAACACTTCTACTAGAATCCAGGATACTGTTTAACCATACCAAAATAACATTCAAACACCGCAATTGTCTCCTAAAGAGTATCATGGATTAAAACAGTCATCCTTTAACTTACTACCAGGATCTATTATTTTTAATGAAAAACTAAAAAAATTATAAAAAGGAGAATGAAATATAATAATTACCTAATATATTTATAAATTTTCATATAACATGTCACGAACCATGTCCGGTCGTCATCCAACTGATGCCCAACCCGGTCCGCTACAAGGCTCAAAGGGAATTCCTGATCCCCACGGGCTGGCACATGTTCTCAGGTATAAATGTTAACATGTGGGAAAAATTTACCTAAGTATATATAAATATAATACATCTAATAATATAATATAAACCAAAGTTGGAAGTCACAACCAAACAAGACTTTAATCAAAAACTAAAATTCGAGTTACATGTTTTAATCTATACCCAATCATCAACTACAAAGTATGGTGACAAAAAAATAGCTCAAAACCACCACCTGGTAAGATAAAACCACCCTAAATATATCTCCACAACACAGTCTATGAATTATTTCTATCAACCAAAACAATAATCTTTATAAGCATTAACCTTACATGTATCAGACATAACCAAATCAAATTACACCCCAAGGCATGAGTATGGTGTGAGATAATTCCCAGTACGATACCACCCAAGAAAGATGCCATGTAATAAACATTATATGGAAGATAATATTTTAAGATTTATAACTGATAAGAAATGCTAAAATAATTTAAGCTGAAATAGAATTCATGAAAATAGTTTTTAAAGGGGTAGATTTTTAATTAAAACACCTTTACCATTTATGTACACCTCAAATTCCTCACCGTATGTCGATAGTGAGTGTGTCATAGTCAAAGAGCACTACAAATGGGAGTGTACCTACATGTACTAGCTTGAAATGGGACCATAGAACATCATGTCTCAGTGAAAAGTGGTATAGGAACCACAACCAATTGTGTCCTCATGCACGATCCACTCAGGGGAATCATAACCCAAGGACTAGTGGTCTATAACCAAATCAAATATTTAATAAATGTTATCTTCCTCAATCCTCTTTTGTGAAACTCAGCCAAAGACACTTCCTATTAATTAGCACACTAGTCCTACTCCGCCCTCCAAGTTACCTAGGATTCCCATTTGTGATTAAAAAAATATTTATGTTCAAAGATATGACACATCCATAGAAGAAAACCGAACACACACTACCTATACCAAGGTCACCATTTACATATCCAAATCACATTTAAAAATCATACGCCCGCCAACACATTTCTAAAATGTGATCCGCGCTACATAAAACGATTTATGAAACCATTACAAAATTTATAAAACACTTTCATATCATTCATATTATTTAATAAATCATTAAAAAATTTCATAAAATAAATTTATTTAGTGTATCCCTCATATTTATACAAAAAATGATCCCAAAACCCCCTTTTAAGATCAAACGCACACCCACAACATACCAAAATATAATTTTCATCCTTTTGTATCTTTTAATAAACTAACATAACATTTTATAAAACAATATTTAATGACATAATGTGGTTTTCATAAAAAATGCACCATATCTCATAGAAACATGCCACTTTAAAAATCAAAGGACAATAAACTCTCTTAAAAACTAACTTCACACCACTAAAATTAAATAATTGGCATATAAAATTAATTTTTCCAGAAAGAAATTCTCCCAACACTGATTAACAACGAAACCACCTACCTTTGATGTTGAATTTCCCACAAATTGTTGTGAAACTCCAATCACACCACAAACACACCACACAAAGATAAAATTGAACCCTAAAACTAGATACCAAACCAAAAAAAATAAAAATTAGAACCTATAAAAAATGGAATTATAACCTAAAACCCTAAAGAGAAGGGATGAGACTTACCTAGGTGATTAACACCTATGGTGAAAGGAGTGGTGTACCCCGCAAGGGTTTAAGAGGTTATGCAATTGATAAGGGGGGTTATTAGAGTTGATCCACGCCAAAAATAGGGGTGTGGTGTGTAGTTGTGCAATGTGGTGTGAGGTCGTACGAGGCAGTGAGAGGAAGAGAGCGGGGCACCAGTCTGGTGCGTTGCTGGAGGGATTAGGGGGGTATGATTTAAGGGGGGTCACTGGGAGAGGATGTTTGCTAGGTTTAGGGGAGGGAGTAGTAGCATGACCTGTGAAGGGAGGGGGATTGTAGTGTAACACCAATAGAGGGGAGAATGAAAAAGGAGAAAAAAATAAAATGAAAATAAAAATAAAATGAAATAAAACATTAAAAAGGACCAAAACCAACTTCAAAATAATAATTATAATTATTAATAATAAAAATGATGTTAAAATGTTTATAAAAATAATAATAACTTAATAATAATAACAATATTATTTAAATATTATCAAAAATAATAATATTATTGTTATTGTTATTGTTATGGTTATTAAAACAACTCTTAAATCATTTCATTTTCCCATTTTTTTTGTATTTTATTTACTGTTAATTTGGTAATTTAATTAGTTAACTAAGTACCGGGAAGGCCGAATGGTGATTTAGAAAATCCACATAGCTTCGATCGCGCCCTACCCGTGTGACTTGACGTAGTCAAGAAAAAAACGCTCATTTATAAAAAGACACAAAAAACAATCAGGCTTGGCCCGCACCTTGATAATAATATTTTAAATCAAGATAAAAATAAAAAATAATTTTCACAGAAGATTGGGTGTGACAATTCTCTCCACCATGAAAATTTTCTTCCCTTAGAAAGTCAACTCAATGTTTGATTAGTGAAAAAAATGGATACTCTTACTCAACCCATGAAATTCACTCCCAGGTCTCATCCTCATCATTCAAAAGCTACAAAAGGACAAGAACCAACATAATAGGCTTCCTATGAATCACATTCTCTTGGGAGTCCACTATTCGCACTGGCAGTTCAAAATTAGATAAATTGGGATCTATCTCTAACTCTTCCCAATTCAATACTTGTGACAGATCTAGATTATATTTCTTCAATTGAGAGACATGAAATACATTGTTAATAGATGTCAAATGTTTTGATAAATCCAACTAGTATTTTACCTTGCCAATCCTCTTACTGATCTTGAAAGGCCCAATATACGTCTGTGTTAGTCTTCCCTGCTTTCCCAAATAGTGGTGACCCATGTGAGGAGACACCTTCAATAACACCCAATCACCCACAAAAAAATCAAGGCCTCTATCTCTCTGATCATAATAAGATTTCTAGCAACTATGATCTATCAATAATCTTTGATTAATCAACATGGATTTCTTAGAATTCCCCTACACAAGGTTCGGTCCCAAAAGTGAGGAATCACCTACCTCATCTCAGTGTAAAAGAGAAAAACATGGTCGACCATAGATCACATCAAAAGGATACATTCTAATAGAGGATTGGTAACTATTATTATAAAAAAACATGACCATCCCCAAATGAATATCCCCTAAACCTCTGAAATGTTACACACTTGCATGAATCTTTTCCTCTAGAATATGATTTCCCACTCTATGTGACCATGCTTTTGGGGATGGTATTCCATGATCATTGTGATTTTTTATCATAATTCCCTCTAAATGCCTCTCCAAAACTGAGATGTAAACTGGGGATCTATTTCATAAAAAATTGTTGTCAAAACACCGTGAAGTGTGACCACCTCATGAATATACAGCCAGCCCAGCTCATCCACGTTAGTTGTATGTCTGATTAGAATGAAGTTGGATGATTTGGTCAAATTTTAAATCACCAACTAGATGGTTCTTTCCTCAATGTTTACAGGTCAATCCAATAATTAATTCCATGGTGACATCATCCTTTTTCTATGTAAGAATGGGTAATGGATAAAGTATACTAGAGGTACTTTGATGCTCTTAATTTACCAGCTGACATGTATAGAACCTCGATATGATAGCATTTATGTCCCGCCTGAATCCTGGGCACCAAAATCACTAAATAACTTCATAATACAGAACGGTAGCCCCATGATGGATGGACCACTAAGACTGGGGTCTATCCAGTATCCAACCCTTCCATAGAGACAACGGCACAACTACATGACCCTTAAATCACAAGATCCCCTTGGGAGACAAAGACCAATCAGAACAAGTATCCCCTTCATGAAGAAACTCCATGTATTGCTAAAACATCTCATCCCAGGCATAATCCCATTGAATCCACTACATAAGGGAAAGATTCAACTGAACACTCACCATGAATGAACCTCTGTTGTGATCCTTGGTCTCTAAGTGTATTTGGGAAAAGAGCCCCATAAAATTCCACTCATCACTGCACATCGTCAAATCCTACACTGGAACTTTTCTAATCAAGGATTCATCTACCATATTACCCTTTCCCGATGTATAGATGATATCAATGTCAAACTCCTACAGATACTCAATCCAACATCACTTCCTCAGATTAGGATCTTTCTATGAGAAGATTTAGGATATGCTCTTATGATTAGAATAGACAAAAAAATCTCCCCAAAAAGGTAGTGATTCCACTCCTTCTAGGAATATATCACCACTACCAATTCCAAGTTGTGGTTTGGATAATTCTTCTCATTCAGTCAGATTTGGTGAGAACCATAAGCTACTACATGATTTTCTTGAATAAAAACACTCCTAAGGCCCATACCTGAAGCATTGAAGTAAACCACATTTCCCTTCCCAGACTCTGAAATTATCAATACAAGTGTGGTATTCAACTGCCGCTTCAACTCCGCAAACTATGCCTCATAATATAGTCCCCACTCCAAATTCACCCCTTTCTGGATGAGTGCATTCATAGAGGAAGAAATCTGTTAGAAATCCCAAACAAATCGCTTTTAATAACCTTCTAGGCCAAGAAAAATCATGATCTCAAACACATTCTTCATCTGTTCTAATCAAATAACTACAATGATCTTCTTAGGATCCACTAGAACCCCTTACTCTGAAATGACATAGCCAAAAAACATCACATTGCTAATAAAAAAGTTGAACTTTGAGATATTCCCACAATGGTGATGATCCCATATATAGACCAATATGATCTTTAATGATTCTAATGTTATTACTCATATCTTGATTAAACTATGATGTCTTATACAAATACCAAAAAAAGGAGTTTAGACACTGGTGGAACACCCTATTCATGAGCTCCATAAAAACCTCTAGAACATTTTTAAATATGAAATTCATGACCAACACACAAAGTTGTTGTACCAACTTTTGAAAGTTGTATTGAGGATGTATGTATGTCTCACCCTGACTTGGTGGTAACCCAAACACAAGTCTATTGTGGAGAACCAATTTCACCCCTTCATCTGGTCGAACAAATCATCGATTAAGGTAAAAGGTAAATTTTTATTAATGGTTATCTTATTTTTCTTTTGGTTGTTGATACAAAATCAGAGATATCCATTGGCTTTCATAGCAAACAAGACTAGGACAGCCCAAGGAGATATGCTTGGGTGAATGAATCCTTTGGATTCCAAATCATCCAGTTGTCTCTTTAATTACCTCAATTTTGTGGGGGGACATGTGATATGAGGGAAGATATATAGGCTGCGTTCTTTGTTCAAATTCAATAGAGAACTTCCTGGCCTTATCTAGGGTTAATCCGAAAAATTCATCTAGAAATACCTTGGGGGACTCATAAACTACTCGAGGTAGTCCATCCTCAAGAGTACCACCATCTTCCTCCAGAGTGAGTGATGATAAATAGAAGATAAGATCTCCCAATTCTAGGAGTAGAGGTCCCACACGACCCAAAAGATGATCTCATTCCCTAAGAAATACCTAAATAATCCCATCAGGTGCCATGAAACTCATCCAATTCCTATAGAATTAGATGCATACTTGAAAATGAACTGGCCAGTCCATGCTGATGATTATGTCGAAAAGGTCCATATCCAATACTAGAAAGTCCCACACCATCTCAACACCTGATACATAGAGTGA
Source organism: Viscum album (assembly GCA_963277665.1). Classification (NCBI taxonomy): domain Eukaryota; kingdom Viridiplantae; phylum Streptophyta; class Magnoliopsida; order Santalales; family Viscaceae; genus Viscum; species Viscum album. Next base: position 1,747,014,624 of record OY728140.1, read on the forward strand.
ACAATATGGGAAACTTCTAACATTCTCCATCTTCTTACCCAATAGTGACACCAACTCCACTAAAAAAGAAAAGAGCTGAGTTGGAAAATTAAAAAAGTTCACAAGATGGCAAGATATAAAAGAAATTGAAGCACAAGTGTCCAATAAAATAGTACTATAGAAGATGAAATTAGTATGATACCTCGAATAGTTTAAGGTCCAACATCTGATTTTGTTGGTTCCCAATCCACAACATACAGATTCTTGGTCCCTACATTAGAAAAACCAATCACTTATGGCTCTTCCCTAGTTTGAGTTTTCCCAAAAGACGATATATTCCTGCCCCCATGACCACCAAACTAAGATCCCACTATCTTGATCAGCTTCAACTAAACTGACACTCCCTTGGAAACTACACATCCTACCCCACTATGAAATAGTCGTACAACCTTAAAAAATGTTTCAGATGTCCCCTAATCCCACATCCGTGATAGGGCCTAGGAGGATATGTACCTGCAGGTCGGTCATTCCTTGACTGTCCTCACTGATGTAACACAACATATCCTACAACAAAATCCATGGACAATGTCTTACTATAAGGATGGCCTGAACTACAACTATTCTTCTTCCCTTTCTCATCATGTATCCTCTTCTTCTCAGATAAATTTCCACTGTAAAACACTAACATAGCCCCAAAAAACAGACCTGACCGTGTTTTCAATCTCCACCATACAAGTTGAGTCAACCTATTTAGATTAAGTATTCAGATTGAAAAAGAATTCCTAAGAGTATATCTCTAGCGGTAAACCCTTTTCAAACCTCTGATCTATTATCTGTTCATTGGAGACCATTTTTTGTGCATATGGGACTATCTCGGCAAAGTGATTGGAATAATCCATCATTGACTGGCCCCCTAAACCAGATCCATGAATTCCCTCTGATCTAACATACACTAAGACCTCAGGGTAGTACTGGTCATTGAATACCACCTTGAAGTCCTTCCATCTCATCTTCCCATGAATCCCAACTTGGACTACGGAGCCCCGCCACCATCGACCAGGACCTTCTTTGAGACACAAAGTGAATTTATCTATGACCACCTCAGGGGTATCAAGAAACTATAAAATTCACTTGTTATTCTCAAGACACTCCATTGCTTCCTAAGGCTTCATGCTACCTTAGAATGAAAGGGGTATGTTCTTGAGATACTCTTGGGTTTGTCCTTTTTAAGACAAAATCCATCCTCTCTAACTGGAGTAGGAGTTGGATCAGGATTCAATCCTTCTCCTAAATCTTGAATAGCCTATACCACAGATTCCACAACCTCTAATCAAGTGGTGAGGGAGAACACTCTTTAGCTTCCTCTCTTGGGTTAGAGGGATCTCTCCAGGGTGTAATTCTATAGAATGAATCAACAGTCGCATTTTAACGTCATTAATGCATAAGTTCTAAATAATAAAATTCCAGAAAGGGGAATAAACAACAATAAATACAACATACTAAAGAAACACAATGAACAAAACACTTCACCCTCTACCTAGTTTCCACATAAAGTCTGCAGCTTGTGTGTCCCACCTAGAGGAGAAGTCAAACAAGAATCCAAACATCTCATGGTGACTTGAGATATCTTACAAGGTGTGACTTCCAGGCACCATACGAGCAACCAAAACTCCAAGACCTGATATTCCTAACTCTTTTTTATCTATAATCATCCCAAAAAAAATGACTCAAAGGGATTAACCTATCTCTGATACCATTTTTCCATGAACCAAGTCAGGTATTCATCCAAACGATGCCCGACCCGGTATGTGGTATGGCCCGAAGGGCATTCCTGATCCACACGGGCTGGTACAAGTTCCCAGGTGTTAATGTAAACACATGGGAATTATTTACGCAAATATATATAAATATCAAAAAACCAAAAATATAAAATAAAACAAAGTTAGAAGTCACAACCAAACAAGCCTTTAACCAAAAACCATAATTTTAGATATATGTTTAAACAAAAACCCAAACAACAACTTTAATGTATGGTGACTAAAAACTAGCTCAAAAACCACCACATGGAAAGACGACACCGTCCTAAATCCATCTCCACAACACCATTCACAAAGGATTGCTATCAACCTGAACCACCATCTCCATAAGAATTACCCTTAACTATACCAGACATAACCAAATCTACTTAAACACAAATGTGTAATTAGGTTGTTTTCTAATGCCCAGAAATATACCACCCATGAACGATTCCATGTACTAAAAATTATATGGAAAATAAATTTGAAAAATTAATAAATGAATGGAAATGGAAAAATAATTAAAGGGAATACAGTTTTAATGAAAATGGTATTTAAAGGGGTGATATTTCAATTAAAACACATTTACCTTTGATGTGATGCTTAAATTCCCCCACTGTATACTGACTGTGAGTGCATCATATTCAAAGAGCACTAATCATGGGAGTGTCCCTATGGGTACCAGCTAGCAATGGAACCCTAAAACCTCATGTCTTGGTAAAAATTGGTATAAGAACCACATCCAAATCCATCCTCATGCATAAGCCACTAGGGTTTAATCCAAACACAAGGCCTAGTGGTATGTAACCAATTCACATGCTTAATATATGTTTTTCATCGTCAATACTGCTATGTGAAACTACACTAGAGCCAATTTTGAATCACTATCACACTAGTCCTACTCCACCCTCCCAGATACATGTGATTATTATTTTTGATCAAGAAACTTTTAGGTTAAATGAAATTACACATCCCCACAAGCGAACCAAAAAAACACCACATATACCAAAGTCACCATTTAAACATCTAAATCACATTTGAAAATCATATGCACACTAACACATTTCTAAAATGTGATCCATACGGCATAAGAAGATTTATAAATCCTTTACACAATTTATAAAACACTTTCGTATCATTGATGTTTTATAATAAATAATTAAAATTTTTATATAAAACAATTTTAAAGAGTGTCCTCTTTCTTTACACAAAAAACCAACCCAAAACCCCTTTTTATGATCAAATTCACACCCAAACGTTCTAAAATAGTATTTTAAGCCCTCACATATTTTAATAAACTACATACACATTTTATAAAAAAATATATAGTGACATGATGATGGTTTTCATGAAAAACACCCTATATCTCATATGAACATGCCACAATATTAATCAAATGCACAATAAACACTCTTAAAAACTAACTTCACACCACATAAATTAAATAGGGGGAATACTAAATTAATTAAGCAAGAAACAAATTCACCCAATAATGATTAATGATGAAACCACCTACCTTTGATGTCAAATTCCCCACTAATAGATTCAAAACTCCAATATCACTACAAACACACCCCCACAAAGTTCAAATTAAACCCTAAAACCAGATACTGAACCATAAACAAACAAATTGGACCCTAACAACGACTATAACCTGAATACCTAAGGACAGGAGAGGAAACATAGCAGGGTGATTTTCACCTACAACAAAATGATAGTAAGATTCTAAAAAGGTTCAGGAGGCTGGCTGAATGAGAATGGGGTTGTGGGAGGTGATCCGCACTAGAAAAAGGGGGTTTGGTGTGTGTCTGCATGAAGAGGTAGGAGGTGATGGGAGTCGGCGTGAGGAAGGGAGTGAGGTTTCAGTTATGCATGTCACCAGAGGGAGAAAGGGGGACCAACCAATGGGTAAAAAGGTCACTAGGAGTGGATGTGCACTAGGGTTAGGTGAGGGACATGTAGTGCGACCAAAGAAGGGAGGGGGTGTATCACATCACTAAGAGAGGGTAAAAGTGAGAGGATAAAAAAAGAAAAAAGGGAAATGAAACAAAACCCTAAAATAAATCCTAAACCAACTTAAAAATAATAATTAAATTTAGTAATAATAATAAAAATATTTATGTTAAAATATTTATAATAATAACAAAAACAGAATAATAATAATAACAATAACCTAATTAAAATATTATCAAAAATAAAAAAAATAACAACAATAACCTTATTATTATTATTAATAAAACTCTTAAATAATTTCAGTTTTCTCATTCTATTTTGCATTTTATTTGCTATTCATTTTGTTAATTAATTAGTTAACCGAGCACTGGGTAGGTCGCATGGTGATTTAGAGAAGCCACACAGTTTTGGTTATGCCTTTCTTGTGTGTTGGACGCTTCCAAGCCAAAAATGTTCATTTATCAGCAAAAACACAAAAAAATCAACTGGGCTTAGTCCACAACTTGACAATAATATTTTAAAGACAAATAAAATTATAATATAAAAAAATATTATAGAAATTTGAGTGTGTCACAAAATGTATTATTTAGTAAATAAATATATGAAATTTTAAAACAAAGAAAAATGTTAAAAATACACCATTAATTAAAAATACATACCCATGTAATTCCAAGATAACAATCATCTCACATTTCCCCAACTACCTCTCATATAAAAAACACAAATATTATATAATAACATCATAATAATAATGAAAATAGTTTCTTAAACATTCCATGGATTGAGTTTATAATTTACCCTTATATGATGATCTATTATATAAGAAATTTCTATAATGACCTATGATTTTCATACATAAATATAAAATATTTTTATTTTAATATTCAATACATTACAAAAAAACATTCCTGAGGATTTTATTAATTTAGTGTATTTGGATAGTAGATACATAATATTATTATTTAGTGAGATATATAAAACATATCTCATCAATATATTCCCATTTAGTAATCTTTAAAAACATACACTGCATAAAACCACTATTTACAACCTGGGGAAAGAAAATACAAGAAAGTCTGATATCAGATACCTAGTAAGGGTAACCAAGGGAGATATAATTCTATTATAATATAAAATAATAAGATAATAATATGGGTATGTGATCATGACCATAACTTATGAGGTTCATATCCAAACTTTTATTGATTTTAAATAAGATTAATTTCATAAAACATTATCATTTTTAAAAACATGTGCCATAAGAGTGATAAATAATCATAAATCAACAATGAACCATAATCGAATGCCATAATATATTGGTATCATCACTTATATATAAAACCATTTCATTTGGTAATGTTTACTATGAAGACCATCAACATAGTGGCTTATGATTCACTTGTTTATAATAGTGGTTCAGGATTCCCCTATTTCTCATAGTGGATTAGGGTGTAACTATTTCCTATAGTGTATTAGGACACAACTATATCCCATAATAGATCAGGAATCACCTGTTTCACATAGTGTATCAATCCCATGGACTTATTTCCCATCCTTATCTCAAGAGATATAAAGAATTACCCAATACATTATATGGAGATATAGTTCACACTGATCACAAAATGAAACCCATACTTACATGTACCAAAATATCATAAAATATTAATCATATAATTGCATCATAAACCATTTAAATAAAATAGGATTCATAAACATTTCATCAATTATATATAGCATAAACCATGAAAAATAAACGGGTTTCATTAAAATTTCATCAATATTAAAATTAAACATCCATAGAAATAATAATGATGGTATCATTTAATATTATCCCCATAAATAATAATTAACATAATATTATGTTACCTTAGATGTCAAATTATTCTCAAATATCACTTGGAATATTTGTTGAAGAAAATATAATTTCTAATGTGAAGAAAAAAACTTTTTGAAACATAAAAAAATTTAATATCATTTTAACATTGAAATATTTTATTTAAAATATAAAAAAATTTATAATATTAAGGAATATATTTTCTTTGAAAATATATTTTAAAACTTATAAGTGAAGCTGTAAATCATATATCGATCATGACAGTGGGAAATACTATTTATACTATACATGTTAAAAACAAAGATTTCTTTCACATTTTCATTGAAAACCAAAAGAGAATTGTTTAGAAAGTGAAATGAAGGTTAATTTTTGAAACCTTTGTAAAAACTGAAATTTTTATTTTAAAAATTATTGGGAAATAAGGAAAAAATTAAAATATTTTTATAAAACATGGTTTTGAAAGAAAATGTATTCCCGACCAAACAAAGAAATAAAGTTGTATTTTATTAATAACAGTTTATCAATTATTTTAAGCACCAAATAGTAGAAAAATTGAAACTATTACTTTAAAATGTGATGAATAACTATTGTAGAAGAAAATTCATGATAATTCTTAAGTGGTAGATCTTAATATTTCAACATTAATGACCCAGTCATAAACAATCTTGGTAAACGATGAGATCATATCATAAAACCTTTACCAAATTAGGAACATTTGATAAATAGTTCCCATGAGAGAGATATAGTCAAATGAAAATTGATTCCTAATAATATTTATAATAATCATCATAAAATAAATTCACGGGATTTATATAAACCACATTAAATTAATACATGGTGAATATGGCATATGTCTCACAGAAAATAAAAGTGAGATGGAAATTCCTTACCTTAAGTCACAAATTCATTAAAACATGTCTATAAATATTGTATAATAAATTTAATTTTATTATACATATATTAAATATATATATATATATATATCATACCATATATTATTTACTTATGACCATTCATTTCCTTTTTAATAAAAATTCCATGTTAATGTCATGTTTTGAGCAATAAATACTTCGTTTTTCATGTATGTTTTGATTTCTTAATTTTTTTTGTAATATTAATTTTAACATAGTTACATCATTACCATAATTTGAAACATGATATAAATATCATACATATTCATTGTCTATGTATTTATTGAAACCTATAAAATATAGAGATAAAAAATAAAATTCACAGTTCATGTAGAATGTATGACGTATATACGCATGAACAATGTCCCCACTTTCTTGAACGATTAAAAAAATTAATAATATATTACCATAAAATAATCATTATGATTTCATATTTATCTTTAATACTCATTAAAGTTTTCCTTACTTATATCCTCATAAATCATAAGAGAAAATAATTAACACTGCATCATGTGGCGGTAGTCTTTGATACACGTGAGCGACGTTATCATATCCCCATGAATGTGAAATTATGAATCTATCTATGAAATTATAATTATAAATATATTTAATGACATAAATATAATACAAATATGTGAAATACATAAATATATCCTTCCTTGAAATGTGGTGATGGAAAAAACTATAACGGTTCGTGAGGTGGTAGTCTGTTGTACACACGATCAATAATTTCAATTTCCATTTGATGGAACTGGAGATTGATATAGATTATTAAATTAATATAATAACATATTATTATATACTATGAATTTGTGTTTTTATATTTAAATTGTTAATACATAATTTAATGTGGAAAAATAATAATGAAAAAGGATTTTAGTGAAGATAGTTTACTTCTCTTGGAATCACTTCCTTTGGATCTCCTATTAAAGACCCTAATGTTGGTGTTTTTCTAAGAGAAGAGGCTCTTGAGAATGTTTACAGATGTTAGGGATGAATTTTGTTAGGGTTTTTTAGGAAATATTTGAATTTATATGTGTGAATAATTGAAGGGTGGTGGTGTACTTTTATAAGTGGAGGAAAGTAACCCACTTGGAAATAACTTGGAAAATTCCAAAAAGAATCCAAAATAATAATGTTATTCCAATGAAAAAATAGTCAAACTAAAAATATAATTTTTTTTTGAATAACATGTATATAAAATGGATAAAATATAATTTATTCATTTTTTGGATTATTTCCAACCATTATTGTTTTAGTTTAAGTGCCAGTAAACCCATTATTGTGTTAACCGGTGTAAATAATTTTTACTTTTTCACTATTCATTATTTTAAAAAATTAATTTGAACTTATTAAATATTATAAATTATTATTATTTAAAATTTCGAATACATTTTTCCAAATTACATTCAAAAAATCAGAAAGGTATAATTTTAAATTAATCTCTCAAATGCAACGAGAAAGTGAGTTTTCAACGAAATAACGATAAAAATTTTAAAAATATTTTATATCAAAAATAAATATTAAAATGATTAAAATTTTCTAAATTGTAATAATATATATACAATTGAATGAATGTTTCTTATAAAACAATATTAATTTTTTTATGTTTTTAAATTCTTTAAAATAAATGATAATTCTTAATAACACCAATATTTTACAAAATTTATCCAAGAAATTATCTTTTTCGAAAATTATAAAAAAATTAACATCAATATAATTTAAAAATAATGATTTAAAAAATTATGTTTATTTATTATAAAATAAATTCAAAATTTTTAAATTTTAAATTTTAAAATATGTTCTTTAGTAGTGACAAAACGACTATTTAGAAAATACAGTTTTTAACGATAAAATTGGATTCATTCTTATATGAAATATAGATAAAATAAAAGATAAATGTAAAAAATTTGATTAAATATATAGTATATAAATGTCATTAAATTCATACTCCAAAATTTAGTTGGATAATTTATTTATGTAAAACACATTTGTGCTCATAAAAATATTTTATTTAGAAAAACAATTCCTTTATTTAAAAAAAATGTTTTTATTTTCATTTCAAATTAATTGTTCACAGATGAATTTGTTATATATACATTTGTAAACCAGATTTTAATAATTTATTTAATCTTATTAATAACATCTATTCGAGTTGTTTAGTGATAATGACAATATAATTTAATAATATTTAAATAGTATAGTACATTTTATTTAAACCCGTTGTTGCGTGTAATGAAACCTAAACATGGTGTTGCATATAAGGAAAAATGTCATAGATTTTTAATTTATTTTAAAATTGATATTTCAAAAACTATTAGGGTGTTACATTTTACCCCCTAAAAATTAATTTCTCCCTACAAAATTTTCACATTGGTAGCAACAATTGAGGATACTTATTTTTAACTATATCCTATGGTTTCTATGTATCTTCCTCAAGCTGGTGATTTTTTTACTAAACATTAACTAGGTAAGTGGTCTTGTTTTGTAAAAAATTCTCTATTCAATCCATAATCTCTACCAATTTTTACTCATAAGAAATATCATGCACCAACGTTTTACCCATTGTGTTCAGTACATGTCATGGATAAGGTATATACTTCATCATGAGAGGTATAGATAAACCATCTTGAATCTGATAGAGGTTTGGTGGAAGTGCTAATCAATAGTCTACCATATATATATGATCAATAATTTCAAAGGTTCTGATATATAGAGGTCTTAGCTTTATTTTTATATGGTAAGCACAATTTCATCTGTTGGAAATGGTTTGGTTAATTTCCCTTTCATGTATTACTCTAAGAAATGAAGATGATTTTTTATGAATGAAGCACTAAAAAATCATAAGATACATAATAGAATGATAATTTATTCCTTTTATCTCAATTTATAACAAAAGTTTTACTATTGGTTGTACAATATGGATAAATATTCATATTGTGAAGTAATACATTAATCAATAAAGCCTTGTCCAAATTTAAACATAAACCATTTCATAAAAGTTCAACCTTGTGACCCTTAAAAAATAATAAAATAAACAAAATTAGAAATAAGGTCACTAAATTTTCAAAATCAACTTATCATTGATCCCCCCAAAAAATAGAATAATATCTTTATTTTCACATACCAAACATGTGAATACCTTTATCATGTACTCTCTTAAAACATGGAAATAACCTGAATTTCCATAAAAACTTATTGAAAACATACATTATTTATTATTACTTAAATGAAACACATATTACTGAAGATATTCCTTAAATAAAAAAATTCTTAAAACCATTAATGATAGCACAAACCATTTTTTCAAAAAATAATTAATCATTTATAGGGTAGTTAATGCAATCCAGTTTAATTTATCTGTAACAATTATCTGTTTATCCAAACTAAAAACCATTTTTTAGCATTAGAAACATATTAAGGGTTTACTTTCCTTAATCATGTGTTTTCCCTAAAATATCACCTTACTATTAAATCAATTTTCTAGGCATCGATAGTATTTAACATATTTTTGAAAATCCATAATGAAAAACTCATACTAAAAAATCCTAATATATTTCAAGATTCATATAACATAATTCAAAAATTCCAATATGTAGACACTCCAATCATCCACCTTCCTTATCGAACTATTTAATATGCTTCATAATCTTATTCCTTAATAATTATTTCTCACAATATGAAATATGAATCATCTTATAACATTAATAAACCAGAATTTAATCACACTTCTCAGATTTAACATAAAAAATATTTTTATAATAGCTCATACCCTTCCTATTTAATTAGTAGTCTCTTCATCATCAACACTATAACCATTACTCATACCATGTTATAGATTCTCTTAGTGATATTTCCCATTAAGATATCATTTTTTACAATTCGTATACTTTCAACATTTAAAATAGTCATCCATTTACAATATCATGGGGAGACCATTATTCTCATCCATTTTATTAAATAGAATTTTAACTTTTCCGTAATAATCACTTATTTTATTCCCTTTCCCATACGTAAAACATCTTATCATTCCTTTGAAAAATTCCCTTGTGTTCTTCATTCCACATTCTAAGCATATAGAAAAATCAATCTTCTTTCGTCTATGATCTAGACCATCTAAACTCTCAATGAACTCTATCTTTCTATTATTTGGTGAGTTATATAGTTTTTTAAGGTGAAATTTGATTATTATATATCATAATGGTTGATAAGGAATAATCAAAATATATTTCTCTCCACTCATTATCCAATTTAGTTTTTGATAATCACTGAATTTTCCCTCACATTCATTTTTAAAAAGATTCCTCCTTGTTTTAGCCATAGAATAAAACCAAAAATTATACTATGATTAATAATAATCATATTGGGAAACCACATAATCAATAAAAATCACTTATAGGATGTCTAAATCATGAAAAATTCTTTTTAATCTATGAAATCTATGGTTTTTCTGAGGTTATTCATGGTCATTATTTTAATCATTCATGATGGTGCATAAAGATTTTTTGAATTTCCAAAGCATATCCCTCCGGAGTTTAAAACCAGGGGTGAAAAAAGTATTTTTTTCATGATCCAAGTAATGATCGATTCCATATCAATGCACCCTTTTCAAATTAATTACCCATATAAACCAATGCGCAAGAGCCACATCCACTTATAGTATCCAGACAAAGATGTTATTTCTTAAAAATCACTTGCTCTTTCCTTTTCCAAAATTATAGTACATTTTATTATTCTTTGAATCATCCTTAGACTTATCCATATAGACATCCCTATAAATATCCTTATACATATACGTTTTCATATCCCAATGGATATTACTAATGTTTTTTTAATCCTAATATAGAAACATTTAACAAAACCTTTCCTTTGATACCAACTATAGAGGACTATGATTTTCACACATAAATATCACATCTTTTTTATGAATATTCAATATATTACAAAAACACAAAACTAAGGAATATAATAGTTTACTTGTAGTAGGGGATAGATACATTATCTTTCTATTTTGTGAAATATCTTTAATTTATCCTATAATGATATTCCACTTTAGTACACTTCATGAACATACCCTACATAAAACCATTTTTCATAACATGGTACACGGAAACATAAGAAGCAATGATATTAGATGCTCAGTAATGGTAAACATGGGATATATAATTTTATTATCATGTGAAATCATAAGATAATAAAAATGGTTCATGATCATGAACATAACATAAGAGGTTCATACGATACCTGTCATAGATTATAAATAAGATTCTTGTTGTAAAAATTTATCATTTCATAAAACACAGTCCATAAGAGAGATAAATCAACATAAATCATCTTCAACCATAATCTCATGTTATAAAATTGTGGCACGTCAAAAATATATAAGACCATTTCATATATCATTTTTAACTACCAAGACCATCAACATAGTGGATCAGGACACACCTATTTCCCCTAGAGAACCAGGACACACTTATTTCCAATATTGTATTTGGACGAACATGTTTCCCATAGTGGATCAGGATATATATGTTTTCCATAGTGGATCAGGACACACCTATTTCTTAGAGTGGATCAAATTCATTGACTTTTTTCTCATTATTATCTCATTAGATATAAATCTATACCTAATGCATTAGATGGAGTTATAGGTCCCATAAAATCATACTAAAAATCATGCTTATATATGACATGATATCATAAAACATTCATCATATCATCACATCATAACCCATGTAATGAAAATTCGTTTCATAAACATTTCATCAATATTTCATAGAATAACCCATAAAAAATAAATAGGTTTCATGAAAATTTAACCAGCATAAACATTAACCTTCGGTAGAATGAATAAGGTTGGAATCATTAAATATTATCCCTAGTTAAGAATAAGTACCACAAAATTATGTCTCCTTAGATGTAAAGCGATTATGAAAGATACCTTGGAATATATCATGATGAAAACAGCCTTTCCACCTTTTAAAACACTTTTAGCAACATTAAACATTTTTAAAATCCTATTAACATTTAATTAATTTTTTTTTAAATATTAAAATTTCAAAAATGTGAAGCAAAAAAACTATTCCATTAAAATACCTTTTAAAACTTTTAAGTTAATCTTGAAATCATTGAGATTTCATGGATGTTGGAAATATTGTTCATGTCGTGCATGTTAAGAACAATGATTCTTATCACGTTTTCGGTAAAATTAAAACATGAATTGTTTTGAAGGATAAATGAAGAATAATTTTAAAATGTTAAAAAAAATAAAAAAATTATTTTAGAAATAATATAATAATATTAAAACATTTTAGAAACATTTTCATAAAACATAGTTTGAGAAGAAAATAGATTTCGGGTCGAAGAGAGAAATAAAGTCATTTTTTTGAAACATTTTATCTACTATTTTAATTACCCAATAATAAAAAAATGCTATTATTACTTGAGAATATCATTAATAATAGTAATATAATAAAATTAATGATAATTATTGAGATTTAGATCATAATATTTCAACATTATATACGTAATCATAAGCAATCTCGATAAACGATGTGATTATAACATTAAACCATTACAACTTTGGTAACATTTGAAACATAATACCCATGAAAGTGATCCTAAAATTTTTAAGTAATACAAATTAGATTTTGGATAAGTATCATAAAATACATTCATGGTTAGTATATACACTATATTAAAGAAATATGTGGTGGATATGGCAATATATGGTGTATACTTTATGTGTTTTACATAAAATAAAAGTGATAAAAAAATATCATACCTTAAGACTTGACTTAATTTGTGCATGTTAAAACATAAATTATAATAAATTTTTTATTATTATACATATATTACAGAACCATAAATATATATATCATTTACTTATAACCTTTTATTACCCATTTATTAATAATTCCTTGTTATTGTCACGTTTCAGGCAATACCTGCTTTGTTTTTCCTGTATGTTTTGATTTGTTATTTTCATGGTCCTATTACTTTTATCATGGTATAAAAATATCCATAATGTTAAAAAAAATTAAATATAATACATATTTAGTGCATATATATTTATATAAATTCACAAAATCATGAGATAGAAAATGAAATACACCGTTCATAGAGACGGTGGGTCGTACAAACACATGGACATTGTTTCCATTTTTTCAGCTGATTGAAAAAAAGATAATTAATATATTAACATTATATAATCATTAATATTTCATAAAAATCATTTTTATTCATTAAATATACCTTAAATAACATCAATAAAATCATAAGTGAAAACGAATCACATCGCCTCATGAGGTGGTAGTCCGTCATACACACAAGTGACGTTATCATGTCCCCCACATAATGGAAATTAAGAAGGTATCTATGATCTTGTATTTAAAAATTATACTAATTTCATGAATATCATATAATTTTTTTAAATCCTTCACCATATCCATCCTTTAAATTTGGTGATGGAAAACAATTACCTTCGCTTAGAAGCACCTCCTTTGGATTTATTATTAAAGACCCTAGTGTCAATCTTTTTTGAGGGTCACCATATATAGAATATGTAAAAGGATGTTGGGGAGTGAATTTTTTATGTTTTTTAAAAACTATAGGGATTTATAGGTTTTAATTAGTGATGTGTTGTGGTGTCCGTTTATAAGTGGGGGAGAGAAATCCACTTGAAAAAATACTTGGAAATTTCCCAACTGAATACAAAAATAATAAATTAATTCTCAAGAACAAATTCCAAATGAAAATATATTCTAAATAGGTAAGTCTGATATGTAAATTGTTTTATACAATTTTATTTAGTCGTTTTTCGGTTCATTTTTAACCCTTTTATTTTTATTTTAACCCCTGATAAACGCATTTTAACATTAATAACATTAAATAATTTTTTATTTCCACTATTCATTATAATAAAAAATTATTTTGAACTTACTTCATAATATAAATTAGTTTCATTACAAATATGGAATCCAATTTTTAAAATGTTTTCAAATATTTGGAAAATTTTAATGTCAAATTAATCTTGTAGACGCAATGAGAAAGCGAGTTTTCAAAGAGAAAATGTTTAAAAGTTTTAAAAAAAATTATATAATAATTAAATATGAAAATCATTATAATATCTTAAATTGGGTTAATTGATATATAATTTAAATTGTTTTTATTTTAAAAATATAAAAAAAAATTATGTTTATAAATTATATAAAGTAAATTACAATTCTCAATAAAAACTTGTATTTTACACTATTCATCATAAAAATTATATCTTCAGAAAATAATCAAAAAATAATAAAAAGTAATTTTTTAAATTATGATTTAAAAAATAAATATTTTTTTTTGAAATAAATTTTCTAAAAGTGTAGAAATTAATTTTAAAATTATTTCTCGAAAGGTGACAAATCAGTTTTTTAGAAAAATACAGTTTTATGCATACAATTTGATTTATTCTTATCAATTGTCTAGAAAAACACATAAGATGAATTTTAAAAAAATTATTTATTTTATAATATATATATTAAATTAAATTTGTTCACCAAAAGTTATTTGGTTAATATATTGATGTAAACCACATTTGTGTGCATAAAAATAGTTTTTTAGAAAAAAATTTCCTTCATTTTTTAAATGATTTTATATTTATTTAAAATTAACTGGTCACAAAAGAAGTCATTATATAAACATGTTTAAAAATAATTTTCATAATTTAGTTAATCTTATTCATACCCACCATACCAATATCTATGAGACAACTATTATATTAAACAATAATATTACAATAGTATGCTATGTTTCATATACACTCGGTGTTACATATAATACAAGCAAAAATTGGTGTTTTTTGTAACACAAAATTCCAAAAAGTAAAATTTATTTGAATTAAATATTTCCCAAAATCTCACAGTGTTACAATTTCCTTGGGGACTATTCCATCTCTCCTTTAGAAGATAGAAACTATTGCATTTTTCTTTTCCAACTACAACCAATCCTATGTTTTCTAATAAGAGTCATATTATTTCACCTTCACACTTCTAAATAAATGAAACTACTTGAACCCCCAGTAGATCGATTAGAGGTAAAGGGTGACATTGAACTACCAAATAAATTTCATAGAGTAGGCCTATAACCCTTCTCCCATACTCACCCAAGATGCTTCGTCCTTAAAATGATTCCAACTACATTACTCTATGAAACTGATGGTGATTATAAATTATTCACTTACCAATATTCTTGAATATTTACATATTAATAATAAAAATATTAACAATGATTTTATAAATTATCTAAACATCATAATTTCATCTAATTTATTTATTTATTTTTTATGTTTTTATAATAATTAAATAACATTAAACTGTAACGAAAAGTTATTACTCCAATGTATCAAGTAGGTTCATTCATGAAACTATTGTTAGGTTTATAATGAACATTATGCCATATATCTATTTACCTAATCAGGTGAGCGAAATCATCATTGATTATATATATATAAATATATATATAAAGATTGAAAAAATATCATTTAGGTATAATAAAATAATATAAATAATAATGAATAAAATATAACTAGGATTTATTTTTTCATAGAAAAAACACATGTCCCGGTGATATGACGAATGGATTGTTTTAATGATTTGTTGTCTTTTTTTAAATAATTCCTAGAAAATTAAAATTAATAAAAATATATTTTATTTTTTTATATTATTAATCTACTATAAAATATGAAAATTCCTCATGATATACATCCCAATCAATATCAACAAAAACTTTCATTAACCACAAGAGACACTATTCATCACTTTCTAATATATCAACAGAGTTCTCAGAGAACTATCATTAAACTCACGTATTAATATTTACTTAAATAATATATATTTCATTACCACGTTTTTCATGATCCATGAGAATGAAACAGAGGTAGGTACATTGAAATATAAGAAAACCTCCTAAAATAAAAACATAACACTTTATAAGTATGTCAATAATTTAACTCAATCCTTTTATATTAGTGATAAATGAATATTAAAGTAGTATTAAATTTATTTGGTTCCCAAAAACACTTTCTCATCATCTATAATAATATTCCCTCAAAATTTATAAATAATTGGAAGTCTCACAATCTCATAAGAAATTTTCCCAATAAAATATCTATAGATTTCAAAATCATTAATAGTAGGCATCCTAATCTCGTTAATTGTATCAATAATTTTAAAGTATTTTAGGTCCCATATATCATTTGTATTCATGTATTTATCTCTTATGTTGTTATTTTTCTCAATTTAAAAAATTACTTAAGTATAAAATATAAAATATATATTTGTTTACAATAACTTACATACTAATAATTGAAACCCACTAATATATCTAGGAAAAAAGTCACCAACAGTTCCACCCACAAAAGGTCACCAAATGTAGAGCTACCAACATTATTATGGGAATCTGGTGAATCAATAAAAGTCTCTAGTAAAGCAGAATTACTCATATCCACCAAAGAAGATCATAGAGGTGGCATGCTCTGATATTTTGATTACCGAGGATATTTAATTTTTTTTGTTCTCAATATTCATACATTTCAAATTGATTAAAATATATTCAATGTAAAAAAAATATAAGTAAAAGAATTATAAAATTAAAAAAAAACAAATTAGAACAATTTATACATGTATGAAATACTTAGAAATGTGAAATTTAAATATACTTTCATCTTCAATGTAAACATTTAATTATG
This sequence comes from Viscum album, assembly GCA_963277665.1. Lineage (NCBI taxonomy): Eukaryota > Viridiplantae > Streptophyta > Magnoliopsida > Santalales > Viscaceae > Viscum > Viscum album. Next base: position 1,747,031,826 of record OY728140.1, read on the forward strand.
TTAATAATCATTGTACTCAATGTTATAAACATTAATCTTAAAGTTTATTCCATCATTTTCACAATCCATTTAATGATTTTTAGTTTAAATAATGTCTTGGAGAAACGGTTTAATGTTTTTTGGTTGATAAGTTTCACTATCACAAATTTCCAATTAAGATTCATCACCAATATCATACAATTCTCTCAATTTTGCGTACGACAACACTCCAATATTCATGTACATCATCATCAACATAATAAAATGTATTTTCTTTTGAATCTATGATAAATGGATCATGGTCTTTATGATCACTGTTAATTATCATTTGATATAATTTGAGAGATGTCAAATGTAAAAAATATTTCATTATACCATTATTAATATTAAAAAAATTATATTTTAATAAGACAACTAAAAATTTAACATGATAGTTTAATTCAATGATATCAACCATATTTCCATGGTATTTAACCCATTAATTTGTAAATACACCATTATTTTTATTTCTTCATGATTAATTATATGAAACATGAATCCATTAATATTATAGGCATAAAATCTATTGGCCATTTTTAAAAGAAATCAATAAAAAAACATCATATCCTTTGATAATTCATTCTAATTATCAATATTAATTTTATAAAAAAAATATATAAGGTATTAATATTTTTTATAAAAAATATAATATGAATATGAATATTAATATTTACTTACATGATGGGAAACCCATTCAATGATCTCTTAATTAATAGATTTTTTTATTTCTGTGACATTTCATACTCAAACCCTTAGGCTTATCTTTGTTTGAAATATTAGTTATTCAATAAATGGATCTTTATAAGACTATTGAGTATTATATATCTATGTTCTTTTAGTAACTATGATCTTATTAGTGTAAAATTATATACCTTTATAACTATCCTTCCTATTGTTAAAAAGATGAATAATTATTTTTTTGAATGAGAATTATTTGGGATTTCATCGACACATTCTGTATAACTGAATCTAATATCGATTCCATACATATTTCTATAACATAAGTTCATCCACACTTTAAATATATAAAATTTAGTAATAGAGCCTTTTCTTTGAGGTTTATTCCTCACATATGACTTCAAATTACCTATGTATCTGATGAAAAAATATAAGAAACATATAGAAAATTTTACCTACATTTTTTTTATAAAATTTAATAACTCAATAAAAAATATTAATGTACCTCTCAATTGGATTAATCAACTAATATTTTGTTGGTCCAATGATTTTAGATTCCATAACTAAATTAATAGACAAATGATAGTGAAAAATTATGTGTTAAATAACATCTCTAAATGGAAAGGGGTGAACATAATTATTTTTCTTAATTTTTATAAGATTATTTGGATTTATTTTTTTAATATCTTTGAATAATTTTCACAACTCGACTAGAACTATAGTTTCTTTTTCAAGAAATGTATTATTCAACGCTTAGAGTTGCAACTTCTTTATCATAATATATAGTCCATGACTTCTAAATTCATGTAAATTTAATTATTTTATGTTAACACACCTGAAAATATTAATTTAGCATGCACATATAACTTTTAAATTCATTAATGTTTTAACTAATACACATTTATCTTTATTTTTCATTGAAAAAAATAGCTAAAGTAGTCTTTCTTTTCTTATATTCCCACAAACCACTCTTTATATTCATATATTCTAATTCCTTATGAGCATTAATGTGATCCTTTGATTTACCCTACTCATTAGGCATTGTAAAAACTACATTATAACAAATTATATTATCAATATAAATTACATTATTATAATGACATAGAAAATTAAACTCCCGATAATAAATTTTTAAAAATAGAGTCATTTGTGTCCATTTTTGTGCTCCAACTGCTTCAAATATTATAACACATACACTTCTCTCCTTCTTTCAACAAATTACATTTTCCAAATTATATAGTGATATTAATTGATTATCCCAAGATTTCTAAATAATATAACACCTTAATTGAACATATAAATCCAATATCTCTATGAAATTGTGACTTGACAATCAGGTATTTATGAGATCCACCAAGAAGTTGGTGGTGACACATAAAGCACAATTTTATTTTATGAGGTAATCATTGAGGTTCAAAACCATGATTATACACTGGAAAAGAAAAACTATCATGAGTGTTCAAACCAAATAAGTTTCTTTATCTATAAAATTAATTAACTTTCCCCCTTAATGTATCATGAATTTTGAAAAAAAATTATGTTTATGGAGAACATGTTTCCTTGCCATCATCTCATGATTCTCATAATTCATTGATCAGAGGTTGAAGGTAAACATTAATATCATTGAATGGAATTTCCATTCAAGGAATATTAATAGAAATAATTAAATAATTCTTATTCATACAATTAAATTGAAAAAGGTTATAGGGGATCAAGAAAACTCTTTGTATGATATAATTAGTACTTAAAGTACTGAAAGGGTTAAACCCATTTAAAGAAAATTTCAAGCATAAAGTCTTAGGATCTAAATAAAATTTTGGATATAATGAATAAAATTCATTCCATGACATTAGATATTTTGGATGTCTCATTAATTCAACATTGTTACTTCCAAAATCATGATACTTCATGATGTATGTGGTCTTTGATGACCTAAATAATCTTTTCAAGAATAGTTTCATAGGAAAGTACAATAATTTCTCCAGTATAGAGTTCATATTATGATTCGTACTAAATTTATCAAGAAATACTATCCTATTAAATATTAATTTAAAGAAATATTGATCAGTTAAAATCACGGCCATTGTATCTTGAGAATAAAAATGTGTTATTTTTTAAGTTTAAAACTGAATATTTCCCCGGTATGTCCCTTTGTTTTTTTTGATAGGATAGTCAATACTTTTACTTTACATAACATTCAATTATCTCTGCCAAATCCAATGTACATATCATGTTGGAAACTATTTCAATATCGAGTTTTTATATACTTTTTTTATTCAACCATATATATAATTTATAATTAGGACACATAAATTTTATTATATCGTCTATTAATTTATTAGAAATTAAAAAACCGAAAAATTCTTCCAAACCATTATCATTATGAGAAGTGTTCATTGGTAATGTAATCTAATTTTTATCCATATGTAATCAATTTCCAAAATATGAAAATAAAAATATATTCACATGAATATATAGAAATAAAGTAATAATTTTTTGTTTAAAAAATTAATCCAATCCTAATTTTTTTAATTAAAATTTTATTGATATTTTAATTTAAAACATAATTTTAATTTTAAATTTATATTTAATGTGGTATTTTTTTAGAAACACTGAGAGGTATAATATATTAGTGAAAATTCTCAATTCTACTACCTCTTCATATAATTTATGTTTTAATTATTATAGAACATTACTACTTCATTTTATTATTCAAAACAATACATCCACATAACCCATTCCAATTCATATATTTTTCAATTCTTTCACTGTCTTATTACTTACACATATTGAGGAAACCATCGCACCAATATATCAAACAAATTCTAAAAATACCAAATATAATATTTACCACATCTATATAAACTATGCATTGTTTCAGGTTACCTACACACTACTATAAAATAAGCCTTTAACAACACTAAAATTTGCAAATTTTTGTTCCAAAAAATCATTAAATAAGATAGTATGATTAAAAACCCTAAGATTTAATTAGCACTTGAAAATAACTGATAAAGACACACCTTATCTGTGATATAAAAAGAACTGATAAAGGGTGGATTTATCAACTCTTTTATTCAGTACTGATAAAGGGTCCCTTTATCAGTACTATTAATAGCCTTAATAAAGGGGCATACTGTAGAGTGATGTTAAATTTATTGTACACTGTAGCTGCAAAAACAGTAGCAAGAAAACTGGTTGAAAATATAGAATTTAAATGAAAAAAATATGGTAAAAATACAAGAAAAAATAACCATATTATAGGAATTTTAAACATTTTTTATAATTACATGAGTAAGTATAAATTATCAGAAACATTTAAAAAACATAAATATTCTTTTGTCTTTGGAACTTAAACCTCGCTCATGTTATTTTTAAACAAACCACCATATATCAGGAAAAAGAATTCAATTATTTAAGAAAGCAATTCTTATCTTAATATTACTATAAATAAATAAATTAAACATAAATTTTCAATTTTAAACTAAACATTGAGACATACTAGGAACATCATTTATCGAATTGAGCTGTATTGTATTCTTACACATCACACCATTTCTTGTTCATATTCATGAATTATCACAATGAAAATTACCTAAATAAGTAAATATAAGAATTATATGTAAATTAATTAAGTAATAACATATTAAATGATAAGAAAACAATCTAATCTCATTTTATTAGTTTTGGTGATGTGATGTGTGTTTTAATCTGAAATGGTACTTATATGTTGAAAACATTTACATCAAGTCATATCAACCACATCATGTGTTAGATTAATATAAAATTAATTTTTATATGTCATAAATAACTTATGGATCATTTATCTAATGTATAAAACAATCTGATGCATTTTATTTGTTTTGAGTATGCCATTTTTCTTTTTTACTAAATTATATTTTAAACAAGAAACGGGTAAATTGAGTCATACCGGTCACATCATCTGTTAGTTTGAAATGAGAATGATTCCTAAACATAAAAAATGACATATGAATCGTTTTATAGAATTATCAATATACTCCAAATGTATTTTCTTATTTTTTAGTGATTGAGACACTTTTTTACCTAAATTGTCAATTTTGAATTGATAACGGACACTTTGAGTTATATTGGGAACATCGTTCATTAGTTTGAGGTTAGACTCATTACTAAAAGTAAAAAAATTACATATTTTCCATTTTCTTGAAGTATCAAAACAATCTAAATTTGTTTAATCAGTTTTGAGTTTGTTACTTGTCTTTTTTACTAAAATTAATGTCAATTTTAAATAAAAAGACATACATGGAGTCGTACCGAAAAAAAATGTATCATATTGAGGTGAGGATGATTCATAATTATCCAAAATGACTTATGGATATTTTTTCTAAAGTATCCAAATAATAGAAATTCCTTTGATCATATTTGAGTATGTCACTTATGTTGTTTACTAAAATTAATGATAATTTTAAATAAGAAAACACACTTTGAGTCATAGATGTAACATCGTGCATCCGATTATGGTGAATCATATTCCTAAATATCAAAAATGAATTATGTATCATTTTAAAAACATATCAAAACAAATAGAATTATTTTTCTTATTGTTCCATATGTCACTTGTGTTTTTAACTAAAATGTAATTTTAAACTAGAAACATGCACTTTGAGTCATACTGGTGACATCATGTATTAGTTTTACATGACACTGGCCACTACACATCAAAAATGACTTATGGATGATTTTACTAATGTATATAAATAATATAAATTCATTTTATTAGTTTTGAGTATGTCACCTATTTTTTAACAAAAATGTCATTTTAAAAAATGAACACACACATTAAGTCATATCGGTCACATTGTGTGTCGATTTCTGGTGAGACTAATTACAATACATGAAAAATTATTTATTAATAATTTTTTTTTAAAATTATCAAGGCAACACGAACATGTTTTTTTGGTTTTTACTGGGTGACACACTTTTTTAATTAAAATGTCAATTTTAAACGTATAACAGACAGTTTCAGTTATATATGGAACACCATTCATTGGATTGAGGTGTGTATGATTCCTAAACTTCTAAAATGACCTATGGATCATTGTCTAAAAGTATAAAAATAATATTAACAAATTTTCACTTGTCTTTTTTACTAAACAAATGCCAATCATAAATTTAAGTCACACTTAGAGAAATACCAAGCACACCGTGTATCAAATTAAGGCATGGTTGATTCTTAAATATCAAAAATGAGTTAGGAATCGTTTTTCTAAATTATCCAAACAATAAAAATATGTTTTCTCGATTTTGAGTATGTTAATTTTTATTAATATAATTAATGTCAATTTTAAATAAAAAGACACACTGGGAGTCATACCATAACATTAGGCATTATATTGAGGTTCAGATGATTCATACATGCCAAAAATGACTTATGGATCATTTTTCAAAATTATTAAAACAATATGAATTCATTTTATCAGTTATGAGTATGTTGCTTATTTTTTCATAAAATTCCATTTTAAATCCGAAACACACACTTTGGGTCATAAAAGTCACATAGTGTTTCATCTTGATGTGAGACTAATTTCTAAATGTCAAAAATTACTTATGGATCATTCTCATATAGTATAAAACCAATCTAAATGTGTTTTCTCAATTTGGAATATATCAGTTGTGTTTTTACTAAAATTTCATTTTAAACTAGAAACATGAACATTGAGTCGTACTGGTCACATTGTGTGTCAGTATGACATGATATTGATTCATATAAAACAAAAATTACTTATGAATCATATTTATAAGTTATTAAGACAATATGAATGTGTTTTCTCAATTTTTAGTGAGTGACACTTTTTTTGATCTAAAATTCCAATTTTAAACTGATCGCAGATACTTTGAGCTATACCAGGAAAACCATACATTTAATTGTGGTTTGATAATTACTACACTTAAAATATGACTTATTTTGTTTTAGAAATGTTTCGAAACATTTTTCACTCAATTTATCCATTTTGTGTATGTCACTTGTCTTTTTTACTAAAATTAAGGTCAATTTTTAATAAAAAGACTCACTTCGAGTCATACCGGGCCTACCATGTATCATATTGACGTGATGATCATTCATACGCATCAAAAATGACTTATAGATCACTTTTGTAAATTATCAAAAAAAAACATCAGTGTGTTTACTCAGTATTGAGTATTCCACTTATCATTATTACTAAAATTAATGTCAAATTTTTATAAAAAGAAACAATTGGGGTCATTCCGGTTACACCATGCATCAGATTGAGGTGAGGCTAATTCCAACACATAAAATGACCTATGGATATTTTTCCTAAATTATCAATATAATTTGAATGTGTTTTCCTGGTTTTGATTAAGTCACTTGGGTTTTTTTTACTAAAATATCATTTTAAACTGGAAACATTCACTTTAAGTCACACCGGTCACATCATGTATCGGTATGATGTGAGATTTATTCCTATACATTAAAAATGATTTATGGAATTTTTTTCTTAAATTATAAAATCAAACCAAATGATTTTTCTCTGTTTTGAGTATGCAACATGTGTTTTTTACTATATTTTCATTTTAAAGTGGAAACAAACACGTTAAGTCATACGATCCACATAGTGTATAGGTTTGATGTGAGACTGATTCTCACTTTTCAAAATGCTTATGAATAATTTTCCTAAATTATTGAGGCAATCAGAACATGTTTTCTTAGTTTTCAATGAGTGAAACTCTTTTTAAACTAAAATTTTAATTTTATACAAATTACAGAATCTTTGAGCTATATCAGAAACACCGTGAATCATATTTAGGTGTGGCCAATTCTTATACATCAAAAATGACTTGTTAATTATTTTAATAATGTATTTAAACAATTTTAATGTGTTTGTTCTGTTTTTATTATGTCACTTTTCTTTTTTAATAAATCTCATGATAAAATGGAAACACACACTTCAAGTCATATCTGTCACAACATTTGCAGATTTAATGTTAGACTAATTCCTAAATTTAAAAATTATTTATGAATAATTTTTATAAATTGTCATGAAAATACAAGAACATTTTCTTGGTTTTCTGTTAGTTGACCTCTTTTTGGAATAAAATGTCAATATTAAACTAATAATATAAAATATTTGTTATACTAGGAAAACCATGTATTAGATTGAGTTTTGGATGATTTTTACAAATCACAACTAACTTATGGATTACCTTTATTATGTACAAAAGAAATATTAATGTTTTTTAGTTTGTTTTTTTCCTTTTTGACTAAAATTAATGTCAATTTTAAATAAAAAGTCATTGTTTGTTTCATTCCTAGCACACTATGTATCAAATTTAGGTGATTATAATTCCTATATGTCAAAAATCAATTATAGATCATTTTCAAAACTTATAAAAACAAAATGAAATCATTTTTCTCAGTTTTGAGTATGTTACTTGTGTTTTTTACTAAAATTAATGTTATTTTTAATTAAAAAGACACACTTGGAGTCATACCCAACACACCGTGTTTCTAATTGAGGTTTAAATTATTTCTACATGTCTCAAATTATTTATTTACTGCTTTCCTAAAGTATCAAAACAATATGAATTTTTATTAGTTTTGAGTATGTGATGATTCTTTTCAACTAAAAATTATTTTATAAACAAAAAACGTATAGTTAGATTCATACCGAACACATTGTGTGTCATATTGAGGTATGAATAATTGAGTATGTGATGTTTGTTTTTTTCAACTATATACGACAAGCTATAAAAGAAAGAACATGGTCCATTTGGATTGAAGAGGGAACCCCAAGCTACTTAGAACACCCCATCCAAAAGAAACATGTTATCACTTTTTGGCATGTTGAATACAATGGAATGAAACATATGAATTACCAAATGATCTGTGAAACTAAATAATTATTATTTAAAATTTTAAAGAAATTAACATAAAAATTGTTGTTATATAGTGAAAAAAATAACTAAATAAATTGTAGTAATTTCACTTTTCATGATGTATGTATACATTCTTGACACATTTCCTTGTTTTCATTATCTCAGATGCAACCTTGAAGTCAAATCTCTCATAACAAACATCATCTTCGAACAATCCAACACAACTAGAAAAAATGAATCCACCTGTATAGGAGAAAAACTATTATGTTAGCAATCCTATAAGGAAATAATTTAAACATAAATAGCGAACAACACATTACTAAAATGTGAATATTAAATTAAAACTACACAATTTGAGATATACTAGGTACACTATGTATATATTGAGGTATGGTTGATTCTTACATTTCAAAAAATTACTAAGGGATCATTTTCATAAAGTATCAAAACAATCCAAATGTGTTTTCTCAATTTTGAGTATATCACTTTTCTTTTTTAATAATATTAATATCAGTTTTAAAATCAAACCACTAAATTTGGGTAATATTGATCACACCGTGAATATAATTGAGGTGTATGAAATTCCTACACATGAAAAATGAATTATGGGTCATTTTCCTAATGTTTGATAACAATCTGATCTTGTTTTCTATATTTTTTTATATTATTATATGCATTTTAAACTAAAATGGTTCATTAATATTTAAAACACATAATTCAGTCCATATCAACCACATCATGTATCATATTGGTGTGTTTTCAATTTATACATGTGAAAAATGAATTGTGGATCATTATCCTACATTTTGAAAACAATACGAGATCTTTTGATCGGTTTTGGCTATTTAATGTTTAATTTTGTACTAAAATGACACTTTTGTATTGGAAACACTTACTTTTAATTATAATGACCACATCGGGTGTCATATTTATGTGTAATCTATTACGAAACATGAAAATTGAATTATGGATCCTTTAAAAAAATTGAAAATAATGCATGTTTGTTTGCATGGTTTAGACTATTTTATGTATTTTTTAAACTAAAATGGCATGTTTGTATTGAAAATATGTACTTCATGACATACCAACCACATCAGATGTCAGATTATTTTGAGGTGAATTTCTACAAGTCAAAAATGACTTATGGGTTATTGTATTAATGTTTGAAAATAAACCAAGCCCATTTTATTAGTTTTCATAATGTGACATGTGTTTTGAACTAATTTGTAATTTTTTTAAAAAAATATCTGATAAAAATGATAAATAAATAAACTAAAAAATGGATAAAATTCTGATAAAATTAACTAAATAAGTTGTAGGAAGTCACCTATTCATGATTCATGTATAAATTTTGACCCCATGTATTCTACCCATTCGTTTCTAAACAAATTGATTTCCCTTATTATACTTCTCCTTGGGAAACAAATAAAAAATAATATATAAGTATTTTCATAATTATTATTTACACCCCAAATAAAATTCTATGATCATATCCCATACTATATCACAATCATAGGAGGTAATCACCTAAATTTGATGTTGGAAAATATTTCAACACTATCTATTCTAACCACTCATCTCTAAAAAAATTAACATCTTCTTCTGAGTATAAAGCATGTAATAAATCATGGTATTACAGAGAACATATAGACAAACAAATGAATAAGAAATATTTTTAATTATATTTGGATTAAATTCAAAAATCTCATGTTCCTGGATAATAATATGTTAATGGATTATGAAATCCCTAGTAAATTTGAAATTATAAAATATATGATCATTGTTATTTTCTTTCTTTGGAAACTATAGAAACATTGAACAAAATAAGTAAATTATTTCAAAATATGTTTTTATAGTTAAATATTTATATATATACCTTAATGTTATTCCATTTGAAGTAATCTATATGCTTTTTATGTTTATTCACCATCTTCATGCCATGATTTACCCTATATTCAGCGACGTCCCTATCATAAATTTTTTTTTGTTAGAACACATAATAAAACATATAATTTGATGTTAATTTATAAAATATGGATTTTTAGTGTATTAAAATTCACAATACACACCATGTCTGGCTAGATTTTTGGATATTCATGCATTGGATCCAAAAAAATAAATATTTTGGGTATTCATATTGAATGTGATTAACATTGTGTGATTATTAAAAAACAAAAAAAAATACGTAATGAAAAAAATAAAGATATATTTTATTTTATTGTGTTGTAGTGTATTACAACTACAGAATAGGTATCAAAAAGCGTTTTTCATCTATTTTTTTCCCAAAATCATCGTTTAGCACTTTTTATCAATTTATTCCTCCTCTAAATAAATTTCTAGCATAGAAATGATATAAGGATTAATGAATCTAAATTTTTATTCACACCATTTCCCATTATATATTAGTAATATAAATTCCTATAGAAAATATGAATTGTTATTACCATTTATAAAATGATTATATCATTTTTTCTACATAAATATTATGAAAATGTACCTTATGTATGTATTTACAACTAGGAATCCTAGACATTTAATATTAAGAACCTCATTTATACTCTCTAGACTAACTACTGCGATAAAAAAAGTATCAAAAATGTATTATACATACGGAATATAATACATATCTCCATATTTAAATTTGGTCTCTATATGAAGTTCTAAAGATAATAATTCATACAATAGAACTGGCATACAGAAGGTACTATTGAAATGTCCTTCTGATTTCTTATTTGATTCACATGATTGTCTTTATCTGGCCTTTCATTTCCCCATCACTTTATCCATCTATAATATATCCATACAACATTGAGAATATTTATTAATTAAGGGGAAGAGCCCGGAAAGTTAATGGGGAATTAAAATAATGAAGGCTAAGCGCATATCCTATGGAAAGGCTAACACACTCAGAAGGGAGGGAACCAAGGGAAGAAAAATTGGAACAATATATATCTAGGGCTTCCTAGGAGGCCAATAATTCATCCACCGTATTTCCCTCCCTCCATGTATGTGGCATCTCTGTGTTGGTGAAAAGAAGGCCTTTGTATTTGTGGATGAGATAAGAGATCACTAATGGAATGATGATTTCATTATGGATTGACTTATACAAAGTAATAGAGTCTACCTGCACACAGTCTTGGTGAATTCCATGAGTGTGAGAAATCTCAAGTCCCATGAGCATGGTTGTCACTTCGGCCTTGATAGAGTCCCCTTGTCTGCCGAAGCTGCTGAAGGCCGACTTGAAAGAGCCTTCATGGTCGTGAATCCCCCCACCCCACATAACACCTTCCCTTCATGATCCATCAAAGTTGAACTTAAGAAAACTAGCATGGGGATCCAATATTACCCAATTTCCATGAAATTTCAATCTTCAGAGGATCATACCATGCAGAATGAGTTCACAGATAGAAGGAGATCATTCCCAATGATAAAAAAGAAGGCCAAACTCGGTCTCTATGGATCTCACCTGAATCACCATATCCATTCATGAGATCCATGTTCCCTTATGCCTCACCTTTTTATGTTAATTCCAAATGTCCTAATATCCAACTACAAAGAACAAGTCTTATGATTTCTACTCACGAGGGATGTATAAACCATTCTATCACACCCCATCATCGGTTGGAAGAGAATTTTTGCGCAAACATAAAACCAAGAAATTGATTATTTATGGAATCTCGTTGCACTAGAGAGACAATTCACATGGATCCTGGATGGGGGTTTGAGTACAGATCCTTCCGATATCCCTTAAAAGTGAACTGGCCCTTTGAAGGACCTGTGAAGACAAGTTTTCTTGGATCAGAATTGAATTAAATTCCTTATAGGAGATTTAGATGATTAAGACCAAGAACGGTGTTGACGAGGATCGAAAACATGATGGACTAGTATAGGGTAATATTAGGCGTTGGGAACCCGTGGAATCTGAGAATTTTCCCCATCCAATTATTGGTCCAGAATATTACATAAACCTCCTACAAAACCCATCTAGAGTGTTCACGAAGGACAAGGATAAGTTGTCTGGTTGGGTCCCATGTTTTGGATCCTCTATATCCCAGTTGGAATTTTATTCTAGGTATTTTAAGCCTATTAAATGATCCCACAAGGAATTAGTTTCTAAAAACATCCCACACTAGTTTTTCCTACAGAAAAGTACATAATTTCTCTGAAGTTTCTAAGCTAAGTACCACCATACTCCACCTCTATAGCCATTATATCCCACGAGGCCAATCAGAACCTATCCTCACCCTATGTGTCTCATTTGAATCCTTAAATTATTTTATCAATATTATGAAGCATTGACTTAGGGGGGTAGATAACCAAAATAACATGAATGTAAATCAATGATAGCACATTGTTGGAAAGGGTGATGTGAACTCCAAAGAAAAAAGATTGGTTTTTTCATTTGAGGACATGAATAGATATTTTATACACTAATCCATAAAAATGATGTATCTGGGTCCTACCTGGAGAGATTGGAGCCCCTAGATAATCCATGGAAAAGTGATTTCCCTGAATTCTCATTCAGTCATCAATCCTCCTCCTCCTATTATCTAGGAAGTGTTTGGACATAAATAAACACCTCTTCTCTTTATAATTTTCCCACTTGATTTATTATAGGTGTATAGAATATTGTTGATGTCTAGAATGTACCTACTATTTCCATTAGTGAAAATAAGAAATTTTCCTAGAAAGAGAAGGTGAGAAATCTCAGAAACATTTGACCTACAATGAAAATGTTGAAAATGGACCTCATGCATGTATTTATTCAGGTATTTCTAAAGGAGTCTTGACTCAATATAAAAATGTTGGGGGATAAAGGATCCCCATGGGAAATAACATTAACTGACTTGAGGAATCAATGGATCTTTCCCTTGAATGTGACTAGACACCAATGAGAGTAAATACATTTAAAAAATAAGTCAATAACAGGCTCTAAGAAGCCCATGCATCGCATAACTTTAACTATAAAACACCAATCCATCCCATCATATACCCTTTTTGTCAAATTTAATGGAAATATTAGACCCTATCACCTTTTTATCAATGTCTATGATCATTTCAAGGTCCCATCCAATGGTTATCCATGTTCATATGCCCCAAATAAAGTAATTATTTTCTCCAAAAAACCACATATGAATATGAACCGAGAGCCGTCTGTTAATAACAGTTTCAAGGACTTTTTATGGATTCTTTCACATGCTAATTGGTCTATACTACTCTAGGGGAGATGGATTTTGGACCTTGGGAATGAGAATTAACGTGGCAGTACAGGCCAGTCTGGGAAGATTCCTCCCTATGAAGAAATCTCAAAGGAGTTCCCCAAGGTCCCCTTTGATTATGTTCTAAGAAGATATATAGAAGGATCCTGGGAATCTGTCTGGACCAGGGGATCTTACAAGATTAAGGGTCTTAACAGCCTCTCAAACTTCAACCTCATTAAAGACATTTCCAAGGAAAATATTGATATCTTGTGGAATCACTTGAGGGATAGAATCTAAGAAATCATCCAGGTCCCTTAGGTATCCATTCTACCAATGGTGATTAATGCCTTAAATAAGAGAGGAGATGAATGATAAAACCATAACTCCCACCTCGTTGGGGACAATGGTGAAGTATCCATCATCACATAGGATTTTAGGGACACTTGGCCTCTTCTATTCTTTAATGAAGGATTGGAAATAATTGGTGTTTTGTCACCCTCCTTCATCCAAGTATCCCTTGTGTGTTCCCTGGAAAATTTGTCATGTTTGAGAAGAAGATCGGACAGGAAATTTTTCATGTTAACCAGATTTCATAAAATATCATCATACAATCTATCTTCTAGGACCAACTCTGCTTGTTCAATTTCCATCTTAATATTTTATAAGTAAGTAATGTAAATAGTTCTATTTATATCCCACACCAATAGGTCATCTCGTAGTCACATTATTTTATTTTGCAAGCCAACCCATGATCCTTCTTCCATCATTTTGGAATAGGAAAATCGAACCTGAGTGTTAAAGGAGGTATCCACATCCCAACAGTTAAAATTGAAGAACCGATCAGATCTCGTTCTAGGGCCCCCTAGCCTAAGATAGAGGAGACAGTGATCTGAAATTTCTTCAACCAAGTGTTCAACCATGGTTCTAATGAATGAATAAATGGATTGACGGTTAGTCATGTACCGATCCATACAAAACCACGTGAAATGGTTTCCCTTTTGGTAGATGCACCAGGTAATTCTATCTTCAATTTATCCCATGTTAATGATTCCAATCTGAGAAGTGAAAGAAATGGAATCTGGTCTATCTCTTCTTGGAAAAGTGCATCCACCATTATTTTTTGTAACATTCATAATGGTGTTAAAATCTTCCCTGACCAGCCACACCTCATCACCTGGATTGATATCCCATAAATCCTATTATAGGAACTCCCTCTCTCTTGTAGTTTACATAGCATAAACAAATGGGAAGATGTAGTTAAAGTAATTAAAGATGAATTTTACTGAAATTGTTTTCGTGGAGGCCACCAGTTTGACCACTGAAATGGATTCATTCCAAAAATTCCAGATGTGTTGATTACTAGGTTCACCATGCATGAAGTTACGAAGATCGATCTTGAGAGAGAAGTCATGAATCTTATAAGGATGTTTCTTGTTCTCAAGGATGACAACGAGTGACATCTTGATGTGAAAAATCTCCCTAAAAGTAAAGTCCTCTATAATACCATTTCAATCTTCATACCTTTTTTCATCAACTATTATATGTTTTTCATAGTAATAAATTTTATTAAATATATACCTCATATATCTTTATAAGATTAGACAGTCATGCTATGAAAGTTCTAATAGAATTATTGACCGCTGTAATATCTAGAACAAAATGTGGAATAAGAAACTCAAAATCATCTTTTAATCTACCTTAATCCACACTGTAATGTGATATTTTGTGAGGTATTTATTATTAAGTTTTTCTATCAAGATATTATACACCATATCCCTCGAAAAAGGTTTGAGTGTGGGTGTCTAATGAAATAAATGATGTAGAATTTACACAATAGAATTTTAGTAATATAAAGTTATCAAAAGTTGTTTAATTCACATTTTGGTGAAAAATTAATGAAAAAATTTCTTACCTAATGTAAAGTATAAAGTAGAGTGGAATTACTAGCTTCAAATATAGCAGGGTCATTTGGTTCTTCATGTGAAGATATTTATTCCACATTTGGTTCTATTTGAACTTTTCTCAAATATTTTTATGCCAAAATAGACTAAAAGATAATATCTTGCAAAGAATCTATTTTTGACTTCAATACCATAATAATCTTTTATGTATCTTCTTGTGGGTTTTTCTTCTCGAAATATGTTTGAGGAGACACTAAATCAACCTACTCCTCTACCGAGGCTATATTTTTTTCCGCTTAATTCCTATTGAAAGTAATTTTACTTTTTGTACGGTTGCTACTGATTCTTATATATAAACCATAAAAAAATTATGAACATAAATAGATATTTTTATTTAATATTGTAATAATGTATTAGAAATTACTTTTATTCTATACTTAAACATGTTTCTCATACTAATTTTTTGTTTTCATCTACTATTTTACCCTCATTATTTGTGGAAGCCTTTTTACATAGCACATGACGTAGAATAGAAGTGGTTTTAGATTTATATTCCTAAATATGTACATAGAAAAAGGAATTTATGTTGTTTTATATTACAAAAAAAAATTATTGTTGATTTAAACACACACCAATTTTGTCTTCAGTGAAGTTCACCCCATCCTTTCCTTTTTATAGGGGTACATATGTATCTTAGAACATTGTTTATTTTCATAACTCCTTCATGGTTTCATAAATTATGAAATATGAATCAAATTTGATAAAAAATTAATTTAAAATAATATATTATCTACTAAAATACACTTTAAATAATTTCTCATTGGGAAAACTAATAAAATAATTCCATGTTTCTTACTTTTTAATGTGTGAATAATTAACTAGTGGGTGGGGTTTTACTTTATTCTCAGTATCCATAAGATTTAGCTTTGTAAGAAGGGTATGGAAGCCTATATGGGATTTTAAAATAGCCATTAATACATATTTTTTATAAAAATATTCTAAAATAAAAGAAATTTTAAAGTAATTATGAAACAAATTGATGTCTCATTACATAATTTTTCAATAAAATATAGAAACTATATTGTTACATTATATCGATATCTTCCTAATAAGATTTCTTCATTACAGACCTGATGTCGAGTAAAAAATCATTCTCAATGGGCACATTAATCCTCATTGTGACCCCAATAAACTAATGAAAATTGCCTTATTAGGGTCAATATGTTGTCCATGTTAATTCCATCCAACATTAAATTTGGTACCTTACTTCCAACCTTGATAATTTCATTTAACAATATAATGATGCTTTGTTATTTTTTTTTGTCAAAATGTTGTTGATCCCCTAATATTTATGTAGTTTCAGCATCATAAGTTTGTTCTTCTCGGAGATTGGTAATATAATCTTGTATATAAGACATTATTTTATGATTAGTTGAACATTTAATTTAGATTATGTAAATACAATATAGAACATATAATATTATCATTAAAATAATCATATAAAAAAAACTTCTCATTGAAATATATTTATTTTTTTAAGGTTTATGGGATTTAGATCCCTAATAAGGAATCCAAATACACTATTTTGGGTCCCCTCTATGTACAAAACAAGTCTATATTGGGATACTCATGAAGTGATTGTGATATTCCAATGAATGGGTCATCCTTGATTGAGTTTTCATCTAAAACAATATCTGTTTTAGTCACAATAAGGATAATTGACCAATTCTTGTTTGCTGGATCTGAGACATAAATTAATTTAACTTATTGTGATTCCATTCTAAGTGGATTTTCCATTTCTTCATCCATACTAAAATTTACCATCATGTGGCACATTTCATTAAATTTTACTATACTCATTTTGTTAACCCATCTTGAAACAAAAAATTGGCACTTGAAAATTTTTTAATCTAAATATTATATATATTTGATAATTCCAAAATATAACATTTTCGTAAAAATTGGATTTTAATCCTTTGAACTATATGTATGAATTGCTTTCTCCACAAGTGTAACTCCATTGATTTCCATCTAACTACAGTCAAAATTTTCTTTTATATTGAATTTATAACCATTAATTACAAATCCAGTGTAAGACATAACATTTAAATTTGGTCTCCTAGATACCCATAGAAGTTGTTCGAAAATTTATTTGGGATTTTTAGATAACTCTTTATAAATATGATATTGAAACCAGAATATAAACTATTGATTATGTGTATTTTATATCCTTCATTTAACACATAGTAGATTCAAATCAATAACAATTTATTTTTGGGATTCAATATATAGATCAATATCTTAACTATTATATAAAACGTAAAGGTGTTTGTGGTCTTGTTTAATGATGGTAATTCTAACAACATCTCTTTTATAAATCCCTTCACCCACAATGCATCAACAATGAAGAGAATTTGGTTTACCGACTATATAAACATTTGATAGGTAATTGGAATAGAATTCAATATCTTATACAACATTATGTCACTCGATAATAAAAATTTCTAGTTGACTTTGATTCTTGACATACCCTTTGAAAATATTTATATAATGTTCAATGGGGTGCATCCATCTATAATGGGTAGGACCACATAGTTGATGCTTTTTAAATAATTGAACCATCTGATAAACTATTATATCAAAGAGTTATAGTGAGAAGAATATTTCTAATTCAGATAATATGATTTCAACCTCCATAATTATGATTGGAAAATTCATCAGTTCTATAACTATACTATATATGGAGTTGAAAAAGAAACAATGTTTCATTAATTTAGGCCGTACATTTTTAAGAAAAATAAAATTTAAAGTAAAGACAAAAAAATATTGCATAAAAACATAAGAAATGTGTGATTCTAGTGTCTATAACTTGAAATTTGTCATTGAGACAATATTCTTGATATTTGATGAATTCCACTTTTCAAATTTTACTCCATTCAGAAAAATGAAAAATTTATTTTTTATTATCTTGATAGAGTGTATGATATTGAAGGAAAATAATTTCTACCCATTACCCTTCACTAGTTCCAAATATTCCCTTATTCACATGATAATCATTCCCAATCTAGTCTTGATACCATATTTTATTTTTCCAAGAAAATTTTGTATCATACTAATAACACTATAAAAATAATTCTATATGGTTGGCATCAAGAAAATATATGAAATACAAAAAAATCATTGTGGTAATTCAAATAAAATTGATTTCAATTTCTAAACTAATTGTATGTGGTTTTTTTAAAATGGTTTATCAAAATAATTTTAATATATTTTACTTTATTGAATAGTTTATCACCCTTTAGTAGATATATTGTTGTACCTTGTTCAGTATAACCATCGAATGATTTTGTCCATGATTAGTACTTATGTCATCAAGGTAAAAATTTGAAATGTCAAAAAAACATAGTATTTGAGAAATGTTTCAACTGAACTAAGTGTGTCTATTATTCAAAAATGAGACCCTAATATTATTTTAATGTTATAGCCTAAAAATTTATATAATAAGGGAAGTAATTTATCATTTCATAAAACATGGACCTCGATGTAAATTTTTCACTTCTATGAGTATCAAACATTGTAACACTTATATCCCACATCAATTTCATATCATTAATCAGTGGATCCAAATAGACAACAAAATCATTACTGGGTTTCTTTGGTCCTAATATAAGAAAATAAAACATAATACATTTTCACTTCATGAAAAACCAATGGCGGCAAGTTATAATTTACCAATATGATAGACCAGGTACTTTGATTACTACTTTGTACATCAAAAGGATTTATTTCAACTATAGATAACTAAACATGTACGTGTCTTGGTTCATTTCCAAATTTATGATACTCATAATCAATTTTCATCCAATGAGGAGAATATTTTAGATGATGTAGGTTCTCAAAATTAATTCTTTTAATTGTATTCCATTTCAATTGTTTCTCTATTTCCCAGTATCCATATAGTCTACTAAACTATGGAATTATTAGACTGTACCATACAACTTTTGAAGGAATTGATTCGTATTTCTTGTATTAGTGTACTCCACAATTATGGAATTTTATGAGTCATTCATAGTCCTAGAAAAACACTATGTAATCATTTGGACAAGCATGTATTTTTTAATAGATTGTTACCATTGAATGTATCATTTTATAGAATCATATGTTCAACATGTAAGATCATTTTATTCTCGTAGCATGTCATTCATGAGACCATGTAGTTCTATAATGCTAGTGTTTCTTCATATGTTGTTGGCTTCCATATTTTATAACATAAATATAGCTATCAATGTTGTGTATTTAGTAAAAATAGGATACAATGGTCTCCTAGAATAAATATTTAACTTCTCAAAAAAAAATGGACAATCAAAAAGGTCATCATTGATTTCCATTGTGATTTCCTCCATGATATCTCTATCATCATTTCCACTGGTATTCATATCAAATGATCTATAAACCACAGTATCATCCTAATCTGTTTTTATGATCATATTTTTCACATGTTTAGTTCTATATTTATTGATCATTTTTATTCCATGAAAATTCAAATATTCTTCCAACTCTTCAAGATTAATATGTTTTAAAAAAAACAATAAATACAAATAAAGGATTTGATAAGGGTTGCATGCATGCTCTATTGTAAACATGATGAACTTTTTTACTCCATATACATACTCTTTTGTTATAAAATTATCATATCTCCATTTTAGATTCATATCCATCCTCTTAGGATTATAAAATATTAATTTTTTACAAATGAATAAATAAATAAACCTAATATATTCATTATAAAATATGAAAGTTGTAGAGACCCGAATCTTGAAGTACTTGAACATTACATTACTTTTGCGGAATACTTAATACATAAAAAAACATACACACAATGAACATAACAGTTTAGTGTCATTGGAAACTCAGAACATAATCTTATAATCATGGTGAAAGATCTTCAACATCTCCCATAAAGATCGTCCCCTTTTGTTTTCTTACCGAAAACCTTTCTATATATCCTGGGGAAAAGAAAACATATAAATGGTGAGCTCAAATGCTCAGTAAGGGTAATCATAGAGAACATAAAACAATCCATAAACATTTGAATGAAAAAACTTGAACATAAAATCTAAACATCAAAATCTTAAGCAAAGACATGAATCTTGGAATTACATAAGGCATATATCATAAGGTAACATCAATCATGATAAAATAGCATGGGAATAAAACATGTAATTCTGGAAACCATTCCGCACTTGTTATGATTTCCATAGTAGCCAAGGCATTGTTACCAAGACCATATTAGTGGACAAAGTCCCTTTCTGAATCGAGTTCACTCCTCGTTTCAGTCATGTACCACTGAACCGGATTAACTTACCATTCCAGCCATGTCTATCTCATGAGATAAAAATCTTTACCCAATGCATTGGAGGGAGATATAGGTCCCACCCGTCTCATAATGAAATCATTCTTACTTGTGCCACAAAATAAACACACATCATTCATAATAACCCAATAAATAAAATGGGTTTCATAAACATCATCCCATCATCACATATTCCATATAAAAGAAATGGATATCATTTCATAATAAGAAAATTGAATCCATGTAAATAATAGAGACATGATACTTGAAACACATGGATATGAAATAATGTCATCTTAGATGTAAAATGGTTTTGATAAAACATTTGAAATGAATTCTTGGGGAAAATACCCTTTCTTCTTCAAAATCATTTTCTTTTAATAAAACGTCATGTAATTTTAAAAGAAAGATATTTTGTTGAAAATATTTATTAAATATTTTTGAGGAATATTCATGAAAATAATTCTTTATAAAACCGTGAATATCCGTTCGTGCCGTATAAGTTAAAAGAACATTCTTCTCGTACTTTTGCCGAAAAAGTCAAAAAGTACCTCACAACGTAAACAAAAGAAATATTCCTTACATACAATGTAGTAAAAGTCAATAATGGGTAAAAAGGACTTTAAACATACATGAATACACTTTTAAAAAACATGGACATGGATGATAGAAATAACCCAAGTAAATACTTACGAATAAGCAATCTCAGATAAAAATGAGATTTCCAAAATTACCCCTTAACTTATGTCTGATATGCTTAGTATGTATCCAAACCTCTGGTATAATGATTTAAATAATGTGATTGACTTATTACAGAATCATATTCATTGTTATGATATCATATATGGTTCGCTTATGACTTTATATTACCCGTTCTTTTGTAAATTCCATGATAAAGAGCATTTTGGGTAAAATCGTTTCATATGTCATCCGTGTTTTGACTTGTAATTATTAATATGATTACATAGATCATGATTACTTAATTTTTGAATATAAAACATGATATATATATTATATATATTCAGAATATAAATATATATAATAGATCGATAAATGGAAAGAAATACACCGTTCATGGAGACGGTAGGCCGTACGTATGCATGAACGCTATTTTTGTTTCCTTATTGAGTTGAATTAAATTAATTAGATGACATAAATATATATATATATATATACATAAATAAAGTAGCTTTATAATTTCATATATTTCATTATTATTGCTTATATATACTTTATAATCATTCTTAAATGGTTAACATGGAGAATTAATCTCATCGCGTCGTGGAGACGGTAGTCCGTACGTACGCCCGAGCGATGATATCATTTCCATGATCATGGAATTGTATTGGAGTGTATGTATACTACTTCAGAATCAATACCACTTTAAAATAATCATATATAGTTATTTATTTTCATCATTATACCCATCCAAGTATGGTGGTTGTGGGAAAATAGATTACACCACAGCATGGAGACGGTATTCCGTACGTACGCACGCGCGGTGATTTCGTATTCCGTAGGATGGATAGATGGTAAAATAAGGTTGTTTCATTCATATAATAACAAATCAGTATATGTGTGATACTTATGTTATTACTTAATAATTAAACAACTAAAGAAGAAGAAGTGGAAGAAAAAATAAAGTTGAATGAATCGGTAACGGACATTACCTCTTCTTTTAAGTGCCTTTTTGAGACCTCCTTTTAGGGCACTAAAAATGGTTTTTGAAGAAAACCAGGACCTCTTGGATGTTTCTAGGGAAGTGGAGAAGAGAAATTGGTAGGGGTTGGCCGATCTTGAAGGCTCAAAGTGGTGTGAGGAAGAGAGGGAGGAGGTGCCCTTTTATAAGGGATTAGAGGGGCACCTTTGGAAAAACTAAAAATATTATTTTATTATAAAGTATTATTAGGTTTTAAATAGCTACAAATTGATTTATTTCGAAGATAAAGTGGGTATGGGTCTAAATCCTCTCATGAAATATAATTTGGACAAGTTTAGGTTACTATTTTAACCTTATAATTTATATTTAACTTTAAGTTAGATAATTTTACTTTTACCGTGTCTTTTTGTTTTATGACACTATAAGGTTAACAAAAATACCATAAAAAGCTAAACGAACCCCAAGTTGTTTATTATTCATATATATAACCTTATCTATGTCATTTGGCCGAACCATATATTTTTAGGAATAAAATAAAAATTAATAATATAATATTTGTTTTAAATACTATTTTATGTAAATTTTGACACTATTTGGTAATTGATTTTTGTGAAAATCATAAAAGAAATATTAGTTCAAAAAAAGTTATTTAAATCAATAATAACATGTAATCGTAACATAGAAAATTATTGGAATTCATAAAAAGTCTCAAATTACATTTATTTTGGTATTTATAACATCATTTTTGTCAATATTTCATTAATAATATAATTACTGGATCATTATTGTGTCATAAATAAATTAAATTATTTAATGTCTAAAAATTATAAATAAAATACCATTATTTAAGAAATATTTTTAGCTTTATAATTAATATTTAGAGTCTAATTTATCTTATGTACATCCCTATATTAAAAATGTTTTAGTTATAAAACTTTGATTTTTACTATTTTAACACTTCTTTAAATAAATTAATAATAAATGTCCTAATCTAATCCAAGTGGGCCTAAATGGTCATATTTTATTCCTAATGTTGTTTTTGGTCGAATTAAACTTATCCAATAGAATTAGGACATGTGTTAGGGTAATACTAATATCGTTTTTACCCTTAATTACCCTATTTACTTTTAACCGTGGTAAAAAGGTAAAAAATTACTATTCAACAAAAATTATTTTTATCTCAGTGAACCACATTTTACTTACTGACATCAACTATGTCTCTCGGATTTTTGAAATTCCACTCACAGAAGTGGTAAAATTATGTTTTATGTAAATTTGCAAATTCTCCTAGGAGGTGGGTAAAATACGGTCATAAGTTCAATAAAATTTTTATATATCTAAAATTATTATAAAATGACTCCAATGAATTACATTAAACTTATATATGTATTATGTATCAATTTTGACCTAAAATAAATTTAAACAAAATAAATAATTATTTAAATAAAAAGTCGGTTTTTAAATAGTAACCCAGTGTTTTCACTATTCATCAAAAATTGAAAGTTTTCAGAAAAATACCAAAATTTCACCCTAGCCTAATTTCAATATTCTGAATTAAAAAATGAAGTCCACTTTGAAAAATAAAATTTATAAAATTTCAAAAAGTGTTTATTACTATTCATAACAGCTAGTTCATAATAATATTATAATAATATCTCGTATAGTGAAACTCGGTATTGCGTACTACACACGCTATCGAGGAAGGTTGCGATTGCGTGTAATGTAATACAAGTTAGGGTTGTGTGTAGTGCAAGACTCCTTTGTTTTTGTGTATAACAGAATCCAACCATATTTCATTTATACATTAGATATATATATATATACACTCAATGTTGCGTAGAATGACTATTATCAAACGAACTTGAAATTTTGTGTAACACAATCTAAGAATAGTGTTGTGTATACTAAAAGCTAATACGGTGTTGTGTATAGAACATGATAATAATGTTGTAGCATAAAACACATAACATCAAATAAATTAAAAATAATACTTATCATAAAATATCGGGTTGTTACAAAAGTAATATATAATTATAATAAAGGGAGCCCCACATTTTATTATTTCAAATAATTTTAGGACTCTATTAAATAAAATTGGTAATTGAATTTAAGAAAATAATTACTCCAAAATTGGTTGGTTTTATATTCTAAATTCATCCAAAATGATCACTGGTACTTGGTATGTGATGATTACTTCTCAAAATAGTTCAAGAAACATAGGTGCATGTCAATAAGAGATGGGGGATGAGTCTCAATAAACAAAATTTATTAATAACTATTCATAAGATGAAACTGATGAGTATGAAATTTTTATCCTTCAATATAAATGTTATGGGGATGGAAGTCGGAGAACTACTATCCCTTGAATAGAAAATTTATTGCACCAAAATTATAATATTTCCTTATAGTTGAAATGGATTCATGATTTCATAGTCTTGCTTATTTTAGACAATATAGGGAGGTTCCTAGTTGGAGTAAATGTAATAAAACACAATGTTTTTGGGATTGATTCAGGATTTATTTCCCTAATTTGATATATATATATATATATATATATTCATTTCAAATAATGATTTAATTTTTTTATATCATGTAATTGATGGAATTTAATGAGTATGATTAATAAATCTCATATTTCTAAAATCATAAATGTTAAAAAAAATTATCAATGATTGTTTCTTGAAGTGGTGTGTATATTATCATAAAAATGTAAATTAATATTAATTCATACATGATTCCCATAATATGTAATGTTTAAATATGTTAAAAGTGATTCACCAATATAGAGGATTAAATGGTTAACAAGGTATTAAATTAAGATAGAAGGCCCCAAATATAACAAAAATTTATCAATAATTGATTAGATAACTTGGTTTTGTACATAATGTATCTTGTAATCCAAATATTCCTAATTTGGATCAAGATACCACGAATATATCTTATCTTTTTATAACAAGAAACATTTTTTTTCAAAACATCCACTTCCCTAACTTAAAAATGGATACCACCCATTCCCCTTCAAAGATAAACCCAAAAATTAAACTCTCCCCCTGTATTAATCCACCCTTTAAGAAGTGTATTTAAATCTAAATTTCGTATTATTTCTTATAAGGAGTATTGATTCAAAAATTAACAAATACTTAATTTTTTTCCATATCAACTGGAGAATCAAGTGAATGATGAAAACATTTCAAATTTATTTAATTTTTCTTATAGAAACTATATTCTCATTCCATTGATGGAACAAGATGAATTCACATTACACTCCAAAACAACTAAAGACCATATAGATGAAATAGAAATCATCTTCCCTAAAATTTATGAATGAATAAGTGGATGAATTCAAAAAATTTATTTTTAGGTAAAGGTATTAATGAATAAGAAATTAATGATCTTAGGACTATGAATATGAATCCTAAACAATCATTTTTATATGATGTTCAAGGATTTCATCTTATGGGAAACAAAAAGATAATTAATAAAGATGTGAAAATTTTTAATAGAGTTGGAATTCATTGAGGAACTTTTTCCAACAGCTAGAAGAGACTTGATAGCAACTCTGTAAGTTTATATTAGACTTGATAGGGACTCAA
The DNA here is from genome assembly GCA_963277665.1 of Viscum album. Classification (NCBI taxonomy): domain Eukaryota; kingdom Viridiplantae; phylum Streptophyta; class Magnoliopsida; order Santalales; family Viscaceae; genus Viscum; species Viscum album. The sequence continues at coordinate 1,747,058,105 of OY728140.1, forward strand.
GTGGCTTCCCCATAAATATAAGAGACTTTATTTGTGATAGGGGTACATTGGTTTTGATGTTGATCTTTTATATAACCAGTTTTCATAATAGAAATATAATTAAAACACCCCACCAATCAATGGTACATCACAAAAAACCATAAAATGACTTCATATCACAAACCTCAATCAACATTTGACCCATCCATATCGACACATCCTAATAAATCACCATATTTTATGTTCATTTTTAGGTCTGTTTCTGGAATCACTAACACGTTTTTTTAACACTAAACCCATTTATTTTAAAGATGTTTCCAAATTACATGTTGAAAAAACCTTTTTAAACACACTTTTGAAGAGACCGGATATTTTTACATTACTAAATTTAATTTAATATTAAAAATACCATCTTAAGACCACATTAAAAACTCGAAAGGATGCATTTTGAAATTTTAAAACAGAAATTGAAATAAGTTTTTTAAAAATTCCACATGAAAACTCAACAATTGTTTTCAAAACCCTTAATGGGATATAAACCCCCTTTTTGATAAAAATTGTTAGCATGAAGTGATTTTTTTAAATAATATTAAAAACCTATAAATAATAAACTAATGGTTTAAAACTACTTCCATAAAAAGATGTACACATTGAAATGTTTAAATATTTAGAGGTTCAATTTAAAATCACTTCATGAGTTTCAAAATACTAAATCTGTTTTTGTTCATTTTATGGGAAAAACTCATTTATTCCTTTCAAACGCCAAATTAACATTTAAAACCATGTTTTAATTTTTAAAATTGAAATTTAAAATAAGAATAATCCTAAAAATGTTAAGTAGGCCACTAAACAGTCTGATGAAAATCCTGATTATTAAACATTTCATAAATTTTTTATAAAGATGGCACGAATAAAACATTTTTTGGAGGACATGAGTAAAAATAAAATTGAAATCCTAATATTACTGTCCTCGACTACCCACATAAATACCGATGTTCGGATGGGATTATTTCAAAATTAAATCAACAGAAAATTCATTTATCAAAATCCAATTTCATCAAATATCACATAGGAATCCCCAAATCCAAGATATCACATTCTATAATAAAATATTAAGAATTTACATCCAGAAGATTTTACAAATATTCATGACATTGAAAACTATTTCCCAAAAGATCATGAGTCATGATTTTTAAAACAATTCAAAAAATCATTTGAGAACATGAAAGGATGCAAGATTCTCTTAGTAGTCTCTTTTAAGTATCACCCAAAATACCTCTTTCAAAAACATCATATTTTAAGAACAATCCTTAAAAATTCAAAACAAGACTCACAGTTACATATCATATAAACTTAAAAGGATTGATACTTCATTTCTTAATTTTTCCCCTGACCCAAATGGGTTACAAACCTTTATTAACCACAAATTTTATTTAAAACTCGTCCTGAAACATTTTCACAGTGCTTGGAATTTCATGTATCGCTTAAAATGCCAAGAAAAAGTTTTATAAGAATAATTTGAATGCCCAATACATAATTTTAAATTTTAAATACCATTTTGAAGGGAGAATCAGGTAATTTGATAAGTGAGTAACTTGAAACCATATTCAAACCATTATATGAAGATAAAAATAACATTACTATCTATAAAAACCAATACAAAATCCAATTTCTTCCCTAGAAAACCAATGAGTCTAATTAAGACTATTATTAATTAATTAAAACACAAATATAATCACCAAGTAATCAACAATCCTAAAATTAATGAGTTAAGCATGGGAAAAAACTTGGAGCAAAAGAATGTGATGAAAACCTCGAGAATAAAGAGAGGATCCCAGGGGAAGAACGCATGCCCTGGAAATAATATTAGTAACAAAAATCATAATCCAGAACCCCCAAGGCTTCATCCTCGTGTGTGAGAAATGAAGAAGAGGGTGAAAAAAAATGGAAAAAAGAAATAAAAGGAAAAGGAGAAAGTCGATGAGGTTCAAAATTGAAGCGGGATCATTGAACCCAAAGGGTCATGTTTTTGTCATCCAAATTTGTCAAATTCGGATCCTAAATAAGCAATCAATGAGAGAGGTGGAAAAAAATATCATACCTTTGATTTGAGTCTTGATCTGTCGGAGAGAAATTCGAGGAGCTCCGACAACAATGGACTTGCACAAAATCTTGACAACCATGACTAAAATCCGTGTGATTGGGGTTCTTTTAAAAACAATAGTTAGGGTTTTGTTAATGCTTCCAAAATTTTACTGATAAATATACCTTTTATTAGCGTTAAAATATTAAGCATTCGTAAAAGATGTCTTTATCAGTGCTAATAAATGCATAGCTTTATCAGAGTTAAAAAAGCATGGTTCAAAGTCATTTTTCTCATCTCTAAACATTTAGTGCTGATAAATATACATTTTATTAGTGCTAAATCTGTAGCATTGATAAAGGATTTAAAATCATAACTATCTATATAAATATTTTTCAATATATTTATAAATATTTTTATATGATTATAAATGAATTTAAATCATTTTATATATTTATATAATTATATATATTAAATATATTCATTATTTACATATATTTATTATAATTTTATAACTATTTAAATATATTATTATTTACTTACAATAATATAAATACTTTTCAAAAAAATTGTTTATATATTTATGATTGTAAATATATTTACATTTATTTATTTATATTTATAAATATGCATATACATATATATATCATTATACATTTAAAAAATATATATAAATATAAATATAGTAAATATGTTGATTATTGAAATATATTTATTATGATTTTATAAATATTTAAAAATATAATTATTTTTTAATAATTATATAAATACTTTTAAAAAATAATATTTTTATAGTTATATAATTAAATATACATATATATTTATATATATTTATATGATTATATATATTTATATGAATATTTATATTTATGAAATATATATATAGTAAATATATTCATTGTTTAATTAAATTGTTATTAATTTTATAATTATTTAAATTTATATAATTCATTATTTATAATCATATAGGCAACTTTTTAAATAATAATTATTTATTTATAATTATAAATATATAGTTTTATAAATATAGTTAATGCACACTTATCGATATATTTATTTATAAATATTTATTTTTAAAATATATTTTTAACATTATTAATGATTATATAATCTTAAATGCATGTATGATAAAAATGAGTGAAATTGAATAAAAATGGGCACACTTTAAAAATATTGAAAAAAAGGATAAGATTCATTAATTAAATATAAATATTTAATAAATAAGGATATACATTAAAATAAATATGAATAAATGTTGAAAATATTAAGACATGATAAATATATAAATACAAATAAATGTTATAAAATGATTAATTCCAAAAAAAATATTAAAATGAATAAATAATTCATAATTATGAGAATATTAAAAATAAATAACTAAAATTTACTGATTCAAAACATAATATATTAAATTTATCATGTTACTAAATGATATTATAAAAATAATATTAACATTTGAATAAATTACATAAATATATGATATATATGTTTCTATATAATATTTCATTAATTCTATAAATATTTGTGTGTGTGCCTTGTATATAAAAATGCATTAATTGAGTATTTGAATGTGTAAAATTAATTTAAAACATGTTTTATATATATTGATGTGAAAAATAAAAGGTTCTCAATTAATGTCTATTACTCGATATAATTTGTCATTATTTTTAATTAATATTGATTTTTAATTATAAATCATTTTTCACTAAATATAATACCTTTTTAATGTATGTATAAATATTTTGTATTATATAAACCATATTTTAAGAAATATTGTATTTATAAAAATATATATATGAATATATTTCTATATTAAATTTATTAATGAATAATAATGTATAAAAACCATTAAAATTATAAAGACATTACTATGTTTTAAATGAGGACATTTTATTCATTTTCCATATTTATATTTAATAGATATTATTTATTACAATTTTTAATTAATATATTTTATTTATTTAAATTTATAATTGATATATATATATATTAAACTTATTCATTTTTATTGATAATTATTCCATTAATATTTTTAAATAATTTCATAATTTATTCATTTTTAAACATTTTTTTAATTATTGCAATTTATTGATATTTAATTTTTTTGATCAATTATTTTAATTTAATCATTTAATATATCTATATTTAATATATATTATTTATTAATATTTATAATCTATATATATGTATATTAAATTTATCCATTTTCATCGATAATTTTTTAATTAATAATTTTTTAATATTTTTCTTCATTTTGAATTTTGAATTTTTATTTGTTTAATTATTTCATTTTATTCATTTTATGTATCTATATTTAATATATAATATTTATTAATAAAAAAATATATATATATATTAAATTTAGTAATAAATATTTAATTAAAAAAATAATGTTTTTTAATATTTTAATTTTTATTTGTAAAAATTATTTCGATTTTTTATTATTTATAATGACTTTATTTTTTATTGGTTTGCATAAAAATTTATCAAGGGAACGGGCGGGTGCTGTGGGACATGAATATGAAGGTGAGCGAAGACCCTAGTTAAGCATAGGGTGGGCAAAGGCTAGTGTGAGCCAATTGTGAGCCCATATAAGTGTGTGTAGTGTATGGGGCAGACCATCCCCATGGTAGGATTCTGATCAATGAATATTGAAGAATGATATATAAAGAAACTCTCTCTTGTTCTCTGTTTTGATGTGGGACTCGCTAAGCAATCAAGACCTTTATCTGTGCTAAAAAGGTGTTGATAAAGGATACACTTTATCAATGCTAAAATTAAAGCACTAGTAAAGGGTGCCTTTTATTAGCACAAAAAATAAGGTGCTAATAAATAAGACATTTATCAGCCATTTTTTCTAGAGATCCTAAAGCTCAGCACTGTATATATCATGTTTTGTAGTAGTGACATCAAGCTACCACTACAAAAAATATCACCATCTCTTTCTCTATAACAACAAGCCAACCACACTATTTCCAACACTATACTTGAAAAAAAATACTCTTACGGTATTAAAAAACAAATATTGATATCATGCCTCACTATTTAATTATCAATTCATTATTAACATAACAAAAACAAATAACAAATTCCATGTTTTATCTCTATCATTGTATCACTTTCCCAATTATGAGCATGTTTCATCACATCATCAATCGAAAAAATATCACAGTAACATACACATACAAAAAAATATAAATAAAATCATTGAAATCATGTAAACACATATGATTCAACCAATAATTTCAATTTCTTTAGTCCAATGCATTTTTTTCATTATGTCAATTACAATAGTTATCCACCAATAATCTTTCAAGAAACCTTCAATCCCCTATAATATATAATCCTCTTTTAAGACCTTGAGAAAACTTTACCAAACCAAACACTGAAACCTGATCATGAAATTAGGATAATAGGGGATAACAAAAGTGGAAGATAATGGAACCTTAGATCACAAAATATTGATATCACATATTCGTGGTTTATGATCCACCAAGGTATAAGGGAAATAGAGACAATTTCTAAGCTCACAAGTTGGGGGATGAGGAGTACAAAGAAAGGGAGATGGTATGGGAGTCTTATGAGTGGGGGTTGATAGAAAAGGATATAGTAGTGGTCTCACGAGTGGGGGGTCAAGGTGTCATGTGTAAAGTGAAATGAAAAGGGGTCTCATGAATTTAGGGGTCAAGGGTTAATGGAATGAGATATACAAGGTTATTATTTTTTCAAACACATGGTAGCATTTATATTTAAAACTACCTCTAAATAAATAAATTGGAGACACTTTTAAAAACCAGTACTTAATATTTGAAGAATTAGATTATAAAAAAATTTAGCATTGTTTTCTAAAATTAATTCTAGACCATTTTTTCTTAATGTGGGATTATGATTTTGAAATATAATGAATGCTAATTATTTAAATGGTGAGATAATATTTTGCTGACCAGTTGATGATATATTATGTAATATAAATTGGTTGTTGGATTAGCCATAAGGGGATGGATTGTCAGTTTGGAAGGCCAGTTGGAACTTGAGACCATAGGTTGTTGAGATTATGCATCCACATCAAATCTTATCATTACAAAGTTCTAATTATCCTTAGATTATATATTAACTCACAAGAAGTAGTTGATGGGGATGTTGGTTTTCATTAGATATATCAATGAAAAATCATTGATCCCATCTTTAAATATGGGAATTCTTATGCTCTTCCAAGGGTATATGATGAATGATGAAAAGATAGGAAATAAGGTGTTGAGAAAGCCACACACATTTAAGTTTAGATATTTTGAATATCCCGATTTTTTATGACAGAGTAGTCGATTATATGGTTTCCATTCATCAATTACTTTAGTATAATGATGAAATGGATTCTTATAAATGAGATATACTTCATAGAAATGTGTTTTATAATTTTAATGCTCGTGTTTATATGGACAAATAATATTATTTGAATATAATTCTTGAGTTGGTTATCTGGATAAGGATAGAATTATTTTTATCATGTTCTCTCATGATTGTGGAAACTTATGTGAAAGTTGTGGTTGAATACATTGTATCCCATCCATTTATTATTCAAAAAAAATTAGGGATCATTATTTATGGAAATATGGTGTAAAAATGAATGCATATGGTTATATTAGTTTTCAACGATGAAAAGCATTAGGGTGATGAGAATATAACAACACAATTTTTCACCAGAGGGTGACTTTTATTATGCAATGAATTTTACACTTGATTATGTGTAGTTTAATTTATTATCACTTATTTGAATTTAAAGAAAGTATTTTAGTGGATTGATTGATCATATATAGCTGTTTAAATTTAACGATATAATTTTTTATAAAAGGGGGGAATAATTAATTCCCTCATATCATAGTTTCATATTGAAAAATGGATTGATCTATCAAGTCTAAATTGGTTTGTTTATTATAGAGTAATATTTCAATAATATTCAAGTGTTTTTTATTGGTGTACTATTATGGGAAGTAATGTTTAGTGAATTATTAAAATAAATAATAATTTAATTATATTGTTCATTACTAAGTTCTCCCTTATAGATTTATCTTCTATAGAGAAGATAAGGTTTATGGGATTGATCACTATAGAGGTAGCCACTAAAGGGATCATTATATATCAAAGGATCATGTCCATAAATTAATGTATCCTCATGAAATGGGTATATTTATTTATTCATGTGTATTTATGTTGATCCTAACCATTTCACTTCATTTTCTATTATTTAACACACGATCTTGCATATGAAATTTTAGTTTGTTATTCCCAATTTCATAAAAAATTTACGACATTGGATTCATCAAAATATAATGAACGGATTTTAAGATAATCTAGAGAGAATACCTAGGGTTCATTTTAAAAATTCATTGATAAAATTAAAATTTGAATGATTTATTGAGGCAAACTTATATGGTTGGAAAGGTCTCGATGATGAAAATGTGCATCCTTTAGAACTACCTTGATTAGTTTTGTAGTTTATTATAAATATTAGAGATAATATTTACATTTATTCACATTATCTCTAAATTTTGAGGTATTTAGAGTTTGAATCATGAAAATCAACGAAAATTATGGAATCATGGGGTAATTTTTTGATAGGGTATGAATTATTTTTATGTTTGGTGGTGGGAAATCTGGTTAAACTATCAAGGATAGTGGAAGAGGAAATATCTGATGAGGGAGTTCAAGTGACATGCTATTGGGATTCTTAGTCATCTAATTATTCATTAGATATCCTATATAGAACTACATCATCACTTGGTTAGAGTTATTCACAACCCAACATTACTAGCCACATGATTTTTCATAGACGTTTTATCAAATGATCAGATGATACACACACTATCAAATATCCCTAGAAAGGGGTGACATCGTAAACAAAATATACCCAATAATTTATCTTAAATCCTGGATCAAATTGTGGATAAGTCATGGATTGGATGCATCAATCCCTTCTATCCAAGTCTACCTAATCACATAGACAACATGATTGAATGGTGTATATACACCTTGAGTGTTGAGTGTCAAGTGTGTGAGGTGTATGGGGGTGCCACATGGAACCTCCAGATTGGAAGATGCATTGAGGGAACATGGGGGTATGTGAGAGAATGGTTCAGGATATTGAAAAATTTTGATATACTTATTTTATCCTCCAAGACCTAATGATAACTAGTTTACATCATTTTGGAAATGTTAGGAAGATAAGTTAATATGAATTTTATTAAATTAATAGGAAAATTATTATTTTTAAATTATTATTATTTAAATTAGTGTAAACATTGATTAAGTATAGGATTACCAATTCTTATTAAGGATTATGTTTTGAGGAAAAATAACTCAATGAATTGTGAATTTTTAACCATATATGTCAAATTACTTTAAGTTAATCATGTAATATATTACTATTATTTGTTAACAATAATAAATAATGAGTTTTATTAATCTTAAAGGAGATTCATGGATTGTTCAATGTAGTGAGATTGTTATCAAAGAATGAATAAAATGATCCAGGATTAATAGCTCTAGTTTAGTGACAATATGTGTATCCTTAATGATTGTCAATGAAAGAGTTCACTTAGAACTTATTACTGAGTTATCATGAAAAAATAAATTGATTATAGAATTCACTATGAAATAATGAATTATATACAATAATAAAGTGGGATATTTTATGATATAAATTATTACCCAAAGAAGATAGTATCAATTTATGGTTTAAAGGGGTCATCTAGATGATAAATATAGTTTGGATAGTGTTGAGCTAACTACTTAATTGAGAAATTATTTCTTGATATAATTGATGAAAACATAAGAATTGTTGTAAACAATAAACTAAAAAGAGTTAAATGAATGATATAAATGGAATCAATTATATCAAAATAAATAATTTAATTTGTATGAAAAATAAATATGGATAAATAAGTCAAATATTAATGGTTGGATATATTGTAAAATATAATAAATCACTAATATGGATAAAGTCATGGAATATAACTAATGATGAATCATATCCTCTAATGATGAAACGCCTATTACAAAGGGGTGTGGATTCCCCAATAAATTATATCATAAATGTGAAGAAAATGGGAAATGGTTTCACTAAATTTAAATTATAAAGTGGTGTAAATATTAACAATAATGATTTAGGTATCTTGAATTTGGATAGGAAACATAGTAGAAGTACACTAATTTCATTAAAACAACATGAACATGACTTATAATAAGGTAATTGGAATCTTTGTTTCTGTTATGTGGCTATATGGATTGTTTATTTAAAATATCTATATGATATTGAATTATCATTCACATTCCATAGGTTTTAAATTAGGAATCCACTAAGGATGGAAAAGTAACTAGATTAGAACTCGAAAATTATCATGTGGCAAATAAGGGGGAGCCTTAATTCCGATTCAATTAATTATTATGTGTACTTATATACCCTATGATGTGATGATTCTTTTGGGAGTAATATGTCAAGGGTTATAGGATACCATAATGATATCCCTTACACTCACCCTCTCACTAGGGATAGAGTGGGATTCCCATTAACTTACCTTCATCCACCACTACTCTAGGTAGAAAAAGATGATTAATTACACATATATCTATCCCCACTAACCCACATACCTAAGATGATATTGATCATATATTTCTATAATATGGGTTTATATAGATAATTCCCCCTACATATTTAGAATATGATAGGTGGAGATGGTTAATTCCTTTAACATTCTTGATATGAGAATGCAATAGATGGTAATTCACCCGAGTGGTAACCCAAAATCACTCAAACAACCCTATGATTTTAGTGGATGATGATAAACTATCTAATATCTCTCCTTTTAAACATATCTATAATACTTAGATGGAATAGATATATAGCTGAAACCACAGAAATTTTAATTTCTTAATGTTTCTTGTTATATAGATTTATCACTGGATATGTTTATTTTATTATTTTTTTAGCATAGATTTAGAGATTTTTGTTTCATCCAACACTTTTCAGAGAGATAGAGATTTTTATTTCTTTGAACTCTTCAAAGATAGTTAAATATTTGTGTTTCCCCCAAAAACATTAGAGATAGGTTGAGACTTGTATTTCTTTCACCATCTCATGATTATTTCATCTAAGGTGAATTACTAGGAAGAGAATCCATGAAGGTATTGTAGGATTAGTTTTATATTCTTTATAAATAACAATAGTTATTTGTTGATAGTGATGAAATTAATCCATGGGAAGTTTAATCAGGATTTATCATGGATGTAGTACTATATGATGATGGTGATAGGTGATTTAAAATTTTATACACTTCACTTATTGTTGATGAACATAGATACTATATGTTTATAAAGTCAACTCAATTGTTAGGATAACCATATTGAGTTTTTTTAGTCATCAATGTATGTACACTTTCCATTTTTCACTTTTTTATGACAATAAGATGATATTCAGGATGGGTGATCATAGATCAAAGGGATTTATGACTGATATGGATAGGTGGTATAGTATAGATATCATCATGGAGGCTTCCTTCATGTCATTAATATTTGGTATGACATTTATTTTAGATTCATTGTTTGTACTTTCTGATTAATATGTATCATTTTAAATTATATCTTGGATATTTTGGTCATATATTTGCATTTATTCCATTTTCCATCTTATTTTTTATGCATGTCATGGTGGATGATGTTTCATGATAACATTTGATATGTTTTATTAGAGGGAATTATTCCCTTGGTTGTATGGATCCGTCAAAACTAGTCACGATCCCCTATCCATATGGTGGTAGGATTAGGGAGTTCACCTAATGATAAGTTGTGTCATGAAAAACTAAAAATACTTTAATCCATTCTTAGAATCCCTGATGGTTTATCGTTAGGTGATTGATCCACTACCATCCCTTATTGGATTCCATGTATATATATAGTCATGTGTGTTTTCACTTGCACATCAATATATATCCTCACATAAGTTCCCTTTCTTATCATATGAAGGAAAACATACATATTTCTATCCATATCCATATATATATATACATATATACACACACACATATATATACATCCTAACATAGGTGGAAAATATCCTCAGAGGGAGGAACATAATCATTTATATATATAGTTGGTATACCCATATAAATCAATTAATATTTTTATCAAGTTGTGAAATACTTATATATACAATATACAATAATACCAAGATTTTATATATCCAACACTATACTTTTCAGCATCCAATCATGTTCAAAAATTAAATAAGTGAATATTGTGGCCTATAAGAATATTAGAACTAAAAGTAACCCTATGTGAAAACATGTAACTTGGTATAACAAAAATAGTCGTTTGTATTGTACCATATAAACATATATTGAATGTCAAAACTGGAATAAATTAATAAATAAATCATATCAAGATATATTACTTAAAATTCCATGTAATAATAACCATAACACACTATAGTATAATAATAAAACACTTTTGTAAATATTTTTTGGATGAAAATAGTTTTTTAATTATTCTTCACTCTACCTCATTCCATTTATATCACATTCCTTGTGAAAATACGAGATAAAATAAGTGGTCACCTTATGAATGATTTAATAAAGCCTAAATCACATACTAGAGATAAATAATATGTCACTATATAAATGATATATTGAACCTAATGTTCATTAATTACTAGCCCTGACTTCAACTTGGTAGAATAATGACTAAAGGAGAAACTGATTTATAACCCATAGGTGCACCAAAGGAATGACCTTTTCAAATATTCAGGGAGAGGAAAATCGACCTAGGTGAGTAAATTCACATGAAAATCAGTTATAATGAGTGGAAAACTATATATAGAATCTATAACTGAGAGAATAAATAAAATTTAGATCCAAGGGTTAATTTGGGTTAATTATATTAAGAAAACATTCAATTTTAACCCCAAATTATAAAACATTTCAGGTTTCTAGTGGATACTTAGTATATGGCTATTAACTACTTGATGGATACACCTATAAACATTTTCCTACACTAGAAACCTCTGGGTACCTAGTACCCTACCACTAGGTACTCAGTTTTATACCTACACCAAAAGCCTCTCCTCTTCCTTCATTCTTTCCTCCATTGATCCCTAATCATTATTAACACTGAATTATTATCATTTTAATAGATAAAAAACATAAAACAAAAGAAAATACAAGCTCAAAATTATTAGAGTTATTATAAAAAATCCACCATTAGACTCCAAATCCCCTAGAAGCAACACTATGCTTCTAAAAGAAACAACTCATGTTATTGGTATTGAACTTTGACTTCTAATTCAAAGGATTCATCATAAATTTGACTATGTTTGCATCATACTCATTCCAAAAGAATAATTTTCTCTCATAAGATATTTGAACCTAAAAAAATTGTATAAATATATTCTTAAATGAAGTATCCACTAGATTAAATCTCTAAATAATTTAAATGAAATAACATAATTTTTTATCTAGTGGGAATCCTTCATCACGGGTTAGTCATTCATTAAAGTCCAACCTAGAAATTATCACCTAAAAATAATCTTAGAAAAAAGTAATGAAATAAATATAATTAGAAAATGTTATTTCAGTTTATACATACAAAATATAATGTATATATATATATATAATTTAATTCCAAATCCATTTCAAAAAATAAATCGAATCTTTTTATTACTAAAATTTCAAATTAACATTTTTATCCTGGAAATATATATCATAATATCACATCCAATTATTCATTAAAAACACATGAGGATATGAAAATGTGTATTTTACTCAATTTTTAATATGGAATAAATGATTAAATCAAATAATTAAAATTAAAATGGATAATAAATATAGACTTCATCACTCTCCTACACATAAACATTACCCTATATGAAATTTATTATTTATTAGACTTCCTAAAATTTGGAAACAACCTAATCAATAATTTTACCAGTAAAATAGTCCCATGATTTTATAAAATTAGAATACCATTTAAATTTTAACAATTTATTAGACTAAATTTTAAAATTGAAGCATCCATATTATCCAGAAAAACTAGCATTCATTCAAATTTCCAGAATCACACAGGCAACCTGAAAAACAATCCCAAACTAGTCATGATGGGATGCAAAATGTGAACCTAATATCCCAATCATCCTAATATAAAAACTTATATAAATACATTTTCAAATAAAACATAGATATTTCCAAATAATCTCTCCAAAATACCTTATCAAGAAAACCCATTAGATAAAGAAAATATTTTAAACAAATCAAAATTAATTGGCACTATTGTTTCATGTTTTATATTATACATGTGCACATGAATGAAATTTTAAGAACCAATAATTTGAGAAATTTAAATAATTTTACAATTCATAATACACCAATAGTTTCAAAATCATGGTTTATATGTTGGATTTATTGAATATTTTTACATTTTGGAAAACAACTAGAAATATTGAAGGATTTAAATAGATTCATAAGACATGAAACAATAAAACTCAAGTATATATAACAAATATATCAAATAAAAAAACATATTCAACTATGTTAATGAAAAACATATTCCAAAAAATTGTTTTACAATTCCATTTAAACTGTATTTTATATTAAATTCATTTAATGTGTAAGAATAGTTTAACTCAAAATAGTTCCAAACAATCGAGATAAAATGAAAAAAAACTTATATTCTTTTGAAAAGAAATGTAACGTGATTAATTTATGAGTTTAAATTAAAATCTAGGAAATTCTAAAATCCATATGAAATTAAAACTTACACATATATTTAAAACAACTTTGTGACCTACCTCACATGAATTCTAATGTCACTCTTCACTCAAAATAATAAATATTTATAGTGTTATTCTCATACATGGAAAATGAATATTTACTATAGGCTTGTAAAAGTTATAGTTTACCCACAATATGAAGTAATTAAGATGTAATCATTCATGAATTATTTTAAAAAAAATCAATGTCTTAAGTCTATTTTGTAAGCATTTAATAGTGAATATTGAAAATAATGGGATTTACTATTTAAATAAAACACATATGTAAATTCATGTTAACAAATGAAGGATCCCTCACTCTATTCCCCTCATAATATGTGACTACCACACTCCCTTTTTTATTTTGGCCATGAATTATTATATTTCAATGTAATAAATACTGAAATCCTTATTCTCTATTTTATTTTTTATTTTTTGATCAGAATGGGATTCCAATTGATCATTATTAATGAATAGTGATCCTTGAACTTAATTTTTTTTGTTATGGTCAAGAATCATAAAAATAATTATATTGTGAATTTCAATCCCATAATCTCATTTTTTACCTTCCACATTGTTTCATTTTTATGTACACTTTTTCAGGATAATAGGATGTTAAAAATGAAATATAATTGTAAAATGAATCATTATCATTCTCAAATCTCTCCAAATGATAACACACACCGAACACATTATCCTTTCAGTTAAATTCTTCATAATAGTACACATGAATCCATCTTACACACTCATTTTTGAATAATCATGAAAATATATTTTACACTGAAGGTCGGAAATGGATAACTAATGTGGCTTAAACATATAAGGTCATTCATGATATTATAATGGCCAAAAAAATTTTTTTTCATAAGATAGATCCAAGGATATATGTGAGATATCCAATTTAATTCCTTATTCATATTGAAAACATCTTGTGAATTATAAGTACTTGAAATAGAATTAATACATGTTCTATTTATCAAAAAAAATCATGTTTATTTAAAGAAATTAAGGGATTTAGAAAGAATATATATTTTCAAAAAATATCTTTTAGGATGGTGATTTTAATCTAGGATAGTTACAAGTAGTTTTGAACAGCAATTTCTAGTGAAAATACATTTTAATTCTTATAAACCAAATAAAAAGAAAAAATACACATATTATAATCCATTAATTATTTTTCACATTAATAATTAGACTAAGATTCTTATTAATGACTTAGAGTTAAGAAATTGAGTTTAGTTATCAAGTTTTATCCAAGAAAGTATATAAATAAAATTTAAAATATTAAAAATAGATTTTCAAATGATAGAAAACAAAGAATAATTTAAAAAAATAACACTTGAAAAACATACCAAAAAATACAGGGAAAATAATGGATAGCCATTTGTCACTCCATCTCCCACATCAATTTTTTTTTATATTCCAAAAATAAACTCAAAAATTACCATATTTTAAAAACAAATTAATTATAGGATAATAAATAAATCAATATTGAAGAAAGTGATGACTTGGAAGATGTCATTCCATCGTGAAAAACCTTAGAGAATGTATGATTCCCTTTTCATTAGCCTCTAATGGTCTTCAATTTTCACAAGAGAAGTTTTCCCATTCATATCACCTACAAATAAGTTAAAAATATATATTATTTAACTAAAATAAATAAATGATAACATGCATAAATTTTTATTTTAGGAATGGAAAAAATCCTAATCAATATTCAATTGAGTTGTATAGTTGTTTTTCATATTTTAATATGTAAGAAAAAAAACAAAAATTATATTAAACAGGGATTAAAGTAAAATAATAAAAAAAAAGTAAGATAAGGAATTCTTGTGATGAACCCCACAAGTGGTTCATTTATTTTGGCTATACATATATAGAAAAAGACACAAATCATCCCAAATATTAGGTTTTATTATGTTTATTCAATAAGAATATACTTAATTTTATCCAATAATTTCCCTAATTCAACTTCTTATTAGGTAACCGTTGTTGAGAATTGATGTTTTCCACCCTCATAAGAACATTATTGAAGACAAAAAGTGGTTGACCAATTATGTAGGGGTGTTCCTCATCAATTTCTACTGAAGTAGTTGTGACTTCTTCAATACATTTTAACTCCATGGAATCATTAACTTTTTTATTAGTGGGAAAGAACCTTTATAAATAATTATTCAAAAAACTGGACACTTCCTCCATTTATACCATAGTGTTAATAACATTTAACTAGGGCTCTTATATCGTTTATTCCAATCTTGGATCCTCTGTAGTGGATTAATTTTGTTCTTCTATACCTAATGAATAAATTATGAGTGATGATTATGAAATGTTAAAATATAGTAATCCAATATTAAAAACTAGTTTCAATGAAATTGAAATAAAATGAATTAAATTAGAGTCCATCCCACTTGAGTGTATTATCTTTTATAGTCATTTCCTTGTGCATTGACTCATGGAATATTTTTTTAATTTATGTTAATAGTTTTTTGTCTTTATGATTTTATTAAAAATATTCATCATCTAGTGGTTTCTTCCCTTAATTTTCTTCTTCCTACTTCAAGAAAATTATAGTTTCTTAATTTTTTAAATCAAGGATATAGAAATTGGATTTCAAATTATTTTCAACTAATCTAAAATGGGTTCAAGTAGAAAATAATATCCCTGAATTTATTTAGCATCCATACATTATCTAACATAAAAACCTTGGTAAGGAGATATTAATTTATTTGGATGAAGGAATTTAATGTTGTTATTCAACCTCTTTGATATCCACTTGAGTAAAAACTATAGCCACTAATTCTTTATCTTGTGGTTATGATCATTTTTCTATGGATTTTTTGAGGTAAAATTCATTATTTACATGATTTTCTCAACTCAATGATCTCATCATGTTTCTTATTCATATATTAATCCATTAGTGAGGATATAGTAAACATTTTCCGTATATATGGTGTCAAATCATATTTATCGTGGCATAATGGGGGTATTTTAAGTTGAGTATTGGGTTCACTATTATAGTTTCACACATCCTCCCATCCATTATTGTATAATGCTTCTATATTTTTCTTTTCATGTGGAAATTAGGTAGATTTAAGGGACTATAGGATTATTGAATGGTTAGTGTCAATTTAGTTCATGGTGAGGTTTCTGACCATTAATGTATGCTCATCAAATTTTTTAAATTGGACATAAATATTAGGTTCTATTATAAAATAATGGACCAAATTGATGGTGATTATATTATTTAAGAAAAGGCATGAGAAAAATAAAAGAAATAAAATCAAATAAAACAATGTAATATTATCTAAAAGTTGGTGAAAAAGCAACCAATTTTGTGAAACTCACCATCAATGATTCTAAATTTGATAAGGTGATTTCATTAACCTCTATCGAATAACATTTTAAATTATCTGAAGGTTATACCTTAGAGTATAAGACAGGGTATTTTCTCTAAGAGTTATCAAAACCAGTTATACTTCATATCATTTTTTTTAGTTCTTATAATTTTAAAAATTTTAAAACAAAGTGAATATGACTTCATTTTGTGAAAATAAAAAAAAATAAAAGATAAAAAAAGTATTATTAGTAAAGGTGTTAATATTGGTTAGAGTATATAGAAAGAGGGGAATGGGATGAATTTATATTTTAAAACTTATAATCAAATGAAAAATATATATTCAAATCTAAATGATATTTAATTTATCAAATATTTAAGGGATATAATTGATAAAGTGATAATTGATAAATTTGACCTGCATAAAATATTTAATCTCAAAGAATATTAATCATGGAAATGATCATATCTAACTTATATAATTATACTAATTTATTTTAAAATGATGCAAAAAAATAAACTAAATTTTATTTAAAACAAAATTTATATAGAGTTCAAAAATTGCTTGATGTGATCCCCTATGTCTCCAACCATTGACACTAGAGCTCAACGATAAACATAAATTGGTATTATATGTGATGAAAAAACATTTTATTCATAATTTTTTATTTTGGGAACCATATTGAGCTTCGTTGGTAGCCAATGAACCCATGCGTCCATTTTGTAGAGTGAAACCCCTTTGGATAAAGGTGACGAAAGGAGAGAGATTTTCTTAAGAAAACCCCATTACAATGCCTATTATAAATCACTAAGAGGTATGGTTAAACATTAAGAAAATATATTTCATAGAAAAGGGGAGAAAATATGAGATATTGAGTAATAATAATGGATCTGGGAGTGGAATGGATAATTCTACCAAATTTAACATTGATTTGATTAGAGCACATCGT
Source organism: Viscum album (assembly GCA_963277665.1). Lineage (NCBI taxonomy): Eukaryota > Viridiplantae > Streptophyta > Magnoliopsida > Santalales > Viscaceae > Viscum > Viscum album. The sequence continues at coordinate 1,747,076,242 of OY728140.1, forward strand.
TGTGATAAAGGTGTTACTTCCAAGGGACAAGGGAGTCCTTTTATTTTATCCAAGAGGTCCAAAAACTTTTTGGAATTCACCATGTGTAATTATACTAAAGTATAATTCCATAAATTATATTTTTTACCAAATTAAATGCGTTATTGGACTAGTATATCTAGTTCCATCATATAACTGATAGCCTGCACCAGGTAGCCGAAGGGATGTTAGGAACTGGGGGTTCTTTTGGAACTTGAACTAGCTAGCTAATATACCTCACTAACTGATCGGTGGACTCCTAGACAATGAGATCTCTTCATTCATCACCACTGGGTAGTAGGTGGGCATTCTACTCACTAGGAACTCTATACACCTGGAACCGACTAGCTATTGCATCCTGCTACATCCCATATTCAAATCAGCCTCCACCACTCAATTTTTTACATCTTCTATGTATCTTATAACATGATTTTGATGATTTAAACATGAAAAGATATGTGTAAAATAATTTAAAATGATTTAAAATGATCTTTAATACGTTATTGATTTCATAACTTATAATTCAAAATAAACACCAAAAAATACTTAAATGAAATTGTTAGAAATAATGGTGGGTGTTTTTATCATGAAAACAACATGATAGAGAGAGGGGTATAAGAATATCCTTTTTTAATGGGAAAAAATACTTAACATAAAATTATATATTAAATGAAAATCATGAGTAAAAAAATATATCAATGTAATGAAATATTTTAATATAAGAGATACATGTATTCTGTATTGATATAGACTTATCAAACATAGATATTACACCATTTTTGAAGAACATTTTTTACATTACACAAAAAACAACTCTTGTAATTGAAAAGCTATAGTGCCTTTTGAAACATTGAAACACAGAAAGCTCATTCAAAGGTAAACTAAAATATCTCCCACTTTTTTCTTCATAATTATCTCCCTTATTAGACATATCATACATAATCCATTTCTTCGTAACCTGGGTAAAGGAAATATAAGAATTAGTGAGAACAGGTTCTCGGTAAGGGTAAATATGGGATATACATAAGAATAATATAAAGATAAAGGGATGGGAACATGAGAATAATATTTGAAAACTATACCAAGCATATCGAATAACATAATACCGAGTCGTGAAAAAAAATTATGTTCATAAGATATAAGTAATATAATAGTCAAAGAACAATATCCATGAGAACATAAAGATGGCATAATAGATAGATTTTTGGCGTACACATTAGCATATAAAATCATTCCTATAGTATTTAATGATCAATTCCAAGGATATCATAGCATATTGGGTTCACTACCTAAACCATCATAGTAGTCAAGGATCACTCGCAAGACCTTCATAGTGGACAAAGTACCTTACCGAACCATGTTCCATTCTTCTTTAAGTATTGTCTATCTCATAAGATATAAATCTGTATCCATTACATTAAAGGGAGATATAGGTCCCACCAATCACATAATTAAAATAACACTATAATAACAAATAAAATGAAATTGGTTTCATTAAAATTTAATCATATCATAACCTATGGAAAAGACACAAGTTTCATAATTATTTCATCATATCGTTATATCATAACTCGTGAAATGAAGAGGGGTTCATAAACATTATATCATAGTGTTACCTATGTATGAAAAATGGGTTTCATAAACATTATTCCATCATAAACATAAACCATTAATAGAAAGAATAATAATGATACACTAAAATCATATCCATAATAAATAATATGTACTGTTAACAGATGTCATCTTAAATGGAAAATGATTTTGAAAGGTAAGTAACTTTGAAAATTTCAAGAAGAAAAAAACTTTTCTTTAAAAATAAATTTTTAAAACTAAAAATAATATTAAAAAATTATGAAAATCCTTTTTATTGAAAATAAAATTGAAAATTTATAAAGTAATCTTCAAAAAAAATAATGTTAATAAAGTAATGAAATTTTGTTCATGTTATATATGTTAAAACAAATATTCCTATAGAATTTTCATTAAAAGAAGAATGAGAAATATTTGGAAAATGACATGAAGATTAATTTAAAAAAATTAAAAAATACATAATGGGAAAATTTTAATTAATTAACAAATTTAATAATATTTAAAATAATTTATAAAACATTTTTAGAAAACATAGTTTTTGAATAAAAAGGTTTTTCAACTGAAGAGAAAAATAAATATGATTTCTATTCAAAACATTTTCTCAATTGTTTTAACTGTGATGTGTGTTAAAATGGTATTGTTAATTAAAAATATCATGAATAAACATAGGAGAATAAAATTCATTATAATTATTGAGTTTTAGATCATTTTATTTCAATATTTAAGTCATAATCATAAATAATCATGATAAATTATGAGATTGTAACATAAAACCATTACAAATTTGATAAATTTTCACAATAATCACCATGAAGGAATAATTTTTATAAAAACAAGAAATGTCATGATAATAAATAAATTCTTGATATTACATTGAAAAAAGTTTGTATATACAACTCATAAAATAAGATAGGCTCATAACATAACATATGACTCAAAAGTGGTAAATTATTAAAAACATTCATTACCTGAAGTCTTGACTTCATTTAAACATATTAAAACCTCTTGTATAATACATATGATTTTATTATACATTTATTACATAACCATAATCATATGTAGAATACCATATATTACTTTTTTATTACCCTTTATTACCTATTTATCAATAATTCCATGATAAAGTCATGTTTCAAGCCATAACTACTTTATTTTTTGATTATATTTTGATTTATTATTCTTGGTCCTATTACATTGAATATTGTTCCATAATGTTAATATTTATTACAATTATATTTATATAATATATATTCATTATATATGTATTTATAGTAATTCATAAGTGATAGAGTTTGAAAATAAAAGACAACATTCATAGAGATGGTATGTCGTACGTATGCATGAGCACTGTTTTAATTTTCAAAATTGATTGAAGTAAATAAATGAAAATAATTTATTATAATTAAATTATAATTTTTATTTCATATATTTCACATTTTTTCATTAAAACAGTTCTTATTAACATCATTATAGTGCATGAATGAATCACATCGCTTTGCGAGGTGGTAATCGGTCGTACACACGAGCGGCATTATCATATTCCCATATAATGGAAAGTATGAAGGAATGTGTGGTATAATAATTCAAAAATAAGAATAATAATATCATAAATATCATATATAAACATTTAATTCATCATTATAACCATTTGTAAGAGGTGGTAATTGAAAAATGAATGACATCGGTTTGTGAGGTGGTAGTCTGTTGTACAGACGAATGATGATTTCATAACCCAATCGATTTAAGTGGAGATTACTGTAGGTAATTACCTTAACATAAAAAAATATAATTATATTTAATATATTTATTTTATTAAATAATTATTTTTTAATAATAATTGAAGGAGGTTTATGATGTAAAAAAATAAAAATTATCATTAAAAAACATTACCTCCTATTCAGGTAACCCAATTAGGGTTGAACCAAAAGCCATCCTTGCTAGTATTTATACATAAAATAATGATTATACTATTAATTTATTGAATTAGGTAAAATATTTGGGTTTTTTTTTCAAAATAAAATGGGATTTATGGAGTGAATATGATAGGATAGGGGTGGCCTTTTATAAGTGAGGTGAGTGGCAGACATATAATGTTTTGAAAAGAAAATGATGTACCAACATTTTTCATTGTAAAAAGACTCAAAAATGTATTATTATTGATATTTAAAATTTATATTCTATAAATAAATCAATAAAACATACATTATAAAATGTTTAAGGTCCTTTTAGACCTTTTATTTTTAGTTTAACCCCCGGTAAGCCCATTTTTACATCAACCACTCTAATTAATTTTTACTATTTTCAATATTCATTTTTGAAAAAAAATTTGTTTACATTTTTATATAATATAAATTATTATGATTCAAAATATTGAATCCATTTTTCCAAATTCAATTCAATGATGTGTATAAATTATTTTAAAAATTTACCTCAATAACGGGATGAGAAACCAGGTTTTCAAACAGATAAAACTCATAAGTTTACAACATTTTTATATAAAAATCAAACATGAAAAAACTACAATGAAGTAAATTAGATTAATATATATATATATATAATTTATCTAATTTTACTATATAAAAAATTAAAATTCAATTTTACCTTTTTAATAATTGAAATAAAAAGGCAATTTTCAATTAAAATTCAGTATTATTCATCAAAAAATTAATAATTTTAGAAAATTATCAAAAACTAAACCTAATATAATTTAGGTATTATGATTTAAAAAAATATTTTATTTAATAAAATATATTTTTGATAAGTCTCAAAATTTAATTTTATTAATTTTCACAAAAAAATCATTTTTTAGAAAATAATATTTTCAAAATATATAGACTTCATTGAAAAATTAAGTACATTTTAATCAGTAATTTTTCATTATATAATAACAATATAATTAATATTAAAAAATTAGTTACTATTATTAATATCTCTTTGTTTAATGACTAGGTTATAATGGATGCATTTGAATAATATTGATAATATATCACAGTTTTGTTAAGACTCATTGTTGGGTGTAATGCAAGCTAAACCCAATGTGGCATGTAATGAAAGCTTTAGACTATACCCACTTCTATAAAAATAAAACTCCAGGGGAAGCAATAAAAATTACCAAGTGTGGAAGAGTATAAATAAACAGAACAATACCATGACATATGACAGTCGAAACCAGAAAATACAAAACTCAAGTGAAAGGTAAAACATGCTATGAAAATTAAAGTGAAAAGTGTCTACAATTCAACTCAAATTAAAGACACAAAAACTCCCAAAATGAATCTGGTTCCCTCTCACATGCTCAAATCCCAAACATAAACATATCATAGGGTATTTCCCTTATCATGATCTACAATAAAAAATTATACTCAGGGGCTGATCAGGCGGCCTGAATAGGGTGTGATTACAACTCAGTAGGCCACCACCAACAATGTCTAAACTGAGTCCTATCAAAATATAGTGCATACAGATTTATGAACCAATAAAAACAATTCAAAATTTAAGCACTTATCATATTGTCAGTTAATCTTTAATCATAACATTAGGAAAATTAAACTCATGTTTCCCATTTGAATCATCATTCATTATTATCATTCATTTGGTGTAGGTTTTCTTGCCAGAACCCCAAATCTCATTTGAAACATCATTCATTGTTATCATTCATTGGGTGTAGGTTTCCATGCTTAGCACCCCAAATCTCTTTGAGTATAGGTCATCTTGCATAGAACTTCTTTTCTCAATTTGTGTAGGTTTTCATGCATAACAACCCATAATCTAAAGATTGGATAATTATTAGGGAGGAACACCGTGTCCAAGTCCAAACTTCTAATCATTCTAGGACTCCATGCCTAGAACAAAAAAATATCATCCATTTAATAATTCTTCAAATCATAATAATTTTTGACTTTAATTATTTACTAATCCAATGATTAGTTAAATATTTAAAAGGCTATTAGTTAATTCAACAATTAACGAAGCACATAACCCCTTTATTAATTAATCAATTAATAAATAAATAAATACCATTCTCATTTGATAATTAATTGTTCACAATAAATTATCCATATCAAATCTCAACTGGTCAAAATTAATTTTTGCAATTAATTATCTTTGATCAACATCAGGACATGTAACTAATTTTCCCAATTAATTATCATTTGGAAACATCAGGTCACATAATTAATTCTCACAATTAATTATATTTTTATATTCAAATAAATATCAAAATTACAATATCAAATATCCAGGATATTTATTTTTACCACCCCCATCACTTGTTCTGTGATTCAATAATCAATTAATCGCTAAGGAAAATCACAAGTAAAATTTATAATCCAATTTATTCCAATTTAGGAATTAAATTATCAAGGGGAATATATAAAATTAATAAAATCATACACATATCATAAATCATGACTATTGGAGTTTGATTTAGACCACCTACCTTGGTTTATTGATAGATGTTAGCCAAATAGAAATCCCCATAATCTGTGCGACACAACGTCGTCGATCAAGCTCTGGATATAAATCTCTAAATCCAAAATTAAGATCAAAGGCATCAAGATCATGAAAATATAGATATATATTCATAATCCTATATCAATATCTCAACCTATAGGTTTATATCTATGAAAATAGTGAGGATCCACCATGAAAAGATCATTGAAAGATAGAGGAAATAATAAAAGAAGCATCGGGATGAAATCCACTTACTGGGAGGAGAGAATATCTTTAATATGGGAATTAAATCTCAAAGAATAGTGTTAGGATCACCTTGGAATCTCTTTAGACGGATTTGAAAACATCTATAACTCATCAATCCCAATCCAAGGTCAAAAATATGGAAGTCTCAGGGGTCCATGTGGTTTTAAAAATGATTTTTGGGATTAAAATCCCACGAGCATGGTTTCTTTAGGAGAGGTGAATGATTAAGAAAACTGTGGTCCAATAGTTCAGACCACTTTACCTAGGTTTTCATGGTTGGCATAGTTTGGTTGCACGGTTTTTTCAAACCGTGCATAAACCGTGTGGACCCCTCTATCCAGTTTTTCACGCTTGACAAGGCATAGTCGCATGGTTTGTCAAACTATGCGAAAACCTTGAACAACCCAATTTTCAATAGTTTTCCTTCAAAGATCACCCAAAAAAACCCAAGCCACTACTCCAAGATTAAGGTACTTAAAATCATTAAAAATTGCATAATACATGACTGAGAAGTCTCTAGAAAAGGCTAGGATCTTACAATATCCTCACCTTATAACTTCTCATCCTCAAGTTTCACTCCTAAACATCCCAAAGATTCCAAGATAGAAATATTGGTCCATTGAGCCTTCATGTTTTTTGCCCATTCCCAATATTCTTATTGAACATTTCCTTTTTACCATAACACATGAACTAACAGCATAATCTTTCTCTGTAACACTTTTTCACTGCAAACCAGTACACTTATCAGATGCTCCTCAAAGGACGCATCAGTCTCGAGGTCAAACTCTTCCACATCAATCATATGAGAAGGGTCAGGGTGATACCACCATAGTTGGGACACATGGAAAACAACATGCATAGTTCTTAATTTATGTGGATGTTATAATCGGTACACCACCAACCCGATTCTCCCCAACACCTCAAACGGTCCCACAAACTTTGGCACTAACTTTCCCTGCCTTCGTATCCTATGGTGAACCAATATAGGTGAAAACCTAAGTAACACATGATCACCCTCTATAAACTCTAGGGGTCTTCTTCTTCTATTAGCATATGAATTCTGTCTCTTTTGAGCTGTAGCCACGCATTTCCAAATCAATTTCACCCGCTCTAATGTCTATTGACTGAGACTCAGTCCAAAAAGATCTGAGTCACCCACCTTTAACCAACATAGCATTGATTTACAATGTCAACCATAAAGTTACATATATGGTTCCATATGTATAGTTCCCTAATAACTACTGTTATAGGTGAACACCACTTAATCCAAGTGCTTCTCCCAAAAAACACCAAAGTCAAGAACACATTTCCACAACATATCCTCTAACACATGTATGGTACACTCTGAATGTCCATTTTTCTGTGGGTGGAAGGTCATACTTTACAGAACCTGTGTACCACGTGCCTTCTGTAAGACCTGGAAAAAGTATGAAATAAAACGGGAATCACGATATGAAACTATAGTCTATGGAACCCCATGAAATTGAACTATCTCTTTCATGTAGAGTTCTCCCAACTGCTCTACTGTAATGGTTTCCTTTATAGGAAAGAAGTGTTCAACCTTCGTTAGTCCATCCACAATGACCCAAATAACATAATTCTTCCAAAGAGACTTTGGAAGTCCTACTGTGAAATCCATAGTCATGTCATCCCACTTCCATTATGGAATTTCTAACGACTGCAATAGGATTCTAAGTCGTTGATGCTCTGCTTTCACCAATTGATAGGTGAAACATCTTCTTACAAACCCTACTATCTCCTTTTTCATTCCTGGACACCAAAATTGTTATCTAAGGTCATGGTACATTTTTGCACCTTAGGATGTACCACCAACCTTGAAGAATGAAATTATCGCATGAGTTTCTCTCACATACTCATAAGCACAAGAACCCGATTTTTCACATAGCTGATCTCATCCTAATCTATTTTCAAGTTTGAAGGTGTCTCCCCACCTTCAAGGATTTACCTCAAGGATAAACACTTCATATCCTCATATTTCTTTTCTTTGATCTGTCTCAAAAGTGTAGACTCCACTACTATAGAAACCAGAATCATCCTCTCTTAACACTCTTGAACTACCACATGAATTTATACTAGTAGAGTCATCATCTACCACTCTGAACATGACTCATGTACCAACTGAGTTTGAGTTTTTCTACTCAAGGAATCAACCACACTATTCCCATTCCTAGGTGTATATTCCATTTCAAAATAAAAGGGCTGAATATACTGTACCCATCTTCACTGACAAAGATTCAATTTGTGCTATGAAAATATATATTTAAAGCTTTTTTGATCAGTAAAAACTATAATCATTTCACCAAAAATATAGTTTCTCCAACAATTAGTAGCATAAACTAATACTTGTAACTTGAGGTCATGTATAGGGTAATTCTATTCATGTGGCCTCAACTACCATGACCCATGAGCAATGACTCTACCCCCTTGAATCAACAAAACTCTGTGTCTGACCTCAGAAGCATTAAAATACACCAAGTAATCTTCACTCGACTCAGGTAATACCATAATTGGTGCTGAATTCAAGTTCTTATTCAACTATTGGAAATCATTTCCACATGCTTCTTTCCAAACAAACTTTATCCCTTTCTTTTTCAAACCATTAAGTGGTTTTTCAATTTAGAATATTTCCAGGATAAACCTCCTATAATAACCATCTAATCCCAAAAAAGATTCAAATATAATAACATTCTTGGTATACTCCCAATAAATCAATGTCAGCACTTTTTTTGGTCCACTTCCACACCTTCTTCACAGATTATGTGCTCAAAAAAGTGTACCCTATCAATCCGAAACTGAAATTTAGAGAGCTTGGACTATATATGATGTTATCTCAGTGTACTCAAGATGATATTAAGATATCGGTCATGATCATCACGATTCATGGAGTACACTAATAATTCGTCCAAAAATTCCACCACAAACTAATCCATGTACGGATGAAATACCTTATTCATTAAGGCCATAAGCACGGCTAGAGAATCATCAACCCAAATGGTATTATGAAAAATTCATAAAGTCCAAACATGCTTATGAAAGAATTACTTGGAATATCAGTAGTCCAAATTCTCACTTGATGATACCCTAATCTCATATCAATCTTTGAGAACACATTGGCCCCCTTCAGCTGGTCAAACAGATCATCGATACGCGAAATAGGATATTGGTTCATCATAGTTATTTTATTCAACTTTTGGTAGTCTATAAACAAACATAAACTCTCGTTGGTCATATTTTCAAAAAAAAAAAAGTGGTGATCCCCAAGGCAAAATACTAGGATAGATAAATCCTTTATCCTCCAACTCCTTCTAATGTGTTTTTGAGCTCTTGAAGCTCAGCCGGTGTAATTCTGTTAGGTGGAATAGATACTAGCTCAACCCCCGGTATGAGCTCAATAGTAAATTCTACATCTCTCTCAGGTGGAAACCCTGAAAATTATTCATGAAAGTCATCCTGAAATAGTTCTACTATTGGTGGAAGGAAATCCTTCCTACCACTCCCATCACCCAGTAAAACACTAGAAACTTTGGTTTTGAGCTCTCTCAGTTTTTGAGTAATTGGCCCAGCTCGGCCTGCATGGACATTCAATTCTCCACAAAGGACATATTGGTCACCCTCAAGAGATACAAAGGTCACTCTCCTACTGTATCAATCTACATGAGCTTGTTATGCAACTAGCCAATCTATACCCACAATCAGATTGAATCCCATTATATCAAGGAAATAGATATTTCAAATGAAACGATGCCCTCCAATATCTAGTGAATATCCCTTACATAAATAGATATCACAAGACCGTGTTCCCAATGTTGTATTGATATTTATCACCAAAATTATAGACTCCACCAGTAGGATCAATCCATTAACAAGATTTGTAGATATTAAGGAATGAGAGACACCAGTATCAAACAATGAAGTAGCTAATTTAGAAGCAACTATAATAGTACCTCTCACTGTCGATGGACCAGCATCACTCTCCACGAGTATAGGCTGCATTTCATGAAACTATCATGCCCCTCTTTCTAGTGGTGTTGTCTAACTCCCTTGAGTATTACCTCTATAATGTTATGGGAAATCATACCCTAAAGCACCACATCCACTACCTCTACTGCCTCTTCCAGAAGAACTCCAGTTTTCATACCTATATGGTGTAGATTACCCCCTTCCCACACTCTAACATTGAGCAGCTCCCCCCGTAGCACCAACTTGACATAGCTTCCTACAAAACATATGTTGGTATCCCATCTTTCCACAAAACTGGAACTCCCCTGGTGGTTGAGGACAATGTGTACCATAGTGTCCCATCCTACTGTACTTCTAGAAATCACATGAGAAAGATCTGGTCTAACTGTTCCTCCTCACTGTCCACCATGTTTTACATTGTCCTGACTAAGATTCTCATTATGGTGCTTTCTGCTCTTAGAAGGAATACTCCCTGATCATCCAGATACCTGTCCAGTACTGGAATCCTCCTTCAGGTTCCTCTATTAAATTGAGAGCATGATTAACCACTTCAAAAAATTTCTTCATCCTAAAGATATTCACCTGAGAATTAATTTCACAATTAAGTCTATCTTGAAATAATTTTTCTAAAGAAGCCTCATCTTCATCCAAATTTGGAGAAAAAACTGTAAATATATGAAACGTTTATTGTGCTCTATTATTTACATGCTTCTTTGTTTCATATTCATAAACTCTGAAGCCTTGTATTTCCTTATCATTCCTGGATTAATGTGTTCCAAGAACTTCTCCAAAAATTCTATCCATAAAATCTCATCAGTTTGACCAGATCGTTCCTGAATGTCCCACCATCGCTTCGATAAATCCCATAACATATAAGTATCTAACTTGACGCTTCTATTAGTCATAGTATCCAATTGGTGAAGTATCTTCTCTATGGATTCAATCTATAATTCAAATCTCTTAGGTCGACCCTCTCCAATAATAGTAAGAGGGTGCTAATATTGAAACTTTGTTGTCAACTCAAACAAGCTTTTCAGAACCTACCCTGTGTATCCATCCATGAATTGCATAAAACGAGAAAATTTATCTTGTAATTGTTCCTATTATTCTTCAAATTTCACCAATGGTGCCTCATGCTCCCATATGGAAGTTCATTTTGGGTCGTACCCCTTGGTCTCTCCCTCAACAAGAATCGTGGAGGCATACTACTACAAATCCAAACAATCATCTTACATCTTATAACTCAACCTTATAACATTTACATAAGAGTATAAACAAACACAATAAGTTTAAACATGTCCCTTTCTTATTTTTCTCACCACATGGCCAACACTGAGGCCTTATCACTACCCTAAACCATCTTACTCCTAGGTCTCAGTTAACAAGGTTATATTCATTCACATTAATAAATTCATCCATTAATTAATCACATAATCTCAAATTAATTATTTCAATAATTAATTAAATAATAATTCTCATTTAATTAATTGAGATTCTCATTATAAACCCATTAATAATCATTTTTCATAATTATTTCATTATCACAATAAGGAAAAACAATTCAAGTTCAACATCTTACCCATAACCCATTTTCCTGTGAGTGCCTAGAATGATGTATGTTACAACAACCCTAAGTTCCAATAATGATGCATGAAAAAACAAATATGAAGCCTCTTTTGGCTAAAAATCAAAATACAACAATTTTCAAAACAAATATCACATCACCCCACAAGTGCATCACCCAAGATGAAATAATATACAACTGTATCAATAAACAACAATCAAAACAATCCCACCATGAGTACGCAGATTTTCCCTCATACCTAGGTTTGCAACTCTGATGCATGAGCTCATTACGAGTCCTCAAATCATCTTAGTATCATGTCTATATTTACAAAAATAGTAATAAAAAAGTATAACAAAAAAAGAAAACCCATATAATATAGCTTTGTGACATCCAAACCTGGGAGCCACTAAATGATGCCCCAGCCGGTTGGCCACACGCCCTCAAGAGCATCTCCTTGTACGCCAGAGGGTGCCGACTTCTAGTGAGGGTATTTTAAGTCAATTTTGGGGGAAACTAGGCCCTCTCTTATAAGAATAAAACACTAGAATACTTAATAAAAATAACCAAGTGTGGAAGTGTATAAATGACTAGAACAATACCATGACATGTGATTTTCAAAACCAGCAAATGCAACACTCAAATGAAAGGTAAAAAAAGTTATTACAATGAATGTTCCATGTTTCTACAATGAAACTCAAATTAAATACATAAAAACTCCAAAACATGTCTTGAACTGTGTTTGGTTACCTCTCCCATTCTCCAATCCCAAACAACAACCAATCAGAAGTCCTTGCCCTTATCCTTTCCTAAAACAACAAATTCTACTCGAGTGCCGATCAGGTGGCCCTAATAGGGTGTGAGTACAACTCATTAGGCCACCACCAACGGTTACTAAAATGATTCTAGTCAAAATATAGTGCATGAAGATTTATGAATCAATAAATAAAATGCATAATTAAAATAGTTATCACATTTTCATTTAATCATTAATCACCACATTAGGCTAATTCAATTCATGTTTCCCATTTGCATCATCTTTAATTATTACTATTCATTTGGTTTACTTCGTCATGCCTTTAAACCCAAATATCAGTTGAAACATCATTCATTATTATCATTCATTAGGCGTAAGTTTTCATGCCTAGCACCCCAAATCTCGTTGAGTATAGGTCATCATGCCTAGCACTTCTTTTCTCAATCAGTGCAGGTCGTCATGCCTAACACCCCATAATCTCATGCTTGTTTAACTATTGGGGATGAACTCAATCTCCAAGTCATAAATTCTAATCGGTCTAGGACGCCATGCCTAGAACCAAAAAATCTCTTCCATATAATCATTCTTTAAATCATAATAATTGTCCACATTATTCATTTAATAATCCAACAATTAGTTAAACATTTCAAAGGCCATTATTTAATTCAAAAATTAACTAAGCACATAACCCCATAATTAATTCAAGAATTAATTAATAAATCAATACCATTCTCATTCAATAAATAATTCTTCACAATTAATTATCCATTTCAAATCTCAACTTTCCATAATTAATTCTCACAATTAATTATCTTTGATCAACATCATGGCATATAACTAATTCTCCCAATTAATTATCTTTTTTCAACATCATGCCACATTATTAATTCTCATAATTAATTATATTTTCATATTAAATTAAATATCTCACTTAAAATGTCAAGTATTCAAGATATCTATTTGGGAAACCCCCCATCATTTATTCCATAAAATCATACACACATCATAAATCATGAATATGGGAGTTCTATTTAGACCACCTTCCTTGGTATATTTACAAATGTTAGTCCAACAGAAATCCTCAAAATATGAGTGGAACAACATCATTGATCAAGATTGAGATTTAAATCCCTAAAACCAAAATAAAGATCAAAGGAATCAAGATCATGAAAATATTTTTTAGATTCACAATCCTCGATCTATATATCAACCCATAGGTTTAGATCTATGGAAATGGTAAATATAGTACATGAAAAGATCATGGAAATGTAGATGAATGAATGGAAGAATCATCGGGTTGAAATCAAAATACTTGGAGAAGATCATATCTTAAATCCAAGATTTCAATCTCATAGAACAGTGTTCGGATTTCTTTGGAATCTTTCCTCGAGGCTTTAAAACACTAATAATTCATCAAGCTTGATCCAAGGTCGAAAATATAGAAGTCCTAGGGGTTTATGTGGTTTTAAAAATAATTTTCAGAATTAAAATCCCACACACTCGATTTCCAGGGCAGAGGAACATGGTTAGGAGAACCGTGTGCCAACTATGCAGAACTCTCTCTCCAGATTTTCAGGGATGGCATGGTTTGTTCGCACAGTTTGTCAAACCGTGATCAAATAGTGTAGAACCCAATATCCAAGAGTTTTCCTTAAAAATTCACCCAAACGCACCCCATGCCACTACTCCAAGATTAAGTTACTTAAAATCTGTAAAACATGCCAAAAAACATGGTTGAGATGACTCTTGAGAAGGTCAGGATCATACAGTATAACACAATCTATCATTTAATTTTAATTTATTTTGAAAAATAATAACTCATAAAAACTCAAGGAGGTACATATTCAAAATTATTCAATATATAAATTAAAATATATTAAATATGGTTTAGGAGAGTGAGTTTATCAAGAAAGTTGTTAATAAGATAAAATAATCTGAGAAAATTATCAATAACTCTCCTTTTGTAAAAAAAATAAATAAATAAAAAGTTCAATATCATTTCCCTCTTTGAAAACAATAAAAATAAGAAACCTCTTCCCCTTTATAAAATAATTGTTTTATAATGTTTATTCTCATTATAAAATTATAAAAATAGAAAAATCTCTATCCATTTGGGATTATAAAAGATTAAATAAGGAGAAGAAAGACAAACTTTAAGAAAAAAAATATTTTAAAACTCTTCTTGACTAAAAAATTCCCCCTTAAAGGATTGAGAGAGGGGTAAAATAAAATAAGTTTTATAACATAAATTTTGAAAAATTGAATAATAAATAGATAAAAGGGAAAAAAATACAAAGAGAAGAAAAAGAATAAAAAGGAAAATAAAATTGGCACATACATTTTCTATGGCACAATTTTCATTGAGAAATAGTTTTACCTCAATTGATTGATTTTACCAGAATAAGTTCCATTGAAATAAAAAATTATTAGGAAGAATCCTAAAATTTCCATTTCATTAAAGCCAAATCAAGAGATATATTTATAGTGACATGCATTTTTAAAAAATTTACACAATATTAAGCTTTTTTAAGAGTGATAAAAAACATTTTTTTGGAAAACATAACCATAGAATATACATAATTGATCATATACGTTTTGAAAAAAATAATTTAAAATAAATTTTAAATTAAATAAAACATATGTTATAATAGGAAAAATATGATAAATAGTTCATGTTTTAGAAGGTATGAATTTAAATATTAAAAAAATATAAAAAGACATTTTTGTGATTTTAAAAGTAATTTAAAATACAAATATCACTATAAAGGAAATTGTTATAATTATAAAAGAGATAAGGATCCCCCTACAGTAATTTTACAATATTGAAAAATGGATAATAGAAAATATATAATAAAAATATATAAAATAATAACTTAAATATTTAAAAAAAATTAAAAAGAGATTATTATTTTTTAAAAATTATCAATAGATAACTTGAGATATCCATAAATCAAATGAAATGCATAAAAATCCCACCATTACTAACTCACATTTACTAAATTATAAATGAACAATGGGTAGAGGCTTAGAGGAAATATCATCGAGTTAATATTTCCTCCTACTAAATTACAATAAGATACCACCATTTTATAAGTGATCTCTTATGAAATGGTTCCTCGTGTAAATATATTTTGTATGAGAGTACTGGATAGACTTTTTAGATAATTGGTGGAACTAGTATTATCACAATTAATAGGGAAATGGTAAAATGTAATTTAAAACTTTATGAGAGTATTTTTCATCCATATTAATTGGGTACAGTAACTCCCAATTGATTTGTATATTTCTTTGTACATAGAAATAGAAACTGAGTTCTTCTTATTAATGCTTCATGAGATGATGGATTTTATAATAAGGTGTAAATTACCACTTTTAGTTTTATAATGTAGTTCGTACAATAAAAATATTTTTCAGAAAAATAATATAATTCATTATTGTTACCTTTCATAAGGATTCATCCTTAATCATCATATAATTTTGACTATTAGTCAAGAACATACTTTTTTTACATTGAGGATCTTTTCAAGATTATATTTTTAGAGAATTAGGTCATCATTCATACATAACATCCAAAATTCATACAAAGTGGAAATTTCTAAAAAAAATTATCCATTTTTTTATAACATAAAACTATTAAAATAAAATATGATTTATTTTTCATCAAAAATCGTTATAACTTTAAAATTTACTTCCTAATTTCTCTTACCCACCCTTATAACATGTGAAAAACATTTTAAAATATGGTATAAGAACAAAAAGTTCAATAAGTATATAAATAGAAATAAATAAAACATTAGTCCATTAATACTTATAAACCCATGAAAAAAATTCACAAATTTATACATTTCACCAATAAAACATACCCTCTTTAGCTTACCTCATAAAATCATATATTTTTTTAGAACTCCATAGAAAACATAAATCATGAAGGAAACTTATGACATCATTTTCGCATCACTCTTACAATTATTGTAGATCTCGTGGATATATAGGGATCAACCTTCATGGATAAAATTTGAATAATCACCGCATAATATTTCAGTAATCTCTTAGGAGAAACCATACTGATTAACTCTATCCAATTACCCAACTCATTGGAGAGCTATAATAGGCTCACCCACCATCAGTTTATTATAGAACTACCCGCAAACATATAAAATTCTACCTAACCATAAAAAAAATAATAACACGTAAATCATGCATAAAAGAAAAATTAAATTTCCACTTTTAAATTAATTTTACTTTTTACAAAGTCATTCTCTCACAAATGAAATACTTTACTTGAAAATAAAATTGTAAACTTATAAAGGAAGAACCAAAACATTAATGTGACATAAAAATGGTAAATTCTATTTATTATGTATATGTTAAAAAAATATTAATTTTTTTATTTCCTAAAAATATTTTAAATAGGCTTTAAAAAAAAATTTTAAACGAAATTCAATTATATTGGGTCTATCTCCTCACGTAAAATCTTTATCTTTCTTTTCATGGGACAATCTTTATTGCTTAACACCTTAAGAGAACTAAAGTTGGTGTTATTAAAAAACTAAGAGAACTAAAATGTGTGTAGGGATTATAGGAAGTTATTTTGGAAGATCTTTTACAAACCAAATAGGTTTTGAAGTTTGAACAGAGTTGGAGAAGAGGTGTGATTTTATAAGAGAGGGGTGGGTCACTCTTAGAATTCTTCAAAATTATTAAATTAATAAAAGTTAATTTTCCATTACTAATGATTCCAAACTGATTTATTTATAATATATAATGATTATAGATCAGAATTACATCATAAATGAGATTTAGACATGTTCTTATTATTTTTTAAAACTTATCTGTTGGTTTTGACCCTTTTTAAACCCCTTTAACTCTTACCATGATAATTTGAATTTTTACTCTTTAAAGGTTAATATAGTTAAAATAAAATTCCAAAATAACCAAAATATACAATTTTTGAAATTTTAGACCTTAAATTAATTATTTTGTTGGATTTCATATTTTTATGAATTTTATATCATTTAATCAAATATTTTTTATTTTAAAATATCATTAATGTCAATTTTGACACTATTCATTAGTGTACATTTTAAAAAATGTCATAACATGAAATATTATAAAAAACTATTTCAATACAACACTAACATATCAAATTAATCTATAAAAGTTTTGGATAAAATAAATTATCTCTAATAAAATACATTTTAATATTTTTAATATCATGTATTTGATTTTTTTATTAAACAATTACTACATCATCACTGTATAAGCCTTTAAGGTAATTATTTCATTCATAAAATTTTATAATAACTTAAAAATATGAATATAAACAATTTAGATTTAAGAATAATATTTATAGTCAAATATATATTATTAATAATCCTATATTATAAATTTTATATTTATTAAAAACATATATATCACCTAATTGACTTTTCTTTAATATAAAATATTGTAAATGAAATAATGTAATCCAAGTGGATCTAAGAGATCATAAAATAAGACCAAGGATAATTTTGGTAGCAAATCACTAATAAAATAAAATTAGAAAATTTATTATGGTGATTTTATAATATATATATTATTAATTTTACCCTTAGTCACAATATTTACCCTCAACTCTTAGAATACAAATTATAATGTTTACAATTCATATTTTCCTAAAATAAAAAGATACTATTTTATAAATTTGGAACTTATGATTCCAAATATAAAATCCCTTATTCGAAATTCATAACACGTAGATTTCTAAAATTAATTTAATATTAATAATGTTGACGGGGTGAGAAAATAGTTAATTAAATTGAAAACATTCAAAAGTTGAAATGTTTTTATATCCAAATTTAATGTGAAATTGATTCCAATAACCTAAATTAGATTAACTTATTTAATAATTTTAAAATTATTCATTATACCGAATTAAAATTATACTTTTAAAATATAAAATATTTAGATGAAAAAATTTGTTTTCAATAAAAATTTTGCATTTTTTCACTTTTCATAAAAAAATGAAACATATCAAAAAAATATTGAAAGTTTAACCAAAGTAAATTTTGAAATTCAACATAAAAAATGAAGTTTATTATTTAAAATAAAATTTATAAATTAATGAAAATTTAGTTTCAGAACAAGTGATCCATTAAAAGGTAATAAAACTGATTTTTAGAAAAATACTGTTCTCAACAATAAAACTAGGTTTATCATTTACACTTTTGAATGTAGTGCCCATTTTTATTTAAAAATTACCATCTAATTAAATAATATTAATATACATGAAAAATAAATATTCTATCATTACATGAGTTGTTACACATTTTGGATAAGACAAATCAATATTTTTAGTTTCTTTCTGATATTTTGAACTCATTTTCATAGATTTAATATGATATTGCATTGGATTTTATTAGAAATGAGAACTAAGAAAAAACTGAACATGATATTAGGCTGGGTCTAAGAAATATAAATAATACCACCAATCATACTTCTATAAATCTTATTATTGACTATCTTACCAGATAAATCATATATTAACTTACAAATTGTACTCATGGGAATACTAATTTCTTTACCATGATCAATTCAAAATATATTTAATTTTTCATTAGTTTATTTTCCGTAGATTAAAAAAATACCCATGTTTCTTAGAGAAATTAGAAAATTGAGAAATAATTCTAGTTCACACATAAATCTCATCTCAAATTCCTTTTTCATTAAATCGTAAAAATCAAAACAATGAGATTCAATGGCAGAGATAAAAATCAAATTACCATCAAAAAAAATTAATGAGTAACAAAACATTTGAGGTGTATTTTATAAAAATGGTTGAATCCAATATTCCCATTTTAAAACCATTTAATAAAAAATAATTTTAAATACAATCATATCAAGCTTGATTGGCACGATTTAAACCATAGAGAGATTTAGTTTGTTTGAATACATAATTTGGAATAAGTGGATTTTCAAAACTTGGTGGTTTTTATAAAAAACATTTTTAGAAATAAAACCATTTAAAATGTTATTTTTATATCAATTTAAATTATTTTGACATTTATATGAGAATTTAATTCCAACAATATTATAATGTATTCTAACCAATTAAAGGGTGAATGTTTTAACCAAAGTCTATTCTTTATTATTGGTTATAACAATTGTCAGTTAAACAAGACTTATTTTTAGTGATATTATCAATCTCATCTAAATTATTTAAAAAATCCCATTTAGAGCTTATAATTGGATGATAAGTATGTATTTCCAAGAGATTATATAAATCATTTTAAGAGAATTGATTTATTTTTTCTTGCATGAAAAGAACCCAATTTTCTATTTTGAGGTCCTCGTTACATTTTTGTGGTTCTACGTGGGTAACAATGGAAAGGTGTCTAACTTTATTTAATACAAATCTTCTAGAACCAATTCCAATTTATATATATATATTATAATTTTCTAGGGGATCATACTTAGATTTCATAAAAAATATTTATGAAAATAATTTCATGTATATTTTTTTAAATTCCAAAAATTTATAAAATAAATTTAAAATCTCTCACTATTGAAAATATCAGAATCATGAGTGTGTTCTACAATTACGATGGTGTATATGAAAATTACATGACTGGCTAACTTGTGGACTCAATATTTTTATATTTTTAATAGTGAGGTATTTTAAATTGATTATATAAACATTTTTAAATTGACATGTGTGAAATAAGAAATTTCCCTTTTTGAGTTACAAAATTTTCTTAAATTATTTATGAAAGAAATTTGAAACCCACTATCATAAAATTAAAAAATTATTGGTAAATATTTTTTCAATACATTGACAAATAAAAGATTTTAAATGACAATTGAGTTAGAAAAACTGATGGTTCATTCATTATCATACCCTTATAATTGCCATCAAATGTGACATGAACTCCGAATCTATCAATTTTATTTAATTCAAAGATATAATAACACATGTGTATTCAGAAACTATTATCTAGGTATCATATATATTTTTGTGTTTTTCTCAAAAGAATATTTTCATATAAAATAAAATTAATTAATGTTTTTTTACCCAATTGAACGTAGGTCCACATATGTTAACTAATAAATAATTAAAAATTCATATTTTCTTAGCATGTGGATTTCAATTAGAAAAATTAAATGAAATATGGATTTATTTTTAGAATCCCATAGTATGAATTGTTAAAATAACATTTATAAATTATGTGATTATTTAATTTTCAATAATTATAATATTTATATTATGAGAAAACTTTAATAAAATATGATTTCAATGGATTTTTTAAAGTGATTTATTATTTGTAGAAACCAAGAACAACCCATTATTTTCCATGTCTTTAAGAGACCAACATTTTATTTATATTATTATCACCTCGACTGAATTTATAAAGGGAAATTTTGTAATCTTTAATGCTAGATTTGGGTGTATCGAAATCTGTTTGATTCATAAATCTTTGGGATAATTCTTATTTTACTTTTAATAGAAGATAATTTTAATTTTTAAGATTATATTTTTCATTAATAGCTTTCTTATATTTCTTATCATGTTATTAATATAATGAATCAATTTTATGAAAAAAAAATTTGAGTTGATCATGAGAGTATTTTATTTATTCATAAATAATGTGATTAGAGGAGAAATAAGAAGAAGAGGACAAATAAAAATTTGGAGAATAATAACAATATAATTAAATAGTAAGAGGGGTACTAAACCTGATTCCTTCCTCAACATGTGTCATAAGGAACTTGGTATTTGAGTCACTTGAAGAAGTTAAAGGTGTTGATTTTATATAGTCATCACTTACACTACGTGTTGTGACTTGAAGTCCTTTTACCAAATTTATTTTCTATTAAATTCTTTTTATTGATGAGGAATTCCAACTTTATGTGACATTTCTTTTCTACAGTACCAGAATGTTACTTCTAGTTTCACTTTTTGACTTACCTTTTTGGATCGGTTAGAAAATTGCTTAATAATGAAGAAATTTTTCATGTTTTTGGTGAGTTGAGAGATGCCTTGAACTTCATGAATTAAAATTTTACAAATATGGTCATTGATATTACTAAGAAAAGTTTACATATGATTTTTCCAATCGGCAATGAAAATAGGATCACAAGTATAAGAATTACATTCCATAACAAAAATGGGCTTTTAATTTGATAAATTTTTTAAAGAAAAATAAAACATAATAAAACATAAAAAAGAACTAATTTGATACCAATTGTTATTCATAGAAGATGTAAGGAGGGGTGAATAGTTATAGATTCAAATTTAAATGATATTAAATTGATCAAATAATTAAGAAAAAGAATAAAAAACAACAGAAATTGATAAATCTAGTATATATTAAATAGATAATACTAGAGAAGATTATGCATCGAAATTATTGTATCAAACATATTCAATTATTCAAATAAATGTTACAATGATGCATTGTGTTAAACTTAATGAGATATAAAATACAATGATAAGGAGTTCAACGATAGTTGGATATGAGACACTATATCTCCAACCTTTGACTCAATGGGTTAATGATATAAATCTCTTGTTCATTGTGGTGATAAACAAAACCATCCACAATAACTATTGTTTTTAAGAACCCACTTAAGATACACCTATATCTAAAAAATGTATCCCTTACTTTTGTGTAGTGAGAAACCATTGGAAAAAGATGAAGAGAGAAGAGAGGTTTGGTTGAGAAAACCTCATTACAATTCCACTCACAAATATCTAAGAGGGATGATTACACTTTGAGATGATAGATTTATAATAAAGGGTATATCATTTCAGAAATTGTAAAATTAGAATGGATATTTAATTAAATTTGATAATTCTAGATAATTGGTGTCAATTCAATCAGAGAGAATCATTAGGAATAAGTTATTACTTCTAAGGGACAACAGATTTCTTTTATAGGATACCAGAGGGATAAGATTTTTTGGAATTATTTGAGTTTAATCAAGCCCAAAAATTCCTCAATAAATTCTATTTTGACCATATTAAATGAATCCTTAGACAAGAAGCTTCAATGAACGCAGATACTAGGTAACCTCCACTGGGTAGCATGTGGGCCACCTACAAATAATATTAATTTTGTAAACATAACCAACTAGTTGGTATAGCTTCATCAGCATTATGAAGGACTCATGGAGGATGACCATGGTTATACCTTCACTATTGTCACACCTTCCATTTTTTAAATTTTTTTTTAATTTTACTGGTCATCAGGTAGTTCGGGTTGAATCGAAACTTAAAATATTTTTGAGTTACTTTTTAAAAATGAATGGTTTTCCCTTGGTTGCATCCAGCACCATAAGGTCAAAGCCGTGCGGCCTGGCCTGGGTCACTGTGTAACCTCTCCAAGTTCAATTAATAAAATAAAATGAATTAAAAATAAACAAATAAAATTTACTGAATAATAAAGTGAAAATAAAATAAAATAAGAAATATTTAATAAAGAATTGTTTTAATTTTAATTATAATATTATTATTTGAGAATATTATTCTTTTTATTAGTGTGACTAATTTTATTAATATGTTATTATTATTATTATTAGTGATTATAATTGAGTTATTTTATTTATTATAATAATCCTTATTTTAGTTTTTATTATTATAAATATTAGTTTCCTTTAGTTTTTATTATTATTATTATTATTTATTTTCTTCTTTGCATTAGGGTTTCTCCCACACCCAAATTTCTCTCACAACCCATCACACTACTCCCCCTTGAGCCTTTATGTCCTGGCACCCGGCTCCCCAACTAGCCAACGCGCAACTGGCTCTCACTTTTGTCTGACCACCTTCCTCACACCACCGCCCTGAAACTCTTATCTAGTGCCTCCTTTTTCTAACCTCCTTACCTCTCATCGCAACAACCTACCACTCCCATAAAGACTGTCGTAGTTTCGGACTTCCTCTATCCTCGTCGGCCTCCTCACCAGCCATTGATTCCCACGTTGAACACCTCACCAACTAGCACCGCTACTTCTGGCCTTCCTCTATCCCCTCATGTGTCCCATTCTGGTACTACCTCCTTATAAGGTTTTTTGTCTCATTTGGCGTCCAATTTTAGGGTTCTAATTTGAATTTTATGGTTCAAATGCTTGATTTAGGGTCAATTTGTGGTTTTTTGTGGTGTGGTCGAGGTGCAACGGTGATTTCACATCTTTCTTCGAAAGATTCTTGGTTCAAGTAGGTGGTTCCATACCTTATCATAATTTGATAAATTTATTATGAATATATGAATTTATAAATATGATCAATAGTTTCATTTTTTTGGTTTGAATGGTATTTTTGGAATGATTGGTGTTTTTTTAGTTAGAAATGAACTTTTGATTAAGGATATATCGATGTTTTGTGTTATTTTGGTGTAGTGTTTTCAAAATGGAACTTAGGGGTTATCTGGTTGTTAAAACCCTTTTTAGGGTTATTTGAGTTGTGTTTGTTTAAATGTGAATTTTAAATTGTTTTCAAAGATGGAAATAATTCTTCCGAAATAGTTTAAAGTATGAGTGGTTTTATGAAGGGGTTTGGCCATTGTTTTTGTCATTCTTAATTGTGTGATTTCTTGTGTTATAAAAAGGTAATTTGAGAAATTATACCAGTTGTGGTAAATGTATTTTTGGTATGGTTTCTCTTGTTTAATTGTTCAATTTGGTTTTATTTGGATCATTTGGTAGTTATTACACTCCCTTGCATCATTGTGGGGTGTTTTGTTCATCGCGGTGTAGGTATTGGTTGTCAGTGATAAAGAACTATATGTACATACATGGGTAATCATATATATATGTATATCCTCCTTGTGCATATTCTGTCATGGAATAGGGAATGTGTACTTGGGTCAAAGGGTATATATATATATATGAAAACATATATGTGTATAGGTGAATCTGTCCTAGGTTTCCATTGTCATGAGCTTCATTCCTGGAGGTATGTCCCACACTGCATTTTCCATTATATTCATAATTTATTTATTTTTGGGAATTTCATTGATTTTAAATAAATAGTAAATAATATTATGTAGGTTGTTTTAGAAAAAATGTTCAATGTGAAATATATTAGTTTTCTCTTGATATAGAATTTCTTGAAAATATTTTCTATTATATGTGCATAATAAGTGTTGATAAAATTCCCAATTTGCTTCTTAAAATGTGTTATAGATTTAAAATGGTGATTTGAGTTTCTTAAATGGGTTTCCAAGTGTGTTTTGAGTTTTAAAAGTGGTGTGTTTGTTCTTCTGGATACGGGTGGGTGTTTAGTGGTGGGTAAAGACCTGTTTGGAACTTTAATAATGTAAATCTCTTTGAGGTGACTTAGTGGTGACCTTGATATGTATGTTTTTTGTGAATGTTGTTGTGTGTAATGTTTGTGCATGGTTATTAGTTTATTGTTTGAAATTTTTAACTCACCCCCTTTTTTTACATGTGTTGACATGGGAACATGGCATAGTATGTGAATATTCTGTGAACTGCTGCTGCACTGGTTTAGATTACGTACTAACTAGTGACCCTTAGTCCATACTTTTATAAACTTGGGGATTGAGGCCCTCGGTTAGGTCAGGTAGGGAAAAACCAATCATTTGGGATTATTACGTCATCGAGAGTAGGCATACGATTAGGATGAGTCACATCTGTAGTATGTTTTGTATTTTTCACGAGCTCCTAGGTTTGAACCATATTTTCTATAGTATTTATTTGTATGTGGACGATAATTGAGGTGATTAGTTTCATTGTTGGCCCTTGTGTTCCACCACTTCCATTTCCCTTACTTTCTATTGTCTATTCAAATGGTTTTCCTCTGGTTTATCAACTAAAATTTGGATTTTAAAGTGTAAAAAAAAGTCAAAAAGTACTGCATCTTTTTCCTTCAAACCTTAAACTTGCTATTAAATTTAAAAGGGAGATGGACTGTTACTAACATTAGAAATGAATGTGTGCATGAAAACTCATATTTTTTATAATGTAGTTAAAACCAGAAATTAGTCAAATTCTTTATTTAATGGTAGTGATTTGGAAATAGATTGTTGGGTAGGCCTATAGAGTTTTAATATTCACTCCTATAGTGTTTCTTGTTTACAGTTTCTTATAAAGGTTCCATTTCTGGTTTGGATCATCTTGGGAAATGTTTGGTTTGTGTGTTGTAGGGTGACTATTAGGGTCACATGGTGTTTGGATGTGGCCAAGCAAGTGAGTTGTTGTTGGTCATTATTTCTTTTTTGTGTTATTTATTTGCCTAGAGTTGTTATATTTTCTTTCTATTTAATTTTTTTTACTAAGAGAATTCATTCCCAATTATTCTCTATTGATTCCCTAGTACTTGTCGCCATCCTGGGAGGATCGGGAATACCTCTCAAGACTTTTCACAGATCGACTGATGTGATCGGTTCACGGTTGGCCCAGCCTTGGTCGTGAAAAAATGTTATGACATGTAGGTTTCTTATCTTGGATTTTGTTCATTTGGGATGGAGTCAGGGTAGACCAAAGTTAAGGCTGTTGGAACTCAACATTATAGCTACATGCAAGGTTCCTAGACGGAACACCTCTTAGAGAGACTCGAGTTACCAAATAATGTTTAGATTTATCTAAGTCATTGGTCCTTATGGTTAATCTTGTTTAGAGGAAATGAAAAGTAAGTAGGTTCAGTGGTTTCAATGATCCCACAGGGTATAGCAAGCCATGTGGATTTGGGGACGCTATCCGAGAAAACTCTTAATGGTGGTGGCATGATTGGCATATTTCTAACAACTGTAAGTTCCAATCACCCACTGACACTAGTTTCCTCTTGCATCACTCCTCATCTCTTTGTTTGGATTCATGGAAATATGTTTTTAAGTAAAAATGATTTGGTCTTGGAAAATGTTTTGAAATTAAGTGCTTTAAAAATAAAGTGACGTTTAATGTTTGAAAAGTGTGGGTTAAATGTTTTTGTTTTGAAAAAAAGAAAGGTCAAGTTTTGATCCTTGGTGTTCTCATAGAAAACCACATGCATGGGATTATATAGAAGGAGAAATGGTCAATGGTATGGGTGTATGAGTTCCTGGATGGGAATGATGTGGGTACTGGTGAGGCATGTGAACATGCATGTGTGAGGCCCACGAAACCCCATTGGTGTTCGTGAAACCCAGCAGATTTTTTTATTTTCTAAAAGTGTTGTTAATAGAAAATTTGGTGTTTTAATAGTTGTTTATTATGTGGTGCATCCAGGTATTTTGGAAATGTTATAGGTGAGGCATTTGAAGTCAGGAATCCTTTTGGGCTGATTTGTGTTTTGAATTTTAATTCTTATTGGTAAGTTGGTGTGAGAGTATTTGTTTATTAGATTCTTTAGAAAAGTTATTCAGGAATCCCTTGAAGTGGTTTCCCCTCCATGTTTAGTGTTCAATTTCAGTATTTATTATCCATTGTACTATTTTTATTGGGTCCATGGTTTTCTTTCTTGACTAGTGCACACCCCCATAAAGCATTAACATGTTATTGAAGTGTGGCCATGGAAAATTCACTGTTGGTCGACCCTCCAGTTGATTAAAGCAATGAATCATTCTTTTGGGTGATAGTTTTATGTCTATCCCTTCTCCATTTTAGTTAAGTGGATCCTCTCAAAGTGGGATGGTTTATTTTAGGGGAGTTGGAGAGAGTTTTGTTATCTTTGAGTTGCTTGGGTTGTTGGGTATGAAGTTTTACATTGTTGTGTCTGAAGGTCCCAATAGAAACGGTGAATGGAAGCCCAATGGGGAATGGTGAAGGCAGTTAGTAATTATCAGTGTTGGTCGACGTCTTAAAATACTTGTAGTGATTTCATCACCCATAAGGGTCATGTTTGGTGATGACATGCAGTGTGAGTCCTCTTTCATGATATAGGGTGGATTTCGTAGAATCCATTGGGAATTTCTATTTTCATAGGAGTGTGACCTCCTCTAAGGGAATTCTAATTTTTCTATTCAAAGGAGAGGGTTTGTCATTTGTCTTTCCATTATTATTTTTTCTCAGTTAAGGTGAAGGGGTGATGAATTTGAATCATCTAAACTCATGTTTTGGTGGATGTTCCGTGAGGGAGTTATTGGATGGCGTGGTGTGTTGTATTTTTTGGTGTTATCTCGGTTGCGGTGTAGTTTTGTGTGACATCAAAAGGAAAAGTTTTATTCAAGAGTCTTAAATACATGAATGTGAGGAAGGAGATGCTTCATTCATCAGGGTTCCATCCACAGGTCTTGGAGTAAAGCTGGCATGTGGTCAAGAACCCGGGATTTTATGGGAGCCTGAATTTATTTATGTCATTGGTATTGAAGATGAAGGTAGTTAAAATTGTTTTCTATGGTTGTTCCATTCCGAATGACCCATTTGGGTGTGTGAGGTTTCTCATGGATATGATAAGGTGTGGTGGTCTTATCACCTTAAAGTCATGGCGGTGGAAACCCACCGGATATAATCTCTTCTAGTGGTCATTATGGGGTCTGTTTGGTAAATCAATCTCAAATTTCAATAGTTCTCATCTAGGGATGTAGAGATGTTGGTTTTTCTTGGGCCATTGTTTTGATTCCCCAGTAGATGGACCCCGCCCTCCCCACCCCTTATGGAGTGGTGTTTGGTCCCCATCTGGGAATTTTAAATGTTTTGTATCTTCTATCAGTTCAAATGTGGGGAGACCCATGATGGGTCTTAGATAAATTTCTCTGGAATGAATCAGCATTGGACCTTCTTCATAATGGAGGGGAGCCCACCTAGGCCTCCCAGTTTTGGTTTTCCAATCTCATCTTGGGCATCAGTATGTTTCTAATGGTGGGGATCCCCTTCGGGCTTTACCCTATTGGTCTTTTAGTTCTATTCCTTGAGATGACTTTGTGTTAGGTGATTAGAGTTTTCCTTGTATGTGTTTGGTCGTGTTTGTTTATTCCAGTCAAAAGGTGTGGTTATCATTTAACGGTGATCAAGATATTTTTGTTTGTGAAGTTTGATTCTGTGGGTGCAAAAGTATCATTCATTCATTAATCAACTAGAGGTTAACTAGCTCTTTCGGTCAGTTGACACATAGTGGAAAGTATTTTATGGGTTTCTTGATGTAGTCATTTATGTCCCTTTCTCTAAGCATGATGTGTTTGCCTCTTTTGGCTTATTGTTTGTGGGGATTCTATTTGAACCATGAGGGGTTGTAATTTTCTACATTGGGGTTTAATATTATTTGGGATATTCCAGGGACAGAAATCACTACGGTGGAGAGAATTGTCAAACTCGCCATTTTTTAAATTTTTTGTTTTATTAATTTTACTGGGCATCAGGTAGTTTGCGTTAAAGCCCAAATTTACAAAAATATTTAGTTCTTTTTTAAAAACGAATGGTTTTCCCTTGGCTGCATCCACCGCCCCGCGATCGAAGCCATGCAGCCTCTCCTGGGCCACCACACAACCTCAACTGGTTCGATTATTCAAATTGAATGAATTAGTAATAAATAAATAAAATTAAGTGAATAATAAATTGAAAATAAAATAAAATTGGAAATTTGTAACAAAGAATTTTTTTACTGTTAATAATAATATTTTTATTTTAGAATATTATTTTTGTTATTAATATGATTAATTTTATTAATATTTTGTTATTTTTATTATTATTAATATTCGTGATGATAATAGAGTTATAATATTTAATATAATTATCTTTGTTTTATTTATTATTATTTTTATTATTATTAGTTTTATTTATAGTGTTATTATTATTATTATTAATTTATTTCTTCTTTGAGTTATGGTTTCTCCAACCCCCCCCCCCCCCACCTTCCTTCTTCAACCTATTGCACCCCTCCCGCTTGAGCCTTGATGTTGCACCACCCTGCTCCCCAACCAGCCATCACACCACCACCCTGCACTTGCAGCTAACTACCTCCCTCACGTCACCATCCCGACACTCCCGTCAGGCGCCTCCTTAGACCGGACACCCAACCTCCCATCATGAAGACCCAATTCCCTTGTCAATATTGCTATAGCTGCGGCGTTCCTCCACCCTCGCTGGCCTCCACACCAATTCACGTCGCTCTCACCGGCCTCCTCACCAGTCAGTACCACCACCATCGACCCTCCTTCGGCCACTCATGTAACCCATTATGTTACTCCCTCTTTGTAGGGATTTTCCTCAAATTAGGGGTCTAATTTAAGGGTTCTAATTTGAATTTTGTGGTTCAAATTCTTGATTTAGGACCAATTTTTGGTCTCTTGTGGTGTAATCGAGGTGCAATAGTGATTTCACGTCTTTATTTGAAAGATTCTTGGTTAAAGTATGTGGTTATGTGCCTTATCGTTATTTAATAAATTTATTTTGATTATATGAATTTACAAATGTGTTATTTAGTTTCGTTTTTTGTGGTTTGAATTGTATATTTAGAATGATTGGCGTGTTTTCTAGATAGAACTAAATTTTTTATTAAGGATATGTCAATATTTTGGGATATTTTGTTGCAGTGTTTTTAAAATGGGTGTTAGGGGTTGTTTGGTTGGTGCAAACATTTTTTTCATGGGTATTTGAGTTTTTTATATTTAAATGTAAATTTTAAATTTTTTTAAATGATGTAGATCATTATTTAGAAACAATTTAAAGTATGAGTGGTTTTATGAAGGGGTTTGGCCATTGTTCTAGTCGATCTTAATTGTGTGTTTTCTTTTGTTATAAAAGGAGAATTTGAGAACTATACAAGTGGTGGAAAATGTATTTGGGGTGAGGTCTCTATTATTTCTTTTTGAAATTTTGTTTTATTTGGAGCCTTTGGTATTTATAAGACTCTATTTCATTGTTGTATGTTGTTTTGGTTATCAGGGTGTGGGTTTTGATCGTCAGTGACAAAGACCTATACGTATACACAAGGGTAAGAATGTATATATGTATAACCTCCTTGTCCATATTCCATCATGGTGTTGGGAATATGTACTTGGGTAAAAGGTTATATATATATATATATATATTTGGGAAAATGTATATGCATATAGGTGATGTGGTCCTGGGTTTCCATCATCATGAGCTTCATGCCTTGAGGTAGGTCCCCCACGACACATGCCATTATATTCAGAATTTATTAATTTCTTAGCATTGTATTGATTTTAAATAAATAATAAATAATTTTAAGTATTTAGGTTTAGAATAAATGTGCATTTTGAAATATTGTAGTTTTCTCTTGATCATGAATTTCATAAAAATGGGTTCTTTTATAAGTGCATAATATGTGTTGATAAAATTCTCCATTGGATTTTGCAAATATGTTTTAGAATAAAATGGTGATTTGAGTTTCTTAAATTGGATTACAAGTGTGTTTTGGGTTTTAAATGTGGCGTGTTGGGTCTTTAAGAAATGGGTGGGTGTGGAGTGGTTGGTTAAGGCTCATTTGGCACTTTAATAAATTAAATGATTTTGAAAACACTCTTTGAGGTGACTTAGGGGTGACCATTCTATGTATGTTGATTGTATAAGTTTTTATACGTGATGTTCATGTATAGTGATTGGTTTCTTGATTGGCATTGTTGACTCACACCATTTTTATTACACATATTGGCATGGGAACCTGGCATAGTAAGTGAATCTATGAACAATTGTTGTACTAGTTAAGATTACGCACTGGCTTGTGGCCCTTAGTACTGAATTTTATCTGTTAGGGGATTATGACCCTCAGTTGGGCCAGGTATGGAAACACCAAGTGTTTGGTCATTATAACATCACTGAGAGTAGGCATTCCTTCAATATGAGTAACATGTATGGTACGCTCTAGATTGTCCACAATATCCTAGGTTCGACCCATGTTTTCGTTAGTGCTTATTTGTATGTGTTGGGTGATTGAGGTTATTAGTTTGATTGATGGCCCCATGTGCCACCTTTTCCATTTCCCTTATTATGTATTTTGTGTGCATATGGTTTTACTCTGGTTTAGCATCTAAAATTTGAATTTTAAAATTTTCATGGAAATTTTTTCAAAATGTAATGCATTTTTTTATTCAATCCTTAAACATTCTTTTAAATTGAAAAGTGAAATAGATTGTTATATTCAATAGTAATTAAAGTGTGTGTGAAAACTCATATTTTATATAATGTAGTTTAAACCTGAAATTAGTAAAATTATTTATTTAATTGTATTGCTTTGGGAATAGCTTGTTGGGAAGGCCTACTGAGTTTTAATACTCACATATATAGTGTTTTAATGCTTTTAGATTCATCTGCAGTTTCTATTTCTGGTTTAGATTATCTTGGGTGATGATTGATTTTGGTGTTAGAGGGAGACTCTCAAGGTCATCTGGTGTTTGGATGTGGTTAGGATAGTGAGTTTTTATTGGTCATTATTTATTTATTTATTTGATTATTTACCTTGATTTGTTCTATTTTTCGACTATATTATTTTATTCTTACTGGGGAAAATCATTCCCAATTTTTCTCTATTGATGCTCTAGTTCTCTTTTCCAGCCCAAGATGATTGGGAATACCTCTCGGTCCTTGTTGCATATCAGCATGGGTGATCAGTTCAGGGTCAAACTAGCATCGTTCGTGAAAACTAATGACAAGTCAGTGTGACTCCACCAGTTGGCGGTTCTTCTACTCACCATGAATTCTTAACACATGTCCCCAACTAGCCAGTTTTCTACATAGGTTAGACAGTGCATCATGTTACAATAAATATTCAAAATTGTTCTCATCCAATTTCTTCCAACTCATATGGATCTTCTATGATGATAACATGGAATTTAAACATGAAAATATATATGTCAAATAGTTTAACATGACATAAAATTATATTCAATATTACATTGATTAAATTATTTAGTATTCAAAATAAACACTAAAACTCACATTAATGAAATTTTTATAAACATATGTGAGTGTTTGTCATCATGAAAAAAAATAAGGGGGAGAAATTCAATAGTCCAACCATGGGGGTTCATATCATTATTTAATTTTATATTTTATGATTATTCACTAATTCATAAATTAACGTAACATAATTGGTGAATCAAAATCCCTTATTTATGTCTCATAAATAAATTCATTATAAATACCTTTGAAATAAACCAATCGCTACCTAGAATAAGGTTTTAGGGTAATAAACATGTTATTATTATGAGAAAGAAAATTTCCCTTACATCTGATTCCAATTTTTTTCATGTTATAGTTCAAAAAATTATGTAACATATTGGTTGAAACAGAAAAAAAGAGAAAAATATAGAGAATTAGTGGAATAAATTTTATATAGGGTTTTAAAATAGATTGTATATCACCTAAAAAAACTATCAAAACCTCACTTCTATATCATTTATAAATGTAAAACTTTTATAATTGAATAATAAAATCATAGGAACACCATGATGCCTTACCTAGGGATCAACCCTCATATCAGTTACTCTTTATCTATAGTGTATAATAGGTTACAAATAATAGGTAAGAAGATAGATGGTAGTACAAATAGGGATACATAAACTACATGATACACAGATAAGAAAAAAAATTAACAATAAATGTGAAGAATAAAATCACACTAATTCCACAAGAATGTAAATATAATTAATTAAACCAAATATATATTTTATTCCTCAAGAATTCCCCCAATAGGGGAATGACTAAAAGTTGATCTACCACCTTTCCCCTTAACTAAAGAAGTATCAAAAATGATATTTCAAAAATTACCTGAAAATAGCCAACGAATTGTATATATTTTCCTTTAAGTTTATATCACACTATGTGGAGGAGTATCTAGATAGATGAGAATCTAATAATGTTTATCTCACTTCAAATGATTTAGAAATGAACCATAAAGATTCTCTAATCAATAAATCATTTTTAATGGGTGTGAATCATATCAATCCAATTAAACATAGATATTTCTTGCTCATCCTATAATAAGTATTCCTTAATCTGTAGTGACAACGTGCATTACATCATTTTTAGAAAATTACCATCATTCATGTATATTGACTAGATCTCAAACCAAAAAAAATGTATCTCTTAATAACCTACCAAATATAACATGAATAAATATCGAGCACTATATGGGCAGTATCGAACCAACCATGTAAAACCATGTATTTCATCCAGAAAGCCCACAACCACAACTTTATCAAGATTATAAAACATATAATAAATATATTTCAACTAGGATGTTTCATTTTGGATTTATTTTTAATAACTAATGGTTGATGATAATGGATGGTTGTGAAGAATGTTTGTCTTCAAGAAGTAGTGAGAATATTTTTTTGAAAATCACTTATGTTGTGTTTTTTTGAAGAAATGGATAAAACAAATGAAGACACATTAATATAACTATATATCAATATCATGTAACATAAATAATTTATTTTTTCTTTAAAATAAGTGTGGGTTAGTATGGTGGTGTTTAGAAGAAGTAGGTAAATTTTTGGATTAATTCTTTAAATGTTTGTTGTTGTGAAAAACTATGTTTGGAAAATGGTAAAGTATTATAAATGTGAGGTTTTTATATTTAGTATATAAGATATTTTCTAGGAATTTTAAATAAAAATAGAAAAGGAATTAATATCCTTGTATATTTAAATATTTTTTTAATATATATAATTGGAAATGTTTGGGAGGACTTGGTGTGATATAAAAGGTTTTTTATATGATGCAGAATTGAAAAGGTCTTGAGGTAGTTTTATAAAACGTAAAGTTTTTTATGGTATGTAGAGTTGGAAAAGTATTATAGGTATTCCATGTGATATTTAAGGATATTATAAATAAATTTATTGTTTTAAGAATATATAATAGTTCCCAATACATAAAGGTCACCTGCATGATACGTAAGACACTATGAAAATGGACAAACCCTCATAAATAAAGGTTGATTGGCATGATATATAAGGGTATAGGATAAGTAAAAGGTAGTAATGTTTAATGTTTGACTTGTATTATGTTTGAGAGTTATCTTAATGGTACACAAGATTTATCTTTATGTTATAAAGGGATTACTTGACAAATAATGTAAAATGCATACTTTATTAAAAATTTATTTTGATTTATTACAGAAGTGGTTGATGTTTGATTTGGAATTTGATCTTACAAAAATCAAAAGGTAAAAAAATAATTAAAGGATCTAAAATAAAATGGTTAGAACATGAATAAGGAAGAAGGTCCATCATAGTGATTTTCAAGGATACATAGTTATAAAAATCAATATTGTATCATGGATCATTTTATCGTGTCATAATACATATGGAGTTTGAAAAAACAGATAAAGGAAGAAACTTTTCGTGTAGTAATGTAATATTCCAAATTATGTTTTTGAAAATCTAGATAATTCAAATAGATTTGTTGATTTTCCAATCCTTTAATTTTTTGGATGTTATAGAATGAAGTCCATCAGACCAAATGGAGTTCCATGGTGCAGATCTACTTGAAGATGGTCTAAGGGATGAAATTAAAGTAGAGGAAGAATGAAATTGGTTAAAGTATAAATTTTGAATTTTAATTTCAATTTTACTATGATATATTCAAACCTTTAATAAAAACACCTACAATATGTAAAATAAAGGAAAGTAATATAGCATTCTAAGAATGGAGAAGGAATAAGATGGAAGGTGGTAAACAACACGAGATTTATTAAATGTATGAATTAGAGAGATTAACATATTGTAAAATAGAATATATTGAATATAATTTATATATTAACATTATTCTATATAGAGAATATATTTTTCTTATTTTTTGAAGTTTATCTTGAGGATAATATTTAGAAAGTGTACTTTCTACAAATAAATCCAAGATATAAAATTTAAGATGGAGAAGAATAAGGAATTTATCTAGAGTTTTTCTACTGTGTGGAGTTTTTTTTGAAGATCATAGATTCATATTTTCTTAAAAGGTGTTGTTTATTACAATCCATGGAATTTAGATTATCACGTGGTATGTATTTGAGCATCACATATGAAATTATGAAATAAATTAAAACTGATATTCATGCTGATCTTGGAGTGACCTTCATGTTAGTAAAATAAGAAAATACATATAAATATATAATCTGATATATTGTAAAGTATTTCATAAGGGAGGAGAAGGGACTGGCCCATGGGAGGAAGTGATTTATTCCATAAACCATTGTACTAACAGTGAGCCTTAGTGAGGAGTGACATTACCTAAATTGGATAGGTATTGATTATAACAACCCAGTATTTATATACATGAATATTAAATCATTTTTATATTAATATTCATTACAAATACATACCTGAGGACCATAACAGTTTAGTGAATTTAGAAACTTGGAACAAAAACTTCAATTCTGGTAAAATATCTTCAATGTTTCCCACAAATATATTCCCTTTTATTAACCCTACTTAAAACCACTTTTCATAACCTATGCAAAGGAAACATAATAAAATGGTGAGCTCAGATGCACAATAAGGGTAAACATGAAATACATCAATTTATAATATTATGAATGAATGATATAAAAAATTTGGTTATGTGATCGTGAGAATAACAAACAAATTTTATAACCAACCTATCATGGATCATTAACATGATTAATGGCATAAAACATTAACATTTCAAAACACATGAATCACAAGAATTAAACATCATCATAACTCAATCATAAAACTTATGTTCATATCATAAATGTGTGTGGAAACATAATAAGTATTGAAAAAAAAATCATACCTCAAGATTAACTACCAAGACCCTCGATTCATCCCTTGTCACCTATTTCCCCTAATGTATCAAGCACATTTACTTATTTACCTTCATGGATTAGGCATATTTACTTGTTTATCATCATCAATCAAGCTCATATACTTGTTTCCCCTAACTATCTCATTAGATATAAATAATTACCCAGTGCATTGTAGGGAGATATAATCCCCACCCATCACTTAATTAAAACTATATATACATGTTCCATAAAACCATAAATCATTGATCACATCAGAACCCATTTAAATAAATTAGTTTCATAGTCAATTCATCAAAACATAACTCATGGAAAATAAATAGGTTTCATAAATAATATACCATCATATAAATAAACAATAAAGAGAAATAATAATAATTTTATCCTTCAGCCATATCTAAAATAAATCATATGTAACATCAAATAATGTCTTCTTATATGGAAAATAATTATTATTGAAATATCACCTAAAGTATTTCTTTAGAATCATATTCTTTCCTTTATAAAATATTTTTTTCACAGAGTGGAAAAATTATAAAAGAAAAAATTTTATTTGAAAGTAAAATTGTCAATTTTTAAAAGATTATTCAAATCATTAAGGCTTCATCATATTGGAATATTCCATTTATACCGTATAAGGTTAAAAAATCATTCCATATATTTTTTTTGGAAATCCACAAAGATACATGTTTAGATAACGAAAAAAATATGTTTTAAACCCATTTCATAAAAAGTAAAAAATATAGGTAAAAATAACATTAAATATTCATATAATATTAGTAAACCCCTTTTTAAAAACATTTTTAGAAAACATGGTTGTGGAAGATAAATATTCCCCAACAAAATCATAAAACAAAATAATCCTGAATATTGATGGGATTGTAAAATAAACACTTAAATATTTATAATCAGTTTAATTATATGTCCCATAAAATAAATAAAATTATATTCATATGAAAATACCATAATATTCAGGAAAATAAATATAAAACAAATTCAGGGTTAATATATATACAATAAAGAAGAAGTATTTATTGTATAAGGAATGTGTCCCATATAAATAAAAGTGAGAAAAAATCTCTTATCTCAAATCATGCATTTCCTTGTTAATATTAAAATATACTATATAATAAATTTGTATTTGTTATACATTTATTACATAACCATAAATAAATAATACCATGTATTATTTTTTTTATGACATCTTATCACCCATTTATTATTAATTTAAAATAACTGTTTCAGGTGATATCTTCGTTATTTTTGAATCATGTTTCAGTTGGTTTGTGTATGTCGTTATATTTCTTTTCATGGTTTTATAATTTTGAGAATCATTATTATGTTATAAATATCATAATATTCATAAGATAAATTCTTTATTACCACCCATGTGAAATATAGATGAATAATGAACCACATCTTATCATGGAGATGGTAAGTCATGCAAACACATGAGTGATGTTATCATTTCCCAAAAGATTAAGTGGTAAAAAGGTAGATATGATATTATAATTAAAAAAGTAAAATTATTTCATAAATATAATATGTAAACATTAAAAACAACAAAATTATCACACATAAAATATGGTGATGGAAAATGAATTGTATCGTTATGTGCAAACGGTAAGTCGTACATATGCACGAGCAATACATCCACTCCTTATTCAATGAGAAAGGCGTTGTTTAGGGGTGTTTTAATAATTATTATTATAAAACATATGAATATTTAATATTATTAATTTATTTTTTATGATATATATCATAGACTTATAACAGGTATATAAGAGAATAAAAAAAAGAGTGATCGGTTTGAGAGATTACCTCTTTTTCCAAACATCTCCTTTACATCTTCTCTAAAAGGCTTTATAGTGTGTCCTTTGGAAATACCAAAACCTATAAAATGTAGATAGGGAAGTGGAGAAGATAATATGTCATATTTTAGTCAATATATTAAACTCAAAGTGGTGAAGTTATATACGGAGGTGGGTATCCTTTTATAATTAAGGTGAGGAGAACTTTTGGACTTTCTCAAATGACTAAATTATAATAAATTAAATCTCAAACGAAATACCTCAAAATGGAAATTTATTTGAATATAATGTTGGATGGAATAGTAATCCCATTAAACAATATAATTTATAAATGTTTTTGGTAATTATAAACCTTATCTTCTTTATTAACCCTTAAATAATCTATTTCAATTTTAACAATGGTAACTACATTTTCAGTATTAAAAGGTGAATATTTTTTACTTAAGAGGTGTAAATTGAACCATAAATGGTATATTTATTATATTATAGACCATAATATTTCATATTTGACCTTATTTAATACATTGTATTATTTTTATGTTATTTAATAAAATATTATTTTCATAAAATATCACTAGTGTCTATTTAGACACTATTCATGACATTGACTTTAGGAAAATCAGTAAAGAAAGATAATATGAAATAATTCCTTTAAGATGCCCATAATATTTAATATTCCCCTAGAAAAATCATGTATATCCTTAAGTAATTATAATTATATCTATATTAATTTTTTTAATATCACTTAATTGATTTTTTTCATTAATTGAATAAGTACATCATCATCATTGTGTAATTATTTATGATAACTATATATTCAATAAAAATTAAAAATGAATTTCCATGATTTAGATAAATATTTTATATTCCCAAATAATATATATAGTCAAGCATATCTTCTATTTATCCATAGATTAATAATATTATACTAATTAAATGTAGGAGTGTGAAATTTAATCACTCTCATCGATTTTAATAATATCCAAGTAATTATAATATAAAAGTTCCCATTAAATTATTAAGTTTATACTATTAAGTTATAATGGTTGAATTAAAATCATCCAATAAGTTTTTTCATGTGTTATGGTCATTTTATAATATTTATAATTTATTTTTACCCTTAATTACCAAATTTAACCTTAAGTATCGTAAAAAAAATTACCAAAGTAACTATTCATATTGGACAAAAATAAGAGGAACATATTTAATAAATTTATACTTATAATTAAATATATGGAATCCGTTTTACATAATTCAAAACAAATAATTTACTAAAATTAATTTAAAAATAATCCCATTGACGAAATGAGAAAATAGGTTTTTTAAGTGAAAATGTTCAAAAGATTGTAATGTTTTTATATCAAAATTCAATGTATAATTGATTAAAATGACTTAAATTGTATTAAATGATATAAAATTTATCTAAATATACTTTAAAACTAATCATAAATATAATTTAACACTATTTATTTTTATTACAAAAAGGTTATTTCCAATTAAAATTCTATATTTTCCACTTTTCATCAAAACATTAAACTTATGAGAAAAATATAAAAAATTTAGAGAAAGTAAAGTTTGATATACCAATTTCAAATAATAATTTTATTTTTTCAAATATATTTTATAAAATTTCCAATATTTATTTTTAAAACAAATGCTCCATTTAAAGTTATAAAACCTACTTTTAGAAAAATACTGTATTTAAACATAAACCAGAATTTATTTTTATATCTTGTCTATAAAATACATTGTATGAATGATAAAAATTATATTAAATATATGATATATTTATTTCATTAATATAATATAAAAAAGTGATTTTTAATTTTATTGGTATAAAACAAACTTGTACACATTTAAATAGTTATTCAGAAAAATATTTCAAAAGGGTTTTACATTTGTAAATAGTACTTTAATAATTCACTTAATCCAGCTCATAACCACCATTCTAATGTATGGGTTATAATTATATTGTTGAAATAATAATAATAATAAATTTATGTTCTGTATAAACTATGTTTTTCATGTAACACAAGCTAATATGGTGTTGTGTGTTGCGCAAGCATAACTTGGTGTACCATATAATACATGAAATAAAATAAATTTAATTTATTTGAAAAAAAAGTTCATAAAAATTCAGGGTGTTACATTATACCCCCCTTAAAATTAATATCAGCCTCAAAATCCGTAATTCTAATACAAACAATTGAGGATACTTCTACCTCATCGTATCCTAAAGTTACCACACAGCTTCATCAAACTAGTGATTTTCTCCACAAAACATCAACAAGGTGAGTGGTCTTTTTTATATAACATTATACCTATGATCCAAAATTTATACCAGTTAATCATTATAATATGGATATTTCTCCCTTAGTATGACCTCTAAATTTAGTACATGTAAAGGATCAGATATATACATACTCTGAATATATACATGTAAAACACCCTGAACTCATGATATATTTGGTATAAGCTCCAATCGATAAGCAACCATTTCGATACAATCTATAATTTAAAAAGGAAATTGCATCCTTTACATTTGAAATTTTTCTTCAAAAATGAATGGTGGATATTTGAAAATTATATCATAGGAAAACCAAATCTTAAAAATGAATACTAAAACTCCCTTTAAAAAAAGAAAGTTGAAAATATAAAAATTATCCAAAGTAACACATAACAAGGTTTCTACATAGGATAACGTAGGTTGCAAGTGTAAACATTGACATGGAGGAGAATTATAACTATAAATTTATAATGGAGAGTGATATAGTACCTGGTTAGAGTAATTTTAACGATCACAAAGCCATAACCCAAATAGGATGGAAAATGTTATTAATATCATAAAAAATGATGATAATGGAACAAAAATTTATTTTAAAACACTTTTACTATAGTTGAATAATTTTCATTAGAAGATATACTTAATCAATTTCTATACAATATCACCCCTATTAGTACCTTGATCAATTTACACTTCATCTATTATTCCAATAAATTATGTTTATTTTTTCATTCCTGAAGTATTAGAAGATCAATATATCCATAAAAAAATTATAGGCCACTTCATCAATATTTATCAAAAAAACAGTTAGCACAAGTTATCCAATATACATAAAACATCATATATACAGATAATACATTAATATCTAAAGCATAATTTTAAGTTTAATATAAACCATTTCTTAAATGGTTAACCTTCTAACCCTTCTAAATTATGAAAGTCCAAAACTTTAGAAAGAAGATCACTAAATTTCTCAAAATCTGATTAACATTGATCCCTCGTATATCATAAAGTATCTATTATTTGTCAAATTCCAAATATTAGAATACTTTCATAATGTACTCTCTTGAAACATGATAATAACCTGAATTACCATAAATAATAATTGAAAACATGCATTCTTCCTTGTTTCAAAGATTGTTGGACATAATCCTTAAATCCAAAAATGCTTTAAACTTCATTTACAACTGCATAATTTAATTTCTCGAAAAGTATTTAATCAATTCCTAGGTAATCCATATTTTTTAAAATACTTTATCCAAACATAATTATCTTAAAATAAGAAATATATTAAGGGTTATACATCCCTTAATCACGTGCTTCCCATGAATATCACATTTCCATTAAATAAATTTTCTAGTCAATCGAGACAATTCAAAATATTATTGTAAATATCTAGGGAAAAAATTAAATTCAAAAATAAATATATATTCCAAAATTAATATAAAATAATTCTTATATACCATTACATAAACACTTAAATTATTTTACATCATCATTGATACATTAAAAAGGCTACATCATCCTATCACTTAATATTTATTTCCTTTCACATTCCACTAGTATTCATATCATATTTAGAAATATAACCATTACTTGTAACACATTTTGATTATCTTATTGAGGTTTCCACTTTGGACATCTATTTTCATAATTTTCACTCTTTCAAATTTAATGAATTAGTCAATTAATAGTATCTTAGGGTGGTCAATATTCTCATCCATTGCATTAACTAAACTCTTCATTTTCCCTTTGTAGTTACCTTCTTTAAGCCCTTATTTTATATAGTCATAACATCTCCTTGATCCTATAAGACATCAATTTGTGTGTTCATTCCACATTATTGACATAATGTAAACTGAATCTTCTTCCCTCCATGGTATCCATTACCAGAATTATAAAAGAAAACTCTTTTCTTCTCATCCCAGGTGTGTCTGAGAGTTGGTTAAGGTACACATTTTTAATCATGTTCCATGAAAAATGATTATGAATGATCGCAATGTCCTTAACTCCAGTGATCATCCCATTTTAATTCTCATGAGTAAATGTTTTGTAACATTCAATGTTAACCTAGATCTTTATGGTTCTTTCCATTGACTAAAACCAGAAATCATATCATAAGAAACATCTATCAAATCACAAATCCACATAACAATAAAAAATAACTTATAGGATGTCTATATTATAACACAACATTTAATCTATGACACCATAAACTTATCCTTAGATATATACCTAGAAATATCATTATAAATACCCTTATGGATCTCACTAAAGTTTTCTCATTCGAGTTTCTAAATGTTGACTAATTATTTCTCTAATACAAACTATAAAAACTCAGGATTTTCATACATAGACATTACATATTTTTTAGATGAATATTCATTAAAAATACAAGCCTGAGGACTATAATATCTTAGTGTGTTTGGAAACTTCGAATACAAACTTATAGTATAGTTAATGGTCTTCAATGTTTCACACAACGATCTTCCCCTTTATTACCCCTACATAAAACCTTTAATCATAACCTGTGGAAAGGAAACCTAAGAAAATGGTGATCTCGTTTTCTCAGTAAGAGTAAACATAGAAGTCAATAATTAATTATCTTATGAAAGAATAAGATAAGAAATATGGGTATGTTATCATGAGCATAACATAAAAATTTCATACCCAACCTATCATAAATCATAAACATGACTCATGGTATAAAATATTAACATTTCAAAATAAATGAATCATAATAATGAAACTT
The DNA here is from genome assembly GCA_963277665.1 of Viscum album. Lineage (NCBI taxonomy): Eukaryota > Viridiplantae > Streptophyta > Magnoliopsida > Santalales > Viscaceae > Viscum > Viscum album. The sequence continues at coordinate 1,747,119,335 of OY728140.1, forward strand.
CATCATAACTCAATCATGATACATAAGTTTATATCATAAATGTGTGAGTCAAGATCATAAGTATATAAACAAATTCATAATTCAAGGTTAACTACCAATACTATTAAATTAGGCCTTATCACCTATTTACCATAACAGATCAAGATCATCGACTTGTTTCCCATCATAGATTAAGCACCTCAAATTGTTTCCCATCATGAATAAAAAACATAAACTTGTTTCCCCTAACTAACTAATGAGATATAATTCATTACCCAATGCATTGGAGGAAGATATTGGTCACACCAATAACTTAATAAGTATTATACATATGTTTTCCATAGAAACATAAATCATTCATCACATCAGAATCCATATAAAAAAATTAGTTTCATAAACTCTTCATAATAACATAACTTCTGGGAAATAAATTTGTCTCATAAATATCATGCCATCATATTAATTTACAATTTCATAGAAATAATAATAATGGTATCCTTAATTAATATTCAAATTAAATCATAATTATTATAAAATAATTTCATCTAATATGGAAAATAATTATTATTAAAAGATCACTTGAAATAATTCTTGAGGAAAATATCTTTTTCTTTTATGGAATTTGTTTTTTTAAAAAGTCATTCAATTATAAAAGAAAATATTTTATTTGAAAAGAACAATGTAATATTATAAAGGAAGATTCAAAAAATTATGGATTCATGATGGAAAAAGATTCAATTTATTCTTTATACGTTAAAAAATATTCCTTCTGTATATTTTTTTCAAAATTTCACAAAGAGACTTGTTTTGAAAATTATAATAATTTTCTTTTCAAACCGTTTTTAAAAAAGAAAAATATAGGTAAAAATAACTACAAATATTAAAATTATAATTGTAAAAAAAAATTCAAAATTTTTTTATAAAACATAGATGTGGAAGATAAATATCCCCCAATGGAGAATTAAAATTAAGCAATATTGGATATTGATGAGATTGTGAAATAAACCCTTACCAATGTATAATCATTTGAATTTTATAACCCATGAAAAAAAGAAAATTATATAGATATGAAAAAATTATAATCTTAAACATATGTTTCAAAAAATAAATTTCTTGGTACTATATAAACCTTATAGAATAAGTAAGTAGTTTATAAGGCATATGTCACATGCAAATAAAAGTGAGACAAAACTAACTTAACTCAAGTATCACCTTTCCTTATTAACACTCATAACTCATGTATAGTAAGTACAGATTTATTATAAATTTATTCCATAACCATATATAAATCATACAATGTATTATTATTTTTATAATATCTTATAACCCATTTGTTAATAATTTAAAATCATTATTATGGGTGATATTTACATTGTCTTCTAATCAGTTTTCGGTTTGGTAGTCCTGGTCCTTATACATTAATCATGGTTGCATCATTTATAGAATCATTATTACATTATGTATATTATATATATTCATTAAATTTATTCCTTAAATTTCAATAAAAATACCTCTAAATGGAAATTTATTTGATGATAATGTGTTATAAGGTGTTAATCCCATCAACCAACACATTTTATACATTTTTTTGTAACTTAAAACCTTATCTTTTTTTATTAACCATTAATGAGACTATTTTAATTTTAATTATGGTAACAACTTTTTCAATATAAAAAGGTGGTAATTTTTACTTATAAGGTATCAATTTAACCATAAGTAGTCAATGTATGATATTATAGACCATAATTTATCCCCTTTTTTCTTATTTTTTATTTTTTATGATTTTTATCTTATTTAATAATATATTATTTTCATAATATATCATTAGTTTATATTTTTGATATAATTAATTACATTGAATTTAGGAAAATCAATACCGTAATATAACTTCAAAAAAATCATTTAATACACCACTAATATATCATATTACCCTTTAAAAAATTTGGATCACCTTAAGTAATTCATATTATACCTATTATAATATTTTTAATATCACCTAAAAAAATTATTAATTTAATAATTACTCCATCATCATTGTGTAATTATTTATGATAATTATTCATTCAATAAAAATTAAAAATAAATTCTCATGATGTAGATAAACATTTAATGTTTCATAATAATATATATAGTTGATCATATATTCTATTTATACCTATATTTAAAATATTATTGTTATTAAAAGTAAGAGTGTGACATTTTTCCACTCTATTTTATTTTAATAATATTTAATTTATTATCATAGAAAATTATCCATTTAAGTATTAAAATTAAAAAAATAGGTGTTATGTGTCAAATTAAAATAATCCAATAAAATTCGGTCAAGTGTTAAAGTCGTCTTCTAGTAGTTAAAATATTATTTTTACCCTTAATTACCCAATTTAACCTTAATTGTGGTAATAAAATTTACCAAAGTTATTATTCATATTGTCCTTAAAAAAGGATCTTATTTAATAAATTAGAGCCTTATAATTTCAAATATGGAATCAATTTTCCATAATACAATACACATAATTTTATAAAATTAAATACAAATTAATCTTGTTGATAGAACAACAAAACGAATTTTTAAAGTGAAAACATTCAAAATATTGGAGTTTTTTCTATAAAAATTCAATGTAAAATTGGTTAGAAATACCTAAATTGAACCAAATGATATAAAACTGGTCGAATTATACTTTAAAACCAATAAAAGATAAAATTAAAAAATAAAAATTATTTAGATGAAAAATTTGTTTTCAATTAAAATTCAGTATCTTCCATTATTACTAAAAACATGAAATTTATGAAAAAAATATCAAAAATTAAAAAAAGTTAATTTTTATATCATTATTTCAAAGAATAATTTTTTTGAAAATATAATTTATAAATGTTTTAAATTTTTGTATTAAAACAAGTTCCCCCTTAAAAGGGGATAAAAGTATATTTTGAAAAATACATTTTTTAATCATAATACTAGATTTATTTTTATATCATTTATATAAAAAATATAGGATTAATGATAATAATTATATTCAATATATATATATATATCACTTATATAATCCAAAAAAAGTTAATTTTTTATTTTATTGGTATAAAACACACTTGTGCACATTTAAACAGTTTTTTAAAAAAATACATCAAAAAGGTTTTACATATGTAAACCATACATTAATAATTTATTTAATACTATACATACCCTAAATTCTAATGGATATGTTATCATTTCCTTTTTTAAATAATTATAATAACAAATTAATTTTCATAAAAACTCATTATAGTGTGTAACGAATGCAAAGCTAGTGTTACGTGTAGCGCAAGCTTAACATGGTGTATCATATAATACAAGACATCGAATAAATTTAATTTATTTGAAAAAAAAGTTCATAAAAAATTAGGGTGTTATAAGGAGCCTTATTTACGATTTACTTTACCTAAATCTTGTATCCACCAAAAAAATAGTTTATACACTGACATAATATTGAGTATATTCTCTTTGGATGTAGCCTGGTTCTTGTGAACCAAGTAAAATCTATGTTTCCCAACATGTTTTATCATTTTTGCATGTGTATGATATTTTATTTGGATTTATTTGATAAATATATATATATATATATATTTAATATCATTTCTTCTAACAAGTGATTAATATCTCAAGGGAAAGGACTAAAGTAAAAGGATATAAATTTGGAAACAAATTGATTCACCCCTCCCTATTAGGATATCTTTGATTATATATTGTGGTATCAGAGCCAGTTGGTTTGAAAATGGATTTAACCTGACATATTCAGCTTGTAAAAATTTTAATATTAGGAAAAATATATATTTTATATTAAAATGACCTAGTATTATGAATTTCATCTAACTAATTGGAATAAGGAGTTCATATTGTATTTAGAGGTATATGTTTGAATCCCTTGTGATATCTTGTTAGTTGAATTTGTTTTTCAATGTCTATATAAAATTATATTAATTATAGATCAATTATATTTATAGATTTATGTATGTGACAACACTATATTGAATGTGACATTAGATGTAAAGGTAAAAAAGAATATTTCTCACTAAAATAAATTAAAGGATATATGGATGAGATTAGTTGTTTTTATGGTAAAGAATCTATATTAAAATAACAATATCGACATGTTTCTAGTGGTATAGAATATAAAAAAATTTAATATCTATGTATGAATACTATTGAATAAGAATTATATATATATATAAGCAATAAAAAGAGTTAAAATAACAAAGAAACCAAGATATTTGGTATTCCTATTGAGGTGAATAAAATAAATTACGTATATATATATATATATATCAAAATATACCTCTTAGGTAATGCTACTTGAAACATAAAGACACAAATTATATATCACTATAATTCTTGGAGGATGATGGTATAAACAAGAAACCAAATAATAAGTTAAATATAAAGAGTGTTTATGAAACAAATAATATAATATTCAGTTCATTATAGTTTAAAGGAATTCTTATATTCTTATGGTAAAAATAAGTCTCCTAACATAATATATTTGGAGGAAGAAAATTGAAATTTGATAAAGGAAGAGGTGTAATTAAAGGATTCCATTTTAAGAATGAATAATAAAATGAAGGAATGAAGTGATACACTTGAAGAACTTATTCATGAGTTAAAGCTAAGTATTGAAAATTATAAACTAATTAAAGCATCAATATTTACCTTAATAAATAATTATAAAGAGTAAGCGATGTTTTTATATAATGAAAATAATTTACTCTTTAATAATTTATAAATATAATTAAAGGATAATGTTTTTAGGATTAAGAATCTTGAGGGACAGCATCATGCGGTAATAATGAATCATAACACTGAATATTGTCATAAAGAGACTTTAGTCAGTTTCAAGAAGAAAAAATGGAAATAATGACTATGTAACGACCCTAAATTTTGAATAAATCTTGTTTCCTAATTTTTTGTGTTATTTTATTTTTCATACTCAACAAAACTGTTTCATTTGATAACATGAGTATAATTAAAATGAGACTGCTGGGTTTTGACTATTATATGACTGTTAGTCAGTATGACCGTTGAAAACTGAATGTTGCAAGTTACCTTGGTTAATTAATATAGATTCGATGGCCTCATCCAGTAGTCTCAGGCCAATCAAAGCCCATCTAACAGAACTTGGGAAGGAGGTAGCACCACTGGTCTTTGCTCTGGACGAAAACCAACCCGAACTTCATTGTGTAAAGCTAGAACGAAATCTCCTTCACAAGAAGTTCAAACTGATAGAAATTACTACTCATGCGATGTTGGCCGAGCCTCCCTCAGATTCTCTCACCTTAGCACAGCTTACACTTAGGTCATATGCTGGTGTGATACAGGGGCTATGTAAGGAGACCGTAATTTCCTTGTGTAATCCTTTGTATTAAATAAAAATTTTGATTTCTTCATATGATGAAGTTTATGAATTTTCAAATGTCTGGATAAATATAGTATATATATTTTTGATTAATTTTTGAGAAAGGATATTTTAAAAAAATTTATGTAAACCTTAAATAATTAAAAATGTGTAATGATTTTCAAAAAATGGTCTTCTACAATTATATTCAGTACAAAATTTAAAGTCTAATAAGATCAACTTAATTTTTGATGAATAGTAAATTATGAATAGTGATTTTATGTTTAGGATTAGTAATGTGACCAAATGGATTAGTAATCTCTCTTAAAGAAAGTATTAATATAATCTAGGAACCTTGATTAAGTAATGTGATTCGATAAAATCGTTAAATAACGGTTTCATAAATTATTAGTTAAGTATTAGTTTTTACGGGTGAATAGTGTTTTTTAATTAAAAATTAAATTAAAAATATTTAGAAAATTATTTTTATAAAACGGATTTCATTTTTGAACTCAGAGCATCGATATTATGTTAAGGTAATTTTTTGTGATTTTTCTGAGAAAAATGAATTTTCGTGAATAGTGTATTTATATAAAAATTAAATTAAAAATATATAGAAAATTATTTTTATAAAATGGAGTCCATTTTTGAAATTAGAACATCGATATTTGGTTATGGTGAAATTTTGGGATTTTTCTGTGAAAGTTGAATTTTCGATGAATAGTGAAAATATAGTTTTAGGGTTTCGGTATGTTTAATGACATCATAACTGTGTCATGATGATTTAATGAGATATTTGAAGGTTTGGGCGACCAAGGGTGATGAATTATTGTATGAGGGGACCCATGTGGACAATACCATGGGCAAATACCATGGGAAAGCTCGTGGTTTTGCCAAAACCACCAATGAGGTGTCCCTTGGCCATTAATACCTTGTCCCATCACTTTCCATATAAATAACAAGACATCCTCTCATCCATTTCAGTCCCAACTCTCCCCCAATGAAGCTAGGGTCTCATTACCTCCCAAGGCATCCTCCCAAGGTGCCCCTAATCCCTCAAGGTCCCAACCATTGAGTTTTAAGAGTTACGTTTTAAGGTAAGGGATCCGACCTCCCTCTTTCTTTTCAAGTAATCTATTTTAAGTCCTTTCATTTATGCTCCATATTCTTATTTTAGAATATTTTTATTTATATTCCTCTTACTTCCCTTTTCATGTTCATATGATGAGATATCCCCTCTTACTCTCATCATTTCGTTTTATGAATGCTTAAGTGGCGTCGTTAGGCTGGCGAATTTTTTGTAACAGATTCTTTCACCCTTCTCATTTTCAAGTTCTTTTTTCTTGACAAGTATTTAAAGTTCCTTCTTTATGTTGGGGTATGATCTCTAAATATATCATACTGAAATTATATGTTCATATTATGAGATACCCTATTTGATCTTTTCAATTAAGTATTTTGAAGTTTTAAGAGGGGTCGTTAGGCTGTTGAATTTTTAAGAGATTCTTTCACCCTTCTCGTTTTCAAGTTCTATTTTCATGTCAAGTATTTCAAGTTCCTTTTTATTTTTTGGGGTATGATCTCTATATCTATCATACTGATCTTCTATGTTCATGTTATGAGAGACCCTATTTGATATCTTCAATTCATTTTTGTTGAAGTTTAAGTGGCGTCGTTAGGCTGCCGAATTTTCATAACAGAAATCTTATTTTTGTCTTCCTTTCATGTTCTTCATTTAATATGGTATATATTTAAAATTTCATTACCATGTTATTAAATCCTTTATATTCTGTAACCCTACTGTTTTATGGATCATTTATGAGTGGGTTACCCATTTCCCATCTCTTTTCAATGCTTTCTAAAACCTCATAACATAGCTGTTATGCTGCAGAATTTCCGTCTCAAAATGTCTCTCTGTTATTCTCAAATTCATTTATTTAATTAAGTGAATACTCAAAGCTATTTCTTCTAAATGTGTATTCACATATATACCAAAATTTTCTATTTTAAATTCTGGGATTTACATACATGATACCCACTTTCCCTTTCCGTAGGTTTAAAGTGACATAAAGATCATCTCTTTAAAGTAGTTTTTAAAACGTTATGATTATAAAATGAAACCTATTTCTTTTATGCTATATGGGTAGTTTATGAAATAATTTATGATGATATATGTGTCTCACATTATAATAAAGGAAAAATTTAACGGTGCACCCTGATAGCGCTCTTATGCATTGGGTAAAGACTTAATCTCTAGAGATGACCATTTAGACTGATACCTTGGTGAATAACCTTGGTAATTTTTATTGACACCTTGGGGATGGACCTTGGTGAAATGGAAATGATTTTATTTGTTAAATTTTGTAGCCACATCTTCATGTTATGAAATACGTTATTTTTATTATGATATTCCTCATGATTTCATTCTCATGCTCTAAAGTTCTTTTCATGACTTTATTGATGTATCTCAAGTTCACATGTTAAATGTTTCCCTTGTTTCCCTTACTGGGCCTTCTGCTCACCCTTTCTTTTGTTGTATGTACCCAGGTTATGAGATGCAGTAATGAACCTAAGATGAAAATAAGTAGAAGCCTTTCAAGTGTTTAAGAAGAATGTTTTTTTGTTTCATGTATTATGTTTCTAGTTTCCAAGACACTAAACCTTAAAGATCCTCAGTTTTGTATAATGTAATGATAGTTTATGTGACAAAAAGGTGGGATGCTATAGTTGGTATCAATGGATGGTTTAGTTATTTGTGGAAATCAGGAAATTAAAACTTTTGGAAGAACCCTATAGAAACGTTTAAATAAAGGAAATCTTCCTGGTATTTTGGTGAGTATTGAGTAAGGGGTTTCCAAGCAAATACATCCATGTCTGGATACGAGCAAGTAGAGGTGGCTCTGGCATAGATGTACATAGGGTTAAAGCCCGAAAATACCGCTTTGATCTAGACTCGAACGAGAACTGTTACATGACAATGGGCCTTGCTTTACTCTCGGTTATGATACTCCCTGTGGATATGCTTTGGTAAATTCATAAGCTTAGTATGAACCATTATTAAAGGAACAAATATAAAATAAAATAAAGATTCACATAAGAATATATGATCATTGATAACCTAGTTTGAAACCTAGGGGATCACAAGTTAGGGTATACTTTTCTTCTACAAGATATCCTTATATGCTTTCAGTTCCTTTTCATGATTATTGGCTAAGTATTTAAGCCCCTAATTATACTTTCTTTTCTTAGTTAATGGTGGGAAATGGAAGAACATGTCCCAAAAACCAATGTGATAGGAAATGCGATGAGTTATGTTTCAATATGACAGAGATGATTAGGGGATTAGAAGATGATTATTATTTTGGAAGACATTCACTATTTTGGGGACCCTATATGATCGAGGTAAATATATTACTACGGTATTTTCATTGATGAGTAAAGGTTGACTTATATTTTAAATAATTGATGAATTTAAGGTGGACTTAAAGTAATTTAGGATACTTATGGAAATGATTAACCTATATTGGGTAAAATATGTTTAGGTTAGCTACTTTGGTATAAGATGTTAGGAGTGGTTGATGTTGTTTGTAGATGAACAATGACGTTTATTTTGAAAGACTAGGTTATCAAATCCTTCTTGTATTTGGGTTTCAATCTTAGTTTGGTTTATTTTGATGAATTTTAAGAATAGTTATTTATGGAATGGTCTATGATGAACTTTGGGTAGTACCGTGGAACATTTAATATTTAAAGTAGTTTTCCTTCCTCTAGGATTATTTCTTTTGGAAGAGTCGTTTTATCTTACCCTTTCTATTTTTGGGATAATGTTTAATGATATAAGAAATAGATAGTTAATCATTGATGAATTATGTGATTTTCTATAAGATGATTCATGTTCTTTGATGAGACCAAGTAGTTTTGAATGCTCATCGTTGGGAGAAAAGATTAGTTTTGGCAGAAACTTATTAAAGGATGAAACTCTACTGGAAGGTAGGTATATTTCCTTATGTTTTTGTTCTATGTAGTAAATAAATTCATCAAAATTATTAAAAGGACTGTAAAACTAATACATTGTTGGTTTATGCTTCCTACTGGGTAATCAAAGGCCGTTTACACACATCATAAGTTTGTGATTTTATTATGGTTAACTTTCTCCTAATCATGTTTTCTATCACTCTCCCTCAGAACTTGACCCTTTGTTTTTCTTCTTTATCCATGTTTTACTACATGGAATCCTAGTATAGGTTAACTCAGGTGGACTTTTTACTTCCTTTTCTTTCTTTTAAAGTAATAGTGTTACTGACTCTTTTTTCGATGTGGGAATTTCAATGAAATTTTAAATCCCAATTTTAAAAATTGCGAGGATGCAATTTCTTAAGGGGGGAAGATTGTAACGACCTGAAATTTTGAATAAATCTTTGTCCTTAATTTAGTGTGTTATTTTATTTTTCATACTCAACAAAACAGTTTCATTTGATAACGTGAGTATAATTAAAATGAGACCGTTGGGTTGTGACTATTATATGACTGTTAGTTAGTATGACTGTTGAAAACTGAATGCTGCAAGTTACCTTGGTTAATTAATATAGATTCGATGGCCTCATCCAGTATTCTCGGTCCAATCGAAGCCCATCTAATGGAACTTGGGAAGGAGGTAGCACCACTGGGCTTTACTCTGGACCAAACCCTTGCCGAACTTCATCGTGTGAAGCTAGAACGAAATCACCTTTGCGAGAAGTTCAAACTGATAAAAATTACTACTCGTGCGATGTTGGCCAAGCCTCCCTCAGATTCTCTCACCATAGCACACCTTACACTTAGGTCCTATGCTGGTGTGATAAAGGGCTATGTAAGGAGACAGTAACTGCCTTGTGTAATCCTTTGTTTTAAATAAAATTTTTGATTTCTTCTTATGATGAAGTTTATGTATTTTCAAATGTCCAGAAAAATATAGTATGAATATTTTTGATTAATTTTAGAGAAAGGATATTTTAAAAATGTTTATTTAAAACTTAAATAATTAAAAATGTGTAATGATTTTCAAAAAATGGTCTTCTACAATTATGTTCAGTATGAAATTGAGAGTCTAATAAGATCAACATAAATTTTGATGAATACTAAATTATGAATAGTGATTTTATGCTTAGGATTAGTAATGTGACCAAATTGATTAGTAATCTCATTTAAAGAAAGTATTAATAAAATCTAGGCACCTTGATTAAGTAATGTGATTCAATAAAATCGTTAAATAATGGTATCATAAATTATTAGTCAAGTATTAGTTTTTTCGAGTGAATAGTGTTTTTTATTTAAAAATTAAATTAAAAATATTTAGAAAATTATTTTCATAAAATTTATTTCGTTTTTGAACTCAGAGCATCGGTATTATATTAAGGTAATTTTTGGGGATTTTTCTGAGAAAATTGAATTTTCGATGAATAGTTTATTTATTTAAAAATTAAAATAAAATTATTTAGAAAATTATTTTTATAAAATGGAGATCATTTTTTAAATCAGAGCATCGATATTTGTTTAAAGTAAAATTTTTTAATTTTTCTGAGAAAGTTGAATTTTCGAAGAATAGTTAAAATACAGTTTTAGGGTTTCTGTATGTTTAATGACATCATAACTGTGTCATGATGATTTCATGAGATATTTTAAGGGTTGGCTGACCAAAGGTGATGAATTATTGTATGAGGGGTCCCATGTGGCCAATACCATGGGAAAATACCATGGGAAAGCCCATGGTTTTGCAAAAACCACCAATGAGCTGTCTCTTGGCCATTAATGCCTTGTCCCCTCACATTCCCTATAAATACCAAGCCATCCTCTCGTCGATTCGACTCCAAAATCTATCCCAACGAATATATGGTCTCATTACCTCCCATGGAGTCCTCCCAAGGTGCCCCCAATCCCTCAAGGTCCCAACCTTTGAGTTTTATGAGTTAAGTTTTAAGGTAAGGGATCTGACCTCCTACTTTCTTTTCAAGTAATCTCTTTTAAGTCGTTTATTTTATGCTCCATCTTCTTATGTTGGAGGATGTTTATTTATATTCCACTTACTTCCCTTTTCATGTTCATATGATGATATATCCCCTCTTATTCTCATCATTTCGTTTTATGAATGCTTAAGTGTCGTTGTTAGGCTGCCGAAATTTTTATAACGGATTCTTTCACCCTTCTCATTTTCAAGTTCTATTTTCTTATCAAGTATTTCAAGTTCATTTTTTATTTTTGGGTATGATCTCCAAATATATCATACAGATATTTTATGTTCATATTATTAGAGACCCTATTTGATCTCTTCAATTCAGTATTTTGAGGTTTTAAGTGGCGCCGTTAGGCTGCTGACTTTTTAAGGGTTTCTTTCACCCTTCTCGTTTTCAAGTTCTATTTTCATGTCAAGTATTTCAAGTTTCTTTTTATTTTTTTTGGGTATGGTCTCTTTATATATAATACTGATCTTTTATGTTCATATTATGAGGGACCCTATTTGACCTCGTCAATTCATTTTTGTTGAAGTTTAAGTGGCGTCGTTAGGCTGCCGAATTTTCATAAGAGAAATCTTATTTTTGTCTTCCTTTAATGTTCTTTGTTTCATATGGTATATCTTTAAAATTTCATTACCATGTTATTAAATCCTTTATATTCTGTACCCCTACTATTTTATGGATCATTTATGAGTGGGTTACCCATTTCCCCTCTCTTTTCAATGTTTTTTAAAACCTCGTAACATAGCTGTTATGCTGCAGAATTTCCGGCACAAAATGTCTCTCTTATTCTCAAATTCATTTATTTCAGTAACTGAATATTCAATGATCATTCTTGTAAAGTGGTATTCATATATATACTAAAATGTTCTATTTTAAAATCTGCGATTTACATACATGAGACCCGCTTTCCCTTTCCGTGGGTTTAAAGTGACATAAAGATCATGTCTTTAAAGTAGTTTTTAAAACGTTATAATTATGAAATGAAACCCATTTATATTATTATATATGGGCTGTTTATGAAATTATTTATGATTATATATGTGGATCACATGATAATAAATTCAAATTTAAGGGTGTGCCCTAATAGCGCTCCAATGCATTGGGTAAAGACATAATCTTTAGAGATGACCATTTAGACTAATAGCATGGCGATTAACCTTGGTAATTTTTATTGACACCTGGGGGATGGACCTTGGTGAAACAGAAATGATTGTCTTTGATAAATTTTGTATCCACATCTTCAAGTTATGAAATACGTTATTTTTATTATGTTATGCCTCATGATTTCATTCTCATGCCTTAAAGTTATTTTCATGACTTTATTGATGTATCTCAAGTTCACATGTTAAATGTTTCCCTTGTTTACCTTATTGGGCCTTCTGCTCACCCTTTATTTTGATGTATGTACCCAGGTTATGAGATGCAGTAATGAACCTAGGATGTACATAAGGAGAAGCCTTTCAAGTGTTTAAGAAGAATTTTTTTTTGTTTCATGTATTACGTTCCTGGTTTCCAAGAAACTTAACCTTAAAGATCCTCAGTTTTGTATAATGTAATGAATGTTTATGTGACAAAAACGCAGGATGCTATAGACTAAGTGGGATATTCTAATAGAATTTGTAAGAGAGGAATATTAAGGGAATGTGGAATTATAGTTCAATTTTGGTTAAAATTAGGACACATTATGTGTATGTTTATAGAATATAGAAATATCAATAAAAGAAAAAGATCTACGATAACCACATATCAACCAATGAAATTTTACATGATGTATTATTTCATTGGGATATGTTTTATTTTTTTTAATCATGTTTATATAGCGAGTTACTATAATAATAAAAGTAATGGTGGTTTCAAGAAGAGATTCAATACTCATATGATACGAAGGGACATGGTTGGATGGAATAATTGTATATTACTATCAAAAAAAGATTCACTATTTTGGATGATAATGTATTGATAATTTAAGGGATGTTGTATCAAGAATAAATGATGTCTTATTAATGGTATTCATTATCAAAGGAAAGAATAAAATATATTTATTGAAGAAAAAAAATAACATAATTTAACGAAATAAATTAATGAAATCTTAAAGGACTTAACAATGATAAAAAATATAAAATGAGTTTGATGGAAATCATGGAGGACAAGCACAAATCATGATTAAGTGATTCATAGTTTCTGCTATAAGGTATGAAAATAAGACTAGTGGAGTGGCTCTATCAAGGAGATTTAATTATGGATATTGAAGTCGCATCAGTGGTATAAAAAGGGAAAAATAATACATAAGTGGTATTAGTCACACTTTTGTAAAGGTGACTCATCTGAACAAAATAGAGGTCTTGAAATCAAATACTAATAAATAATCTTATATAATTGGTGAAAATAAAAGGGAATCACCATGAATATTTTGAAGAAAAATAGAAAAAAGGTTTATTTTTTCCTAGTTTACCACATTATATTAATTGATTATGTCCAGAGGATATTAAAAACAACTTAAAAGGAGTCATGATAACCAATAAGTGTTGTCCCTATGCTAATTATTTTCATAATATTTTATGTCAATATCTAAATTAAATAAGGGGAGTAATTTATGGGTATTCAAAGGCTGGTTATACTCACCTAGTAATGGATAAGCCCTCTCAAGAAAGAATGTTCATGGATACCAAGAGAAATCACTAGTTTATCATTAACAATAGGTATTAATTAGTTTATCATTTGGTGTTACTCTCACACTTTATTCTTTACTTCTTATACAATGATGATCTAGTGAAAGTTTGATAGAGATAACATAAGTTTTTATGTTGAATAAACATGATTACTCAAGCTTCATAATATTATATAAATAGGTGGGTGACATGTGTAACATTGATTTTAATAACTCGAAAACTTATTTATTACATTGATTTAGAAATTAGTTGGAATAGATGACTTATTGATGATTCATTACTCTATGTTAAATTCACTAAATTAAATTACCTATGATTAATGCATTTTAATGTTATAGTTGGTTGAATATTATTTTATAATTAATAATTGTTGATAGAATCTCAACGATTATGATAATAATTAACTAGTAGTTAAAAGAGCCTAATTTTTTTATGATGAAACTATCTGGTTGTTTTTTTAATGTGGAGGTTGTTTTAATAATGATGATATCACTTTTAAATATAGTTGAAGAATTATATTGAAAATGGTGGAGTGTATGGTAAAAAGGTATCCCATCAGTGGGTGATGGTGGTAGCAGCATGAGTAGGGGCAGCTTGATCGGTGATAGTCCTTAGGATGGTATCAGGAGTCTCAATCAGTCGACAGTAGCGATGTGTGTGTGAAGCATGTGGAAGAGATCTTCGTCGATGGTTGAGGCATAGGAGAGAAGTGGCATGATGGGGGTAAGATAATAGCGGCTTGACGGGGGAGGTGGGATCGATAGAGTCTAGGGGAAGCTATATATAAGGCATGATGGCGACCTATCAGGGTTGGCGGGATCGACAGAGTTCGAGTGACTACATGTGTCATGTTAAGCGGTAGAGAACATTGTTAGTGGTTGTATTGGTTATAGGAAACATCATTGTGACTAAATAACCTGACGTATCATGCATCATCAGTCAATAGATTTGTCTTCAGAAAAAATATTTTGGATCTGATCCTAGGTTCATTCCTAGACTAGGTCAGAGAAAGAGTCAATCACCAACAATGTTCTCATGTTCGGATGATGAGAGGGTATAGATTTTCCATAGGTACTAGGACTATGCAGTCAAACATTAGTACTGAAAGATGAGTAGATTTCATGGATGAGTTTTTTGGTTAAAAATAATTAGTATCATCTCGGGTGGGGATTGCAATTTGGAATTCGGTCCATGGGTCTGAAATGTCCATGTATTAAGGATTATTTCTTCTATCTCATTGGATTATATAAAGGTTACATCTCAACCTGTAAAAGGGGATTATCAAATTAATAAAAAAATTAAAATTTCATTGAGAATTTAGGAATGATACCCTATTACCTTTTATAGAAAAAATTGTAAGAAGGAATGATGTATCTTGTGAAGATGAACTATTTTCATTTTATTGAGCAAGTGGGAGGAAAATTCTCATAAAGTATATATAATTTATGGTTTGGATTGAACAAGAAAGGGAGAGATATTATCATCATCTCTTTGTGGATCATATATTTTGTGGAATTAGTGTTAAAATTATTAAATGGGGGATAATTTTGGAACCAGGAATATCTATGTTATATTTTTTGACAATCGTTTAAGGTTAATGAGGATGGATGGTTTTAAAGGATGTGTATTTCTACAAAGTTTTTTATAAGGATTTTATGACAATCCATAAGACTGTATTTTTTAAAGACATAATTTTTAATAATGAAGACACCTTGATGTCACTATATATAAAATAAATGTTATAAGAAGTATTTATTATAGATTTGGAAGAGGCTTGAGAATGTATCGTAGTGTTTAGAAGAAATATAAAAGTGTTTAGAAGAAGTCTGGATATGTTTGATATTGAGAAGAAATGGGTCTGAAAAATGGTAAAGTCTTTGATATATATAGTTTTTATCATAAGAATGTAAGATATTTTTCTTATATTTTATAGAAAAATAAAAATGAATGAATCTACCTATATATATAAGGTTTTTATGAGATGAATTATTAGAATGGTATTAAAGTTATTACTGTGATACATGAACTTTTTAATGAGATATAGATTTGGAAAAGTCTAAATGACCTTCCTAGTGATGTGTAAGGTTACTCTAATGAAATTCAAAGTAAAAATATTATGGAAAAGTACTTGATATGTAATGGTCACATGCATGATACTTCAAAGTCTATGAAAATACAAAATTCCTAATATAAATGTTGATCATCATGATTAATAAGAGTATTAAAATAGAAAAGCATGCATATGTAAAGGATGACATGCATGATACGTAAGAGATATCTTTATGATATACAAAGATTATATACAGGGTATGAATGTGTTACTATTTAAAAAACTGTAAATTGAATCTTTTTCAAAATATGAGTTTAATTAACTCGAGAAGAAGTTGATGTACGATATAGAATTTGATCACATATCAATACAAATATAGAAACTGGATATTTACATACATAAATATTACATCATTTATTATGAATATTCAGCATATAAAATTACAATATATTCTATAATTGTAATGGTTTAGTGTCATTGGAGACTAGATACATAATGCTCTTATTTCATGAAAGATATTCAATATTACTTATATATAATTCTTCTTAGGTATACCCTAATTAAGACCTTTATTCTTAACCCTATAAAGAAAAAATATAACAAAGGGTGAACTCAGATGCTTATTAAGGGTAAACAAAGGAGAAATAAATAAATGATTGAATATGAGAATAAGATAAGTATAAGGGTATGAGATTAGGATAATAAATTACAATTTCCATACCTAATCGTTTTTAGACCATAAACAAAAGTCCTTGAATAAAAATTGATCATAATAATATAAAATATGTATAATAGTTTGGAAACATTAATAATTACTCATGATCCATGAGAGTATAAGATAGGCATATGGATATGGTAAGAAAAATAATATTATAATTTTATGAGCATTTATAAATAGAAATAATTTCACTCATTAAGTTAAGTACGTGAAATTAGGTCCGTAAATAAAATTATGGACATGAGTCTAGGTCCCCACATAATCTAATGGATATGAAAATTAGGTCCACATATTTTCTTATGGACATGAAAACGAGTTCCACACATCATCTAGTTTACATGAAAACTAGTTCAATGCAAAAAACTGTGAACATAAAATCAGGAACACACATAACATATTTATCTCATGAGTTATCCATCATTACCCATTCCATCGGAGTTTAATAATATACCCACCCAACACATAATCATAATACTTTCATATATATATATATATCACATGATCATGAAAATATTAAACATTTCATTGTAACTTATCCCATTAAAAATATATTGGGTTTTTGTAAAAATCACATCATCCTAAAAAAACCATACAAAAAATAATATGGATGATATAATATAATCACATCCCCAGTGAAAAATAAGTCACATTAAAGGATTTCAAATTAGATGAAAATTCCATTATAATATAACATGGAACATTTCAGAAGTAAATTCCATTTCATTTTAAATCAATTAAATAAAAATATAAAAATTTCCAAAATATTAGGTAAATAATTTTCATTGAAAATAGATTTAGAAACGTTTAATGGAATATTAATATAATTTAGTGGTTATGATAGAAGAAAAAATTTTCTTTATATGTTTTTTTAAACAAATTTTCCTTTCACGTTTTCAAAAAAAAAGTAGAAAGTACCTTGTTTGAAAAACAACATGAATACTGCTTTTAAAAAATAATATAAAAAATAAAATCGTGGGTAAATATGATATTAATACATCATAGGAGAATATTAAAAACATTATTGAGAATTTTTTTAGAAAATATAGTTGTGGAAGAAAATTTATTTTTGACTAAGGATAGAAATAAGAAATGTTTTCTTTAAAAATATTCTTTTGGTCTCTTGAGTTATTGAAGAGAAAAAAATTAAATAAAAAAATGTAATCTATAAAAATAACTAGAAGATAATAAAATTCATGATATTATTGGTATATATATTATACAATATTAACATCAAAAACATGATCCTAAAAAATCCCAATAAACACTGTGATTGTAACATAAATCCATTTCCTCAAAAATGACTTATTTTTAAAGAACTCTATACTAATATATAATAAATTTAAATTTAAAGTTATATACATGAATAACTTAAATAATTAAAATATAATATATGATCCACTTATATCATTTCAAAACCCATTTATTAATAATTCTTTATTAAAATAATCATTTCTCGGTGTTAACTATTTTGTTTTTCATGAGAATTTCATTTTGGTGGTTGTGGTTCTTATAATCTGATCATGGTTATATAGTGTTAAAAATTTTAATCATGATATAAATGTAATATATATATATATATATTATATATATAGTCATCTATAAAATTTAGCGATATAAAAATTAATTACACCGTTCATAAAGATGGTAGGTCATATGTACGCATGAACATTTTTTCACTTTTTGATAGATGGAATAAAATAACCGTAAATAATAATCCAAATTCCTAGAATAATAATTATATCATATATATCATATTAATTTTATCCTTATTAAGATCCATATAAATATGAAATGGAAAATGAATCATATCTTTTCATGGTACTAGTAGTCTACACGTACGCAAGAGTAACATTATCATTTTTCAATAGATTTAAAGGTAAAAAGGAAGATATAATATTATAATTCAAAAATAATAATATTATAAAAAATATCATATATAAATATCAAATATTTCATAATAACTATCCATGAATGATGGTGATGAAAAATTAATTGTATCCTTATATGAATGCAGTAGTCCACATGTACACATGAGACATACTTTCACTTCCCATTTGATGAAAAGAATGGAGAATAATGGTGTTTCTATAATCATAATAAAATCTCAATATATTAAAAATAATTTATTTATTATATTATTATGAAAAAAATAGATTCATAGGGGGTATAGTAATAGATAAATTGAAATAAGTTGGGTAGGATGATCACCCCTTCTTTGGTAGGACTCCTTTAGATCCTTTATTAATGAACCTTGGAATTGTATTTAAAGAAGGATAGAAACAGTAATTAATTGATAGGAAAGTTTTGAAAATAAATGGTTTGGGATTTTTTTGAGCTAGAAGAATCAGGGAGGTGTAAAGAAAAGAAATAAGGGGTGAATTTTATAAGGGAGGGAAAAGACATACTTTATATTTCTTAAAATATTTAAATATAAATAGTGTCTTCATCAAGTATAATGATTCCAAGAAGACATGGATTCAAACAAAAAGTTTATAATTTTGAAATATCATCATCCAATGAAATTTATATAGGTTTGGATTCTATTTTAAACCTTATCTTTTATTTTAACTCTTTCATTAAAAAATTGTATCCTTAACTATAGTAATAGAATTTTTAGTCTCAAAGGGTTATAATTTTATTTATAAGGAGACAGTTGGATCATAAAAGAAGAAGAGAAAAAAAATTATCATATATAACCTTAATTTTCATCTTTAAATATTTTAAGGTATTTTAAATAATTTAATAAAATATTATTGTTCATAAAATATCACGAATAATATTTTTAAAACTAATCATTTACTTTGACATTAAAGTATTTTGTATAGTTATGTAATTTTAATATAAACAATTCACGCATCACTAATATGTCATATTTAACTATAAAATTTGTACAACACAATTATTCTTCAAAATTTTATTACTTTTTATATTTTTAAATCATTTATTTTAATTTTATGTTAATTGATTTAATGTTGTGTCGACATTCTGTGAGAATTTAAGGAAATAATTTCATCACTAAAAGTTATAAATATATTACCATGACAAAAAATAATAAATAATTTTTAAAATAACAATTTATAATGAAAATTATTCTCTTTTTATCTTCATGATAAAACATTATAGTTATAAAAGTCAAGAGAGTGACATTTTGTATTTATCATTTTCTTAAATTAATATAAGGGACATAATAAAAGAAAATTGGAACCATGATTCCATATTTTCACAATTTTTATGAGTATGGCTGAGCTACACTAACCAAATAGTATAAATAAAAGTGTTAAAGAAATTTTAAAAGCTTTATACCAAAGTATGCACCCTATTTTACCTGTTTTACCCTTATCGATGGGACAAAGATTTACTAAGGTTATTAATCAAAATGAAAAAAAATAAAAGGGAACTATTTATCAAATTTTCTCTAAAATTTTCAAAATATGGAATTAATTTTTCATGATTTAATTTCTGTATGTTTCTCAAAATGCAACTAAAATCATTTTTAAATAAATACATTTTAAGAAAAAAAATGGATTTATTCGTATTCCATACCTAATAAATACCATAAAATTATTCTAAAATAATTTTAATGAATAAATAATACATTAATTTCATTACATAATTATTTATTATATTTTTATTTAATTAATTAACATAGAAACACATTACACAAAAGAAATAGTTTTTATAAAAAAATGTTGTTAGGCCTAAAAATAAACATACACACAAACCAAGTTTAATGATGATTCATATTTAATTAATTAGATTATATAAAATTAAATGAGACCTATATTACATGAAGAAAATTATCAATTTATAATGAGAATATTAAATGAAAATAAATGATGGTTTTATAAAAATTGGTATTTCCACTATTCACTAAAAATCAATCTTTTCATTTAAATACCAAAATTTCACACTAAACTAATTTTGATATTATGATTTCAAAAATAATATCAATTTTTATCATAATAAATTTCTATACGGGTCATAAATAAATTACAATATTCTAACCGAAAATAAAATAATAACCATTTTCAAAGAAAACAAAATTTTAAAACATAAAATGTGTTTACTAAAAGTTGAGTTTTTATATATTATGTACTAAAAAATATATTTTAATAAATTAAAATATATATATATATATATATATATGAATGAATGTTTGTATATATATATATATATTTCATAAGGTGGTTAATCTTATTCATACCCTTCAACTTATCTACTATTTTATAATATATCGTAGTATGTTTTGAGCTCGGTGGTGCGTGTTAGGAAAGCTATCTAAACCATTAAATTTTATTTAATGAGAAAAATATTCTAAAACATATGGTTGTTACATTATACCCCCCCTAAATAAATTTTTACCTCATAATTTTTTCATTTGTAAACAAAGTTTCAAAATTTGAAAATTCCTTAATTGAAATCCCATATCATACAAAGCGATAATACAACTTCCTTTGAAAAGGGAAATTGGGAAACAAAAAGGTTACCCGGAATAACACATAATAAGGTACTCAAATAAGGATAAAAATGGTGATAAGGTAAATTGTAGACCTAGAGGAGAAAACTAAATTTTAATGACTAATAAAGAGTGATTGAGAACATGGCCATGAGAATGTTAATGAGGACAAAACCATAAATCAATGAGGGGTGAAAACCCATCAATTCATCAAAAATGATGGTAAAAGGATGAATATATTTATTTCAATATCCTTTTCTTAAGGTTGAGGGATTATTTTACTATCAAAATAGGGAACATGAGAAAATGTAATTTCTTGATTTATTTCTTATTCGTAAGTAAAATATCGTCCTTTGTTTTTTCTTCGATGAATTTCCACTTCATCTCATAATGCATGAGGTGAATATTCATTAGGAATTTTTCATTCCTGAATAACCAATATTAACTTATAATGGATTATAAGTTCCATAAAAGAATTAAAATCTTTTCCTTCTTTCTATAAATTTTTAACAAATCCAAAATGGTGGGAACAAGTTGTCTAATATAGATAAATATAATAAATTGATCTCAAAAACCTCAATAATAACATACAAAGTTCAACTTAATCCATTCCATAAATAATTAACCTTAAAAATACTCTAAAATTTGTATGATGAATATTGATACCCAAATATTTGAATGATTTCATCTCATATACTTCCAAGATCATCTTAACAATAATTTTAATCCCTCATAATGTCTTATAGAAAAATTTATATAATTTCATCATATATTCTCAAAAATATATTAATCATTTCCCAAAATAATTCACAATGAAATCATACATGATTCCAAAATATATTTTACCCTCAATTCCTTAAAGAAGATCCTATATTAGCTAAAAATATTTCCATTGGATGTTTGGGTTCATCCTTACACTGATAGATGATCATATGCTCATTCATAATATTAAAAATGATTTCATTATTTTATAAATATATCTAGAATCTAGATAGAGTGAGATAATGAATTCTAAGAATCATATAAAATTTTATTAAAGGATGAACAATAATATTTTTATAGGCCTCATTCAAACAAAAGTTTTCACAGACTCCCCAATATTGTTGTGGAAGATAATCATGTCGTAAATATCATGATTCACTTCAACTATTGTGATTGCATAAGATTTATATTTATTATTTAATTTTAGAGACTATTGTATCTTATTGTCCTCATTACCCCTTATATTAGGGCAGTTATTCTCATTATTCTCAAAATCTTTACATCCATAGAACTGAAGTGTAATTGGGGGATTTTATTTGGCTATGTCTCTATTAATTTCATTGACTAGCATATTCATATCACTTCATCATTATTTTTCTCAATAGTCAGGGTTCTTAAACATGAAACATCTTCTTATTATTCAAAGGAATTCACCTAATTTCTTCTTCCTGCAATTTTTCAAGTAATATATTGAATCTTTTTCATACCTCCATGTGACATACCACTACAGAATCTATCACTATGGGAAAAACTATTTTTTACGACGGGTTATTTGCGATGGGAATAAATCTCATCGCAAATAGTCTGTTGAAGAAGTTATTTGTGACAAGACAATCAACCCGTTGCAAATAACCAATTATTTGCGACCAGAATAGGCACCCCATCGCAAAAACTTACGTGCGGATTGGCGCAGTTTGTGCACCAAACAGTGCGAAAGGGTATTCGCGACGGGCGACTACCACCCGTCTCCAATACCAGGATGCTATAAGAACTAGTTTTGACGGGGGATCCCCCGTCACAACTAGTTCAACCCCCGGAGGGTATTTGCGAGGGTACCCATCGCAAATAACCAATGGCGTTAAAAAACTATTTGTGATGGGATGTTGTCCCATCGCAAATATTGTATTGGCAGGTTAATTTTTGCGACGAGCCTAATCGCAAATAACCTTTTAACCACCAACCGTAATTAATGTTAGTGAAGGTATTTGCGACGGGACATGTCTCCAAAAGTACAATTTGCGATGGGAATCGTGTCGCAAGTAGTCCCATCGCAACTAATCTAACCTATATATATCCTCCGTCCATTTTTTCTTCCCTCATTAATTCGTTCTTCCTCTGCTTCTCTAAACTCTAATTTTAGACTGAAAATTATTTAGTTTGTTTTTTTTACGAAGAAGTTGTGAAGCCGCCCACAATTATAAGAGATCAAATTTAAATGTATTTATATTTTATTTAATATAATATTTATTTAATTTTTTTATATTAATTTTAATTAATTTTTATTAGTTGTCATTAAGTTAGATTTAAATTGTTTTGCCATCAGTATTTATTTGTATTAAGAAAATTGAATTATTAGTATTAATGCTTAGTAATTAGTAATAATTAATAATTATTAATGATAACTAGTAAAGTATATAAATAATTAGTGGTAATTTGTAATTAGTAGCTGTATTTTGCAGTAATTAATAGTAATTAAAACTAATTAGTAATAATTAGAAATAAAGAGTAATAATTAGAAAGAAAT
Organism: Viscum album; assembly: GCA_963277665.1. Taxonomy (NCBI): domain Eukaryota; kingdom Viridiplantae; phylum Streptophyta; class Magnoliopsida; order Santalales; family Viscaceae; genus Viscum; species Viscum album. The sequence continues at coordinate 1,747,143,069 of OY728140.1, forward strand.
AGTAATAAATATTTACAATTAGTAATAAATAGTATTTATTAGTAACAATTAGTAATAAATACTAATAACTATCAATAAATACTAATAAAAACTAATAAATATAAATAAATAGTAATAAATACTAATAAATAATAATAAATACTAATAAACAGTTATAATTAGTTATAATTAGTAATAAATATAAATAATTAGTAATAAATACTAATAAATTGTAATAAATAAAAATAAATAGTAATAAATAATAATAAATACTAATAAATACTAATAAATACTAATAAATGCCAATAAATAGTAATAAATACTAATAAATACAAAAAAAATAGAAATAAATTTTAATAAATTGTAATACTTTGTAATAATTAGTAATAATTTGTAATAATTATTAATAATTAGTTAAAATCAGTAATAAATAGTAATAAATAGTAATAAATGGTAATAAATCAATATAATTAGTAATAAATACTATCAAATACTAATAAATAGTAATAAATAGTAACAAATAGTAATAAATACTAATAATTAGTAATAAATAGTAATAAATAGTAGTAAATAGAAATAATTATTATTAAATAGTAACAATTAGTAATAATTAGTAATAATTACTAATAAATACTAATAAATAGTAATAATTAGAAATAAAGAGTAATAAATTGTAATAATTAGTAATAAAGAGTAACAAATAGTAATGAATAGTAATAATTAGTAATAATTAGTAATAATTAGTAATAATTAGTAATCAGTAGTAAGAATTAGTAATGAATAGTAATAAATAGTAATAATTAGAATAAATTAGTAATAATTAGTAATAATGGCTAATAATAAGTTATAATTAGTAATAATTAGTAATAATTAGTAATAATTAGAAATAAATTGTAATAAATAGGAATAAATTGAAATAAATTGGAATAATTAGTAATAATTAGTAATAATTAGGAATAATTATAAATAATTATAAATAATTAGTAATAATTAGTAATAAATAGTAATAAATACTAATAAATAGTAATATATAATAATAAATAGTAATAATTAGTAATAATTAGTAATAAATAGTAATAAATAGTAATAATTAGTAATAATTAGTAATAATTAGTAATAATTAGGAATAATTAGAAATAATGAGTAATAATTAGTAATAATTAGTAATAGTTAGTAATAATTAGAAATAATTTGTAATAATTAGGAATAAATATGTCAAAATATGAATAAATAGAAATAAATAATAATAATTAGTAATAATTATGAATAATTAGGATTAATTAAGAATAATTAGGATAATTAGAAATAAATACGAATAAATTTGAATAAATAGGAATAAATAGTAATAAATAACAATAATTAGCAATAATTAGCAATAATTAGAAATAATATGTAATAATTAGCAATAATTAGCCATAATTATCAATAATTACCAATAATTATGAATAATTTGGAATAATTACCAATAATTAAGAATTATTCGAAATAATTAGTAATAATTAGGAATAATTAACGATAAATATGAATAATTAGTAATAATTAGGAAAAATTAGTAATAATTAGAAATAATTAGAAATAATTAAGAATAATTAGCAATAATTACCAATAAATATGAATAATTAGCAATAATTAGGAATAATTTGGAATAATTAAGAATAAAATCAACTGTAATAAATTGTAATAACTTGGCATAATTTCCAGTGGATTGACAACACTCCTTTTACTTGATGACTCTTCTCCTTTCAACTCTCACCAACTCAAAAAAATATAAAAAGTATGCTTCTTTGTATGCATATCCAATCTCGTATGCACGAGTTTGAATATGCATTCGTAGAAAGACATTTTTCATAATTTTTTCTGGTGGTTAGAGTTGTAAGAAGAAGACTCATCAATGAAAAGGGGGCTTTTTTGTCCGTTATCTCATTTACATGCATCTTTATGACACTGAAATCACAATGAAGAATATGCTCAGAGGTATACTTATACATTCTCGTATTCACAAGAATGAATATCTATAGCTTTGAGCAGATTCTTCAATGTGATTTAAGTGTGAGAAAGTTTCAAGTAAATGAGGTTTCAGAAAAAAGAGTATTCATCAATCCACTGGAAATTGTGTCACTCATAATTAATGGTAATTATTATGATGTAATTGTAATTATTTATCTTGTTTTTTCTGATATTGTTTTTCTAATTTTAAATTCTTCAAAAATAGTAATAATTTTATATTTTATAGAAAAATATGGAATAAGGAAGTCAAAAATAGTCTTTATTAGATGATTGTTATTGGATAAATCCACACAGAAATCTAAACAGTTATAGTTTAAATTCTATATATATCAAGGGTGTTGAATCATTCTTATCATTTCCATTATCAAAACAAAATTTTTTTTCAGAAGACACAATTAAGTTTCCTTGTAAAAAATGTTATCTGAAAACATTTGATACATTTGACAAGGTTGGGGGAAATCTCTTACGGTTTGGTTTTCAACCAGATTATATTTATTTGTATCAACACGGTGAACACAGTTATAGAGAAGATATTAATAACTTGATTCTAGATCCATCATGGTTTTAAAATTTAGTACATGATGTTTAAGGTGAATTTTTTCAAAAAAATGAAACTCAAGATGATATTGATTTAACTTCTGAGTTGGCACTATTCGAATTTTATTATTTGTTGAGGTCTGCTAAGGATGCATTATATTCTGGTTGCATGATAAGAAAATTCTAAGCAGTTACAAAATTTATGGATATTAAATCAGATAATGAAATGTCAAAAAATTGTTTTGGTCATATATTTTCATTGGTTTAAAAACTGTTACCTGAAGGAAATGTGTTTCCTTCAAATTACTATGAGAGAAATAGGCTGGTTCGTAATATAGGCATTATTTATCAAAATATTCATGTATTTTCAAATGAATAGTTGTTCAATATGTGGAAATAGAGGTATAAAAAAACTCAATCGGGAAAGCCTGGATCGATTCCTGTAAAACAGTTGAGATATTTCCACTTACACCCAGGTTTCAGCATTTATTTATGTCTCATAACACAATGTCAATAATGTCATGGCACAAAACCAAGATTTTAATTGATAAAATCATGAATCATCCATCTAATGGTGATTCATGGAAACATTTTGACCGACTGTATCTGTCTTGTTCTTCAGAATCCTGAAACGTGCAATTGGGTATTTCTACAGACAGTTTCTGTCTTTTTTATTCCTATTGTTGTTAGTATTCATGCTGGAATGTATTTATAACTCCATACATTTAAACTCCATGGATGTTGATAAATGAGCCCTATATATTTTTTACCTTATTAATCCTAGGACATCCAAAAAAAATATTGATCATTATTTGAAACCATTGATTGATGAGTTAAATTCATTATAGAGTAATGATTTTAGTACATATGATGTTGCTGCGAAATAAAATTTCATATTAAAAGCTGCATTGATGTGGACGATTAGTGAATTACGAGCATATGGCATGTTATCTGGTGGGAGTACACATAGTCCGAAATCATTTCCTTACTATATGAAAGATATCAAAGCCTTTATGCAAATCAAGGGAAAAAACCTTTCTATATTGAATGTCATCGCAGATTTCTTCAAACCGATCATCCTTTTCAGAGGAACAAATCTCATTTTAGAAAAGGCACAATTGAAAGGGATGAACATCTAAAAATTATCTCAGGTACAGAGTTAAAATCAGTTGTATTTTCATTACCTCCAATCACATTTGGTCCAACGGTAAACTAACATAAAATTCATGGCTTTTGAAAAGAACATAATTGGATAAAACAGATCATTTTTTGGGATATTCCATATTGGTCTGATTTGTTGGTCCACCACATGTTGAATGTAATGCATATTTAGAAGAACCATTTTTATAATTTATTTCTTACAGTTTTAGATACACCAGGTATAACCAATGATAATGTAAATTCATGATTATATCTTACCCAAATTTTTAGATGACTAGAACTTGAACTATTTTAAAATGTTAGATCACAGCGGTTAATGAAGCCAAAATAATCTTATACACTATCCAAAGAGAGTCACTTATTATTTTGTTAGTAGATTTCATTTTTGATACTTCCAGATGGCTATACTAATACTTTTTTGTAGATGTGTTATGAATGATCATATTACCGGATTAAGAAGTCATGATTTTCATGTTATAATGGAAAGACTTATGATGATTGGATTCAAAGGATTGTTTAATTCTATGATTTGGTATTCAATAAAAGACATGTCATGTTTTTTTCGGGACATCTGTGTAGAGACAACAGACTACGATGATGTAAGTAAATTGGATGAATATGTTTTTTTAATTATATGAAAACATGAAAAAATCTTCTCGCCGGATTTCTTTGACTCAATGAAACATCTGATATTACATTTTCCACATAAAGCTAAATGTGGTGGTCCGGTACTGTTTTGATTGATGTACCCATTCGAGATATGCATGAATAAATTGAAGAAAAAAGTACGTAACAAAGCATCAGTTGAAGGATCAATTACTAAAACTTATTTGCAAGATGAAATTTCTTTTTTTTTCTCTCATTATTTTGAATCTGAATGTCTCTAAAAACCCAACCACAAGGGATGGAATGAGGGGAATGTTGATTATGAAATTGATAATAAATTATTTGTTTTTAATCATCCAGACCTTCTCTTTAGTAGAGTTCATGAACGGTGGATTTTAGATGATGAAAATTATAGAGCTCATACATATGTTATGCTCAGTTGTTAAAAAATGGCATCATTTGTACTGTGAGTGATTCTATAACTTATTCTATAATTTATTTTACAATAAGTAAACTTATTTGATTTGTTGGTTATATGATAATCATATCAATAAATAGATTTCACAAATTACAGCACGTTCTCTTCAAGAACGTTGACAAAAAAATTTCTCAATGGATTCAAAAATAGGTAACATAATTATTGATGGTTTAATATATCAATTCAGTTTAATATTTATTATATTGATAATTATTTTACAAATTTCCATGTGACTCAACAAAATGATAAAATTGATAACGGACTATTTATATTGAGTAACCCACCATCTAAAATTGTTAAATCTTATAATGCATATGGTGTGAATGGTTTTCAATTTCATACACATGCATATGGGGAATCAAAAAAACAATTAACAATGGTGTTTTCCTGAGACGATCGCATCATAGAGAAACTAAAATTGAATTTTATGGCATGCTGGAAGAAATTAATGAACTATGTTATCTAGGGAAAAATTACATAATAATGTTTAAATGTTGGTGGTTGGATACTGAGAGAGGTTTTCATGTTCATCTGATTCATGGAATCATTGCTATTATATATAAAATTAGTCTTTCAGTAAATGAACCATTTTTACTAGTTCAATAGGCACATAAAATATATTACGCAATGTATTGTGCTACTTAGAGAGACCTAAGTGATTGGTGGATCATAATAAAAATTAAATCCTGAGAAAATATGTTTACTCAAACTGAATGTTGTTTCGATGATGAAAAAGGAATTGAAAATTTTTAAGAGACTACTCAAAATCCATCTTTTTCACGTAGTGACATGAATATCGATGATGACACCCCACAATAATGGGTCAATGGTGATGATGATGTTAATGATTTTACAGATGAATTTGAAATGGTAGGAGATGATAAAATTGAAACTCATTTGGATATTGATGACACCGATGATGAATATGAAGACATTGACATCGTCAGATATGAAGATTATGATGAAGGTGAACATTGACACAGTTAAATACAGGTTATAATCATAACTAATATATATCTATATGAAATAATTATTTTCAACTATCTGCTAAAAACAATTATTCTGTGTTTCAAATGGGACCTGATCTATATTGTTAGTTGGATGAGGTTGGGATACCTTTGGATGAGGAGGATTTGGGATCATCTGACCCTCAGAATACTGGCAGTTCATGGGGTACATGGAGGGAGTGCAGTATTGTGTGACTGATGATTCCTGAACCTATCCCTAAGCAACGTCCTCATCTTGGTTTCGATCTATTCATGTGGATGTATGGTAAACTTTGTATTTTGGTTAGATTTCATTAATTTTTTTATATACTAAATGTTTGAGTATTTGTTCTTTTTTCACCATTTTCCACATATAGTTGTTGGACAACGGAGCACTATCTTCAATAATTATTTTTCTCAGCTATGGATTACATGAGAATATATTCTCATTGATCTGCATCTTGGAATGTTCAATCATTGGCTGGTACGTAAATAAATAATATTTTTTTAGAAATTTATTTCATTAATAAATTGATATTATAAATTATTTGTAGTTTTTATGGTATCCCATCAATTATAGAATGTTTTGCGCTATCCAAGAGGCATTAGAGGTGTCTATGTGTGAGACTTTCCGTTAGTTTTTTCATAGTATGATAAGGACATCCATTAAGAAAGTAGGAGTGACAGTATTTGATAAGTCATATAGAGCCCACCGACCAGAGTACATTTCATCTCACGTTTGGGATGAATTATGTTCACACTGGTTGAAAGGTAGATTTCAGAGGAGATATTCATTGGGCCGACAAAACTGATGGAGACAAGAGGTGACACATCGACCTGGTAGTCATACATTTATTGCACATAGCGAGCAGCTTGTAAGTATCTTTTTTAAATATTTTGTATAACATTAAATATAAACAGATAATTTTATATTCATATAGGTAGTCGAGCATCCTGATATTTTGGAGTACGAAATTTATCGAAAGATGTATAGTGATCTAGCCACTGGAGAGATTAAAGGTGATCACCAGTGTCAGATTGTGGTCAGTATTATTTCTTTTTCAATTTGAAAATTAATTGCATATAATATTTTCACTATTTTAATTTCAAATTGAAACTGAATGAGTCATATGAGGCTGCGAACTCTCAGACACAGGCTGAGAGTCAGGCAGAGACATCTGAATAGACTAGTGCCTACCATTTCGATGAGGCATCATGGATGCAGGTGACCAAGTATGCCTTTGATAAGGGATATGTAGTTCGTATCTACTCCCATTTGACTTTTGGGACTTATTATGGTACTTTTGCGATGTCGGCGTCCAAGTTGAGAGGATCTCATGAAGAGTAATCATCTTCTGACTCACATTATTAGGAGCAGTTGTGTTATCAAACTGAGTTTATAGATAGTTTGTAGAAGTAGTAGGAAGAGATGTGTCAGCAGCATGAGGAGGACATGTGTCGATGGGAACAACAGCAGCCCAAGCAGATGATATACATGCATCGTCTGACTCATAGTTTAGGGATGGAGTTTTCTCCACTATCTCCTCCATCTCCTCTAGCTCCTCTAGAAGACTATCCTCCCCCTGTGATTTTGTTATTCTATTAAAAACATTTGAATTGAAAATTTGATGTAATATAAACTGTTTATAGTTTTTGTCGTTTGAATTGGTGAGAATATTGCATAATTTATTTATTCTTATTATTTTTAATATTTTAATATTTTATTAATTTATTATTAGTATTATATTTTGTAATGTTTGTTTATTTTACTAATAATAATTATTATTATAATTTATGATTTTTTTTATAATATTGAGAATTTTAATACTTTTTATTTTTTATTATTTTAATAATATTAATAATATTTTTTCATTAATCATAATTATATTATTATTATTATTTTATTAAGTATTTGTGACAGGGAATTTTGGGATGGGGTCCGGTTGTAAATAGAATATACATATATATATTAAAACTTATTTGTGATGGGTTACTTTACCATCATAAAAACATTTTTGCAAAGAGCCCATCGCAACAGGTTTATAACATAAAGCTATTTGGGATGGGATGACAGCCTGTTGCAAATAATTTTCTGTGACGGGCCTAATGCAATAGGTTCTTATATATATAATATATTTAATCAAAGATCTATTTTTTATGGGGTCACTTCCCCTCACAAGTAGTATTTTTTGTGATGGGTCCATCACAAAAAATACTAGCTGTGATGCCATTTTCTACAATGGGCTATTTACAACGTGACCCTGTCACAAAAGTGTTTTTGCGATGGGCTCCCATCACAAATATCCCATTTAAAATAGCATAAATTTCAGTATTATATGTAATTCAACCTCCATTTTCATGTCAATACAACAATGAGGTTTTCCATCTTCTATTTACACTTTGAGTGAACATCGAACGATTCCTTTGTAGCTTCAAAAGACCATTATGGGTAATTAAATTCAAAGTCATGTTTTAAATACACTAAATAATCAATAATATTTTTTTACAAGGATGACGATGAAGAAAGAAGCATAATTTCCATGTCTTTTAAAATTTTCCTCACAAGTACAAATGGATTTAGTATCCTTCTTCTTAAGATAAATAAATTACTTCTCTATTTTTATATTTAGAATACAATGTATGTACTTACGTAAAAATATCCTCTTCAAATAATCACATTAAATGGAGTCAATTTCATCCACATTCCTTGTATTTATAATAAGATTCCACTATTGATCTACTTTTCCTTTCAAATAAAAAATGGCAAGGAAAAAATTTCATGCTCAACACATTGAATTATAAAAAATATCTTTTATATCACATTGATACTTTATTGTAAACAAGTATATCAAAAGACCCATTGAAGGAGGGTGAATATTGTTAAATGAAATATTCAATATCATTTTTCCCCCTACATGGCGCATTCATAAGTTCAACATGATCTATGTTACTCTAAATATATTCCTAGAGTTGAGTGACCATAGTCATAATTTTTTTTCTCATATCCTAAACCATTTGATAACTCATAATGATGGTCACTGTATTTTCCGACACATCTGTTGTCCACGTGGTTCCATCGGTGTCTGACCATTGACTAAAACCAAAAAGTTTAGGGTGACTAACAATATTCATTGTGATAAATCATGAAAATTTAAGATATAATTCATATGATATCTAAATCATGACACTTAATTTTAAATCTATAACAACTTAGGTTTAACCTAGTAAATATTTTCTAAAAATCTATTAAAATCCTTCATAATGGTTCATAAGGAAAATGTGATTTATCCCTAGAATATCCCCTGAGATGACAATTATGGATAAGATGTACTTGACTAATTATAAGATAACAGATATATTTGTCAAACCTGGTGTATAGTTAGATACCACTCATCATATACAACAATTATGGATAAGATGTACTTGACTAATTATTTTTATTTTCATTAACCCTAGATGATTTTTTTCTAAAACTACAACCACTTTTAGTTTCCATAGAGGGATGTTTTTCAAGGAAAACAACATAATATATTTGTTACCAAAACTGTAGGATGTTATCTTATAATTAGTCTTATCACTAGGTTTTTCACTAATGTTATCTGGTCCTAATATACAAAAATTGACTAAACACTAATCTAATAATAATTATAGAAACTCAAGATTTATATAGATAAATATCACATCATATTATATGTATATTCAATAAATAACATTATGATTCATTCCATAACAATAGTGTAGTTGGATACTAGATACAAAATCCTTTTATTTCTTTAAAGATGTTCAATATATCCCACATAGAACACTTCTTAAGTATACACTTCTTAAAACATTTCTTCTTAACCTAATGAAGGAAAAATAAAATAAAGGGTGAGCACATAAGCTTATTAATTCTAAACATATAATATATCAATCAATGATCACATATGAGAATAAGATAATAATAAGGGTATGAGATCATGATAATAAATTAAAATTTTCATACCCAATATCTTATATATCATAAAAATGATTCATGGAATAAAACATTATCATAATAATCTAAAATATAAAAAATAATGTGGTTTCACTAGTAATATATCCTAATCCATGAGAGAATAACATAGACATATTAATGTGGAAATAAAAATAAACATAGAATATTGATAAAATTTATAAATAGAAATGGGTTCATTCATTACGTTATGGACATGAAATCAATCCCTCAAATAAACTTATAGACATGAAACTAGGTCTACACATAATATTATGGGTATGAAAACTAGGTCTATAGAATATATTATGGATATAAAAACTAGGTCCACACATAATATTATGGAAATGAAAACAATTTTCATGCATAAAATTGTGAACATCAAATATGGTTCACACATAAAATATTTATCTCATGATTTATCAATATTTATCCAATTTATTATAGAGTTATAACAGACCCAACTATCACAAAATTATAATCCATTCATATATACACAACAAGATTATGAAATCTTTTAACATTCGTTATAACTAAACCTGTAGAAAATAAAATGGGTTTTGTAAATATCTCATTGTCATAAAAATAAAACATTTATAGAAATAATTTGGAAGGTTTAATATAAACATATCCAAATTTAAATATAAGTAAAATCAAAGGATGTAATAATAAATGAAAATTCCACTAAAATATCACTAGGAACATTTATTTAGGAAAAAACACTTTTATATTGAAAAAACAAATCTAAAATTTCAAAATAGTATAAATATTAAGGAAAACAATTTTTATAAAAACAACCTCAGAAACTAATAAAGCAATCTTCAAATAAATATGTGTTCATAATGGTGGGAAATTATTTTCATGTCGTGAATGTTAAAATAAATATTTGTTTTCTATTTTTAGTAAAAAGTAAAAAGTAACTCATTCAGAAAATGACAAGAATATTCCTTTTAAAACATCTTCTAAAATGTCTTTCTTGGATAAATATGGAATTAAAACAACATATTATAATATTAAAAACATTTTTTAAAAATATGGATATGTAAAGAAAATGATTTTTGACCAAGGATGGAAATAAAGTTGGATTTTTAGAAAAACATTTATTCAGTCTCTTGATTTATTAATGAGTGAAAAATAAAAGTAAAAAATATAATATCTAGAAATAAAAAAAGGATAAAAATAATTTTATTCTTGAGATATGGTTCATAAAATTTAATTATAAGAAACATGATCATAAACAATCATGGTAAATAATGATATTGTTACATAAATCTCTTACCTTAAGTTTGAATTGTTTTAAAATCAATTTAACTTTGTGTATAAAAAATTTAAATTTATTATAATTAAATATAAAAATAATATAAAAACTTATGATATCATATATGATCCCCTTATAAAATTTCAACACCCATTTATTAATAATTCATTATTAAAATCATTATTTCCATGCATTAACTGTTTCATTTTTCAGAAGAATTTCAGTTTGGTAGTTTTGATATTTGTACTTTGAATATGGTACTATCATCTCTAAAAAGTTAATAATGATATAAATATAATATATATTCATTATATATATATATATATATATATTCATCCATAAATGGTAGAGATATAAAAATTAATTACATCATTCATGTAGATGGTAGGCCACACGTAAGAATTAACACTTTTTTCAGTTTTTGATAGATGGAAAAAATAAAGTTAAATAATAATTCCCACATATCTAATCATTATTACATAATATATTTCATATTATATCTATCCATATTACAGTCCTTGTAAATCATAAATGAAAAATGAATCGCATCACTTCGGGGAGGTGGTAGTCCACATGTACACATGAGTGACTTTATCATTTTCCAAAGGAGGAAAAGGTAAGAAGTAAGATATTATATTATAATTATAGAAGAATTATTATATCATAAATATAATATATAAATTTTTAAACCATAATAAAAACCATCCAGGATAAATGGTGATGGAAATTAAATTTTATTGTTCTGTAGAGGCGGTAGTCCATACAAACACACGAGCAATTCTTTTACTTCCCATTTGATGGGGAAATGGGTTAATAATGGTTCTTACATAATCATAACAACATTTTAGTATATTTAGGATAATAAATTTCTAATTTTATTGTGAATACCAGTGATTTAGAGGAGTTAAAATGATAAACAAATTGAAATAGGTCGGGTAGGATAATTACATATTCTTCATTTATCCTCCATTATATCCTTTCTTAGAGACCCTTGGAATGGTATTTAAATTTGAAAAAAAATGTTAATTTAAGGATATTATAGTTTATAATATATATATTCAGTGTTTGGTCAAGCTAGACGGGTCTAGGGGGCGTAATGGAAAGAGAGAAGGGGTGTTCTTTTTTAAAAGAGGGAAATGAAATTCTTGAAATTTCTTTAAATATTAAAATATAATTAATATATTTCTCAAGTTTAATGCTTAAACATAACCATTAATTTGATGATGAATATTATATATTTTAAATATCATCATCCAATGAAATTTATACATGTTTTTATGTTATTTAATACCTTTTATTTTGTTTTAACTTTATCGTTAACCAATTTTAACCTTAACCACGGTAAAAACGTTTTTAATATTGAAGGGTATTAATTTGACTTATAAGGTATTAAATAGATCAAAAATGGGAAAGTAATGAAATTATTATTATTTATCATCATACTTGTTCTATGTAAATATTTTTATGATTTTCAAATAATTTAATAAAATAATATTTTTCATAAAATATCATTATTGTCATTTTTTAAACTATTAAGTTACATTGACTTTAAAGTCCTTAATATTGTTTGGAATTAAAATATAAAACTTTTAAACATCAATAATATGTTATATTTTGCTACAAAATTCATTGAAAATAATTATTCTTCCAAATTTTTTACTTTAAAATTTTTAAAATCCTTTATTTTATTTTTCTATTAATTGAATAAACAATATGTATGTGTTGCATGGGAATTTAAAGAAATTACTACACCAGTAAAATTTAAAAATACATTACCATGATAAAAATTAATTTTATTTCAAATAAACATTTAGAACCCCAATTATATTATTTTTATCCTTATGATAAAAATTTAGAGTTACAAAAATTTATCGAGTGACTTTTTCTATTTACCCATTTATTAAATTATTATAAGGATATTATCAGAACAAATGGAAAAAAGTTAAAATATTTTTGAAAAATGGATTGTTATGGAGGAAAAAACTCATTCAATAGTATAAATTCATGTCTTAGTGAAATTTTAAAAACTTATCCCAAAGTTATAACACAATTTTATACATTTTACCCTTATCTATGTGACTAAAATTTACCAAGGTTAATATACATAATAAAAATATAAAAAGAAACGATTTATGAAATTTGATCATAATGATTCCTCATATGTAATTAATTTTTATTTATTAAATTTTGATAATTTTTTTATGTCTATTTTAAATTAAGGGTGAAAATCGTAGTGAAAATGTTATTTCAATAAATAGGTTTTTTAGGAAAAACATGGATTTATTCTTACTCCTTGCATAGTAAAAAACATAAAATGAATATAATATAATTTTACTGAATAAATAATCCATAAATTTCATTAATATAATATTTTTTTGATGATTTATTTATGTATTTAAAAGAACAAATTGCGCACATAAATGTTTTTTGTAAAAAATGTGTTTTTAAGCCCAAAAATGAACTTATACAAAAATAAAGTTTAATGATAATTACTATGTAATTAATAATATTATATCAAATTTATTAACAACTTTGTTACTTTAATATCAAATTAAAATAATAATGGGTCGTTTAACTGAAAATAAATGACGGTTTTATGATAATCGGTACTCTTCACTATTCACTGAAAAATCAATCTTTTCAGATAGTTACCAAAAGTTCACCCTAAGATAATTTTGATATTATAATTTAGAAAAAGATATAATTTTTATCAAACTAAATTCCAAAAAGTATCAAAAATAATTATAATATTCACACAAAAAATGTAATAAAAATCATTTTTGAAAAAAACATATTTTCAGAACAATAAAATGACTTCACTAAAAATTGAGTACATATATATTATGCACTAACTAATTGATTTGAATTAAGTAAAGAAATTTATATATATTTCATAAAATGGTTAATCGTATTCATACATTTATAATTTAGTTGATTGATTTTAATATATCATGGTTTTTTTAAGCTCAGTGTTGTGTGTTAGAAAAGATATCTAAAAATATATAATTAATTTAAAGAGAAATATATTATAAAATATCAGGGTTTTACAAAAAAAGGTAATTCCATCAAAAATTGTATGATTATTAATTCTTTGAACATAAATAATAAATTACATTTATAAAATTTAATTTCTTTACTATTTATCTACAAAAATAAATATTTCATTTTGGAATGTCTTATCACACCATATTACATTTGGTATCTGGAGATAATTGATAAAGGAACTGAATTTTCATGCTACAATGTACGTTTCCATGTGACGATTACTAAAATATATAAAATTCAAATTGATTTGATTACTAGACACTTCATTAACTATTTAGAGGTTATGGAACAAAATTCATTAAACTGAATGGAGTTCAATTGTGCATATCTAATTAACAATTATCCTAGGTATTTTATTTAACCATAAGAATTTTAAATTTGGTTTAAGTCTTAGTTTTGAAAATGAATATCAAATTTTCAAAGATATATTAGAATGTATTATATAGACATATATTGTAACAACCGAGGTATTTATAGAATAATACTTTTTCATATTTATTAATATTTATGAATAAGATACTAATTTTACGTTAAAGAGGACACTTTTTTAGATAGCGTACTCAAAACACAACAACGGATTTCTCTGAAAACATACATTTCACACAATATTGAGTTATGTTAGAAAATAATATAATAATATTATTATTATTTTAAATAGTAGTCCTAGTCTTTATGTTGGCGAGAATGAATAGATATAACTAAAATATGGTTTTACATATTTTTTAAATGTTTTTACTTTTATCTAATGAATATTAGAGGATTAAAATGAAAATGAATCCAATTTTAAGAATAAAATACTCTTATATTTTTAAATGGTCGTTTTACAGCTTTTTGATGGAGAACCCTTATAAAAAATATTTTTTGTCACTATTATTTGTTCTAATTGACAAATCAAACTTCTTATATAAAATATAGTCCTCAAAATTTACTTTGGATAAATGTTTGGTAATTTTCTGATAATGTTCCTTTTTTAATAAATAGTGAAAATACCACATTTTTAGTCAAAACTACCTTTTCATCTAATTTATTTATATAGTTAGATTGTCATTTTAATTGGATTTAATGTTTAATTGGATAATTATCATTATAATTTAATCATATTTTGGCCATTTTAAGTAATTTCACTTTTAAATTGGACAAAAACATATGTTAATCTTTTGACTGTTTTTACTTCTTAAAAACCAGATTTTTGGTTTTGACAACAGGAATTTATTTTAAATTAATTTTTGAAAATTTTGTCTTTTGACTTAGGGAAAATGGATTTTATATTTGGAATCATAATATCTAAACTGTATGAATAAGTACCTTTTATTTTTGGACATTATGAATAGTAACTTTAGTAATTATTTTTATTTACCATGGTTAAAGGGTGAATCTAGAAAATTAAGGTAAAAAATAATTTTATAATAATATTAAACTATGCTAAAACATGTATTAATACTATTTAATGAGATATTTCTGACCGTGGGAATACTTGGGTTGATTTTGGGACACCATGCATCCACATGGGTGTGATACTGACAAGTTATAAGAATTAATTTAATGTAAATAGAAATATAACATAAACTTGTATCTTTTACTAAAATAATTTAATATGGGGTTATGTAACTGATATATTTGATTAAAAATATTCACTATAAATATAATAATATTTCCAATATCATGTTATTTTATTTATAATTTTTATATATTAAATATTTAAATCTATTTGTGACACAATGATGATGTAGTGATTACATTATTTATGAAACATTCAAATAAATGATATTATAAATATTAAAATCAATATAATTTGATTATTTTGATTCCATTAACTAATTTTATGGATGATATGGACATATTATATTTTATTTAATTCATTTTTATCTAAGTAATCAAGTGTTTATGACATTAACAAAAAACAATTACTAAATAGTGTCAAAATTGACATGAATGAGTTTTTTAAAAAGTACTATATTATTAAATGATATAATAGTCCAAAAAATATAATATTCTTATAAATGACCTATATAATGTTAAATATGTCATTAAGTATCCACTTATGGTTCTATTGGCATTTTATTGTAACTATAGTAACCATATATTATGAAAATACAAGAACACATGGTAAGAGTTAGTGTTTTAAACTAAAGGTCAACGATAAATCATAAGGTTAATTTTGAGACCTAAACATGTCTAAAATATACATTTTGAGAGTATTTTGACCCATTATAGTCTTATACTTGAAATAAATTACTTTGGAACTATTATAATTCTAAAACCATTTTATAATAATATAATATTTCAAAACTTTCCTAAAGTGCCCCTCATCCCTCTTATAAATGACCACCACCTCTACCCACTTACTCACACCTATAAATCCCCTTTTCTCATAAAAACTCTACTCAAATAATCTCTCTATATCCCTTTATTACTCATATAATCATTACCATGGGCATAAGGCAATTCAGGAAAGCCTTTTGGCTAAAATCAAAAGAAGTTACCACATTTAGAGGTAATGTCTACTCTCAAGTTCCTTTCTTCTATTTTCCTTATTCACTCCCTATTCTCTTATTATTAACTAACTACAAAAAAACACCAGTATACTCAATATACTAGGATTTTATTATGAGAAGGATTCAAACTACACTTACAGACACCTCCACCTAATCGATACGAATATATTATTTCTGTGTACGGAGAACTACTGCCTCACGGATCAACGATTGTCAATTTTTTCTTACCACGTATCATGGTGGCTATTATGATGGTGTTATATCTATATATGATACATATTATATTTATATTTTCACTATGATTTTGTATTTTTTATTTACAACATATCTTTATGCTTTCCATAATGTGTAAATACGATAATTTCATTTGTTGAAGTGTGTACTACCACCCCCTAAAAGTGATATGTATTATTCATGACCAAAATGGAATGTAAGAAGGATTAATTTAATGACATTATGTAATATATATAACATATATATTATAATGTAATTATAATATATCTATTTATCATTTAGTTTTCACTCCCAAAATAAGAAAAATAAATGAATGTATCATTCATGCGAACATACGGCCTACCATCTCCATGAACGGTGCATTTCATTTATCATCTCAAAATGTTACATACTATTATATAATACAAATATACTAGATATATTTGATATTCAAATCATTAATATCATTATGTAGATGAAGTAATTTAAACTACATAGACAATTTATATCAAAACAAGTTCATTTTCGACTCAAGTACCGAATATCAACAAAATAAACAATATGAACTTAAAAAATAATTTATTTTTTTATAACATGATGATAAATACTATAAAATTAGTAATAATATTTTAAAAGGTTCAAATGAATTTATAAATTAATATAATTTTATTATTCAGGAATATAAATAACGAACAAGATAATTTAGACTCAAGGTAAGGGACTTTGTCTCAATATCCTTTCATTGAGGCATATTTTGATTTATACTCGAATTTATTTTATAAGTTATATAAACCTATTTGACATTTAATTTCATTCAAAAGGAATAATTTTATATGAATAATTTTACTAAACAACAAAAGGAATGTTTTTTTTAACATACGCGGTGATAATGACTTTTTTCTACCAGAAGTATTTTTTGATATTTGGCTTCCTTAATAAGCTGTAATGTTTTTAAAAGGAAAATAAATACCATATACAGGTTTTACATATTTTGGTATTGAAAATGATTTTTAGAGAGCACTGATTATCTAAATATCTTGAAATAATATATTTTGATTGCAATTTATAAATGTTATCATTACTTTATGCTTGTTTTATTTTTTATGATTATGTTATGGTTCTTCTGAATTGTTTACATATAAAGGTGGTTCTGTGATAAACTAAGGGTGGGTGATCCTGATATTTATCTCCAATGCATTGGGTAATGTGACATAGGTAAACAATTATCTTTCTCCTAAGGGATTTAGGGATTACAATGTGATGGTTATTCTAAATGTAACCATGATGGTTACTCCCTATGTAGCTATGAAAGATAAAATAAAATTATGTTATAGATGCCAAAAGTTGAATTTAGGATTTATGATTTCTATTAGTTATTCATAAATATTATGATTTCATGAGGTTTGTTTATGAGCTTATGTTTTATGGTAAAAAAATTATGGTTTCATTGATTTGTATATATTTAGGCACTAATGTTTTCATTCCTTATTTTATATCCCTTACTAAGATTTTTATTCTCATGACAATTCTTGGAAATTTATTCCACATAGTATAAGGAAGGGTATGAGAAAGGAATAATTCAAGAATATTTTTATCAAGAAAATAATTCCTGTTTTATTTAATGAGTATTATTTTTATGAATATTTTTTATAGATTTAAAGTTTCTAATTTGTAATATTTGAGATGTAATGTAATAGTTATGGAAAAATTATCTAAATCACTAAAACTGAAAATCCTCAATTTGAAAGAAATTAAATTCTTGCTCAAAAATTTAGATTATGTAATGTTTAAGGAGGGGACATATAGTTGGTATCAGAGGTCTGTTTAGATAACTTTTGGAGTGAGGATATTGTAAAATTAATATCTGTAAATTATTTTTATTTTATGGTAAGATTGAAATGATGATTTTTTATTTTTAATATTATCATGTTGCTTAGTCTAAGATGAGTTTATGTTCGAAAAGGTTTTCCATAGAGGAATCAAGGAAGCTTTAATGGGATGACATTAAGAAGAAAAAAACCTACCAAATTAGCAACCAGAAATGGTCAAAAATGGAACTAAACAGTTTTAGTAGTAATGGCATAGTTGACTCAGGATATAAATGGTGGTGGTATCTGTGCAGTATATCTTCCATATCAACCAAAAAAGAACATGTCGGTAGTGAATCATTTCCTAAGGCAACATCACCAATCAATCAAAGAATCATATAACCCTGTGCTAGGTGAAGGATGGATTCATTCTCTGGAAAATATTTTCAATGTCATTGGGTGTTCAGAACATCAAAATGATAGTCATGTTGTTTACCATTTTGAAGGGGAAGCCGATCAATGGTGGTCGATTGTTAAAAATATCAATGATTTTGAGGAGATTGATTCTATTTATTAAGATGCATTTAAATGTATATTCCTTGAAAAATATTTTCCTAAGGTTCTTTGACAAATGATGAAAATATTCTTGGAATTTAGGTAGTAGTATGACTCAGTGGATGCTTATGAATAAAAAGTCACTTGACTGGCAAGGTACTCTCAAAATTTCATAAGGGATCTTGATAGTAAAATCAATCATTTTTACTCAAGATTAAAGCCAAAGTATTGAAGTGGTTTATCTTCTCATGAGTTAAAAACTTATGAATTTTTTTTCGATGTACGAAGAAGGTGGAAATGGATCTTTATGATGATCAGGTGTTCTTTGAAAAACAATAGAATAAGAGGTCGAGGTTCCAGATGAAAGGGAAGAACTCTTCAAAGAAAATATTATGGTAAGAAACATAATTTTATAGTTTTTAAAAATTGTGGTAAAAAGAACATTGGGGAATGATTTTTGAATTCTGTAAAGTGATTCCGATGTTATAAAATGAGACATAAGGATCACGATTTCACTAAAAAAGATAAGGGTAGTGGTAAGAAAATATCTCATTTATAGTCAGTAAAAAAATTTAAGTGCAATGAAATGGGTCATTATGAAAATGAGTGTCTTGATAAGAACTCAAATAATGGAAATCAGTAAGACTACAAATAGAAATGGGTGGTGAAATATTTTCAAAATACTTCAGCAAATGCAAGGCCATCAAATAAAGTAGTATCATGTACATTGTTTGTTTATTCAGATTATTCCAATGTGTTATTTGATTTTGGGTCTACACATTATTTCATTTCTAAGAAATAATATTGTTAATTCGTAATTAAATCTCAATATTTGAATTCAGAACTTTTGGTAAAAACCCCTAGGGGAAATGTTGAGACAAAAATAAATTATAAGAACCTTCATGTCCTTCTGTGTGGAATGAATCTACCTAAAAACCTTATTGTTTTCCTATAGTTGAGTTTTATGTTATTTGGGGTATGGATTGGATTTCTTTTTATCATATTAAGATTGACTTCAGAGCTAAAGAGGTTTCTTTTCAGAAAGAATTTAAATTTGTTTACAAAAATGGACCCTTACTATTTATAACATATCAAGAAGCTGAGAAACTAAAAAAATGGAAATGAATGTTACCTCACACATATTGTTGAAAACAAAGGAACTGTTCATAATAATGATGTTTCTATGTTAAATGAGTATCTTAATGTTTTTCCTCATGAGTTTCCTGGTATAATACCTGATCATGAAGTTAAATTTACTATTGCCTTGGTCTCTTTTACTAAGACAATTTTAAAACCACCTTATCGAATTTCTCAAATTGAACATTTAGAGTTAAAGAAGATATTATAGGATTTATTAGATAAATTTTTCATTCGACCTAGCACATCACCATAGGGTGGTCAAATCTTGTTTTTAAAAAATAAAGATGGTTCAATGATACTTTTAATTGATTATAGATCCTTTAATAACATTACTATTTAGAACAAGTATCATTTTCCTCATATCGATGATTTTTTTGATCAGCTCTTGGGAGGTCAATATTTTTTGAAGATTCACTTGAGGTCGGGGTACCATAAGTTGAATGTAAAGGAATCATACATTCCATAGACCGTGTTTTGTAATAGATATGTCCATTACAATATTGTAGTTATGCCTTTTGGGATAACCAACTTATTGGCTATATTCATGGATCTTGTGAGTAGAATATTCCGTGAGTTATTGGATAAGTTTGTGGTTTATTTTATTGATGATATTTTGGTATAATCTTAAAGTAAATAAGAGCATCAAATTCATTTAAGCGTTGTCTTGAAAACATTAAAATAATAGAAATTGTATGGGAAATTAAGCAAGTGTTAGGTTTGTTTACAAAAAAATTCATTCCTCGATAACATTGTTTCTAAAGATAGCATAACTATTTATCCTGCTAAAATAAAATTTGTTGAAGAATGTCCAAAACCCACAAATATAATAGAGATCTATCATTTTATTAATTTATAAGGTTATTACCAATGGTTTGTTGAAACTTTTTCAAGGTTATATAGCCAACTCACTAAGTTAACTCGAAAAGGTTTTGAGTTCTTCTAGAAAAACGAATGTGATGAATCTTTTCAAGAATTCAAAAAAAAGATTGGTGAATGCTCCGATTTTGGAAATGGCTTTCAGAAATGGTAAATTTTTTATCTATAGTGATACTTCATTGAAAGAAATTAATTGTTCCCTGCTGCAGAATGATCTGGTAATTTCTTATGCTTCACGTCAGTTGAAAACTCATGAGTTAAATTACCCTACACATGATTTGTAATTAGCTGCTATTTTTTTCATTAAAAATTTTGAGGCATCATTTGTATGGCGTAATGTGTGAAATATATAATGATTAAAAAAATTTGAAGTAAACATAATTGGTCATAATATAGAGGAGATGGCTAGAATTAATCAAAGATTATGATTTCACAATTCTTTACCATCTAATAAAGGCAAATAATGTGGTCAACGCTTTGATTCGAAAGAGTAATTCTATTTTAACCATGATACATTTTGAATGAGATACTTTGGTTTTTTATTATATTAACTTTGTAATGGAAGTTATTGGGGTATAAATTTCCTCTATTTTGATTTAGGTTTCAATTCAATCGTCTCTAGAAAACAAAATAATCTAAGGGTAGGAAGAATACAGTGAGTTGCAGAAAAAGGTTGAATTAGATCATGAGGGTATGTTACATGAATTTAACATTGATAATGATTTTTTTTTAGTATTGGAAAAAGATCATGTTTTCCTTGTGATTTATAGTTGATAAACGATTTGTTATGTAATGTTCATAGTTCTATGTTTTTATTTCATCCTAGCAGTACTAAGATGTATAGAGATCATCATGAGTATTACTGGTGGGATGGAATGAAAAGAGATATTGTTGACTTTACTGTGATGTGTTTCACTTATAAACAGGTTAAATTAGAATTATAGTTACCAAAATGTATGCTTTATCCTTTTCTAGTTCTAGAGTGGAAATGGGAAAATGTGTCCATAGATTTTGTAGTGGGATTATTTAAGACTTATCAAGATAATAATACAATCTGGGTTGTTGTTGATCGATTGACTAAATCCGATCTTTTTTCCTATTTAGGATACTCTATATCCAGATCAAATATATAAATTGTATATTAAAAAGATAATTAAGTTAGATGGAGTTATACTCTCCATTTTTATCTAATCGCGATCTTAGGTTCACTTCTAACTTTTGGAAAGGCCTTCAAGAGTCATTAGGAATAAATTAAATTTCAGTATAGCTTTTTTATCCTCGGATGGGCAGTCATAATGAAAAATTCAGACCTTGTAAGATATGCTACATTCTTGTTCAATGGAATAACAGGTAATTTGGGATCAATATATTTATTTGTTTGGTTTTTTGTCTAATAATATTTTTCTTTCTAGAATACAGATGGCACCATTTGAAGAATTATATGGAAAGAGGTTATGAACTCTAGATGTTTGGGATAAACTATGTGAAATGAAGTTTATGGGACAAGAATTGGTAGAAGAGATGGAGAAAATTTAAGATGATTCAGAATCACATGAGAATAGCTCAGAGCGGGCAGAAAAGTTATGCAGATAACTAGAGGAAGGATCTTTCTTTCATGGTAGGTGATCATGTCTTTCTCAAAGTCTCTTTATGTAAAAGTGTGATGCATTTTTCTAAGAAGGTATATATGAGTCTAAGGTTCATTAGACCCTATGAAATCCTAGATAAATTAGTATCAGTTTCATACAGATTGGATTTACCTCCAATTTTATCCCAAGTACACAATGTTTTTCATGTTTTAATGTTAAGAAAGTATATTACAGATTCATCTCATTTTTTGAGTCCAGAGGTTGTTCAGTTGGAAGAGAATCTTTCTTATGGGGAATAGTAATTCCATATTCTTGACCGTAGAGAGCATGTCTTTCAGAATAAGATAATTCATATGGTGATGTTTTTTTTGAAAAACCATATGTTTTAATAGTCAACATGGGAATCATAAATTTCTATGAGGGATAAATACCACAACTTATTTGATAAGTAAATAAAATTTGGGGGATGCAATTAACAAAAGTAGGGAATGATGTAACAACCTAGGTATTTATAGAATAATACTTCTGCATATTTATTAATATTAATGAATAATATATTAATTTTATGTTAAAGAGGACACATTATCTAAGAGCGTAATCAACACGCAACAACATATTTCTCTAAAATCTTACATTAAACACAAATTTGAGTTATACCCAAAAAATACAATAATAATATTATTATTTCAAATATTAGTTAACGCTTTATCGTTATGTTTTCAGGAATGAACAGACCTAACTACAATATGATTTTACATATTTTTTAAATGTTTTCACATTTATCCAATGAATATTAGTGGCTTAAAATAAGAATGAATCCAATTTTAATTATAAAATACTATAATATTTCTAAAAGGTCATTTTACTGCCTTTTGATGGAGAAACCTTTTAAAAAATAGTTTTTGTCACTTTTATATGTTCTATTTGAATAAATAAACTTATTATATTGAATTGGGACCTCAAAATTTACTTTGGATAAATTTTTCGTAATTTTATGTCGAAGTTCCTTTTCTTAATGAATAGTGAAAAATACCGCATTTTAGGTCAAAAATTTCTTTTCATCTAACTTATTTATATAGTTATACTATCATTTTAAATTTTTTAAAGTGAAAATGGGTTATTTTTTTATCAATTTATTCAATTTTTGTCATTGAAAGTAATTTCAATTTTAAATTGGACATAAACACATCTCAATCATTTGATAGTTTTTACTTCATAAAAACCAGCATTTTGGTTTTGACAGCTGGAATTAATTTAAAATTAATTTTTGAAAATTATACGTATTGAATTTGGAAAAATGGATTCCATATTTTTAATAAAAAGTTCCAAATTATGTAAATAATTACATTTTATTTTTAAACATTATGAATAGTAACTTAAGAAATTATTTTTATTTACCATGGTTAAAGTATAAATGTGGTAAATAAGGGTAACCATAATTTTATATTAATATTAAACTAAACTAACACAAGTATTTATCATATTGGATGATATATTTCTGACCATTTTCATCCTTGGATAAGTTTTGAGACCCCCATGGAGCAAATTGGGTGGGATAATGACATGTTCTAAGAATTAATTTAATGTAAAGGGAAATATAACTTAAACATGTATATTTTACTAAAACAATTTTAATATGGGGTTATATAATAGATATGTTTGATTATAAATATTCATTATAAATATAATAATATTTCCTACATCATGATATTTTATTCATAAATTTTATATATTAAATAAATATATTTTTTTATGACACAATGATGATGTAGTGACTACAATATTTATGAAACATTCAAATAAATGATATTATAAATTTTAAAATAAATTTAATTTGATTATTTTTATGCCATAAACTAATTTTATGGATGATATTTACATATAAAATTCGATTTAATGTCTTTTTTTCAAGTAATAAATTTTTTATGACTTTAACAAATATCAGTTAATAAATAGTGTCAAAATAAACATAAATGGGTTTTTAAAAGAAATACTAATTTATTAAATGATATAATAGTCCTAAAAATATATTATTCACCCAAATTAATTATATAATAATATAAATTTCATTAATTTTACACTTATGTTTGTCTTTATATTTTATAGTAACTATAGTAACCATATATTATAAAAATACAGGAACACATAGTAAGAGTTAATATTTTTAACTAAGGGTTAAAGCTAAAATATAAGGTTAATTTTTTGACCTAAACTTGTATAAAACATATTTTTTGAGAGGATTTATACCCATTAACATCTAATCCTATAAACATATTACTTTGGAACTATTAAAATTATAAAATAATATTATAAGAAAATAATATTTCAAGGCAATCCTAAAGTTCCCCTCCTCTCTCTTATAAAAGGCCCCCACCTCTACCAAATTACCCACACCTAACAAGACCCTTGTATCATAAAATATCTTCTCACATAATCTCTCAACAACCTTATTTTTCTCTTAGAATCCTTACCTTAGGCATAAGGCAATTCAAGAAATCATTTTGGCTCAAATCAAAAGAAGTTACCCGATAAAGAGGTAACTTATTCTCTCAAGTTTTTTGCTTTTATTTTCCTTCTTCACTCCCTATTCTATTCTTATACTTTTATTACATAACAAAAATATTATACCTAAAAAACTAGTATGTTTTTTATGATTAGGATTCAAACTAAAATTACACACACCTCCATCTAATATATATTCACATACTATTTCTTGTATGCGATGAACTACTGCCTCACGAAACGATGATTGTTCAATTTTCTAATACCATATCTCATGGTGGAAATGTATTTATATATGACATGTAATATATTTATATTGTCTCTATGACTCTTTATTTTTTATTTAAAACAACCCTCTATGCTTTCCATAATGTTTAAATATGATAATTTCATTTGAGGAAGTGCAGACTACTGCCCCCTCAAAGTGATATGAATCATTCATGCCCTACATGGAGTGTATAAAGGATGAAGTTAATGAACTTATGAAATATATATAACATATATATTATACTTTAATTATAATATACCTATGTATTATTTATTTTTCATTCCTATACTATGACAAATAAATGAAATTAATGTTCATGCATACATACGGCCTACCGTCTCCATGAACGGTGTATTTAATTTATTATATAAAATTGTTATGGAATATTATAAAATACATATATACTTGATATATGTGTTATTTAAATCATTAATATCATTATAGAGATTATTTACTTTTGAATACATGGACAATTTACATCAAAACAAGTTCATTTTCTGCTCAATTACTGAATATCGACAAAAAGACTGATATGAACTTAAAAAATTATGTAAATTTTATAACGTGATGATTAGTAATATAAAATGAATAATAAACATGAAAATGGTTCTGAATCAATTATAAATTAACCTCAATTAATTATTCATGAATATAAAGAACGAATGAGACAAGTCTTACTCAATGTAAAGGACTTTGTCTCAATATCCTTTCATTGAGGCATATTTTGATTTGTAGAAGACGTTATTTTATACGGTGTATAAGACTTATTGACTTTTAATTTCATTTAAAGGGAATTTTTTTCTATGAATTTTTTAACTAAACGACAAAAGTAATATTCCTTTTTAACGTACACCGCAACAATGACTTTCTGTCGTCGTGGGTATTATTTGATATTTGGATTCTTTAACAATCTGTGATGATTTTAAAAAGAAAATAAATACCATATAACCTTTTTAAGTATTTTGGTATTGAAAATGATTTTTAGAGAGAATTGATTATGTCAATACCTTGAAATGGTATATTATGACTACAATGTGGAAATTGTATCTTTTCTTTATGATTTTTTTATGTGTTATGATAATGTTATAGTTGTTGGGAATTATTTACTCATATATGTGGGACATTGATAAACCGAGGGAGGGTGAGCCAGAGATATCTCTTCAATGCATTGGGTAACGTGATATAGGTAAACATTAAGGTTTCACCTAATAAATTTAAGTAATATACTTTGATGGGTATTCCAAACATAACCACGAAGGTTACTCCCTATATAGCTTTGAAATCTACAATGTAAGTATGTTATGGATTCCAAAAGTTACCTTTTTGATTTATTATTTCTATGAGTTATTCATAAATATTATGATTTCATGAGGTATGTTAAAGATATTATGTTTTATGTGTAAAAAGTATGGTTTCATTGACTTGTATATATTCATGGACTAATGTTTTATTTCTTCATTTTATATCCCTTACTGAGAATTTTATGCTCAGCCTATGTTTTTTAAATGTTTTTCACAGGGTATAAGGAAGGTTAGAAGAAATGAATAATTCAAGAATATTTTTATCAAGAATATAATTATTGTTTTATTTAAGGAGTTTTATTATTGTTAAAAAAATTTCTAGAGTAGAAGTGTATACTTTGTAATATTTGATATGTAATGTAATAGTTATGGCTTAATTCTCTAAAACTATCAACCTGAAAAGATCCTTAATGTTAAAGAAAGTAAATTCATAATAAAAAATCAAGATTGTGTAATTTTTAATACCGAGGCCTTATATATAGGATAGATAATAGTTGAAAGAAATAAATGTTTCTAAGATGAGATAAGGGAGAAGAAGGAATGTGGTTAGAAATATAGGATTTATTGAAATATGAATTAGGGATATTGAGATGATACCGAACAGAATATATTAAAGAAAATTCCTATGTTGGAATTATTCTATGTGGGTAATATTTATTTTCTGATTTGTGAAGTTTATAATGAAGATAAAATTTATAAATTGGAATTTTTTTATATCATAGAAATATATCTAACTCTAAAAATGAGGAGAATGAATTTATCTTGAGTTTGTATGTTGTGTGAATTTTTTTGAAGATCAATGATTCAACACTTTTGACAAGGTGTTGTTTATATCTAGCCTTGGAATTGGGATGAACACATGGTATATATTGGAATATAAAAAATTAAATTATAAAATACATTACATGATATATACATAATATTATTGGATTTTCCATCATGTAATTAAATTTAAAAGATACCAACATGTATATTAGTCAATATATTTTGGATCAGTTCACAAATGAGGAGAATGGAGTGATCCTCAAGAGGCACTGAGATATTCCCCAAACCATTGTTTAGGTAGTGAGCCTTTCTTAAGGAGTTAATTCACCAAAATTTTATAGGTAGTGAGCCTTGGTAAGGAGTGACTTCACCTAAATTTTGTGTCCATAAAAATAGAGAGTTGATAGTTGATTTTTTGTACACTATCATAATGTTAAGTGTATACTCCTTAGATATATCACAATGTGGGTAAACCAAGTTAAATCTAGGAGTCCCTTCATTTTTAAATTTCTATACATGAGGATGAAATATTATTTGGATGTATTTGATAGTGAGAAATATTTAATAGTGTTCATTCTTACAAGGGAAAAATATCTAAAGGTAAAGGAATGAAGTGAAATATATTAAATTGGATATCACCTTGATACACCCCAGGGTATCTCGGGTTAAAAAATTAAATCAATAACAGGAAATCAAGCCATCTCCTCGATAGTGAAAACCCCTAAAATAGAATATCTTAAAGCATAACAACTTTTAAAGAGTCATTGAACTATCCCCAGTAGCCACCTGGAAGCATCAACCAGAAATATATTATTAAATCAACATGAACCTAGATAAATCCCAACCAAATTTTAATATATGTTTGATAGCTTGATATCCCATTCCATTCGACATCTACTCAAATAATATGTATAAGGATAATGAATACAGAATCTAGTAAACCTGATGTTGTGATTGCATCATCTAATCAATCTATGGACATTGAATCAGATTTAACATAATCCTTAACTAGAAGAGAACCCTCTATGAGCCTGACCACCATGTCTACTAGTGTGAGCATTAACTTTAAGATATTCATTTTCTTTTCAATTTGATAGTAGATTTGTATCCTGAATATTTCATCGTCTGTAAAATAATTAAGATATCACAATTTTAATATCCTCATCCTCCCTTGAAATCACCTGTCCAAGAGGGTTAAAGAAAGAAATTGTCTATCTTCCACATTCAGTGGGCATCCTTCCCCATGTGTCGACCAAACATGTAAGTCCATTCTAGAATTTATCACCTAAAAAATTCATCATGGAAAAAAATTAATAAAAAAATAAATTATAATTTATGATTTCAAGTCATATTATGAAAATTAAATGAAATTTTATTTCCATTTATTAATTTCAAAATAATTAATTTTTTTTAGTTTTTTTCATTTAAATTTAAAATTGAAATTTATATCATGAAAATCTATTTTTTAAAATCAATTCCATTTATTCATTCCAAACAAATGAGGATATAAAAAGTGTTAATTTTAACTTATTTTTAATATAAAATGATTTATTTAATCAAAAAATGTAAATTAAAATAAATAATAAATTCAAACTATATCATCTAATCAGATTTACATGATTACTGAGAGCTCTCTATAACTATTTCCAAAATTTAGATGTAAATCTTTGGTCCCTATCATATATAATACTACCCAAAACACTATTAAACATTCATATCTTCTAGAAATATAACTTTTGAAATGATCTATAGAATATAATTCATTAATAAATTGGAAATCTAACATCATGTTAGGTGATCAAAATTGCCTAAAATGTCTCCAGACCTCTTAGAGATTGTGGTAAGATTATCATAAGATTGTTCATAATTCAGTCATATTTTCATGATGGGATATTGAGTGGTTTTGGTTCACCCATAATTCACTCATGTATCAATTTGACATATTACGATGTATGAAATTAGGTAATGAAACCAATAATCAACCACTTCATACTCAGTCATAAGAACTTTTAGTGAACAACATGCTACATCATTAAGGTTCTATAGGGAATAAAGAATCAGTGAGAATGAATCTATCTAATTATCACTTCCCTCATATTTTTTACACACTATAACTTAAATAGCCTTTTGCGGCAGTTTTTAGCGGCTGTTTACTAAATCGCCATTAATTATTTTTTAAATGGTTTAACGGTGGTTTATTAAAAACTACTACTAAACTGTTATTTTACAGTCATGATGCTTCTCCCCCCAACCCCCACAATACCCCCCCTTATCCGCCCAACCCCACGAGACCCCCCCCCCCCCCATGACCCCATGAAGCCCTAGATCTCCTCCCCTCTGCATGCCCCCATCGCCCCTCAGTGCGCCTCATCGTCCCTCTGTGTGCCTCGCCTCCCATTAGCACACCTCGATACCCCACAGCGCATCTCTCCACCCATCATTTCCGACCCCCCGATTCCTTAGATCACCTCCCCACCGCAGTTCCTAACTCGTGCCATTGTTCAACGCTTCTCACCGCCCCTCAGCACACCACACAGGGTATAGGATATGTTTTTTGTTAGAAGTGTTCATGGGTTTTGGACATTCCATTAAAAAAATTTATTATCTATTTAAATTTAATTCTATGATCTTCCATAAATGTATTTTTTTGTGGCTGAATCATATTTTTTACACTAGTGGATGAATGGTCATAGGTTTTATTTTTTCGGAGAGAGGGTAGTTGGTTGGATTTGTAGTAAGGATATTTATGGTATTTTTAGAAGGGCGGTGAGTATTGGAACAATTGGTTTTCTTAATGGAATGGGGGTTGGTTTGAGTAATGATTTTTATAGGGCGGGTCTATCCTAGATATGATGATTTCAAAATCCATAATATATATTATTATTTTCTCTCGATTCCTAGTTTTTTTAGAATTACCATGGATGAAATGTTATTGTACAACTTACCATTCCCTAAAAATCAAGACACTGGTTAGTGAAATGGATAGAATATGATCATAAAATGTATTCCTCATATTTTCTTTGTTCAAGGACTTCATTCAGAACCATTTATATCACCAAAATGATTAAATCCTCAAGTTTAGTTTCAAGTAAATATGATTAGTCAAAAGTTATTACCTTAGGAATTCATCTAATGAGAGTACCTAAGGTTCCAACTTGTTATTAGTTTTGATTAATCTTTTCAATAAACCCTTTGGAATATATGTGTGATTTTCCTATAAAGGATCCTACTTATGAATAATATAGAATTTTTCTATCATTTTCTTGTAGTTATTTTTATAAGAAAACAATGAAATAGTTCTCTTCAACAATTTTATGAGGATAACTAGTATACATCTTTTTTGAACATCTCTTAATACTTATAGAGAGTATCTCCAGATGTATGTCAGATAGGATATATGAAAAAAAATTAAATCATGGTGATGGAATAAAATATATACATGAATAATCTATAATGATCATCCCCAACATGTTGTTTTTCTAGTTTTAGGTTATACTTACCTATTTCCTTAGATACTAAAATGAATCATCATAGGTCCAAGTACATTTTCTTTCAGATAGAGCTCCATATTATGTTTTAATCCCCATTGATGTCCCATGATCCACCTCAGATCTGAAACATTTAATCACACACCGGGTCACAACATGTTGCTCCTCATAACACTTCACCATGATACCCCACATGTTCTAAAATTCCTAGCCCCAAACCATACTCAGTGCTTTGAATCCTAATTAGAGGCCACAAATAACATAAAAATTAGCCAAAAATTATTCATATACATTATATTTAATACTGCCCCTATTATCTATTTTTTGGGGATTGTATATTTTATATGAATTCCACAAGAATATGGAATTTATCGGTTCTCCCAATTTCTATAATTGAAACAAAATTAAATATAAATTGAAAAGGTATATTTAATAGGTTATCTCACTTTCTAAAAGACTTGGATTCATATACCCTAGCCATGAATCCTTTAACCTAATGATTCATGGCATGTTCTATATCATGGTTCCCCATGTATTTTCTAAAGTAGTGAGTCATGTTTAAGGTAATAGTTTGTTTCCATTTAATATTCCTAACTTTTATTCAATTATTATACAATTTATCAAACCCTTACCATAGTGATATCAATGTTATGAAATCATCAGTTTGTCCATCTATTTTGGTGTAGCATGACATAAAAATAACTATAGGGATTGGATCCTTGTTCTCCTCATCGTTTATGGATCTTTTAAATTTTTATGCTTTGGTTTTCTAGTGGGTGGGTTCATTATTTACCATATGTATTTATATAGGAAAACCTTATTTAATATATTAACATATTTTTTCAACTAGTATATATGAATCTATTTCCCTATTTAGTAATAGTTATGTGTTTTAATTTTTTCTAATATTGTGTAGGAACATTGTGATATATATGGATAAAAGTTGGGTCACATTATCAAGGAACAAACATCATTATGTTAAGTGTTTTGGGGAGTTTTTATATTTTAAAATTTCCAATCAATCCATTGAAGGGAGAATAATATGTACATGTCCTAAATGTAAATTTAGAAGATATTTTAAGAGTGATGAAGTTTATGAAAATTTAATATTGAAGCAATTCCTTGGTCAATATTTATGTTGGATTTGGCATATATAATAGAATGTTATAGAAAGGTTGATCATTGATGTAAATCCATAGAATGAGCTCCCGACTTCGTTGACAATTGAAAATGAAATGAAAAACCTTATAAATTATGAATTTTGAACTGTAAGACACTACCATCAACATTAAAACATATCAGAACAAACATATGAGGGTACTATAAATTGAAACATGACAAATGATTTTTTTGAGACTATAGGACAACAAGATCAATATTGTAACATATCATTGGATACTCCTCTTGATTATCTATAGAATAATATAAGAGAAAAAATCAGTGAGGAAAATAAATTTCATGATTTAGTTAATGATGGAAATCAAGAGTTGTATAGTGGATGTTTTAAATATTCAAAACTTTATATTCTACTGAAGTTGTGCCATATAAAATGTCTATGTAGAATTACAAATAAGGCATTTTCCATGATATTGGAATTGTTGTGTGATTTATTTCTAGAATAAAACATCCCCACATATTTTTATAAGGTCAAAAACATTGTTAATAGGAATAGTTTGAATTATAAAAATGTACATGTGTGTCTCAATGATTATATTCTTTATTGGAGAGAGGATTCAAGTAGACAGGATTGAAAAAAAAATATTCTTCTTCAAGATGGTAATAAATGGGTGATGTTGGAAGTTTAAATCAACATAATACCATGAAGAAGAAGAAAAGGTACGCACCTACAAATGTTATGCTTTACTTTCCTTTAAATCCGTGATTGCAAAGATTATTCATGTCCTCAAAACCCGCCAAACACATGATGTGGAATTCTGTAGATAATAAAAATGTTGTGTTAATGGTACATAAATGAGATTCACAATCATGGAAGACATTTTGATTCATTGCAACCTAATTTATTAGCTGATACTGGGAATTTTTGATTGGGTTGACTGCTGATGAATTCAATCCATTTGGGACTTTGAGTACCAGTTATAGAATTTGGCCAGTTGTTTTGATCCATTACATTCTACCTCAATGGATGTGTATGCAATAAATGTCTTTTATCATTTCGATGATTACTTCTAAAAAATTCCTAAAAATGATATTGACGTATACTTGTAGCCTTTAATTGAATAATTATAGGAGTTATGGATCAACAGTGTTGAGACATTTGATGTTTCTTCAAAAAAAATGTTTAAAATGCATGCTTCTTTAATGTGGACCATTAGTGACTTCCCTAGGATTAGAAATTTATCTGGATGGAAAACATACATAGTTTTGACTTTTACTATTTGTAACTTTGATTTTGAGCTCAAACAACTACCTCATAGTATAAAATGGTTCTCCTTGTTCCATCGAATATTTCTCGATGCATCTCATAGATTTTGGCTGAACAAATAAAAATTTAATGTTTTCTTTGATTGTAGACCACATATAGAGTTGTTAACTATTTTTTAAATATTGACACAACTTGGAAATATTGAAACCAAATTTGGGAAGCTTCATAATTTGAATAATAGCAGGAAACTGGTTTGAACTGCATCGTCAAGTGAAATCAGAATGCAACAATGGAAGAAAAAAAGTATATTCTTCAAACTTTTGTATTGGGAATTTAATTTGTTGCGGTATAATCTTGATGTGATGAATATTGAGAAGAACATATGTGAAAATTTAATCTTCACAATTCTTAATGAGCATGGATGGTTCAAGGGTCATCTCAATGCTCAGAAATACTTACAAGTAATGAACATAAAACGTGATCTCTAGCCATATGAGAGTGAAAATTATGCTCTGACGATTTTTTCAATGAAAAATAGGGATAAAGATAGATTTATTTGAATTTTAAAGCATGTGAAAGTATCTTATGGGTATTTAAGGGACATTTCATGCTGTGGTGACTTAAATAATCATAATTTATATGGATTGGGAAGTCACGATTTAAATATTTTGTTACACCAGTTACTATTATTGGCATTGTGAACATTATAAACTGAAAAAGTTACTGTTGTTGTACTCCAATTATACACATTTTTCAGACTATTATGTGAGAAATATATACATTTTTTAGAGCTTGAAAACCTTCAGGATAGGTTTTTATTTACACTTTGTGCAATGGAGATGATCTTTCCTCCCTTGTTTTTTACTCTCATGATGCATTTAACCGTGCATTTGGTTGAGAAAGCTAAATTAGGAGGCCCCAATCATTATCGAGGGATGTATCTAATTGAGAGGTACTTCATTTATATGTTTCTTAGTTATGTAAAGAATTTTTGGAACTTTATTAAATTCATAATTATATTTGTTTATTTTATTTCACAAATATCATGGGCATTTGAAATCATACGTGGGAAATAAAGCTCAACCTAAAAGCTCTATTGTTGAAGGCTATTTGGTATAGAAGTGTCTTACCTTTTGTTAAAGATACTTGGATGATATTAAGACAATATTTAATAGAGTTGTACATGTTAATGACACGTCTACTCAATCTCAAATACATGGGAAATCAAATATATTTCCTGCTATTAGCCGATTAGTTAGGAGGACCTCAAATGTTACACTAACAGAAATGAATTTATTATAGGCACATAGATATATGTTGTTGTATAGTAAAATTTCAGATCCATATATTGAAGAGTTAGGGATACAAAAAAAGTGACTAATGAGTGTCCAAACACGAAATGATAAAGATATAACAAAAGCTATTAATAAAGATCTTGTAGAATGGTTTGCACGATGTGTAAGTTCATAAATATTTCAATAAATTCAAATATTAAGTTGACACATATATTTTGTAATTATAATAAATTATATTTATTTTTTAGATCATGAATACTAATACACAAGTAGATTTGTCAGAATATTTAATGTTTCTTTCTCGAGGTCCTGTAAAAAAATTAGATTTTTTGACGCTTACAACGTAGATGAATTTATATTTCATTTAGCTGATCAAGAAGTGGGATTGAAAACATAAAATAGTGGTATATTTACATTTTCTGATGTGGGATACTATGGAAACCTAACTGATATTATTTAATTAAACTACCACTGGAATTTTTCAGTTGTTTTATTCCAATTCAATTGGGTCGATATGATTATAAGTGTTAAAAGGGATTCCTTGCAATTTACTTCTGTGAACTTATCTCGCTTGATGGACATTGGTGATCCTGAACGGAATGATCTATATATATTATCATTTCATGAAATTATATTATATTATGTGAATGATATTGGGGATAATGGGTGGAGTGTAGTTCCTCATGTAAAACAAGGAGATTTGTATGATATGGGTGATGGATTGAAATATTTGACCATTGAAATTAAATATCATCAAAAATAAGAAGCGTAATTATTTTTCCATCATGATATTTTAAATATTAGTCTAGAAAGGATGAATTAAGTGGATGAAGCAATGGTGTAGTAAACAAACATGATTGAAGGATAAAATGATTGTATGTACCGTTATGAATTCATTTATGAACCACTTATTTCAATTGTGCGGTCATTCATTATCATTGTTATGTATATTTTTTTGTTAGTATTGTGCATCGGTTATCATTTTTAATTTTTTTCTGCATAAATAATTTGAATTATATGTTCTAAACTTAATTTTATTTGGTTAAATGATAGGAATTCCATGGAGGATGTAATACACAATTTTATTGACCACTAAGACATATAACGATTCATCTATCATCCTCCCTACGGCGTTTGAGCCACCATCTTCTTGCCACCAGAACCATATCCCCTTGCACCATCTCTCACAATCTCTATGATTGGGACATTAACATCTCAGTCATCGCCTCCCCCTTTATGAGCCTCAGTAGTGGGGGAGCGGCGCGCCACTTCTAGTTCTTCGTGGGTATTCTGGAGGGTGACTGTTATAGGTATAAATTTTAATATGAATAAATTTATTGCACTTTTTTTATACTAACTGTTAGTTTGTTAAAGATGTAAACAATGAAATTGTTGATAAAAATATAAAAATTTCAGATGTATGGAATTTTACCGAGTAGAAGATAGTTGTCCCATTTGATTCATATGGGGTCCCTACGAATGACGCTATATGATTACATGGCTAGATTTTAGGCCAACTAGCCAAAGAGGTCGTTTCCCTTCCTATTTAATATGTTGATTTGAGGAATATGCCTGAAAGTTGGAAAAATGATGTTTTTGATTCCCAAATATAGGTAATTTTAATACATTATGGTGTAATTGAATTTCATGTTTTTAATATTTTCAAAGTGAATTTTTGTGTAAATATGTTTTCTACATTACAGTTGCTGATGTGATAGCACAAAAGTGGACATTGAAAATCTTTAAGAAAAATGGAAAGACCTTAATAGGAGATTGTGGGCTGATGTCAACAATACTTTATTGACCTCCCAACATATGTATGATAAGCTACCCAATGGGGTACTTAAAGAGAAATGAATAGTTTTATGTTGACAGACATCATGATGATAAGAAGATGGTATTTAAATATATATTATAATATTAATATCATTTTACATTTATACATGTATATGAAGAGGAGATGACATTGAATAAATTACTATTAAATTTCATTTTATTTATTTCAGGATCTTTCAAGAAAGAATGAATCAATCCGAGCTAAGTAAGTCATCCCTCACACTATGGGGTAAAAGAGTTTTTCTAGAAGCTTGTCTACTCTGGTAGTCTTTTCATTAGTTTAAATATTTATAAAACAATATTATTTGTTTAATATATTAAATTGTAGATTTATGTTTGTTTAATGAAGTCACAGAGTTTAGGGCACGAAGCATTTCGAACAGATGTGTGGTTGAATGTTCACCAAAAATATGATGGAAGTTTTGTTCATGAGCCTGCCAAAGAAGTGGGGGTATGAACTCCTTATTCATTATAATAACTTATTATTATTTTTTAATATGTTAATATATATTTCTTATAATATGAATTCTATTTGATTTATATGTATAAATTAATGAACTGTGGGATGCCAGTCCTGCATATTTTTACATAGTCACCCAGGATGACCTGGTTTCTAAATCCTTAGGAATTAGCATTGCGGTAGAGTGTGCAGAATGTGTTTGGAAATCATTCCATCTGAGGTATTTGGTAGGCCACCAGGTATTGTAACTACATCTATTCCTAGTTTTAGTTAGTCCATACCGTAAGATACGTAAAGAGAGATTTTTTTTATAAAACACAGTTCAAGACCAGAGGGAGATATTTTTGATTTGCAGAAAGCATTGATTGATTTTTAAAAGAAGGTGACCGGATCTGCCACCAGTGGAATTGAATTGACTGGTGGTGAGAAGGTAAATCACAAAAATTAAAAATTGTTTAGTTTGTTAACATTTATTTTTTTAAGGTTAAATATTAATATATAATAGTATTTAATTTTCAATATAATTTTCTTACAGGTGGTAGCAGGAAGTAGGGATGGAGGTGGAGAGGGTGACGAGTTGTGTTCATCATCGGACTGTGATTATTTGTACTGTTGATATTTTATACAAATATATTAACAATAGGTTTTTATATGTATCATGTGTGGCACATAGTTTCCACCTAACATTTTCATGACCTAAAATTTTCTTGATTTCTCATGTTTTCTTTTATGTATTTTATTGATTTCTGATGATTCCTTTTATGTCTTGATTTTTCGAGTGTGGTATGCACCATATATGTTGATTCTTTATTGTTATGAATAAATTTTTGTGTTTCATTTTTCCTAAATTTATTATCTTTGTTACCCAAGGATGAATGATCAACCTTCTTATTGATTATCTTAGGAATATCCAGTTTTGTAACTCCCTTCAACTTGTTTTTCGTGGATAGACCTTCTTTTTTCAAATTTTATAGTATTCTATTCTCATGTTTTATAGTTGGAATGTGATAACTCCCAATTATTATTTCCTCTTATTCAAAATAGTTTTGATAAGAAATTACAAATATCTATTGAACACTTGAGTGGCTTGATCCTATTAAGGTAGAGGGATGATACACTTCATTAGTAGTAGAATTTATAAATATCTACTAAACACATGAGTGTATTATACTACCAGAATTTGTATCTCCCCAAAAGATTCATTTGGTGGATAAAATATATAATACAATCCTGAAGTATGTCTTATTTGGTTTGGATCATCCTTTCTGACTACTCATCGATTTGAGGATAAAATTTTATATGCAACTTCAACTATCAACTCAGAGACTACTATTATAATTACCAAAACTATGAGGTAAAATAGGATGTACCTAGGTTAACATACCACTTCATCTATCATCTTTAACACTCAGTGATAATTTTTGGACAAGTCAATAAATGGGAAACAAATCTTTAAATGTCTCTTACTATGGAGGGCCACCAGAACAGCCACTTTTCATTATTATAAATCATGGTCAGCCCTGGGTGAACATCCCACTTCAAAGAATTATAGGATCTCATAAACTAGTCTATCATGGAATATTGGACCATTACCATGCTAAAAACTATAAACACTCTATGTATATTAAAATTCAATCCTGAAATATTTTCACATTCTTCCAACCTATAATACATCATGATACATTCTAGAAAAATATTCTAACTTTTCTTTACTTGTTTCAACAATGAAGATATTATCTATAAGGATACCCACATTGGTTCCCCTAAACCCTAAACTACACCCACCAATTTGAATTGCAGTGAAGATAAGATCTTATATTTAGCTAATGAAATATATTCTCCCATATCCTACATTTTCTATCCCAATGAATTTACCACAACATTTTCATTTCTAGTTGAATACTATTTATAAATGTAAAACATATACAAGTACTCTATGAAATTTATCTAATAAATATTATGTATGTGCAGTGAGAAAAACATATATACACTCTAGGTGCAAAAGTACCCATAAAATCTCTCTCCTAATAGGTTCTATCATCATCATGTCAATGCATAGACCACAACTACAAACTAAAATACAGGATTGGAGTATTTTATTTTGTTGGTTAAAATATGAAGAAACTCAAAGTGACTAATTTATCACTCTACATCATTAAATGTCCTATATCAGAACTAGATGCATCAAATTTCATTAAATTTCCAAAATTAGACTAAAAAAATCTTAATATTAGAGTTGAAAACAACCACTTCTTTAACACTATGGTGACTACCTCACACAAGTACGTACAATCAAACGTGAATCCATTCTTGGTAACTGTGGATATAGGAAATGATAAGTGAGAGATCTATAAAATGATTCTCCTTTAACTCCCATACAATTCAATAAAACATCAACTACAGATTACATTTTTCTATTGGGATAGATACAAAAATATATCAACATACTAGAGATCAACTAATATCCCTGATTGTGAAACCACTATATCCAAAAACGACACTTCATGTACTTAGAATAAATTTTATATAACCAAATTATACTAAACCTATTATTCAAGTATCTATCAAGTGATTCTTATAAAAATGTTGGTCTCCTTGTATTTTTTTGGATGTTGGATGTATGTTCAAGTGAAATTGGAATGGTTTTTTTAGGGCACTGGTACTGGAACTATAGAATCTGTTGAATTTTTTTTGAAAATATAACTTTAGCAGCGGTTTTAACATATACAAAATAAATGTATTATATTTTGAGACAGTTTTAACTAATACTAAAATTTCAGTACTTTGATATATGTGGTGTTTAAAACA
Source organism: Viscum album (assembly GCA_963277665.1). Lineage (NCBI taxonomy): Eukaryota > Viridiplantae > Streptophyta > Magnoliopsida > Santalales > Viscaceae > Viscum > Viscum album. The sequence continues at coordinate 1,747,182,881 of OY728140.1, forward strand.
ACTTATAAGAACAATAATTTTGTATTTTTTTTAACCGCCGCTACACAGTTTCCATATTCTTTTATTATTTCATGGTGGTTATCTTAGTTTCAATGGAAGTTTTCTTAGAAAAAATGGTTTTTTTAGAAAAGGTTTGAACCGATGCTAAAAAAATCATTTTCTCTAGAAAAACAAATTCTGAATTCATCATCTATAATGGTTACAATAATCCAACACTAAATCAGGGAAATCATCACGTATTGTATGCCGACACACAATTTAGTAGCAGTTTTTTTAAACCACCGCAGAAGCATATAGCAACAGTTTAAATCTCTACCATATTAAAAAATAACCACCACAAAATGGTAATTTTTCTATAGTGACAACTAAAAATCTGACATGGACATAAATGAAAGAGTTAAATTATTGGGACAAAACTTTGAAATCTTCCCACTATTTGATGACTCGTGAATGATGTTACAATCATGATTATAAATTTTTTTCCTTTATTATTAAAATATTTTTTTATGAAATATTATTATGATATAAAAATTTCTCATTGTAATTTATATAGATAACCAAGTAAATATTTTCTATCATAGACACCAATATCCAGTCTTCCACCACCTCTAATATTATCTAAGTTTGAGACTTCATATTGAGTTCATTATATACTAAAATTACCTTTATAAGTGTATAATGAAGCTCAAAAAAAATACTAGTATTCAACCCACTAGTTTTTATTAATATACATATACCCTTAAAAAATTTGAAATTGAGGGTTTTATGGTCAGTGTATACCATGAATCATTCATAGAATAAATAATGCCTCTAGCGCCTCAAAGTATGAACTACTTTGAAAAACTCTTGGTTATGTGTTAAATAATTATTATCATAAGGTATAATTTTCCTAAAAAAAGTATCCACCATAAAATGATCTTGTATTAAATCAAATCCACTGCCCATAAAAAAGTATCGAAGTTGACTTCAAACCTCTTACCTATTTAAAAACCCATTATTTTATATGTTGGTAAATCAAGATAAGCCTTCATCGCCTTTTATTTTGGTGTGTGAATGAATTTTAAATTTTGGTATTGAATATTTTGGATGATTATTTAGAAATGATTTAATTGAAAACCTTTATTTTTAAAACGTATCAAGATCAGTGGATAATAGTTGATAGGAGTTTGGTTGTTTTGTCATTTAAATGGGAATAGTAGAAAACTATTTTATTCCATTAGGTACCCAATATAGAACCATTGGTTACTTGGTGGAACAACCATTGGGTTTTTTATTTAGTTTACCATTGAGGGTTTAGGGATCTACTACTGATTACCCGCTAAGTAACTCGGTACCAAGTGGTAGGCTAACAGTTATCGGATAAATCCTAGTTTTTTATGATGGGTATTTTATGATTTTATAGGGATTTATTTTATCCTCATTAGTATATTCTTTTCTCAAATGACAAAAAATGATGGAGTTCAACCCTATTCATCCTCTCTTTCTATCCCTTTTACCTCTTATGATTTGGGTTATCTGAGATTAATTCATTACATGGATTTGGGGAACTCCTACTCTCTCCCTCCCTCCTTAGTAATATTATTTGTATTTCTCAAATTCTTGTGTTAACAGGTTAGGTATTTGACATTTGATTATAGTAGAGTGTGGTGGAATCACATAAAAACCATGATTCTTTCATCTATGGTGTGTAAATGAGGCTCATAAAGCTCATATTATCATTTTTTCATATCATCAATCATGAGGTATATTGCCCATTTTTTAGGCTTTTTGAATTATCTGGAAAAAATTATACACCAATTAATGTTTATAAATGAATTATTTTGTGTTCCTTGGGTCCTAGGATGTGTTGGGAGTGAACCACACCCCTCTTTTTGGTGTTTCAACATTGTCACACTGCCTAGTGAGTATGTAGCCTATTATTCCTATCTTGATTTTTAAATTTAAATGGTTATATTATTATAGTAAGATTTTTTATGTATGATATAGGTTCCTATTAGGTCGATAGATCTTAATAAGAGATTGAATTATTTAAATGTATTATAAATTGAGGTAGGTTTCCATTACATATTAAGAATAGTGATTCATTGAATTTTTTCATTGAATTCCAGAATTTCATGTTTCCATTGTTATAATTATTATTATCACATGGTTGTGTGAATGGTGTGTGTATGATGATGCCAAAAATTAGGATTGGATATCATTAAAAGAATAGTAAAAAGGTTTATTAAACTTACAAAATGATTTGTTATTGGTTCCCGGGTTAAACAAGAGTCTATGGCTTAATTTATGGGTTTTCTTACTAGTTTGAGTTTCCATTTGACTTGGATTTATAAATGAAATCATTTTAAAAAAATTAATAATTAAAATTTTTAAACATAACATTATCGTATTGGTTATACAAAAATAAATTATTTTGAAATTAGATTTCAAAACATAGTGTTTGTTTTATAAGAGGAATTTCATTAGTTTTCAATGTATGTCTTAGTATGGGGTAAGTGGTAATGTGATTCCCATTTTAATGAATTTATAAAAGTGGGTTTGATTAGTGTTTTACATAAATATAAATATACATTTATATGGTAAATTATTCAATTGTTTTTCCCTTAATAAATCCATATTTCCCCATTGTTTTTAGAATATATTGATCATAATTAATATAAATAATATTTTATAATAGTGTAAATAAATGTATATTTCTTTCATTTTATGAAAAATAACCTAAATTAAAAACGAGACAAAATTATGATTTGTAATGGTTTTATTAATATTTTGTGTTTTATTTTTAATATTAATTCCTTTCAACTATGTTTTACTTGTTTTTTATTAAAAAGTTCAATCCTATGCAATGGGTATAGGATTCATAGGAAAAAACTTTTTATATATATGAAAAAACCCTAGATTGTTCTTAAAATGATTAAATATCAACTATGGATTCAATGTGATATTAATACATATGGGACACAACTTGTGTGTGAATAAGTTAAAGGAGAGGAACCCTGAGTTAGATTAATTTTCCGCACTTTCTTGTCATATAAGGTGATCATTAGTGGATTAAATCATGCATTTGATTCGTGGATATGGTTCGTAAAGAAATATAGCTCACACCACATGCCACTTTCATATGGTGAGATGCTTCAATTTGAGACCTACATACGATTAACCCAATCCAAAACCCTTACATGTGATTAAGGAACCCAAATTTATTTCACGTAGGGGATTATAACGTTAAATCACAAAGTGTGTTCAGACCTTGACTAAAGTGAAGATCAATCATTTCCTTAGCTTCTTAAAATCCTAAAAAATACCTAACACTAGATTCCCAATGATGTGTGATGTAGAAAAATATTTCTCAAATGAATATGGATCTTGATTGGGGGATGTTATTCAATAGTTTGAGTCTATAAAAATTAAACAGAGAATATATTAAGTAGACCATGAGGAAATAATTTGGAAGAAATTGTTTTTTATCTTGATGGTGAAATTAATGAATATTAGGGAATTTAATAAGGGATGTTTATTTAAAAAGGAATTGAACCCAATTTACAAAGGATCTGAAGTTTCTATTTGTTTAAGGCTCCAGTGATGGATTTATTAGCTGTTATATCCTAATAAAGGATAATTTCCACCATCACCACTTTTGAACATCAATAGGATTATATTTTCATTTATCTTATTTTATTTTCATGAGAGTCATGTTTTTAATGAAGATAAATATATGTTTATCTTTATGGTTTTTTATTTCTATCAGTGTCTTATATTTCTACATTTTACACAGTATTCCACCTCAATCTTATTCATTTCTCAAATGGTGGAGGGAAGTGAGGATTTACTGAAGATTGACGAGGGTCCTTGGTAACTATGGCAAGGCTAAAACAATCCTACAATATTCATTAAAGGTACCTCATATCCAAACACATCCAAAGAGAGAGAGAGAGTGGTTTGAGGACTGGATCCACTTATTATGCTAGTTAGGGGAGAGATTTAATTTTTTAGGGGTAGTTATATAGTGGATGATAGAATTATCCAAGGTCCATCCATCATTGTTTTCATTTTATTTTATCTCTCATAAATATATTTACTTCATGTATTATTTTCAATCATTATTTTATTCATTTTAATGTAAATAAATAAAATATCTAAGATTTTTGTGAATAGCATTAATGAGTAACCCCTAACTCAGTATAATGACCCCTAGTCATGTTCCTTATCAATATTTCATGTTTTCTAGAAATTTTTCATTGATCATGGGGCCCATAATATCCTTAAATCACTAGAACTATTGCGGGGGAAATATTTATTTTCACTACATGAATTTTTTTTAACACAAATAATATCCCTTACCCACACTTAAAACCAAACATTTTACCCAGTTTGAAACTTCATGGTGAAGAAACAATTAAAAAATATTAATTTTGAAAATAATTTCTAGTTTAGTATCTCATGATCATGCATCAGGGTCACAATAAAGTTCAATATAATGTTTCCCACAAAAATCCATTTATAATAAAAAGCCACAGTATACCAAAATATTTCTATTAGCTATAATATAAAATTGTCATTTTTAATTTTTAATTTTAATATAAATGTTCATGTTAAAACTTGAAGTTCTAAAAAAATTCAATTGACAAACAAAATCTTGTAAAACCATAATCTTATAACATAAAAAGCAGTTAATAGTAATAGAAATAGAAATTTTCTCAAAATTTAGAATATAGTAAAACATTTCTAATAAATTTCTATAATTTTATCCACTAAAAAACAAAGACTAATTGTTTAGAAATAAAAGATAAAAAAAGTGGGAAATTAGATAGAAAATCTCTTAATATAAAAACCCTAATAATTTAAGTTCATCTAAATACAATTTCCTTTTTTTTCACCTAAGAAAACCCTTGGGTTTCCCAATTAATCATCCTATATGATTAATGAGATCAATATAATATTTCAATAATTGGGTCATAAAATAAATGAAACCATAGAATAAAATAATATGTAAAGTCATTATATAATAATCAATCATTTATATACTTTTATCCCTATAAACTAATTGATTTGATACTCCACGTGTTTTCTAATTCTATTCAAAATGTTAATACACATCAAGTTCACTCTTTTCAAGGACAATAATGAGGACCATAATTTGAGTTACCAATAAACCAAAGCACTAAAAACATCCCAAATTATTACAATGAGTGTAAATGAAACTTTTTCTGGTAAAGGAGTAATAAAAAATCTATGTAATCAAGTATAATCAACAATAGTTCCCTTCATATTTAAAGAAAATAAAAATAAACGGAAATTTCATGCATATACTTCCATGAAGAAATGATTTTTATGTCCTTAGTTATATTAATGTAACATTCATTTTTTTAAGGATAAACACATATCCAAGCCCTTTGGATTCCCATCAAAGTAAATTTTTAATCTGTATCCATTAATAAAAAAATATCATATTTCCCTCACCAAATAACTCAATATCTCCATTAACAAACTCCTTGATGATGGTGAAAGTACCAGACTATTTATACATATGTTTTCTAAGAAAAAGTTAATGTATTGAATTGAAAAGAAACACATTATCGACAGATTTGAAATCCTTATTTCTAATTATTTATTCATGAAAATATTTTTTTCGATCTTTATAAAAACTTATATTTTTATATGATTCTCTATTACTTTCATCCAACTAACTCATTTCAAACAATCTTCTATCACAAGCAGCCTTGAAATCATAAGTCTAAAACTTCACATCCGAAAATGATTTACATTTTAATTATATAGGAAAGTGTAATGATTTTTCAATGATAATTATATAAGAAGAAATTATAATGTGAGTCCTGAAATGAGTTCTATAAGACAAACATTATTCATCAAGTTTTAATAAACAATCTTTCCATAAACTCCATAATGTGTTTTCTAATTTTTTTTAAATTTCTTATTTGAAAGCTTTTCTACTAGAATTTTGAAGATATATGGTTATATATTTATCCACCCAACCATATGTTTTCACAAAAGGTTTTCAATTATAGTTCTTAAAGTGATTTACATTATTAGGGATAAATTATGTAGGCACTCTAAATATTGAAAATATGTATTCTATAATTAGTTTAACAATTCCAAAAACTTTATTGTTTGTAATTTCCACTACTTCAATAAATTTATATACATAATTGATATCGACTAATATATACTAATTCTCTTGATAATATGGGAATATTCTTATAAAATCTAAGACCCAAACATAAAAAATATCAACCTCTAAAAATAGTTTTTTTGTAATTTCATGTGAAAGTGGCATTAATTTCGAAATACAAGTCTTTAAAGATACATTTCAATGGTAGTCTTGATAGATGTTATATAACACCACAAGTATTCATCAAGTCTAAATTAAAAATCATTCCTATAACCCCAAAAAATATTTTTTAAAATCTATTTCAATTCCTTGTTTGATATATCATATTTCCCATTTGACTATGGATGATATGTGGTTCTAGTTTTTTAAACACATAATATCCATAGAATATTTTAATTTAGAGTTTTTAATGTTTGGTCCATTCTGACATTATTTCTAGGAAAGGTAACAATTGTTAAAAAAATTAAAATAAAAATAATATATGATAAAAATAAAAATATGTTTAAAAATTATGAAATTAACTTGTTTGAGTTTATTGATGAAATATACTAACTTTATCGTGCATATACATTTTTTCTAAATATAATAGTTTAGAAACATTTAATATATAAATAATCAATCATAATATATCTTTAAAAATAATAAAATACATGAAATTTATGATTTAGGATAGAGATCATGGTAATAATAAATAGATAAATCAACAAAATATGGGTAAATAGAACATATAGAGTCCCAAAATTATAGAGTCTCAACTTCATCAAGTTTTTGGTAACCCTTATCAATTTTGGTTATGAAAAATAGCTAGTATCTATGATATAAAATAGGTCTGCCTTTCACTATTTCCTTCCATTAATAGACTTCCCAATGAGGAATCATTATCCTTAATTATGGATTTCTATAATGTGGAGTAGAAAAATCAGCTGTAAATGCTAAGTGCAGATGAGATTAAAAAGAGGGTGTTCTCTTTTTATTTAAAGGTTAAATCTAGTACTTTTTTCCTCTAATTTGATGAAAATATATTTGACTCAAGGGAATATGCTCATTATTTTTTTTTCAATGAAATTTCACCCTATGATGATAATAGGATAGCTTATGTAAAAAAATCACTAGCATAATTCAGGATAAATACAATACTTTTCAGGAATTCTATGATAGGTTTAGTGTCAAAATTTGGTAGTGTCCTAATAACCTGATCCCCATTCATATTTTGATGGATGAATTCTATTAAGGACTATTACCTTTATGTCATAATTTATTAGATCAATCATATAGAGGTAATTACACTGATAAAACTAATGAGGATTTGAGGAAAATTCATAACATATTTTATATTAATTATCAAAAAAAATAATCTATGATAATAATATTCAATAGTGGTGATAACAACATTGGTTCAAGGATGGAAATTAACTCATGGTTAGCTAAAATAAAGAGCCAACTCTAATATTTAATGAATCAAAATGCTAATCAAAGTGATAATCAAGTTGGTCGTAAAAATTATAATCAAACCCTTTGAGGATAATGTGAACACTATTGGATGTTTGGGTATTCTGAAGAGTAATATTCAAACTTTTAAATGTATTCATATTTCATAAAAAAATTCAAATTTAATGCATACAGACCAATGTTTCAATAAAACAATTATACCTTTTCGAAAAGATAAAACCTTGCCTATTCTATCCTTCTAAAGCAATCCTACAAAGCATAGGGAATGATTAAGAAAAATAAATTAGTTATTTTACAAAATGATTCAAGACCAAGGTTTGAAAATCAAAATAAGGATGAGTTCTCTAAATATCAAGGTGAACTAAAATAGATGATGCAGAAAATGGTAAGGATGTTATATTCACATAATTTTGAGCATGAATAACAAAAATATGAGATATTCTAGGATTCATAACTTGGAATTAAAAATGGATCAATTGAAAAATCACTTGAGTTCTAGGGAAAAATGTAAGTTTCTAAGAACAATTGAGACCAAACTTAATGAAAAAAATAATTCATATTACCACTAATATTAGTTTAATAATTCAAGAGGATGATAGGAAAGATCTAAGGGAATTTAAATCTAAAAATTATAAGGAATCTATAAGATAAAAAATTGAAAAAATTGCATCTAGATGTTAGGATAAAAAGGTTTATATTGGGATTAATTCAATTTTAACACTTTAAAAACAATGAGGAAAACACTCAAAAATTAAAATAATAAATTGAAATAGGTATTTAAAGAAGATCTTTAGGTAATACTCGTAGTTTTAATAAAATACTCTCCACCCATATCATTTCATTAAAATATTAATCAAAATAAAAATGAACTTACACTACTCAAGTTCCTTAGGTTGTTCAAGGATCTTCAAGTAAACATTACATTCATTAAACATTTAGTTCAAATGCTATCATATTTGAAATCATTAAAAAAATGTTTTAGTATAGAATAATTTTGATTATTTTTCTACATATAACCTAACTGAAGATTATATTTTTGTCCACTGAAATAAGGTACCTTATAAACCCTAAGACCAGGGTATCCTTTTTATCCATTTCACAATTTTAAATAGTTTTTAACTAAATTATTTATGTGGTATTTTTGACTGAATATATATTATTCATTTATAATTAGTAAAAAAGTTATTAGGAGCATTACAATTAATTTTTGTTGTTTTATAGTCTGTTTATTTCTCTATTACTCACCCCATTAAGAGAGTGGGTGAATATTTTTAGAGTAAAAAATATATTTATTCCTACTGATTTCATTATTCCTGATATTTTTCATAACTCTAAATAACCTAAACATTATCAAAACTATCCAATAGTTGTGTCACTATATTTTAGGGAATATTTTGATGAACCAGAATAAAACTTATTATAAATAATTGAATATATTTATAGAAACCAAAAAATTGGAGAACTTTTTAAGGAAATTTATTTAAGTAATGAGAATGAATCTATGGATGATTATGACAGATATTTTTTAGATCATCTTGATGTGTTTTTTCAAGAAAACATTCTTAATTGGGATATGGAAACTAAGGGTGAGTTTTTGTCCACTGTGTACATTAGGTATGGGGAAGAAGTCTTTTCTAGCTTCCACTATTTCATAACTTGACATAATAATGACCGTGGGCTACCTCAGACTAAAAGTATACTATCTTGAATTTAAACACCTAAAGTGGATCTTAAACCATTTCTAGCTCTCCTAGAATATTTATTTTCGACTAAGGGTTCCACATTACATGTAATCATATCATCTGAGTTCAAAGGAATTCAAAATGACATATTATTATCTATATTAATAGAGTTTAAATTTGTTATTGGTTAGACTATTTTTGATAAAAGGGTATTAGTCTATCATTTTTATGCATAAGATATATATTAAACCTGAGTACAAACCTAGATAAAGGGGATAAATAAGACTTAATACTAACATAAAGGAGGTTTTCATGGAAGATTTTATCAGGATTTTAGGTGTAGGAATCACTAATCCAATATCAAAAAACACTTGGGTTAGTCCTCTTCATGATTTTAAAAAAGGTGTCCATTTTTCCACCAATTATAAATATGAAAAAAATAGACTACCAATTTTACTAAATATAGATTATTTGTATATTAAATATATATGGATTATTCCACTAGGATTGACCATCTTTATTCCATTTCTAGAACAAATTTTTTATATGTTATATCTTATTGTGTTAAACAATTTTCATGATGGTTATTATAGTTATAACTAGATTCCATTATCCCCTGGAGATAAAGAAAAACTCACATACACATAAACTTTTAGAAAATTTCCCTAAAAGAGAATGTCCTTTGGTTTTTTTGATGAAATAAGTTATATAATGGTCATTGTTGGTACTACCTAACTGAACACACTAGAAGTGAGTGTGTGGTTTGAAGTTTGGAGACACATATTAAGTTGGGAAGGGGGTTGACTTATTTATCTGGGGTTTTGATTGAGTGGATGATAGAATTATCTAAGTTCTATTATTTCTAATATTCATTCTATTTTATCAATATTTAATATATTTCACACATTAAATTTTTCTCATATTTTTACCTTATTATTTTATTCTTTTAAAAATAAATAAATAATATTTATAGTATTTTTTTGAATAACATGAATGAGTAAACCATTATTCAAAAAAGAAAATCCTTGATAACTTTTCTATCTTAATTTCATAGTTTTTATAAATTTTTCAGTGATTAAGATGCTTAATGAAAACTCACATCACTAGAACCATTTCTATGGAGTATTGGTGTCTCGTTTTTTTTCACATTCTATGTAATCATTATTTTTTATTTTCATTTTAACTCATTCTTCTTATTATATATTATAATACAGATTTGAGAAAATTGACTTCTCTATTTACTATATAATGAACTATTATTATTATTTCTAGTTAGAATAAGATGATGAACTAAAATATATGGTTGAAAATTAAGTAATAATAACTCGACTAACAAAAAATTATACCCTCAAGTGAATTTAGAGAAAGATAAAAAGGAATTCAGTATGGATGAACTGAATAACCTATTTTATCATTTCACTTCAAATTTTCAAAATCTCCTAGATTTAAAATAAAAGGATGAGGAAGTTTTATTAGAAGATGAACCATAACTAGAACCTCTTTTCTAATTAATAGTTAAAGTTTTAGAGTAATTATATGAAACTAAACCACTTGAGTTAATTTATTATATTTAGAAACTTTACCTTGGGAGGAAGTGTTTCATTCAAAATGACTTGATGAAGTATACCTTACTTTGGATTATATTTATTTTTTTTATTAAATGTCCAAATAACTCTAAAAAATAAAACTTTTCAAATTTATCTTAGATAATACAGGCCCTAGATGAAGAATTAATAACCCTAAAATTTCTAGAATGTGAATATAACTTGAAAGAGGAACGACTAAAAACCTATTAAAGTTATTTTAAGAAGATTTTGTGCATGGAATTTTGGATTAGAGTTGATTTTCATGTGATATATTCTTTCTATTTATTCCCACTTTATCCATATATAATTTAAAAGAAATTACAAAATGAATTACCTATGATATTCTTGCAAGACCAACCTCGTTTTTGTAATCCCTCATCAAGGAGGGAAAAACTAACCTCAATGTTTTTAAATTTTTATAGAAGGTGACTATATGTTAAGAGAATATACAGTGACCATTTCCAATTCCAATAGATATATTCCCAATTTCTTTTCATGATAGTGAATATCTTCATGCAAAAAATATAGATTTAGAGTATTTTTAAGCTGATGATGTTATGAGTAATGTTAAGGAAATGGATGATAATTTTTAGGTGGATGATTCAGTTATATTTCAACTCAATGTAGATAGGACATGTCTAGATACACTAGTCTATCAATTGAAAATGGAGGTCCTTGAAATGGTTGTGGTATAATTGTGCGTACCCTAGAAAATGAACTTTGGATATCCCATTCAAGTATACCAAGAAAGATACATGGAGGGAGGCATGGAAGATCAAGGGGAGGCTCCTTATATACTCACAACCCCACCACATTACATGTTGGAAACCAAGTAGATAAAGGAAACCTCTATAAGGATTAAGAGATAAAGAATAAAAGAACCAAAAAATGTTGTGGTTATAAATAAAGAAACATAATCCCATTTCATAATGAGGATGACTACCAATATCTTCTTAGCTATTGATAGTGAAAATATGGCCCCTCTTGGGAGGGATAACCCATAATTCTCTCCCTTACTCTCTTTTTCTATTTGTTTTTTAATAAAATTATCAGGTTTTTTAGTTTTTATTATAGGTTTTAAAAAACTCAAAATAAAAATTATAATAAGCTAAACACTATATTATGAAAATAAATAATTCTTACACCATAATAATATAAGTTGTCTCTTTAATAATTAATTTCTTTATTTTTCCAATCAACATTATTCTTTTCATTTCTATATATATGATGGAAATCATCAAGAAGTGTCCAGAATTAGTGTGGGATAAGATACTTATTTTTATATGTTGTGCATATATTTTATTATGATTACTTGATTTTATTTTTTATGTGATTTATTACTTTGAAATAAAAAAATGAATTCCTAAAATCTCTATTAAATATTCACTCTCCCTACTATAATAAATTATTTGTTATAGTTGTTTCATAGAATTTTTTTTGAATTAGGTAAAGGAATGTAAATATAAATTATCATAGTTGAATAAAAATTTTAATATGAGTAAACTTTTATATTATAATTTTCCTTAGGTAACCAATCCACTATGAATAATTAATAACTTAGGGATCCTTTATAAATAAAATTTGGATAGCTCATATAATCAGGAGTAAAAAAATTCTAGAATGGATCTACAAATCCACATAAGTCAAAAAAGGATATGTATGTGTCATTTATCCATTAAATAAGAGTTAGGGGGCCCTAGTGAGATGAAATAACCATAAAATACTTGTATATTTAACCATTTTACATCAATACTCATTACATATCAAAATAAATCACATCCCAAAACCTATGGGTTTTGTGTTTGTTGGAGACTAGATCTAAAAGCAACTTATTTAAAAAATTATATTTAACATATCCCACAACTAATATTTAAACATAATACCCTTATATATATATTATACATAATACACCTATTAATTACCTTGGTTATGGAAATATTGGAAGTAGAAATATCAATTCTTAGTAAATGGTTAAAAGAAGATATATTAATCTAAGATCATAAGTGAGAATAGGATGCACATGTGGGTATGAAAATATAATCAAGGTACATCTAAAAAATAAGGGATTCATACCAAATAAAATATGGATCATAAAACATAATTCATGACATGAGTATTTCCATATATGGTAAGAAATAAGTCATAAGGAAGTTGAAACATGAGTCAATGATCATAACATAGGAATGTTTCATAGAATGGTATTACGAAATAATATTGCGGCATATACATAAAAATATAAGATAATTCCTTATTTCATGTCACATTGAAAATACCATAACCAAATGGTATAAAATGTCCCATAGTGGATTAGATTTACTCCCAAATCCCAAACATGTCAGATCATGAGATATAAGGCTTTAACCAATTCATTAAAGGGATATATAATTTCAAGACCACTTTTCCCTTAGGGGTTCAGGTTTAATCATCTCACCCTTTCATATCATGAGATATAAATCGTTAATAAATGAATTGGATGATTATATAGTTATTATCCCACACATTACATAATATAAAATCATACACATGTGTTCCACAAAAACATGAATACATTCATAATTCCATCATAGCATAATTAACCGGTGGTAAAGAAATGGGTTTCATTATAAATTCCATAAGACATGATCATAATACATATAAAAAAGGTGTATGAAATCATTAGATAATAACTGAGTGAAGCATTAGAAACATTTATAGAAGATGACATAGATTTAAAAATCAATTTTAAGATCATTAGAAATTTTATTTGAAAAATATAAAGAAATAACCATTATTTTTTTTATAACTTTGACTAGGATTTGGGTATGATTGATCATATAGAATTATTATAATAAAAAAATTGTAATTATAAGTGGGTTTTACAATTACGGCTGTGAATTTGACCATGTGTATCCACATCAACAAACAAAGAGAAGAAGTTAGGGATCACCAATAACTACATCAATCTTGTCTCCACTATTTCTCATTTAAAAAGGAATTAACAACTTGGTAAGAATTATTATAATCAATCCTTGTATTCAAGATGATTTTATTGGTTGATTCAATATAATCAATCCAAGATAGAAGTATACTTCATGTAACATTTCAAGATCAGGATTTCAGATCTTTTTTAACTAATGTTGAGTAAGATTCGATACAAGGGAACTTCCATCCAAGAATAACAACGTATTTAATTGCATATATCATCTATAATAGTTAATATTCATGGTAAAATCCATTACAAATATACTTATAGAATAATAATTTAAAAAACCATGATGGATATGGAAGATTGCACCACGGCTTGAGGTCCCTGGTGCACCTAAATCCACCACTACAACAATCAGTTTTATCCATGATGAAATGGTAGGGATCCAGTGAATAGATTTCATCAATAGAGGTTTTTTGGTTCTTCTAAATACACCAAAAAAATTAATATGATATCTTTATATAAATCATTATTCAATTGAAAATTTTGAATTTTAGAGGCAGCAATCACATCACTGTAAATGGTAGTGCTACATCAATGCAATGACGGAGAAAAATTATCAAATGACAACCAATTTATTTTTCTCCATGTATATGAAATGATATATTTAATATCTCTATATAAAATATTAAAAACCATATCAATATGAGTTAAGGTAGTGATGAAATTCATCAAATTAGTGAGGCTATCCAAGCATAGCTTTATATTGAACATGTCCTAAATATTATTCTATATATTTGTGTTGAATTAATAGGTAACTCAGAGATAAATGATGTTCTATGTAGCCTTCAGAAACATGTAGTGGGTAGAGTTAATCTTTTGTATATTTTTAGGAAGTATTTGGTGTAAGGAAAATCAGATTATTGTAATCCTCTTGATCTGTAGTGACCTAGATAGTGGGATGAAGGGTCTCCTAAAATTCAGCAAAAACATGGTGAAATTGAGTTTTTTGTCACACTTATACCTATAGTATTCCATGTAATTTATCTAACCCATGGTATTTGGAGTCCAGATAGGGATATCTCTATCTATATAGGCTTGCCTATTTATTTTGAAAGTAGTGTGTGATGATACTAATCCATATAAATCCTCATCATTGAAATAAAACTCTAATAAATAAATGTGATACATTTTTTAAGGGATAGACACATCCTCATTTAGTGATATTTCATGATAGGGGTGCTCCATTAGTTTATATTAGAGTGCTTATGAACCATCCATTTAAACTAATTCATGAGATCATTATGACATTTCATGAGAATTGGCTAAACATATGATGATATATGAGAGGAATATTCATCCTGTAGATTTGTGATGAACCAATTTAAAAGGAACTCCAAATAATCATCATTTTACAGTATAATATTCAATAAAAATTTTTGAGAGGTGCCTCATTCAAGATCCTAGAATCATTTAAGCACAATATTCCTATTTTAGTGGGTTTTATTAATTCTTTCCTTATAATAGAACTTAGTTTACTTTCATGGATACATCCAGTCCAAATAAATTTTTTAGTCAAAATTTTCATATTCTTGATGAGTCTTATGATGCATAAATACATATAAATGGCATAGACAAACATAGAGGTGACAAACATATTGAAAAAAGAAATTATACCTACTTGGGAAAATATTTTCCATTTCCATGATTCCATTTTTGCAATGATATTTGAAAAAACATTCTCTAGGTTGCAGTATTTGACCTTACCCCAAAATAGATGCGCATCAATATAAATAAAGGTAATGAAAAATATCTTAACTATAAGGGCTCTGAAAACCTTGTTTTCTTTGGATACAAGCACCCCATATACAAATATAGAAAATGATTTATTCTTGATTTTAGATTTCCTGAAAAATTACACATAATGTTCAATGAATACTTTGATGGAAGAGAATTTTTAATAAAGGGATTCCTAAAAAGAATGATTTTATTAGAATAGAAGAGATTTAAGGGGTAAAAATACTTCTTAATCCTTTATATTCTTTTATATTCCACTATAAACAAGATCATTAAGATATCTAATCAAATACAATTTAGTAATAGAAAAAAGAAGGATTGAAAGTGGGTATCCCTTACTAAACCCTCTAGAAGATTAGAACAAACCACTAGGGGATCAATTTGTGAGGATAGAGAACCTAACATTTTTTATATTTTTATTAATCAATTTTTTGAAGGAATTGGTAAATCCATTCTTCTTGAGGATGAAAGAATGTTGTTTTGTTTCATTGTTAAAAAATATTTGGAGATATCAATTTTAAGGGTAAAGTTACCCTCATTCAATTTCTTCTTCATGATGTTGACACATTACAAGGAAGTGAATATGCAGTTCTAGATGTTCTTTCCAATGAAAAATCCCAACTAATTTTGAGTAATAAAACCCCTAGTAAATTACCACAACCTTAGAGAATATATTTTACTAATGATCTTCAACACAGTGTTCCCTATTTTGGATGAACTAAAATCTAATTAATCCACAAAACTTTATCTCTAGGAATCTAGGTAATGAAATTAGAGTTGAATAAATAAGGAATTAAAACCTAATAAAAGATAACATCACTGCACTGGTGACCTCATCATGAATAATGTTCTAATAGAACATAAAAAATTTGTTAATGAATTAATCAGGACATGAAACACTATCAATATTCAAAGAGAAAAGGGTTTATTTAATCTCCTCTTCATATGGGGAATTAGTTAATTTATAACTATAGTGATCTTCAATACTAGGGGTAATATTTACAAACAACATAGAGGTGTTTTTATCTAAATCATAATAGTAAAGTACTCCAAATTAGTCTACCACGAAATTTTAGATGAAATTTCTAGAAGTAAAGAGGCATAAATTAATGCTGATGGTTGTAAGCCCTCTATTGAAATTTTTATCCTTAAATATTTTATAAAAAATCTTGGAGTATCTATCACTATATGAAATCACTATATCATTTTATTGGTATTTTTCAAGCCTAGATTAAGGAATAATAATTCACCAATCCTAGAAAAGTATTTAATTTCATCTAGAGATGGAACATCTTGATTTTTGTTGTTAATTTGGTAGTGTGAAAGAATATCTTTAGTAGAATTAATTTCATCATCATGTTTAGAGAATTAAAATTTTCTCCACTCCATTAAGATAAGTTTTGTTTATTTTAGATTACAAGACAGAATCTAGTGGGGAAACCACATGGGTATTTTTATTATGCATTAAATACCACCTACTAACATTTAGTAGTGACAAGAAAGGCATTGTTGAACTTGGAAGGTATAGGGGTTAACCTTAACGGGGAGGTACAAATATCATCCACATTATGATTTTTATTAGATTTAAATTTAGGGAGAAAAATCTAGAGTCATCAATAACAACACTTCTATCATCAACCTCCAAAAATCATGTATCTAGTTTAATAACCTCGTTCCCATTTATAGTGTGTCATCTCTAGGTGAAGTAATCTATAATAGTAGGGAATCAAACAATGATTCATTGACTAATGAAGAAGAAATTATATGAGTCTATCTTGATGAAGTTGGGTCCATTTTTCTCATCCAATGTCAAAAAATTGTTGAAGTCACCAAGAATAAAAAATTTATAATACATGTGGGAATATTTCATCTTTATATCCCTTAAAAGATATAACCTTATATTATATGAATATTAGGCAGATATAAAGTTGAAATTTATCATAGTTTTACTCATATCAAAAAGGAGAGAAATTTCTTGATGACTTCAATCAGAAGAGAGATGTTTAATACTATCATATTTTGGCACCCAAAGGTTCACCACATTAATTTTGTGGGAGTTCTAGGAGATATAGGTAAAACTATATGGATCCCATTTGAAGGATTTCTATTTTTCAAATTTCATTTTTGGTTCAATTAAGACAATAAATAGAGGTCTGTTGGTCACCATAAAGTGTCTAAGGGCAGTGACCATGGTAGAATTCAAAATCCCATGTAAGTTCCAGTATAGAATATTTATTTTTTGATAGTTAACGTACTAATAGTCTAAGGCCCTATCTTATCTTCTATATTCATATAGAGGTTTCTTTTTTTACATTTTATATTGTGGCCTTTTTCCTAAGTTCTTATTCCCTAACATGTTAACATCCTTCACACAGTGGTTGATTTCATCATGTTTAACATTGAGTTACTGAGAATCCTTATAATCATCATCCTAGAAAATTACATTAATGAAATTTAAGAATAAAATATAATAATGTGATCATATAGAAAGTGATAAAAGTATATTTTTATTATATTTTGGCAAATAAAGTCAAAATAAATAAAAAATTGTCCTGTGTGGAAAATCCAAAAAAGATCTTTTTTTCATTATTTTTAAAAATAAATAAAATTAAAATAGAAAAAAACTTTATTAAATAAAAAAATTATATAGAATTAAATTTATAAATAAAAATAAAAAATAACAACATGGATGGGAATTACTCATAACTAAAATGACGCGCTAAGGTTGAAAGTGCTTATAATAAATATTCCTGTCAAATTATAAACTAAATGAAGGTAAAATTATAAGAATATATCTAAGAACTAGAAATAACCATAGGAGAAGAAAATAGATGTTATTTTAGATATAAATATCCTAAAATTTTCCCTAATATAAATATATTCATAAACAATCATTGTTTCAAAGTGAGATTGGAAATAAACCCTTTCAACATTGGTAACTTTTGAATGAAAAAGATTTGAAAGATATAACATAAAATGTAAAATTAGTGACCATGAATAAAAATTTATTTATTGTAAAATATGTCAAATAGGTATTAAATACTCCATATAAATGAAAATATTTGAATAATTTGGAACATACCTCAGAGATGAAAATTTGAGACAAAAAATCTATTAACACGGATTTCTACCTGGTCAGAAACCCTCTAAGTCCCTATATAAAAAAATTAATTTTATTATAAAAATTTATTATAACCATTTTTATTTTTATTTTACATGATTAAATTAATTTATAATTTATTATTACCCATTTATTAATCATTATTTGTCAAAATTAATATCATTTTGTTAATTATCATGTTTGTTCTATACTAAACATAGTATGGAGGTTCCTATAATTGGTACTTAATAATGGGTCCATCAACTGAAGAACTATATTTATGATGTTCAATATGTGATTGGAATTTTTTTGAGTCTCATAGTGATTTTATAGAATTTATAACGATTATTAGCATGGAACACTTAAAAATATTTTTTTTTGATGAGTATTGAAATTTAAAAAAAAGAATTGAATTTATGGTTGGATATATTTTGGCATATTAAAAGTTTATAATTATGAAAAAATATTTAATTAATTATTATTACATAACATCACCATTATTTATTTATTTTATATTCATTCATGATGTAAACGTTTTAACATCCTTAATATTCACTCAAGTTGTAAATTAATATTATCATTTTGAAAAAAACTCAATTATTTCAATCTCTTTTATTAAACTGATAATTCATATTTAAAAAGAGTTGGATAATAGAGATAAATAATAATAATTATGGAGATGATAACACTTATAATAGAGACTTGAGTCTTTTCTCAGTGAGCTTTGTAGAAATGACGGATTTGAGACTCTTTCTGGTGGCTAGAAATTACCGAAAAAGGGAGAGGATTATTAGAGAGGTAATTTGTTTTGGGATTAAATAGAAAACTATATGAAATGTATGATTTTATCTGAATAGAGTAGGGATTTTTTACAGGTGATATAGATTAGAATTTTTGCAAATACTCCATCCTTAAAGAATAAAGACTATAATTTATAAAGTAATGTGGAACTAAAGAGGAAATATAATGTATATAGGATGATTTTTGGTAAATAATTTCACAATATACTAATTTATATAAAATATTTATGATATTTTAGGTCTTTACACCTTAGATAAATTATTTTACTTAATTATACCTCTATCATTGTAACTCGGTATTTATCTCAATACATTATTTTTATGAATAAAAATGAAATTGAACTTATTAACTAATATAGAAATAATGATTCTAAATATAAAACTCATTTTACTAGATTCAATTTCTAAATGAGAAGATAATTATTTTAATATAATAACACATAACTCATAAATAAAGAGTTTAATAAAAGATATTTTCAAGCAAAAAATTAATTTATTCTTATTACTTATCTATTAAAAATCAATAAATGATTGTTACTTTTCCTGAATATATATAAATATATATAATTTATTTCATTTTAATCATTATTTAATATATATATATTTAATTTATTATTAAAAAATATAAGATATATAAATAATAATTCATTGAAAATTAGGCCTTTTAACATTAAATTATTTTAATCCCATCCTCTTAATTATTCTTATAACCAATAAATTTAGTTGATTTATTAGTATTATAATGTTTTTTAAAATTTTATAAACATATAAAATCATTATTTTAAAAAATATACATTGAATAAAAATACTTATTTTTATAATAACGAATTTAAAATTAATTTATATAATTTTATTTCATTCTAGGATAATTTATTATATGTGAATTATATTATTTTTAATTTATTATAATAAGTTAAAGAAATTAAATGTAATTATTATATACTAGTAAACACAGTGATTGTATATCGAATAACTATATATCCAATGACCATATGTCCGATGACCAAATATATAATAAGAATGTTATATTAATTTATATTTCCATACATATATATCTAAAATAAACCATGTTATATATTTACTTATTTGTCAAAATTTATATTATATTTATAATTAATTACCTTTTTACATAGTTATAGTCAATGTTAAAATCCATAAATAAACCAATGAGGATAATTATTTGATGTTCATGGTTTTTTATTTACCTACGGTTTTATTCTTTGAGTACATTTATTAAAAAAAATTCATATTTCATTCTTATAACGTATTACTATATATCTTGAATTTTAATATTTTATCTCAACAATTATTTTTTGTTTTTTTAGTTTATTGTTTCTTTTATTTCAATATATTGGACATATATTATTTATTTAACGGGGAATACATACTAAAATTAATGGGTGTCACATTCCACCCACATTTAAATAATTTTTCCATAAAATTTTCATCACTCTATTAAAATCAAATGAGGTTACTCTTCTCTTATTAAATCTTTAGGTTGCCATGAAACATTATCAAACTTAGTATTCGAACAATGAACTTTAACCGGGTGAGTGGTCTTGGTTTTTAGTGCATTATATCTATAATCAAAGTTATATACCAACTTTTCCTTAAAAGAGAGATCATGTTCCTGTGATATTACCTCCAAGTTCGTTATATATAAGTGTTAGGGTATGTAATTCCTCAAAAATGATACATAGAACATTATATTTACTTGGGAGAGGCTTTGTGGAATTATTATGTGATAGGTTACCATCCCTACATTATCAATGATTTTTGAAAGGGACAATATATCTATGTCTCAATGTTCCCTTCTTCACAAATATAAACACCCTCTTCCTTGGTGATATTATAATGAATGCCTTGTCTTTAACACCAAACTATAAATATCACTAATGATTAATAATGTACCTTTTCTATTAGATTTTTTTAGTGTTAATGTGTTAATTAATTGTTTGAATCTTATCTAACATATCCTATAAAATATTTAGTCACAATAGTTTAGTCCCTCCAACGTTATCACAACATTTTGGATTTCTGCACCTTTTCCCATATAGAGTATCATCTGGTTCCATTTGAAAGCTATAATGGAGACTATTGTTATATGAGAATTATTCTAGGGGAATATATTGATTTATACATAATTTTAAATCTATTTAATATGATCCTAGTTTATCATTAAGATTTTAAATGTTAATTTTATATTAACTATATTCCATAGGATTATAAGTAGTGCTAAATCGTAACTACACATTAAATTATTATTGAATACTTATCCCAATATTTTAGGTAAACCTTAAATTGGGATCAGATAGAATTTAGAGTGGTACTCCATACAACCTTACCACTTTATTTATGCATATATTTTCAAGTTAATAAATTCAAAATTCTTATTACATAGAAATGAAATGTGAAAACATCATAAGGGGTAAACTAAAAACTAAATGGAATTATGGACTTTATAACTCATGGGGTGGTCCTAAGATAAAATCCATGATGATATTCTCTTGTTTCCTTATAGGAATGGGTAATTGTTTCCTCATACCATTATAATCTTACCATTATGAATTACCTTTATAGAATACTAATCATATACATATTTAATCTAAAATATTCCTCTTTATGTTATCCACTAGAAATTCTCCTTGATATCTCTATGCATTTTTGTGCTTCTAAGATTAATAGAGAATGATGATCTATTAGAATAATTGATAATATCTTTCTACAATTTTATTATATAATGGATATGTATTCATATCCCAAATAATATAATTCCATAATTTTCAATGTTTTATTATTGAATATTTTTTACCCTTTCTTATAGCTCATAATCTTTCTTATGCCCTAAATCGATCTTACCATAGATGAATTGTTGAAAATTTACTTTGTAGAGATAGTATTTATCCCCTTACCTTATGGTTCTCAAATCCATATTTTGAAAATCTATGAGTATTCGGTTTATTTCATTCCTCATCAGGGATAAGGTGGCATAATTATTTCTACTCAAAGAATAGGTGAAATTTTTTCCACCTAATGGTGGTATTGTATTATATTATCATATTACTTGATCAGATCCAACCATAAACATTGGGAAATTTTCAACTAGTTCTATGTGAATAGATATTTTTAAGATTTTGTGATAATTATATATATCACAGTTTTCACCATAGAGATAATTCCTCCATATATTTACTGAAAATATTATTATTTCTAGATCCAAATAAGGTACCAAAAAATATTTCTCATGGTCCTTTAATTTATATATGGAATAATCTACCACTGTGTCATTTTTAATAAGGACACATCTAAATTCTTTATTTTATACATCAATATATATCACAAACTATTTTATGACGAACCTATCATGAGGACCTCCAAAAATTTGTAAACCCATGTTTAATGTAGTGATAGTGGTGCATGGTTTTTCCTTAGATAAGAAAATATTATAGATGTGTTTTTCCTTTTTTGAGTGGTTTTGGTTTATAATAAAAATGGTGAGAAAATTTTATTGAGTATGTAATTTTGTTGGGATAAAATTAATTTTTAAAGGTTTTGGTTTAACCTTGGATAACCCCTTTATTAAATTTTAAATCGTTGTTCTATTTTTACACTCCTGTTATTTATCTAATCTATTGAGACCTTATTGATCAACCACATTAAATAGTATCATCATAATTAATGATATAAAATAATCACTGCATTCCCCAATCTC
The DNA here is from genome assembly GCA_963277665.1 of Viscum album. Classification (NCBI taxonomy): domain Eukaryota; kingdom Viridiplantae; phylum Streptophyta; class Magnoliopsida; order Santalales; family Viscaceae; genus Viscum; species Viscum album. Next base: position 1,747,206,042 of record OY728140.1, read on the forward strand.
ACATAGCCAAGTGATGAATTATCGTCAATCATCCCAATATCAACCCACACTAAAAATCATAGATAGTGAAGAATATGTACGTGGCTTGTGTATAAAAACTATAATGGGAGAATAATTATTTAAATACATAGAAAAAAGAAAATATCCCAATGTCTATAAAATTAAAATTATTCTAGATATGTGAACAAACTAAAATTAAACATGAAAATACAATTTTATTAATAGTGTAAGGGGAATTTTTTTAGCTCAACCACCAATGGAATTGTGTGACATTATCAAAAATATAATAATATAATGAAAAAGAAAACATGAAATGAATTAGTAGTTTTTCATAACTCGATCTACCAGTAAATTTAGAATCTCATTTCTCAATGAACATTCATGATATAATAGTAGTGGCCCAGGGTTCCTTGATTGGTTTAGCACCATCCTATCCCATGTGAGTTGTAAAAGCCTCATCTTCCACCTCCAATAATAAATGAACCATTGATAAATTCCACAAATTTATTTCATGGATCTTTATTCTTTTATTTCTCGCACATGTATATATCAAGGGTCACACCGACTTCACCCAAGTTCCTCTAGAATGATCTTATTTTTTCACACTCTTCTAAGGATCCCTAAATTCAAATTTAGCTTGATGATCACCATGTGGTTTGTTTTTATTTTATAAAAAAGTGTTAATGTGATAAATTTTAGTTCAACTTATTCCATTTGGGTATTTTTTAATTTGATCCATTCATCTCAAAAATTTATTATGGCTTGGATCAAATATATAAAAGAAATTCAAATTTGACCAGATAAATCTAGTAGTCGATCATGTGGCATGGTCCCTTGGAATCAACACGTAAATGGAATGGTCTATATGTAGTCACTTTAGAATCAACATGTTATTTCTTGAGAGTATCATTTTATATTTACACAATTATTTAGAATGAATGTGTGGTCGACCCGTTACTTTACATAATTTTTAGTATGGATGATCAGATCTGTTCTTATGGTCGATATAGAAGAGGCATGGATGGTCGAGAGAAGGCATAGTCGATCAAAATTCATGTACATTCAAAGAAAAAATTTGAATAATTTTTAGCACGGTTGGTCATTTGGTAGCTTCATCATGTGGGGGATCATGAAAGACATAGTTGATGGAGCCTCAGAGTCACTTGAGAAGGAATGTCGATCAGAACTACAAACATGAAAACCATGATTTCAGTGTAATATTTATTCTAATTAAGATCAAAATGAATAAAAATAGTTTAAATAAGATTAAATGGACTTTAAAAAAATTAATTCCAATTCTCCAAATCAATGAATGGATTTTATATTAAATAAAAATATTAATAGAACACTTAAAATAGTTATTTACACTATTTTTTAATGAAGCTGTAGATTAGAAATGTTCTAAAAATCAATGATTATATATGGATTCGTCTAGTTTAAGGATTTATTTACATTTAAAAATAGATAAAAAATGAAACTTTTAGTTCAATCTACTCTACCATAATTAAATTATTGTAATATAAATAAATATATAGAATTCTATTTATTTAAAAATATTTTTTCTTCTTATACTTATATAATTGGATAAATAAAAAATAACATCACAGATTAATTCATCATTTAAAGTTTAATGCCTCACATATAAATCTAATACATTTTACTCACATTAATTTAATCTAAGTTCTAGTTCTATGTTTTCCATCATAATTTATATTAATTGAACAAAGATTTTCATAATTGAAACCATTTTTAATCCTTCTCTTATATTATTACTTTATTAATGTTCATTTTCACACATCATTTATATATAATAAATTAAATATTGATATATCATATTCCCTTTCTTCATCAATGTTCAAGATTCCATAAGTCTATTTATTCACTTTTGTAAATTAGCACTAATTTAATTTTTCCAAGCCGTATTTTTTAAAAGAACTTTTTGGATGAGTGAATCAACACCCATAACTAAAACAATCCCAGATAGTTGGTGTAGAAAACTAAACCCAGTAAGCTCAGAACTGGTGCCTACTACCAATATATTGGAATGATTATAAGGAATCATATCCAAATGTATATAAGAGTTTAGTAGTCTTTTTAAAACTGATACATACATGAGTATTGTATTACAAATGAATACACTAATTGATAATGAATAATCAATATATAAAGGTAAATAACTGAACACACATTCAATTTAGTCAACAAAATCATAATTAAATACCTCTATAGATATTTTCATAGTAAAAATCTCATGGATAATAAAAAATTAGTCTAAATGAAGAAAATGCTTAATGATTGGGTTCCAATTTACCTAGGTACATGAAACATTTACCATAAAGTCCTTTTACAAGACATTTTAAAACATACTAGATGAAAACCCCCACTAAGTCTATCCAACTAACTCATACCATGAGATAATCGAGGCATCTAGCGCTATCTATAATTGGGCCCCAACCATGCCGTACATGTCCAAAATATTCCCCATATATCAAATAATCGATTTAATTAATTAACAATGTGCCTTATCAAATATCCATATCGAATAAAACATAATTTTTTTTTCAATATTTCCCCAATTAAACAAATATATTTCAAGTACACACCGTATGTAATAATCGTATATAGTTTATGAAATAATCATATCCATGGAAAATGATATGAATATTTTGGTGGAATTTAATTTCCAAAGATCCTAGGGAATTGACTATTTCAAGGGGTCTAAAAAAGTAATCAAGGTAGTGAATGTCAACAATATCCTTGGTTAAAGAAAGCATAAACCATCCAAGGGAAAACTAAGGGTGGAATCAATAAAATATATATTTAGTGGTGTAAGGATAAAGGATTGTTGTCTTTGATTAATAGAACTATCGTAAAAAGACACAAAAATATTTATTTCATTTTAATTATTTTAAATACCTTTTCTTTTAAAATAACTTTTTTAAAAAATAAATTAAAATTTTATTTGAAATTTTTCAATGGAATATTCAAAGAAATTGTTGCATGTAATTCTATACATGTCATACAAGGTTAAAATACATTTCCTTTCTTCACAGTAAATATTTTACAGAAGTTCCTTCTTTTAAAAAAGACTAGAATATTATTTTGAAAAAAAAATTAAAGAAAAAATGGGTAAAATTTCCATTTGTTAATTATTTTTAAAAGGATACAAACAATTTTTAAAAAAATATAAAACATTGTTTTGAGAGAAAATGTATTTCTGACCGAAGATATAAATGATGTTGGGTTTTCTAAAAAACATTTACTAAATATTATTTAGAACCAAAGAGTGATAAATTGTAATATTATTTTAAAAGGGTCATGAATAAACATATTAAATTTTGGGGTTTATTAAATAATTATCATATAAGTTCCTTTAATGGAATTTCAGGAATAAGAAATCTCGATTAGAATGAGATTGTCAAATAAACCCTTAGAAATACCATAACATTGAAGTGAGAATAAATAAATGAATAGATTATTTGTACCATTTTTAAATACCCATAAAAAAATTGAAATAAAAAATAGATATTAAAAATTTATTACACAAATAATCATATGATATTAAAAGCAATGAGGAAGTAATATAACCCAATGAAAATGAATTGGGTTTGGAAATTATTTACCACTTTTTAACTTTTAAATCAAATACCCTTAGATGAAATAATTCAAATTGAAACTCAAAACTCCATGAATAATTAATTTATAATGATATTAAATGTAAATTTGGTAGTATATAGACAATATAAAATAAATTGGGTGCATAACATTACAATAAGCCTCGATAAAATGAAATTGAGATGGAATCCATTACAATTGTGGTATCATTTGAAACAAAAAACACTAAAGAAATAATCATAAAATGAAACATTTAAATAACATGAATATAAAATAATTAATTATATAATATATTAAAAGGGTAATTATATACACTACACAAAATAAGTATGTGTTGCATATGGCATTTATCTCACATATGTATAAAGTGAGTTGAAAATCTCTTAACTTGTGTTTCATTTTGGGTGAAAATACATTAACTTCTAGTATAAAGGTTTTAATAAGGTTATTAACTTATAAAATAAATAAAATAATATTTATAATATCATATATAATCTTCTTATAGTATCATATTACACATTTGTTAATAATTTTTCATTATATTCATCATTTTAGGTGTGAATTATCTTGTTTTTTGGGTATGTTTTAACTTGTTATTTTTGTTATTATTATGTCAATCATGATTTAATAATATAAATTGTGTAAAAAGTATTTAAATATCATATATATATTGATTATATATTTATTTATAATAATCCATATAATTTGGAGATATAAATGAAATGCACCGTTCATGGAGACGGTAGGTCGTACGCCTGAATGAATGTTGTTTTCATTTTCTTATCATATTAAAAGAATGAAAATTAAATATAATATATGTATATTATAATTAAATAATAATAATTTTTTCATATACATTACATATTATTATTAAAACCAACCTATATACATTTCATGTATAGTGTGAATGAATCACATCACTTTGAAGAGGCGGCAGTCCACGCGTCCACAAGCGATGTTATCATATTCTTATAAAGTGGAAATAATGAAGGTATGTGTTATAAATAAATTAAATAAGAATAAATACATTATAAATATCATATATATAATACATAATCTATAAATTTTTCATTATTCCAAACATTGAATGGTGGTAATGGAAAAACGAACTGCATAAGTTCGTGAGGAAGTAGTCTGTCGTACAAACAAACGATGATTCAATATCACATTTTATGGAAGTGTGTGTGAGATTAGGTTGTACCTTTAACATAAAAAAATATTAGAATATTTATGATATCGAGTTTATTATATGATCACGATATAATAATTATTTAAGGGGTATAGAATTAATTGATACAAAAGTGATATTTAAAGAATGTTACCTCATATTCGGGTATCTTCTTTTGGATTATACCAAATGACTTCCTTGGATTCATTTATGAAAAAATTAGGGCTTATAGTATTAGGTTAGGTATCTTGGTACATTATTTTTTCAGGTTTATTAAGATCAAAATGGGTTTATAGGTGTTAATAAGTTGGAGGGGTGAGTGTCTTTTGATAGTGGAGGAGGAGTTGCATTCTTGTAAATATAAAAAGGTAAACACTATTGGGAGGTATCCCTTACATAATATGCCTCCAATAATGAAGGAAATTTTATAAAAGAAATTATATGGTATAAATATTTATTTAAAATAGGTTTTATACATTTTTATAGGTCATTTTTTAAATTAATTTTATGGTTTAGTATCTTGTTAAGATATCTTTTCTCTTAATCACTTTGATTAGTTGTAATCAACTTCACTAATTTTTTTGGTCAAAATTTATGTTAACTAATTCTAAATTATAAATTATTCTGATTAAAAATATATAATCAATGTTCCCAAATATCAATCACAAATTTGTCAGAAATTAATTTAAAATTATTTGTAGAAATGAGACGACAACGCGGGTTTTTAAAGTAAAAAATGTACAAAAATTTGAAATGTTTTTATATTCAATATCAATTTGAAATTTCATATAATTAAATAAATTAGATTAATTTCTGTATATTTTTACTCAATATACATTAAAACCACTTTAGAATATAATTTTACTATATAAATAAATTAGAGGAAAATGCAGTTTTCAATTAAAATTCAGTGTTTTTCACTATTCATAAAAAATGAAACTTCACAAAAAAATGCAAAAAAATGATCATATGAAAATTCAGAAATTATGATTTAAAAAATTAATTTTATTTTTTCTTATTAAATTTATAAAAGTTTTAAAATTTATTTTTAAAATAGGTGCGCCATTAATAGACGAAAAAATATCCTTTAGAAAAATATAGCTTTTATAGGTAAGATTGAATTTTTTTTCTTATTCCTATAAAATATATTGAATGGATGTCGAAAATAATTTATTAAATAATATATATATTTATATATAATTAATATCATCAACTAATATTAGTTAATTTAATTTATTAAGACAATTCACTTTGGGAGAATAAAAATATTTTTTTATGTAAACATTTTCTTTACATTAAATTAGTTTTTATTTTCATTTATAATAAATTTATTAACAATGAATTAATTTTATATTTGTATATACCATATATTTTCATAAGTTATTTAATCCTATTCATAAAATCAAAATTAACAGCTAGGTTGTATCTTATTATATTAAATAATATTCTTTTGATATTATATTATTATTTGATAAAACTCGATATTTTGTGTAATGAAAGATATCAGAAAAACTAATTATTGTTTGTAAGGAAAGATAAATATATGTTTTTTGCATCAAAATATATTGAATATATTAAATTTATTTAAAATAGTAAATATTTTTTAATGTTTTGGGATGTTATATTCTTTTCTATGCTTGGTGTTGTTATCAAACACATAGTTGAATACAATATTCTTACATTATAATTTTTGGGTGTTACAGTAGGTATCACCCAAGACTAATTTTAATAGTCAAGGCATAGAATATATTATTGGGAAGCCAGATATTAAGTCACTCAGAATCTTATTTGATTGAAGGAACACACTTTAATGTGCTGATATTGTCTTGGGATGATTTCTATATTAGTTACCATATTCTTATTTTACTCCATTTTATATTAGTTTTCGAAATTTTTTTAGGGAGGATTCCCAATATTTTATGAAATCACTTAGGATAAGTTACCTACGATTTATTTCATCAGTCCAATTCCTCCTACTATGATTTTTTCATTATTTTTTTCTATATTTAAATTTATTTCCCCAGTTTTAATGAAAAATCTTATATAAAAGCAATGGTAAGATTCACTCTACAATCATATAATTCAATAATTTATTGATCAATAAAATCACACCACTATATACTGGTGATTGTTACTATGTATTAAAATAATTATTCTTAATTTTTCTTACATAAAAAACTCATAAATATAAAAAAAATTCCAAAATAGATGTTTTGTATTTATTTTAGGCTAAAAACACTTAGAACGGAAAAATAAGAGCATAAAAATATACATCCTAAATTATTTATCTCCACCACCACACTTATCTTGAACCCCACTTCTAATTTATTTTAAAATTTATATTTTAATAAAAATATACTTAAACAGTGATTATCTTGATTATTATGAGGAAAAAACAAAATAAATACCCTTTATTCAATAGTAACTGGGAGGATTTTGGACTCCTCCATTTGTTTTATCGAAAATTATTTATAAAAATTCTATAGCTATTATACATTCACCTAGAATGGGTGTTTTGATTTACCCTATTTTATCTCAATTGAACCAAATGTAAATTAGTTAATTACTATAATTGATCCAGTCTACTATGAATAATGTTTACCAAACATGATCATCATCATAATTGAGAAGAACATCACTTTAACTCTGATATAAATTATTCTTTTAGGAATGAGTCCATTATAGATATATCTATACATTTATTTTTTAGTATTTAATTATCATAAGATTTTCTTCTCATTTCCTCTCGTTCTATCATTTACATCTTCCTCTTCTCACTAAATTTATTGAATTCTAGTTCCACCTTCTTCATAGCCTAGTAAGACTTTTCTTTCACCTAAAAACCTAGGTTAATATTATTTATATAAACAATTATATAAGGGTGCATACCAAAGTGGGTTTTGTAAGAAGTTATTTATATACATAATGAATCATCCAGCTTCTTACTCCATTAATTTTGGTAAGGTTGCACTATATTCTTCATAATCCTCTTAATCTCTCTATCATAGACCTTATCTTGCCCATTATTTTGTGTATGGTATTAATTTGAGGTCCTAGAGTGAACTACATACTACCTCATAAGGGATTCCATGTTATTGTTGTAAAAATGTGTCCCTTGGTCACTGATTATAGCTCATGACATTTCAACCCTATAGAAAAATGTTTATTTTAGAAACTCATTCATAACATTGAAATAATTATTATGGGTTTTTTTGCTACTATACACATATAATAATAATAAAATAATAATATAATATACAAAAACACTAATTATATGGAAAATATGATCATTAAATCTAATCCATTCACATCAAATATTTCAAAAAAATCAATGTTTGTTAAATAATTTTGTGTCTTTTGGAATGTTCACTAGTAATTTGATACTTTGGCATTATTTTTAGAATTTATCTGATTCATCAAAAATTTAGGGATAAAATTTTCAATATTTTATCACCTTATTGGTTGTTCTTTGAGGTCTAAAATGTCCACCTCATACAATTTTATGACAAAATTTAAGTATAAACATAACCATTTCCTTAGTGATGCATATACTTATCACTTATTCATTAAAAATTTTCCATAAATAAGGATCATACTTGACATAAAATTATGAATTATATTTAAATTTAATTAATTGATCCTTAGAAAAAAAATGGTATACCTTTGATATGTCAAAAAAATTTCACCGAGACAGAAATCCATGGTACTCGGGAAACTCAGTACAGTTTCTCACCAAAGAAGGATTCATCTAGAGTCATCTCACTTTGTGGTTCTTCCTTTGTAGTGTGAGGTAATATAACTATGTGTTCCATGACCACATTTTCATGAACCTTGTTTTCCTTGATCTCTAAGTTTCATTCCTATATAAATAACATCTATATCACTATCCTTGTAATTTATTTATATTTATAGATTAAATATCTATGTGTTGCATGGCTAGAAAAGATAGTCATATAACACCATCAAAAGTATAATAAAAACATCACTAAAGAAAAAAAACTTCTCTATTTTTTTAATTGATTTTGGTTGTTTATAGTCTATGGAAGTATTTTCTATCCCTTGTGGGTGTCTATAAGTTTTATAGAATATCACAACTTCCATATATTTTTTTTAGGCATCACAATATCTTAAAGGGGTTTTTCCTTTTAGGTGGTAAGATCATAGGGGTTTTTATAAAGTTTTACATGATTTTATCAATTATTTATTAAATGAATCATTAAAAATAAATTCAGATTCCATTTTCATTAATTTAATCAAGGGATGATCAATTTTACTAAAATATTTGATAAATATTCTATAAAATAACACATGCATGAGAAAAAATCAAATGTGTCTCATTATGGTGGGGTAAGGTAGTGTATAAATTATATAAATTTTCTCCTTATACACTTTAATCCCATTTTTTAAAATTATGTGTCATATAATATTTAATTCTTTCACTAAAAAATGGAATTTTTAAAATTTTAAAACTAATTAATTCTCAATGAATTTATTTAAATTTTTTTATAGACATTAATATAAGGTTTCAAATCATGAACTATAAATTATAAAATAATTAAAAAATACCTCTAATAAGATATCTATTATTTATATGAAGATATTTTCTATGTATTGTTGAAAATTACTTATGGAATTATATAATCCAAACTGAATCCTCTGATAGAAAAATGAACTAATGGAACATGTGAATTTGTTCATTTGCTAGACTTCTGATGTTTTTTAAACCTGAAAAATACACAATAATAAATCAAGGAAATAGTAATGATCCTTCCCGGCATGCCTCTCTAAAATCGTATATATAAAAGGGATAGATAAATAGTATTTTCTTATAATATGATTCAATTTTCTATAATCAATGAAAAACAACAAACTATTCTGAATCCTTGTGGGAACTAATTTGTTATTCTAATTATTTAAAATTGTAAATCCTATTGTTTTGGTACAATTTGAATGGGACTCACCCATTAGGATTCCCATCAAGCTTATATGGTTAAAAATCTAAAACTTGGTCCAGATTAATTTTTTACCTCTTCTAAGAGGGTTGGGTTAATTCAACTTTTATGTTTTCTCATGGGTTTAGACCCATGTTTTACAAAAATAAAGTGCATTTATGTGGTAGGGATAATACCTAGCATGTCTCCCAATTACCAGCCTATAACTCTAGATTTTTTTCAGAATTTATTGAGGTTTATTCTATTTATTATGTTTCAATTTGTTTAAAATTATGACATGCAATTTATCAATTCCTTTTATAATGTTTATTTTAAATTAAAAGGGAGAAGTTAAAATTCTAGTTCAGGGTGATAATATAGTGATGGTTTTAGCTCAATGTTCAATATTAATGAAACATTTACATTTAAGGTAGAATTTATAATTGCATATTTGAGAAAAATATCAATATACCTTTCATTAAAATAATATTTATTAGTACACATAACTATTTCTAGATTTAACTAATATTCAAAATTCATAAAAAAGTAGGTTATTATAAAACATATCTTAATATAATTATATCATTAATCATTTAAATATATTTCTTATAAAAACAATTTAATTCAAAATGGTTTAATGAAAACATAGATTACTCATCATGGGGATATTTCATTTAATTTAGAATGTTAAAGTTTAGTGTCTATTCTCCAAAATCTATTGAAAGTCTTCCATTATTAATATTTCTTATGATGTTTTCATTATTAAGAAATGGAATGTATAAAATTATTATGTACTGAACTTTACCTATATCCTATTCTATATTTAGACAGTAAAAAATTAGTAGAGAAAAATAATCCTTCTGTGCTTACCATAAATCCAATAGATCATCAATAGGTTGGAAGTGGTTCGGTTAGAAACTTTTATAACAACTTTAGTGGGTTTGATCTCTCATATCTGTAGGGAATAATAAATTGAATAAGGAATTACATTAACTAATTATCTCAAATCACACAATGCATTTGAAAAATTGATTTATCATATTGTTCAATGGACAATGAATGTACCTAGGTCATGGAAATTCTAAGGTAATTATAGGGTTATAAGGGTAGAGACATTTCTACCTAAATTTACTATTTCATGTACTTTTAATTAACTTCTGTCAATGAATATTTCCTTGAGAAACCATTAAAAATTGGGATTTATTATATTGAATATAGTATATGTATATTTATTTCCACTCTTTTTAATATTTCTAACACTTCTTGATTTAATTATTCTTCATTGGTAGTATTGGGTGCTTCAATTATTGTAAATAAGATAGGTTAGGGATAATATAGGTACTAGTATTTTTCCTTTCCATTATATTTTATTGTTGGGGGTCTCTTATTATTATTTCTTCCTATGGAAAAATTATTTTGGTTCATTAGGGAAACATTATTCACTGCGTAGGGAGTTTACATGAACGTTGGTTTTTTAATTCATTTAGGTTATATAAGACAAAATATTTTATGAATGACTTCAAAACCGAATCTTGAGTGGATTTTAACTTCACAATATTTTTCAATTGGTCCTCTATTAAAGGTTTCTAAGATTCCACATATTGATAAATTGTATAAGGCTGTGAATTTTATCTTTGAAATGGTGGAGATAGAATGATTATTTAAAACCTTACTAGAGGGGTGGATTTAAGGGTTATTGGTTTCCAACTAAAAATAGAGTATTGGAATAATCCTTGAATATTTGATTATATGTTGTCTTATACTAGTATTTCTTTTGATATATGTCATCACAACTTTATTTCACTTGAATACAACTATAAGTGTAGTTCTCCAAGGAGTGGTAAATATAGCATACTCTCAGAGGTGTGGAAGCTGATACATATTATCTTTTATTCATGGTTAACATTATCACAATAGAGGTTAGTTTTTCAATTTAATTTTCATATAGAGGAAAGTTAGAACTATTTATCACATTAAATTTATGAGTTGTGGTTCTTATGATAATTTTTTGGGAGTTATGGGAAATCCTCCCTACTAAATCTAGGACTATTGTAGAGGACTTTTCAATCAGTGATCCTTTAAAGGAAGTATCTAGACGTTTCCCGTAATTTTCTATAAATATTTGGTAAATAAATTCTAGGAATTTATTGTCATTATATAGTTGGTTTCATCTATATATTGTTAACAGATTGAAACTTTTCCAAAACTAATAAAGGGTTTTTACTCCATGAAATTTTGATTTAATATATTTCCATCATCAACTGGGTACCTCCTAAGGTAGAGAAGAATTTTTGGAGTAAATACTTCTATAGTTCATTTCATTTAGTGACCTCTCTAGTATATAGATTATAAATCCACTCCATGGATGGTCCTTTAAGGGAAAATGGTAATACATTTCATCTAACCTAGTTTTATAAAAATCCTGTGGATTTTAAATTACATTAAATATTATCAAAATATCTCAAGTGTTAGTTGATATATCCTCCTACCAGACCATGAAACTTAGGTAGATGTTTTATCATTCTAGTTCCATGTTCAAAATACTGATGGTTATTGGGTTGTTGAAGATTATTTTTGTTGTTAAAATCAGGTGCATATAATTATCGAAAACTCTTATTCAATTGAGATAGATTTTTATCCATGTTTTCACTAACTAAGGTAACTATGGTTGAATAAGTAGATGAGGATAGAGAATTTTTTCATGGGAATGTAACAAATTACATTTCTTATTTTTCAGGTATATTGATACATCTAATTATTACTCGTATTATTATTTCAACCTCTAGATCAAATCCAATGAGTTAATCTGAATAAGATCTAATCATGTGTTGAAATCATTAAAAAAATAATAAAACGGGTATGGTCTCCATGGAAATGGTTCCAAGATTATGAGGTGTTTATCACATGGCCATTGGTAAAAAAATTATGAACCTAAGTTTAATGAATTCATAGTGTGACTTGGGTTTTCTCTAGAGAGGGATGTGTTACGGATTCTTTTCATCTATTGAGTGGGTTCAATGTGTATTAAAAATAGTGACTAGATTTTATTAAGGATACAATTTAGATGGATTTAAATTTAGTTTTAAAGGTAGTGTTCCAATCTTAGATATGTCATTTCCTACTTATTAAATAATTATTCTATTTTTACTATTTTATTCATTCTCTAATAAGATATGAACTCATAGATCACCCTCACACCATAGTTTTTATTAATAAAAGAAATGAAATAATAACTTCATTACATAATATCTATATGGATTGACTGTGAAAACTATAATGGGAGAAAATGAATTAAAATGAAAAAAAGTAAATCTCCTAATATCTATAATAATCAAAATCTTTCACATATTTTAAGAGAAGATTATTAAATCTGAAAATACGAATTCCTTAATTAGGGAAGGGGAGTCTTTTTAGCTCATCCACCAATGGCCTAGTTTTCCATCATTATAGATATTATTGTAAACTAAAAAAAATGGAAAATAAATTACCGTTATCACTTGACACAATCGATCAACCACGGTAGCAAGCCCTTTATTAGAGAATAATAATGATCTTATAGAAGTTGATAAAGGTTCCTTTACTGGTTTAGAATCTTCTTATCCCATGTGATCATCAAAATTATCTTATTCCTCCTTCAATGATTCATTAAATATTGAAAAATTATTCAAATTTAGTTCCCAACTCCTTTTTTCCCTCTATGTAAATAGATCAACGGTTGTGATGGACTTATCTAGGGTCCTCTCGAATAATCCTTTTATCTAGTATTCTTCCCATGATTCCCAAATTCATATTTATCTTGATGATCATCGTGTTATTTGTCTTGATTTTGTTGAATAGTTGGAATGAGAATTTATTATAACTTAACCTTTTCCATTTTGGGTATTTTGGATTTTGATCCTCACAAACTCAAATTTTGTTTCGTAATAGATCAACATTATGAAGGAAATTCATATTCAATCAGTTACAACATGTGTTCAATCATATGGAATAGTCTCTTCGATTCAACATGTTGATGACATTATTTCTCTTACATTTTCATCAATCATGTGTTCTCTTAAAATCAATATGTGGTCAATTATGAGGCTTAGTCAATCTTCACATAGTCAGTTAGAATGAATTTTTAGTCCATCTAGTCTGCTGAATAATTTTTAGTATGGTCATTGTGATCACTTCATATGGTCGATGTTGGAGAGGCATGGTCGATCGAGAGATGGAAAAGTTGACTGAAATAATTTTTTATTTAATCTAGTCTTTTACAAAAAAATTAAAATGGTTGGTCATGGGATAACTTCAATGTGTGGTTGGTTGATATTAAAAGGTATAGTCGAGTGAGCCTCATGACCACATGATAATACATGGTTTATTAGACCTAAAAACATTAATATCACAAATTCAAGGTATGATTTATTCCAGTTAAGATTGAAAATTACTTCAAAAAATTAAAATCAAATTAAATAACCTTTAAAAAGATAAATTTAAATTATAAAAATCAATTTATGGCTAGTCTATTAAATCTAATTATGAATAAAATAATTAAAAATCTATATTTAAGTAATTTATAAATTCAGTTATAGATTTCACAATTTATCAAAAATCAATTATTCTATTAGGTGTTATCATGATTAGGGGGTTAATTTCCATTTAAAATAAATATATGAAAATGTTGGATCATATTTTTGAGATGGTATGTGGAGTATTATTTACTCAATAATACCAAATGTAGGATCAAAATAATATAGATACTGAATGAATTATATAATAATGCTTAAAATAAAAGAGGGGGTGAATTGTATTCCTTAAAAATTCCTTTGGAACCTTTAAATAAGATTATGATTAACAAGGTGAAACAAGGTAATTTACAAAACCTCTGGTTCTATAAACTTCATTGAATTCGGAAAAGTGATTCTGAGAAAGCAACTCCAGAAATATTATTCTGGAAAATGAAACATAATGAATGTTTACAAAGATAAATATTCTACCTTAAAGGGTATAGAATCATACTAAATAAGAGTATATAAGTATAAAGAATAATAATATAGTTATATTTTCCTCGAAAAACAAAGTACAGTGGAAAACATGAATCAAAAAAGTAACAAGTACTAAGTATTTTAACCCAAAGAGAAGGTTATCCAAAAACCTTGGATAAAGGTCCCTTGATTTATAATTTCAAGAATGTATGTCTTACCCACACCACGGTAGGCCCTTGATACGAAGATCAGAGTCTGTCTTGTTAAGCTCGCAACCCCTCAACATCAAGTTAGTCGTCACCTCTATCTTCCCCAGTAAGGAAGCCCACAACATCAAGGTATTCGGCACCTCTGCCTTCCTCGGCAAGGAAGCCCTCAACTTCAAGGTATTCGGTACCTCTGTCTTCATATCCCCGTAATTCCTCGAATGTAATCAGCAACATTTGGGGTATCACAAAGAAAATATGAACAAGAAGTGCAGTAATCACTATGAATGAGATTATCTCTCTATAAATCACTTCAACAACATGTAATCACTAGATTCATAGAACTTTTCATCAAAGTTATGATCTCTTTCAAATGATCTCCTATTTATAGGCATATCTCCAATGGTTGGATCCCTCCTCCAATGATCATATTTTTCATTGAATTTTGGAGGTACTTGTACACATGTCACTCAAACAATAGTTATTTAGAAAAAGAATGTATGACATCATTTCATAACTATATCAAAGATGAGAAAAATATGGTTGCTTAATCAAAAAACAATTTTTCAGAGTGTAAGAAAATAAATGTTCATAGACTAACTAAAACAAATTCGGTGTCTATAATACAAGGATATTCGGATTTTGTTTTCTATGGAATTCAGAACCTAAACTCTATAGAATTCTGGAGTCCAAATTTCAAGGAAATTTGGAATCTTGATTCACACGAATTCCGAACCTGATCTTATAATGTTCGGAGTCATAATTCATAAGAATTAAGATTCCAAAATTACAAAGTTTGGAGTCTGAATTCATTAGGATTCGGAGTCAGAACCTACAAAGTTCGGATTAGAAGTTCATGAGAATTCAGAGTCATAACATACAAATTTTGGGGTTTGAATTCAGAGAACTCAGAGTCAGAACTCAAAAGAGTTCGGAGTCTGAATTCAGAGAACTTGGGGTCAGAATTCAGATCTTGAAAATATAATGCTCTTCATCTAATTATTATATGATTCCGAGGTCTTATGAATGAAACAAAATTTTACATTTAGATAGGATAATGAATAATGAAAAACATGGTAAGCATAATATTTTCCTTATAAACGAAAAATAGGGTAAGTAAAGAAATTTCCTTGAGGAAGGAAAATTTTCCTTAAGGAAAATTTCCCTTCTCAAGATAAAATTAATTTTTGCTTAAAATAGGTGTTTGTGATTTTAAAAACATGAAGGAATGGAAAAGTCATAAGGAAACTCTATTGACTCAAAAATCCCTCCCTTTTTGGAAAGCACAAACATCCTTATGAAAAAAAATAAGGACTTAGAATTTTTATGCTCTTGAAAATAAAACTTATCTCTCTTTACATATGAATCAGAGTTAATACGAATAACTCCCCCTTAGGATTTGAAACAACTAAAGATCATATTCTATTTTCTGGAATGGAATTTTACACTATCTTTCATACAGAACTCTTTAAGATGAAAATTCCCCCTTAGATAAACTCACCCTTACTTAGGGATATTTCATCTTTACTTAGTATTATTTTTCCTTTCTCCCCCTTTCTGATTTTCACAATGAATTTGAGAGAATGGAAAAATGAAATTATAGTACCTAAAAGATTAGTACAAGACAAAAAAAATGCAATAGAGCAAAAAAAAATTCATTAAGTTTGGAAAAAAAATTGTACAAGAAGGAAAATAAAACAAAATATTGGATTGGAACACAGTTATACATTTTTTCCTTCAGCATCAACCTCTTGACTATAGTCTTCAGATTTTTGAGCTCTTTATTGTCTTCCTCTGCTCTCTTAATAATCTATTCATGATCCTCAACTTTCTTCTCTAAATACTTTATTCTTTCTTCATGATTTTTGAGAACCTCGTCATGAGCTTTCAGGACTTCTTCCTACATGACAAGCTTTTATTCAATCTCAATCTGAAGATCCCTTTCTCCCTTCTAGCTTTGGGTAATATAATACAACTTTCCATTCAAATCCTTCACTTCTTGAATCTGAGTATTCTACTCAAGTGTTATATTTTCTTCAAAACTGGTTGTAATATCCTTTATCATACCATCTTTAATATCAAAATCATCCTTGACACATTCTTGAAAATCATAAAGAATATACATATCTTTTATGGTTTTCTTAGACCAAGTGGTCATCTTCTTACATGATCTCTATTGGGATTCATAGTTAATGAAAATATTATTGATGTCAGCCTCAAGATTCACACATTTTTTCATCACAATGGATACTAAATCCCACTTATAATTTAATGTGTGTTGAATCATCTGATATCTCGAGTCTATGCTTGGGAAAATCGGAATGGTGCCAACCAGCTTTTTCAAGTATTCGACTACAAAATCATGTCCAAGAAAAGATAATTCTGAATCCAAGACTTTTCTTGGTGAGGGATCTTTCTCTATCTCAAAAAGAACCCTCTTTG
This sequence comes from Viscum album, assembly GCA_963277665.1. Taxonomy (NCBI): domain Eukaryota; kingdom Viridiplantae; phylum Streptophyta; class Magnoliopsida; order Santalales; family Viscaceae; genus Viscum; species Viscum album. The sequence goes on from OY728140.1 coordinate 1,747,223,371, forward strand.
AAGATACACCCATATCTTTCTTCTTCACAATCACTTTAGTGGGTGTATCAACAACCACCTATTTAAACATGTTAGTTCTCGGAATGTCTTCCACATTCCGAGATTCTTGTTCATTTTCAGGAAGCTAAATAATCTTATCTTCATCTATATTCTCTTTCTCAGTTGTAGCATTAGCATCCTCAGGGTGTATGAAATCGTGGTTTGAACTTTCTTCCTCAGACAGTTTATTAACTTCTTCTTCAACCTTCTCATCTTCACCTTCCTCATCCTTCCTAGAAGTTGCTAGATTTGAAGACTCAGCATCAAAAATTCGGATAGAAATTTTCTCGGATGGGGTTTCCTTTTCATGGTAATCTTCAACATTCTTTATAAGATCTTCACTGCCACCACTACTTTATATCTCTTCTAATCCTTTTTATTCAACAAACTTTTCTTGGGATTTTTTCAGAGTGGCAAACTTCTTACTTGGAGTCTCAGGTAAAGCCTCTACCACGAAAAATTGTGGTACCAGAATATTCTCAGATATTATTTTAGTAGCCTTCAAAAGATATTGGACTAACTTAGCTTTAAGTCATTTTCTTCATTTTCTTCATTTATTTAGCTTTCTTATCAAGCTCATCAGCAGTATTTTCTTTTAATACCTTAGCCTCAGCAGGATCCAAACCAAAACTTATCTCCCCTTCATTCCTATTCTTTTTATATTCCTTCCATTTAGCGTAGACCTCATCCAAATAATCTTTATACTTCATGGGATTTGGAGGTTCTGATTGGGTTCCTTTAGCCTCTGGGTTTTAACCTTCAACTACTACTTATTCAAATTCCTCTTCTTTACTCCCTTTTTAGAGGGTTCAGGAACTTGTTGTTCCTTCAGAACGGCTTCAGCCTCTTCCTATGGTAAGTCATTAAAATCTCCGGAATCTTTAAAATACTAATATTCATTCTCTTCAATGTGTCATCACATACTAACATGACTTCGCAATTCCTTGGCTCGAAACTGCAAGGAATTTTGAAGGACTCAAGGCCCGAACAATTAAATTAGAGAGGATGGTTGGATACATGATTATCTGAGCTTTCAAATTCCCATTTTTAATAGTATCAATCATAATGAGAATATTCTTCATCATGTTGATCTTCCTTTGGTTTACCAAGAAGTCCAAAAAGTACATATCACTCTTCTTTAATGTTTCATTGTCACATTTTCTCAGAATAATGAATCTTGCACCCATAGTTCAAGAATATAATTATTTGTAGAGAGGTGATCAATCTTCAGAGTCTTGACATCAGTAAGACCATGGAACTCTATAGGTTTCACCTTTAAAAACTACCATGAACATCCGGAAACTTATGAGAACAAAATATAGCTTCCCCTTTATAAGACAACCCGACCAAGCATGCAGCCTTGGTGTATAAAAGGGCATAAGTTTTTCCATAGCTTTTGACGGAAAACTTCTCTCTGCCTTCTTCCTTAAAGAATCTAACTGATTCATAAAACTCTATCAGTAGATCTGGATATACTAAGTCTTGTCACTAGTGCAGAAAACATTTTTTACGTCACCTTTTTTTACGTCGGTTATATAAAACCGACGTCATAATATGTAAAATGAGGTTTTTTACGTCGGTTATTTAATAACCGACGTAAAACCCTGTGTTTAGTACACCTTTAACGTCGGTTATTTTGATAACCGACGTTATTAATAGCGCGGCTTCGTTTTTTACGTCGGTTATACATTAACCGCCGTAAAAAACAGAAGCGGGGGGCGTTTGTTACGTCGGTTATTCAATAACCGACGTAACAAACGCGGTTTTTGAAGGCCTTTTTACGTCGGTTATAAAATAACCGACGTAAAAAAAGAATCCGCAGATGTTTTTGACGTCGGTTATGGAATAACCGACGTAATAAAACGCGGATTTTGAGCCCTTTATAACGTCGGTTATAGAATAACCGACGTAAAAAAAGAATCGGAGGAAGGTTTTTACGTCGGTTATTGAATAACCGACGTTATAAATGTTTTAAAAAAATTATAACGTCGGTTATTGAATAACCGACGTGATAACTCATTTAAAATTTACCCAGACCCGTGGATTGTCATTCGCGAGTTTACCTTCGACAGTCGCGACTCGTCTCTCTCGCGCGTAAACCCGAATCGGCTCGTCCATTTCGTTGGTTTAGATTCGTTTTGCGATCATCGTTTCTCATATTTAATCTCCTCGGATCAATCATCTAAACTCGCAGCACTCAGGTAATCCTCCCACTCGTTCGTTTTTTTTCGTGGATAGTATATATATGTGTGTTGTGATTTTTTTGTTGAAACTAGCTAAGATTCTTCGATTCCGAACCCTTTTAACTCGTTTTGGCACCATAATCTTATTTATCATCCCTAGATCTATTTGTTAGACTTGCAATATTGAGTAATTTTATGATTTCACTAATTTTTCATCGTTTTCTATAAATCCCCGAGAGGGTTGGGGCGTGTCCATTTGGATGGGTTGCCCTTTTACAGTTGTTACTACTTTCTTCACACACAACCATGGCATAGGTGCATGGATTTGGGGTCGGGGGGTGTCCAGGGGGGTTTACAAGGTGGTGGGTGGGTGTGGGGGGATGTCCAAGGGTGTGGGTGGGTGTTGGGGGGTGTCCAGGGGGGTGTCCAAGGGGGTAGGGGGTGGGGGTGGTGTTTAGGAGGGGTGGGGGGGCTGTCCAGAGGGTTGGGGGGTGTCCAGGGGGGTGTCCAAGCAGGTCGGGGGTGGGGGTTGTGTCCAGGAGGGCTGGGGGTGCTTTCTAGAGGGGTCGGGGGCTGTCCAGAGGGGTCGGGGGGGTGTCTAGGGTGGTGTCCAAGGGGATGGGTGGGTGTGGGGGGCTGTCCAAGGGAGTGGCGGCCTGTCCAGAGGGGTCGGTGGGGTGTCCAGGGGGGTGTCCAAGGGGGTGGATGGGTGTGGGGGGTTGTCCAAGGGGGTGGATGGGTGTGGGGGGCTATCCAAGTGGGTGGCGGCCTCTCCAGAGGGTATTTGGGGTTGTCCGGGTGGGTGGGGGGGCTGCCTAGAGGGTTGGGGGATGTCCAGGGGGGTGTCCAAGGGGGTAGGGGGTGGGGGGTGGTGTCCAGGAGGGGTGGGGGCTGTCCAGAGGGGTCGGGGGCTGTCCAGAGGGTTGGGGGGTGTCCAGGGGGGTGTCCAAGCAGGTCGGGGGTGGGGGGTTGTGTCCAGGAGGGGTGGGGGTGCTTTCTAGAGGGGTCGGGGGCTGTCCAGAGGGGTCGGGGGGTGTCCAGGGTGGTGTCCAAGGGGATGGGTGGGTGTGGGGGGCTGTCCAAGGGGGTGGCGGCCTGTCCAGAGGGGTCGGTGGGGTGTCCAGGGGGTGTCCAAGGGGGTGGATGGGTGTGGGGGGCTGTCCAAGGGGGTGGATGGGTGTGGGGGGCTGTCCAAGTGGGTGGCGGCCTCTCCAGAGGGTATTTGGGGTTGTCCGGGTGGGTGGGGGGGCTGCCCAGAGGGTTGGGGGATGTCCAGGGGGGTGTCCAAGGGGGTAGGGGGTGGGGGGTGGTGTCCAGGAGGGGTGGAGGGCTGTCCAGAGGGGTCGGGGGGTGTCCAGAGGGTTGGGGGGTGTCCAGGGGGATGTCCAAGCAGGTCGGGGGTGGGGGGTTCTGTCCAGGAGGGGTGGGGGTGCTTTCTAGAGGGGTCGGGGGCTGTCCAGAGGGGTCGGGGGGTGTCCAGGGTGGTGTCCAAGGGGATGGGTGGGTGTGGGGGGCTGTCCAAGGGGGTGGCGGCCTGTCCAGAGGGGTCGGTGGGGTGTCCAGGGGGGTGTCCAAGGGGGTGGCTGGGTGTGGGGGGCTGTCCAAGGGGGTGGATGGGTGTGGGGGGCTGTCCAAGTGGGTGGCGGCCTCTCCAGAGGGTATTTGGGGTTGTCCGGGTGGGTGGGGGGGCTGCCCAGAGGGTTGGGGGATGTCCAGGGGGGTGTCCAAGGGGGTGGGGGTGGGGGGGTGGTGTCCAGGAGGGGTGGGGGGCTGTCTAGAGGGGTCGGGGGCTGTCCAGGGGGGTTTACAAGGGGGTGGGTGGGTGTGGGGGCTGTCCAAGGGTGTGGGTGGGCGTTGGGGGTGTCCGGGGGGGGTGTCCAAGGGGGTAGGGGGTGGGGGTGGTGTTTAGGAGGGGTGGGGGGGCTGTCCAGAGGGTTGGGGGGTGTCCAGGTGGGTGTCCAAGCAGGTCGGGGGTGGGGGTTGTGTCCAGGAGGGGTGGGGGACTGTCCAGAGGGGTCGGGGGGTGTCCAGGGGGGTTTACACATCGATTTGTTTTATATTTCAAAATTGTTTACATTCAAATTATGATTTTTTCATATAAACATATATTTGTCTTATCTAAAAAATATATATATTTTTGCTATTTGTTATAGGTAATAATGAGTCGAAGTTGGATTACGGCACATCGAATGAGCAATGAATATGAGGAAGGTGTTGATGCCATTTTGGAATTTTCTAAACGAAATGTTCCAAGTAGTGACATTTTTTTCTGTCCATGCCTGAAATGTATGAATATGAAGAAGTTGAAAAGTATAGAGATAAAAGATCATCTGATTTGTCATGGTTTCAATCCGAGTTACAACCCTTGGATTTGGCATGGCGAAACTGGACAGAATGTCACTGATGATAATGAATCGCAAGATGGTAACTCCGATGGAATTGAAGAAATGATTCACGATATTGTAGTAGAACAAATTGAGATAGAACCGACAGTTGCACGTCTATATGGTGATGCCGAAAAACCATTATATCCTGGTTGTACAGATTTTACGATTTTGTCGGCGGTGTTAAGATTGATTAACCTGAAGGCGAAACATGGATGGAGTGACAGAAGTTTTACAGAGCTGCTACAATTGATGAAAGACATTCTTCCAAAAGATAACGATCTTCCAGATTCACATTATAAGGCCAAAAAAATATTATGCCCGATGGGATTGGGATACAGGAAAATACATGCCTGTCCGAATGACTGCATTATATATAGGAAGGAATATGAATTTCTGAAAGAGTGTCCTAAATGTGGGACATCACGGTATAAGGTGAAAGAAAAATCACAAGCTGATGTAGAGATTACAAAGCTCCCTTCAAAGGTATTTTGGTATCTTTCTATAATTCCTCGTTTCAAACGTTTATTTGCTAATTCACATGATGCAAAAAGGTTATGATGGCATGCTGATGAGCGGGTATGTGATGGAAAAATACGTCATCCAGCTGATTGTCCACAATGGAAGAAAATTGATGCCCAGTACCCTATATTTGGAAATGAAATTAGAAATCTGAGACTAGGCTTGTGCACAGATGGAATGAATCCATACCGAACCCTCAGTAGCACACATAGTTCATGGCCTGTTTTATTGGTAATTTACAACCTCTCTCCTGAAGTTTGTATGAAGAGCAAATATGTCATGTTGAGTGTCATGATCTCTGGTCCAAAGCAACCCGGCAATGATATTGATGTATACTTGTCACCGCTGATTGATGATTTGAAACTGTTATGGGCTGATGGTATTAGGGTGTATGATTCTTATAAAATGGAATATTTTCAACTGCATGCAGTGCTTCTATTCACTATAAATGACTTCCCAGCATATGGAAATTTGTCTGGATACAGTGTTAAAGGGCATAAAGCATGTCCAATTTGCGAACAACAGACGTCATATTGTCAATTGCATCATGGGAGGAAAACAGTGTACATGGGTCATCGAAAGTTTTTGCCTATGGATCACCCTTATAGAAGAATAAAAAAGGCATTCAATGGCTCACAAGAATTTGATACTGCTCCTCAACCTTTATCCCCAGAATTGTATTTTGAGAGGGTGAAAAACCTTGATGTGACATTGGGAAAGACACAGAAATCTGGTAATGATAGACATATTTGGAAGAAAAGGTCAATATTTTTTGAGCTACCATATTGGAGGTATCATGAAGTCAAACATAATATTGATGTCATGCACGTGGAGAATAATATCTGTGATTCTTTGATCGGAACATTGCTAGATATTAAAGGAAAGACAAAAGATGGGTTGAATGCAAGGTTAGACCTACTGTCAATGGGAATACGTTTGGAGTTAGCTCCCACTCCTAAAGGAAGACGAACATTTCTTCCCCCGGCTTGTCATACATTATCGAAGAGGGAGAAAAGTAGCTTCTGTCAGTGTCTTCATGATATCAAAGTGCCTCAAGGTTATTCTTCAAATGTAAAAAATTTTGTCTCATTGAAAGACTTGAAGTTGATAGGTATGAAATCACATGATTGTCACGTCATGATGCAACAAATTCTACCAGTTGCACTGCGTGGAATATTGCCCATCCGTGTCAGAAAGACTATAATGAGGTTGTGTTATTTTTTCAATTCAATTTGCAACAAGGCGATTGATGTGAATGCTTTGAACATTTTGGAAAAGGATGCAATTTTTATACTTTGTCATTTGGAAATGTATTTTCCTACAACTTTTTTTGATATGATGGTGCATTTAATGATTCATCTGGTTCGAGAAATAAGGATTTGTGGACCTGTATATATTCGTTGGATGTATCCTTTTGAAAGGTATATGAAAATATTAAAGGGATATGTTAAAAATCCATATCGACCTGAAGCCTCCATTATTGAAAAGTATATTTCTGAGGAGGTAGCAGAGTTTTGTACGAGCTACTTGGCTACGGCGCAACACATAGGTTTGCCTCCATCTCGCCATGAACGGGTTAATAATGAGGGAAAGGGGATTCGTGGCTTGAAAGTCAAATCACTGTCAGCTGAACATATGAAGAAGTTAGAATCATACATCTTGAATAACATAGCTGATGTTCAACCGTATATCACATTGCATATTAATGAGTTGAAACAATGTCATCCAAAGAAGAAAGAAATGTGGATTTTGAATGAGCACAACAAAACTTTTTTGCCATGGTTTAAAAAGACCTTGCTTGGTAGATCAGATGTATCAGAGACATTAAAATGGATAGTGTGTGGTCCATCTTTAAATGTGATAACATGGTCCGCTTATGACATTAATGGCTATACATTTCATACGAAAGCTCAGGACAACAGAAGTGCAGTTCAGAATAGTGGTGTATTGGTGTTTGCAGAAGCAATGCATTTTTCGAGTGCTAAGGACAGAAACCCAATTTCGGCATCAAGTGCATATTATGGAGTGATTGAAGACATATGGGAGGCTGATTACTTTAAAATTAAAGTTCCCGTTTTTAACTGTAAATGGTTTATCGGTAACAACAGTGTCAGACACGATGAATTTGGAATGACACATGTTAATCTGAATAGATTGGAAGACACAGCTGATTCTTTTATAATGGCAACACATGCCAAACAAATTTTCTATGTAGTAGATCAATCAGATATGCAGTGGGTTGTTGTTTTACAAGGGAAAAACCAATATGTTGGTGAGGATGAATTTGATGAAGCTGCTGATTTATGTGAGATCCCTACTTACATGGAAAGATTAACAGAACATAATGATGAGTATGTTGAAGACATGGTTTGTGCCATAAGGAATGATCACGACGAAGGAATTTGGGAAAACAATCCAACTGTACATTCCTAAAATTACAGGTAACACAAGTTTATTTCTTGTTTACATTTAGTTTTTTCATATAATGTTAGATACTGTAAATTTTTTACTTATTAAAACATGTATCAAACCAAAACGATAAAACAATAAAAACCGTAAAGAGGAGAAGTCCTGGGCGCACCGGCTGGCCGGTGGTGGATCACCGGTTGGCCGGTGGTCCAGAACAAAGCTCTGTCTGGTCCACCGGCCGGCCGGTGCTGAGCCAGCGGCCGGCCGGTGGTCCAGACAGAGAGCCTTCCTCTCTGTCTGGACCACCGGCCGGCCGCTGGATCACCACCGGCCGGCCGGTGGACCAGACAGAGAGCCTTCCTCTCTGTCTGGATCACCAGCGGCCGGCCGGTGTTGAGCCAGCGGCCGGCCGGTGGACCAGACAGAGAGCCTTCCTCTCTGTCTGGATCACCAGCGGCCGGCCGGTGATGAGCCAGCGGCCGGCCGGTGGTCCAGACAGAGAGGAAGGCTCTCTGTCTGGTCCACCGGCCGGCCGGTGGCACCAGGCAGTGGGCAAGTCTACTGCCTGGGTCCTCCGGCTGGCCGGTGAGCTCACACCGGCTGACCGGTGGACTCAGTGAGTCCACTTTTCAGCTTTCTTGGGCCAACTCCTTGGCAACCTTTTGCCTGTGTTTACCATGTTTATCATTGTTTAACATGCTTACCATATTACCAATGTTTACTATTATGTAATTTAGTACACTTTTCTATTTGTGAACTAATGTTTTTTTTTTGATTTGAAGGAAAATGACAGATCAATCAGTTGATCAGCCACATGATTCTGGAGATGAGCATATTGGTCATACATCTGGGGAGGAACATTCACATGATCCTATTACGAAAAAGAGTTCAAAGGTTGGTAAGCGTGGGTGCACACATTTACCAAAATTATCACTTGCCCGTACGAAGGAGGAGAGGATAGTCGTGGAGTTTGATGATGATGATCTTCCTAGAGGTCCAAAGGCTAAAGATTTTAAGGGTTTTGTAGCAACTCAGGCTAAGAGCAAATTAAGAATTCTCTATGATGATTGGAGAAGTGTGGATAAGGCGATAATTTCTCAGCTGTGGGAGACCATTTGGGTAAGATCTTTTTCTATTGTTTGACTGTTCTTTAAATGTTTCTAGTATATATAATATTTTTAACCTCTTTTTTATCAGATGACATTTGATATTCCTGACACAGGAGGAGTCAGGAAGAAATGTTTATCGTTGGCTGCTAGGAGATGGAGGGACTTCAAATCAACCCTCTCATCTGATTTCATTTATGGTCATAGGAGTCGTGAGAATCCATGTCGTATATATCCTTTTATAGATGAAGACACATGGAGACAATTTTTTGAAAATAGAAGAAAAGAATCATTTTTGGTAAGGGCAATGTAAACTTTTATAAGCTTTCTTATATAAATGATCTTATTATTGTTTTGTTAATGATTACTTATTCTTAATTTATAGCAAACAAGGAAAGCTCATCAAGAGATCCAATCTAAAAATGTATACCCTCATAGTTTATCTCGGGGAGGGTATGCATTATTGGAAGAACAAATGATGGCAGAAAAATTTCAACAACTAAGAGCTGAGTCTTCAAGCTCTGGAGAGGTGGCCCCTCCATCCCCTCCATCTAGACATGAGAAATGGAAAAGAGCTCGGAAGGGAAAAAAAGGAAAATATCTTTCGGAAGAATCGAGACTCGTAGTTGAGAGGATTGTAAGATATCTATTTTATTTATTTAAGTTTACTATTTTCGTCATATATTTCCAATCATTATAGAAATGTTCAATTAATTATTACAGGACTCTCTTGAGGAGCAGAGTTCACAGGGGACATTTACACCATCTGGGAGGGAAGATATTTTATCTGTGGCATTGGGAAAGCCCGAACATCCTGGCCGTGTAAGAGGATATCTGGTAGGTGTATCGGTAAGAAAAGTGTTGCCACGTTCCTCAACTTCTAACGTTGAGGGAGTTTATAAAAAAAATAGAATCCTTGGAGGCTGAAGTCCATAATATTAATGCGAAAATGGAGGACAAGATTAGAGCATCGGTGCAGTTAATGTTTGCAGACTTGCAAAGACAATTTCAGGGTGCAGCTCCCACTCCACCTCTCCCAGTAGCTCCCACTCCCCCACCTCAGCCTGCGGACCCCATTTTTGATCCTCCTCCTCCGCCGCAGCTACCTACTTATTGTGAGTTGTATGTTGATGATCCTCAACATCATATAGTTGCATATGGGATGGTATATTGTATAGGAGATACAGTTCATCATCAACAGTTAGAGGTAGAGAATCAGAGGGTCACTGTACAGGATATTATAGATAGATCAGCTCGGATACCATTACCTACAGATGAGGTGACGACAGTTGGACATAGTATCGGCCATTTTTTACTTTGGCCATCCAGACTTCTTCGACTCATTACCATAGAGGTATGGATGTTATATCTTTTATTTTATATTTTTATTAATGTTTTATCATTTGAAAACTAATATATTTTTCAATTTATTTTTAAAGGAATACTTCAAAGGTAAAGAAATACTGTATAGACAACAACAAAGACAGATAGCTATGACATCAGATGCAGATACTAGCAGTCTTGAAAAATTCTCAAGATATTCAAATTTGTTGGCGGATCATTATGACTTTACAATGGAAGCTCATGTCTGTGGACGTGAACTATGTGTGGGGATTATGAAAACAGATATCATGAAGTTTGTCACTAGAGATAAGTTGGGCATCAACGTGGTGCAAATTTTTATCATGTAAGTCTTAACACCTTTTCCTTGCGTTATATTTATTAAAAATGTATACTTATGTCTGCTTTGTATTAGGTATCTGTATAAAATTTGTGAGAGGAATGAGCTGACAGATGTATATGGATTCGTGGACCCACAATCGATTTCCCCTGAAGCATGTGCATTGGATGAGGAACAAAGAATGCTTTATATTTCTGATAGATTTGAAAAGAATGTAATCACACAGTGTTGGATGATGCCTTTTTGTGAGAGGTATGAAACACATCCCTCTCAAAGAGTTAATTATCTTATAACATAAAAAACCACTAACGTTAAATTTCCTTTTATCAGGGATCATTGGATGTTAGGGGTTTTTTTCCCTAGGGAGAAAACACTTTATTGGATATGCTCTCTCCATGATGATGTGCGAGAAAGTTTTAAGAATATATTGGAAACGTAAGTTTCAATTTCACAATAGTTTTATATATTATAATGAATTTTAAATTTACCCCATTCGTATTATTTTCTAACAGGGCATGGGTCCACTTTCGAAAAAGCGCAAAGAAAAGGAATTTCAAGATCAAATATGTACATGCGAAGGTAAATATCCATTTATAATTTGTACATTTTGATTTATTACATAAAAATAATATATTGAATTTACACTCATTCAAACAGAAATGTAATGAGCAACAAGGCATCATCGAATGCGGATATTACATGTTAAGATTTATGTATGAAATAATAACAACTGGGACAGTTCTGAGTTTTGACCTGGTAAGATTTCCTCTTTCTCATAATATTTCAATTTGATTTATTCATTATACACGTTGACTACTATCCTTTTCCTTTGTAGCTTTTTGATGACCCTCAACCCTTTATTGCTGAAGATATCAAACACTTACAAGTGGAGTGGTCAAATTATTTTACAGGTTTGATTGACTTTTAGTTGTTTGTAATGTAAAATGTAATTTTGAATATTGTCAATGTAATTGTGTATTTCGTAGTCGTTTAGGTTGGATTTAGTTTTTTTTGAAGTTGACAGTGTAAGTTTTGAATGTTATATAAGTGAATGTTTAATTTTTCTCTACTTCTTGTTTTGGTCTACTGTTGATGGTTTTTCTGGTCTGGATTTTGGTATGGGGGGAGAGGTTCCAAGGGGGTGGGTGGGTGTTTGGGGGGTGTCCAAGGGATATGGGAGGGGTGTCCAAGGTGTGTTTGGGGCTGTCCTAGGGGTCGGGGGGGTGTAAATGAGGTGGGAGTTCTGTCCAAGGGGCCGGTTGGGTGTAAATGAGGGTGGGGGGCTGTCCAAGGGGTGGGGGTGTCCAAGGGGTGGGGGGTGTCCAAGGGATATGGGAGTGGTGTCCAAGGTGTCTGGGAGTTCTGTCCAAGGGGCCGGTTGGGTGTAAATGAGGGTGGGGGTGCTGTCCAAGGGGTGGGGGTGTCCAAGGGGTGGGGGTGTCCAAGGGATATGGGAGAGGTGTCCAAGGGGTGTTTGGGGCTGTCCAAGGGCTCGGGGGGGGGGGGGGTGTCCAGGGGTCGGGGGGGTGTCCAAGGGGTCTGGGAGGGTTGTCAAGGTGTGGGGGGGTGTCCAATGGGTGTTTGAGGCTGTACTAGGGGTCTTGGGGGTGTAAATGAGGGTGGGGGTGTCCAAGGGGTGGGGGGGTGTCCAAGGGGTGGAGGGTGTCCAAGGGATATGGGAGGGGTGTCCAATGGGTGTTTGAGGCTGTACTAGGGGTCGTGGGGGTGTAAATGAGGGTGGGGGGCTGTCCAAGGGGGGGGGTGTCCAAGGGTTGTGGTGGGGCTCCAATGTGGTGGGGGAGGGCTGGCCAGGTTGTTAGGTGGGTATAGATGAGGGTGGGGTTCAGTTGGGGCTTGGGGGAGGGCTGGCATGGTTATTTTTGTTTGGTTTCTGGTTGCTTTTTGGTGAGAGCAGTGCAATTATTTTAAAAAAAAATTCTTTCACGTCGGTTATTTTATAACCGACATGGTAAATAAATCGGTAGGGGTTTATCACGTCGGGTTTTTCTAGAACCGACGTGATAAACCGTTCCCGGGGCTTTTATCACGTCGGTTCTTAATATAACCGACGTGCTAAAAGGCCTGGGAATCGATTTACCACGTCGGTTATTGGATAACCGACGTGCTAAAACGTTTCCCAGGCCTTTTTATCACGTCGGTTATTTAAGAAACCGAAGTGATAATAGGCCAGGGGAAGGGTTTATCACGTCGGTTATGACATAACCGACGTGATAAACGATATCCCAGGCGTTTTATCACGTCGGTTTAGGGAATAACCGATGTGATAAAGCCCCCCCGCACATATTTATCACGTCGGTTATTATATGAACCGACGTGATAACCACCGTGATGTTAGGGATATTACGTCGGGTTTTAAATAACCGACGTAAAAAACGTTATTTATAACGTCGTCCGTATTAACGTCGCCTAAAAACCGAAGTAAATAATAAAAAATAACCGACGTAAAAAATGTTTTCTGCACTAGTGTGTGTCCCTGGCTTGGATATACAAACGCTCTCTCATCCATTCAACTTAATGTTCTTTGAAATAATATAATCACACTTGTTGAAGAAATTCGGATGCACCAACCATTCTACATATACCTTCCACTCTGGAATTGGATTGATAGTAGACATATATTTCTAAAAAGATTCTTATACAGACAATAAAAATTGAGAAACTCAGAGAAGTTTGGAATGAGCATAAGTCGAGGGTCAGAACATCAGCACACGAGATCTTGAGATCATTATGGTACAACCCTTCAAAGGTATTTTATATAGGCCTTTTATATGACAGTTGAACTTCCAAATTCAATCCAACAGTTGAGAAACCATCTTATTAGATATGACCGTTGAAATGATAGCCACAAGGATAACTCGAATCCGATATTTTGAGGTTTTTAAAGGAAAACAATCTGATTTTAAAGATGAAAATCCAAATATTAAAAAAATAGAAAGTAAAATATGATTACTAAAACTTTAGAAAGGAAATCCTACCTTTCGGATTTCCTGGATAATTATTCGTATTGATGGGAAAAAATTTCATGATGAACTTTATATTCTGAAAAAAAATAAAAAAAATTCAGTATGAAAATCATCATTACGAAAACTTTTAGTACGCAAATATTCAGTAAAAAAATTTTGAAAGACCTACTATGAAAATTTTCATTACAAAATTTTTTGAAAAACTAACTATGAAAATTTTTTAAAAACTGATTAGGATTTTTTTTGAAAAACTGACTACGAAAATTTTCATTACGAACATTTTGAAAAACTGACTACAAAAAATTTTCATAAAAAAATATTATGAAAAACTAACAAACAAATGTACTCCCCCTGTGGAAAAGAGTTTATTACTATAAGGATATTGATTTTAACAGAATGTTAATGAATATTATTACCATATAGTTATCATTCTGCATTTTTATTTAATTTATTCAAATCTATTGGAGGGTAAATATTTTGTGAAAATATCAGCAATTTGATCGTTTGTTCTGATAAATTGAAGAACGATATCTCATTTTTGTGTCTGATGTTTAAGAAAGTGATGCCTAATATCTATGTGTTTTGCATGATAGTGATGTGCATGCTTTTTACTTAAAGAAATGGCACTAGTATTCTCACACCAAATTTGTGATTTGGTAAAGCTCATATCATAGTCTGCGAGTGTGTGTTGCATCCACAACACTTGAGCACAACAACTTCCAGCTGAAACATATTCATCTTTAATAGTGGAAAGTGATATTGAGTGTTTCTACTTGCATGACCAAGAAACTAATGAATCTCCTAAGAAATTAAATGTTCTGGTTGTACTCTTTTTATCTATTCTACATCCTACAAAGTCAGCATCTGAAAACCTTTTTATAATAAAATCATTTCTAGAAGTGTAAAAGTGTCCTAAATCCATGGTTACCTTTATGTAGTGAAAAATTATTTTCACTTAATTTGAATGATATTCCATTGTGTTAGATTGATATCATGCACATAAGAATACTGAAAACATTATGTTTGGATGACTATCTATCTGTAAATTGAACTTCCTATCATACATCAAAAATATGTTTGATCTACTGGTTTTCCAGCTTCATCAAGATCAAGAGTGTTTGAGGTACCAATGAGAGTAATAATAATCTTAGGTTTGTCATATCCATAATTTTTAATAATATCTTTAATATACTTATATTTGGATATATAGATTCCTTAATGTTTTTGAGAAATTTGAAAACCAAGGAAAAATGTTAACTCACCCATCATACTAATTTCAAACTCATATTTCATTAGATCCACAAAGTAATCAGTTAAATATTGGTGAGTTGAACCAAATATAATGTCATCAACATAAATTTAAAAAATCAAAGCATTTTTCTTATCATCCATTATAAAAAGGGTTGGATCTTCATTTCCCTTAATTTAATTATTTTGAAGAAAAAATCATGTCATCCTATCATACCATGCTCGAGGTGCTTTCTTAAGTCCATAAAAAGCTTTGGTAAGTATAAAAACATGTTATGGATGTTTTTTATCTTCAAAACCATAATTTTGTTCAAAAAAAACTTCTTCTTGAACATAACAATTAAGGAAATAACATTTCACATCCATTTTAAAAAGATTAAAATTGAATAATGTTACAAAGGCAAGTAGAATATGAATAGATTCATGTCTAGCTATTGGAGCATAGGTTTCTTCATAGTCTATTCCTTCTTATTGATTATATCCTTTTGTAACCAATTTAGTTTTATTTCATACAATGGTTCCATTTTAATCACACTTATTTCTGAAGACCCATTTGACTCCAATAACAGATGTTTTTTATGTCTTTCAACCAAGGTCCAGACTTTATTCCTTTGGAATTTATTTAGTTCATCTTGCATAGATTTTATCTAATCATCTTCACCTAAAGCTTCATCAGTTATTTTTTGTTCTAATTGGGAAAAGAATGTTAGATGTTCTACTTCATTCCTTAAAGAACTTCTTGTCCTTACAGGTTGATTCACATCACCAATGATATTATCACTATGATGATTCTTTAGAAACAACTGATTTGGGTTTTGTAAAACATGTTCATCAACATAGAGTAAGAAATATTCTGGGGGAAATGTTTCTGAATTATCTTCTGGGACATTTTCTTTGTTAGAAGGACCTCCTATCATGGGATGATAATCAGATTTTGAAAACACATCCAAAGATGTAGGATGGGGTTGTTTAAAAAAAAGGATCTGTTTCCTTAAATTTGACATGTACTGACTCTTCACTAGTACAAGTGTTATTATTGAAAACACAATAATCCTTCGATGTTTTGGAGTTGCTTAAGAAAGTTACTTCATCAGATTTTGGTGTGAATTTGTGCAGATTATCTTTAGTATTCAGAATGAATACTTTGCAACCAAAAACCTTAAAGTAGGAATGTTTAGGTTTTCTACCAATCAATAACTCATAAAGAGTTTTATCAAGAAAATATCTAATTAAAATACGATTTATAGTATAACAAGCAGTACTTACTACTTTATCCCAAGAATTATTGGCTATAGAATACTCACTCATCATGGTTCTTTTTATCTCTTGAAGAATCTTATTTCTTCATTCAACAACACCATTATGTTGAGGTGTTCTAGGTGCTGAGAAGTTATAAGTAATGCCTTTTCTACTACAAAAAGATTCAAAATCAGAATTTTTAAATTCTCTTTCATGATCACTATGTATAGTTATCAAAGGAATGTTTTTCTCGTTTTTAACATGGGCTCTAAAATTTTAGATATTATAAAAATCTTCATATTTCATTGCTATAAAATAGACCCACGTAAATCTAGTGTAATCATAAACTAGGAAAAAACATAATACTTGCCTCTAATGCTTCTAGTTTGTGTTGGTCCAACAAGATCCTTATGCACTAACTGTAATGCATCAGTTGTTGAGACTTCAACGACTGATTTAAAACTTCATTTATGTTACTTTCTATATTTACAAGGATCATAAACTTTTGAAGAATCAAATATAGGCTCGGGTAGATCCTTAACTAATCTTTTCTTAAAGAGTTATCATAGGTTTCTAAGGTTACAATGTCCTAACCTTCTTTTCCATAGCCAATAATGATCTTCCATTTCACTAAGGCAAGGTAGGTTTTGGTTCCTAAGGTTATCTAAGATTAGTGTAAAAATATTCTCTTGCCTATTGGCTGAAAGAATAAACTCTTCTATGGAATTGTGTACTAAACACTTTTCATTCCTAAAATTCACAAGGTAACCTTCATCGCATAATTGACTTATTCTAATGAGGTTGTGATTAAGAACCTTAACAAATAAAACATTTGAAATCCTAGTTTTTACAAGAAGAACGATGTTACATATACCAATAATTTCTTCCATAGAATTACCTCCGAAAGTTCGTTTTCCTCATTTCATCTTGATAATATTTCAAAAAAAGTTCTTGTTACTAGTAATGTTCTGGTAACATCTACTATCCATGTACCATATATTGATGTTTCTATATTCTTTACTTTCCTGAAAATAAGAGAGTTAGACTTTTGGTACCCAAACATTCTTGGATCCAATAATTTCTGAATGCTAAATTTTAGGTACCCACATTTTCATAGAAAAACTGGATTTATGAAATCCTAAAGACTGGGTGTTGTTTAAGGAACAACTTTTTTCCTGGTGTCCACCACACAGACTCTTAGTGCAGAAAGGAGCACATTGAGGAACAAAATAATTTTTACTAAAAATCAGTTTAGAACTAGTGTAACCAAAACAAGAATTATTCCTTAGAGGTCGGAATTTTTATACATTTTATCAAAATTTTCTTTACCTAAGGTAAATATTGACAGACACCTCATTAAGAAAAACATTTTATACTTTAGTCTAATAACTAAGTTCTTATCTTCAAAAACATTATCTTTAGAAGTAGAGTTAGGCTCGAAAAAAATTTCTTAGAAATTACATTTTCTAGATCTTTAGAAAGTTTATCCTTCTCCGAATTTACTTCCTCATTATTTTTTTAAATATTTTAAAAATAAAGGTTTTTCTTATCAAGATCTTTAAAAAGATATGATATTTCATTAGTAAGTATAGAAATCCTTGAATTTTCATTATCAAGATTTTTGTTGACTTTATAATTTTCATCTTCAGAAGCTTAGCAAACCTAGAATCTTATTCATATGTAGGTAATGTATCATCCTCATCATAAGAAGATTCTTCATCTGAAATTCATAATATTTATCATTACTATAATTTTCATTTAAAGAAACATTGGTCATTGATTCAGTATTGTGTACCTTATCCATTAAGCAATGATTGTCAATTGGTAGTCTGGGTATTAGACTAAGATTCTTTTATCCAGAAGATTCGTAATCTGATAATTCATCTGAAGAGTCACCACCACTAGCACTTCAGGTGTCATTTGATTTTAAAACATTCTTAGATTTAGATTTGTATTATTCTTTCTATTTTTCTCAGAACGATTTTCTTTTATTTGTTTTATTTTAAGAATATGAAAATAAAGTGTTATATGTCCAGCTCTCTTGCATTAATAACATATAACTTCTGAATATTTTTTATCATTCCTTTATTTCTTCTTATATCTGGATTGAATGTTCTTCTGTCCAAAAATCTTGTTCATCCTTCGAGCAAGATTTTCTAGATCATTTTCTGAAGATTCACTTCTACTAGATTCGGATTGTATAACAACCTTCTTGAATTTGGATCTAGTAACTCTCTCAGGAGCCTTGGATTTTATATGATTTTATATTATAGTAAAAGCAACACTGCCATTCCCATTATTCTTAATTACATTATCAGCATCCCACTTCATTCTAGGGTCATATTGAAGAAGAGTTCCAAAAAGTTCATCAAGAGTAATTTGATTAACCTTTTTATTTTTATCAATAGTAGTTCTCATGGATTCCCACTCATTAGGCATTATTTCTATGATCATATAAATAAGAGATTAATCATATAATCCTTTCTTAACCATTGAATGTAAAATATTAACGATAGTCATGAATCTCAGTTGCATCTTATATATGGGTTCTCCATAAGGAATGAAAAAACCATTATATTTAGCTCTAAGCATGGCTCTTCTAGTTTCAATGACTTTGGAAGTTCCAAAGTGTGTAACTTCAAGTTTTTCCATATACAATTTTCTACTTCAAAAGATGAAATTTGGCTATATATATTTCTAGTCATGGAACAAAGAAATGTATTGTGTACCTTATAATTCAGTTGATATTCATTCTTTTCTTGATTTGTAAAAGACCTAACTTCCTTATCAGGAATTTTTTTATCCTCCACTAATCATAACAAAATTCTCTACTCTAGTATTGATAATAAATTTCTTCATGTGATCTCTCTAATATTCGTAATCATTCCCATAAAAAATAGGTGGTCTAGTAGGATTTAGTTTTTCAATGGAACCAACACTAATTCCTACCATCTTAAACAAAATATTTCCACAAAAACTCCTTAGTAATAAAAGTCTATAAACAAGGAAAATGTTCCTTAGAAAGAAAAATATAGAAAAAGTGTATCTCTCAGCAAAAATGAATTTGAACTTTATGATTCTGAAAATGTGAATCTGAACTTGTGAATCCTAAAAGATGATTCTGGAAATAAGAAAAAGATGATTTCCCTTCTGAATCTAATCATGAGATTAATTAAGATTGAACCAATGATCTAATACCTATTTTTGAGATGGAATGTGGAGTATGATATACTCTATAATACCAAATGTAGGATTGAAATAATATAGATAATGAATGAAGTATCTAATAATGCTTAAAATACTAGAGGGGGTGAATTGTATTCTTTAAAAAATTCATTTGGAACTTTTAAAGATGATTATGATTGACATGGTTAAACAAGGTAATTCAAAAAACCTCTAGTTCTATAAACTTGCTTGAGTCTGGAAATGTGATTCTGAGAAAGCAACTCTACAAAGATGGTTCAGGAAAATAAAACATAATGAAAGTTTTCAAAGATAAAGATTCTACCTTAAAGTGTATATAATATTACTAAATCAGAGTATACAAGTATAAGTAAGTATAATATAGCTATACTTTTCTCAAAAAATAAATTACAACGGAATACTTGAAACAAACAGGAAACAAGTAGTAAGTCTTTTAACACAAAAAGAAGGGTATCCGACAACCTTGGATAAAGGTCCCTTGATTTATACTTTCAAAGAAAGTGTGTCTTACCCACACTAGGGTAAGCCATCGATATAAAGATCACAATCTGTCATTTTATCCCTACAATCCCTTAACTTCAAGCTAGTAGGAACCTCTGTCTTCTATATTAAGAAATCCCTCAACTTCAAGGTAGTCAGCACCTCTATCTTCCTATCCCCAGAATTCCTCGAATGTAATCAGCAACATTCGGAGTCACACAAAGAAAATCTGAACAAGTAGTTTAGTACGCACTAAGCATGAGAGTCTCTCTCTAGAAATCACTTCAATAACATGTAATCTCTAGAGTCATAGAACACTTCATCAATGTTGTGAGCTCTTTCAAATAAGCTCCTATTTATAGGCACATCTCCAATAGTGAGCTCCCTCCTCCAACGGTCATACTTTTCCTTGAATTTCGGAGGTACATGTACACATATCACTCAAACAATGGTTAGTTAGAAATAGAATGTCCGACATCGTTTCATAACTATATCAAATATGATAGAAATTTTTTTGCTTAATCAAAACCAATTTTCCGAAGTGTAATCAAATAGATGTTCGTAGTCTAACTAAAAACACATTCAATGTCTATAATACAAGGTTATTCAGATTCGGCTTTCTACAGAATTTGGAACCTGAACTCTATAGAATTTCTAAGTCTGAAATTCAATGAAATTCTGAATCAGGATTCACAAGAATTTGGAACCGGAACTTATAAAGTTCGGAGTCAAGAATTATTAAGAATTCGAAGTCTGAACTTACAAGGTTAGGAGTTTTAATTCATTAGGATTCGGAGTCAGAACCTAAAAAGTTCAGAGTCAGATTTAATGAGAATTTTGAGTCATAACTGACAAAGTTCGGAGCCTGAATTCAGAGAAGTCGGAGTCAGAACTCAGAAGATTTTGGAGTCTGAATTCAGAGAACTCATAGTCGGAATTTGGATCCTGAAAACAGAATGCTCTTCATCTAAGAATTATTTGATTCTGAGGTCTTAGGTATGAAACCTAATTTTACATTTAGACAAGATAATGAATAATAAAAAACATGGTAAGGATAATATTTTCCTTATGAAAGAAAAAAAGGTTATGGAGAAAATTTTCCTTGAGGAAGGAAAATTTTCCTTATGGAAGGAAAATTTCCCTTATCAAGATAAAATGCATTTTTCCTTAAAATATGTGTTTGTGATTTTCAAAACATGAAGGAATGGAATAGTTATAAGGAAACCTTATTGACCCAACACATATCACCCTTCTCCACTATATAGTAGAGTGAGTGCTAGTTTAGTGACCAACCTTCTCTTAAAATCCCATAAATTGTCTACACATTCATCTACCCAGTAGAACTTCAGTAACTATCTAGATAATTTGGTTAGTGGATTTTATAGTCATGTGAAATTTCCAAAAAAGCATCAATACTTTTCATCCTATTCAAGAAAACTATGTATCTCAGTTAAAGATGTTGGAATCAGATATTATTCAGTCTCATTTTTCTTTAAATTGTTTACATATATATCCTTTCTTGTCATTGCATAAGACAATAATTATTTTGTATGTAGTTATAATTCACACAAAATTTGTCATAAAACTTCTTCATTCTAAAGTTTATTGAACCTATATTATGTTTGAGTTGTATTTATTGTCAATAAAAAATGAAAGATACATGATTTCAATATGAGAGGAAGATGGATAGCATGGAAATAGGTTGGAATCTGCCAATCATATTGACAATGTTCACAGAATTCCTTATGAAGGTATAATGGTTATAAAAATATCTATATGATTAATGATAATAACTTATTACATTGATATGATATTGACATATACATAGAAAAATGGATTCGTTGCAATCACTTGTATGGAAAAGAATAAGTGTTGGAAGTTCTTCCATTATATATATAGAAACTTATGAAGTCATTTCTTACCGTTAATATGAAGAATCTATTGATGTGGTTATGGATATATGATTCTACTAGAAGTTTATTGAACATATATTTACTCATCAAATATAATTTACAGTTTAAATTTTTTTCTAGTTTTTGTTTCATATATAAACTCAATTAAAGTATATTTTATTTTAGTTTCATCATAATAAAAATAAACTTGTATGGTTTTGTATTTAATTTTAATGATTTTTTATGATGTTATTAATGTTAAATAATAGTTATAGTGATTAAATTAATGTTTTCATCACTTATTTAAAGTAAAAGGTGTCTATTTGGTGAAAAAAAATGATTATATTACTTCTAAAAGGGGGAAATAGCTGAAGATATTATTTTTCATCCATGTTGGTGAAGGAATATTTTGGACATTGCTTGAAGATTGTTTAAAGTGTTAAAGAAAGCCGGTAGGTGATTAGAGAAGTCCCAAAATTGATTTCAAGAAGGTCAAGTTTTATTTGAATAATTTTTGGATGTGTTGTGTATGAGTCAAAAATCCACAAATGGAATTACCTTATGCAGATGAAAAACAAAAATCTAATTATGTAACACCCAAAGAATTTGTAAATTATTTTTTTCTAATTTATTTAACCATTTTTATATTTTTCATTTCACACAACCCTGAAATATTTTATTTTATATTAAATCTCTATGATTGGATTACTTTATATGAAAAAAAGTAAGACATTCACTACATAGAACATAAATTTTATCTTTCTCTATGTAGAACACCAAAGATAGATTGTCTTACAGGCAACAATGACTTTCCTCAATGGATTGTGCAACACACAAGACTAAATAATGATAATCATATATTATTAAAATATTGTTTAATATAACCCAGTCATTAAATAAATAGTTATGAAAATGGTTATATGACTTATAAAAATATATGGTTTACATAATTATAAAATGAATTCATTGGTTACAAATGAATTAGAAATGAATGAGAAAACCAATTGAATATAAAGGAAAATATTATTATTTTTATGCCCGAAAAGTTATTTTACCCTAATAAATTAAATTAATTACAATTAGTGAGTGATATTAATGTGATAAATATATATATGTATATATTATATTCACTAAAATATTTTTTATATTCATCCAATATATTATATGTGATTAAGATAATAACAAACCTAATTTTATTCATAGAATACTATATTTTTATGAAGGCATTTTTATAGCCTTTTAAAGGATAACCAATTTTAAATTAAATATTTGGAACTTTTATGGATTATATATGTCAAAATAAACTAAATATTTAAAATAAAAACATTAAATTAGTTTAGGTTAAATATTTGAAATTTTTCTATAAAGTTTCATTTTTTAATGAATAGTAAAAAATACTGAAATTTAATTCAAAACTACTTTTTTATTTAATTAGTTTATAAGTTTAAATTATATTTTAAATTTGTTTTAAAAATAATTACATCATTATTTTATCAATTAATCTAATTTATATCATTTTATTCAATTTCACTTTGAAATTAACTATAAAAACATAGCAATCTTTTGGAGGTTTTTACATTAAATCCTCGCTTTGTCGTCCCGTCTATGGGATTAAATTTAAATTAATTTTTTTACACTTATGTGATTTTAATTTAGAAAAATGGATTATATATTTATAATAAACATTATTTTTAATTTTTAATATTTTCAAATAATTTTTTGACCAAAAATATTAGTTAAATTATTTAAAATTTATTTCTTTAATTAAGGAAAATAATGCTTAAAAGGGACTAAACCTTAAACGTAAGGTCCTAAATGACCTATATAATTATACAAAGCCACATTTATGGAAATATTGAGTACATACACCTTCCATTATTTGGTTTTACTGGTTTTATATTAATTTTTTTATAAAAATGTGGGTACACTTAACTTGTTTTCAAAAATTCCAAGTGTGTCCCCTCCCTTCCCTATAAAAGGTCACCACCTCTCCCACTTATTAAAACTTATCAAAACTCATAGGTTTATAAAAAATATGACAAATAAACTTCAAAAAATCCCCACCTTCCTCCTTTAATCCTCAATTTGTGAACAAATCAATCCAAGGAATACCTTTGGTGAAAACCAAAAGGAGTTACCCAAAGAAGGGGTAACATCCCTCCTTAAGCTCCTTTCCTTTATTTTCCATTATCCAATTCCTTAACTATTATTATTACATGATTGTATAAAAAATAAGTATAATAAATATACTAGGATTTTTTATTCAAATTTTTATACCTACACTTACACACATTTCTAGATAATGGGTAACGAATATACTGTTTACATGTACGGTAAACTATCATCTCACAAAACGATGATTTTTCATTTTTCCTTTATCACCTCTCATGGTGGAAATTACAATGAAAACTATATTTATATATTATATATATGATATTTATAATTTATTAATTATTCTTTACTATTTATTTAGAACATACCTTTATGATTTCCATCTTCTGTAAATATTATAATTTCATTTGAGGAAGTTTGGACAACCGCCCCCTCAAAGCGATGTGATTCATTCACACACTAAATATGATTTATTTTGAATTTGATTGCTTAAATTATATAATATATATTACATAATAATTATAATTTAATTTTATCATATAAATATATACATATATGTCATTTTCTTTCATTCTTTCAATAAGAAAATAAAACGGAAATAGCATTCATGTGTACGTACAACCTACCATCTCCATGAATGGTGTGTTCCATTTTTGTACTTATATATTATATAGATTATTATAATACAAATATAATTAGTATAAATGATATTTTTATCATTTTTTATATTATTTAAATCATTAAATCAGTATAAGGACCGGAGATACAATAAATTAAGACACATGTGAAAAGCAACATGAATATTTCCTGTAGTGAAACCATAACATAGAAATTTTAATAATCGAGTTGTTTAAATCCATAATAAAACAATATATGTTATTAGATATAATAATATACCTATTTTATAGATTTATAATAAACTTATATTTATTATATAATATTTTTGAATGAGTACAAAGAGAGTCAAGACACAAGGTGGGGGGATTTCATCTCAGTTTTTTATTTCTGTGAGATACATGCCTTATTCACCACTCACGTATTTTGTGTGGTGTATATACCAAAACTGAATGTATTATATGAGTATTATACATAAATTTATGGTTATTTACATACCCATTTTATTATCTTTATCTCATGGGGTTTAATTTTCAAAATTTACCAAATCTTTGAGAGATTTTTTTCTAAATTTTCCTTCTTTGAGACATTTGTTTTATAATGCACCTACACTATTTTATTAAGGTGTATTTAACATATTATATCATTAATATAATTATTTTATTTATATTTTAATATTAATTTCATTTCATTTTCTTATATGGATAGTACGATACCAAGTTTCAATGTGGTAAGAGTTTATTGAAAAATTCTCATCATTTATCGGGATTGTTTATGATTATGCTTACATTAATGAAATATTATGACAAATATCTCAATAAAATTCTTGATATTTATTCTCATAAATTTATTCAAGATATATTAATTTATTATTACCATTTTCCACTCTTTGTTATTTATGATAACTAAGAAAATGTTTTTATGAAAATCTGACTTTACCTATCTCTTCGGTCGAAAATCTATGTTCCTTCAAAACAATGTTTTCAAAAAGATTCCCAAAAATATTTTAATATTATCCTATTATATTTAAAATACAGTTTTATCCCACGTTTTACCTTTTTAAAAAAGTTTTTTTAAAAAGGAATCATATTTTCGTATTTTGTTTGAGGCAATTTTTAAATATTTTACCGTGGAAAAGGAATGTTCGGCATATACGGATTTACCTACCATCATGATTGTAATTCAATTAAAGATTAATTTAAAATATTACAAAGTTATGTAGTTGAAATAAATTTTTTCCTAATATTATATAAATTCATTTTTTGTGTTCTTTTCAAGAAAAAGGTTTTCAAAATGTTTTCATGCTTATTTTATAATTTTTCAGGGGAAAGAATTTTTCAAAATGTTTTCAATGTTATTTAATGTTTTCCAGGGGAAAAGGGTATTCAAAACATTTAAAATATTCTTTCAAAAAATTTCAATGAAAATGGTTTTCAATAAAATTAATCTTTTTTTATATGTTTTCATGTAAAAATTATTTCAAAACATTTTCAAGCTTTATTTGTAATTATTTATAGTATTATAAATGAAATGGTATTCAAAATATTTTCATGATTCCATTATAAGTTTCTTGGGAAGTGGTTTTCAAAATATTTTTAAACTCTATTTTAAATTTTTCAAAGAAAAAGGTTTCCAAAATATTTCCAGCTATTTATTTTTAAGTCTTCCATTTTATTTTCAAGAAAATGTTTTTCAAGGGGTTTTATGTTTTAAAGAACTTTTTTCAAATAATAAAGAATATTTTACTGAAGAAAAAATTTTAAAAGATATTTCAAAATTATATTGCATCTAAGATGACATCTGTTGATGTTACTCATGACCTTTTGGGAAATTATTCAAAAGTTTCATTCATATTCCTTCTATGAATGGTTTATGTAATCATGACATGATGTTTATGAAACATATTTATCTTCCATGGTTTTTATGTTTATTAAAACAAATTATTTTCATGGGTTAGGATTTGATGAAATGATTATGAAAACTTCCTTTTTTTCATAGGTTAATATATAGTTATATTTTTAGAACACCCATTCCATTTCATTGTATTATGATTGGATGTTTATAAAAGCCATATCTTTTTATGGGTTAGGATATGATGAAATTTTTATTGTCTTATGGAATATGTATGACTGATTTCATTATGAAATGGGTGGGACCTATATCTCTGTTCAATGAATTAGTTAAAGATTTATATTTCATGAGATAATGAGGTGAATCAAGTTGATGGTCATGATCTACTATGGGAAGATGGGGAGACCCGATCGCTTAAATGGAATGGACTGCGAATAAGGATGGTGGTGTGTCGTGCTCAGTAGGTGTAGTTATCATGATGTTTCAAGATGTGGAAACTCAATCCACAATGAGAATATGGGGAACACTGATCACTTATAAGGAAAGGAATACAACTTGGGATGGTGGTATGTCCCGCCCAGTAAGTGTGGTTCCCATGATGTACCTTGGTAATTTATAGTAATGAGTCTTAACTTATAGGTGATGATATCACATGTCAATATATGCCACAATTCCATGTCTTATTCCTATGATATGATTCAATGAATTATGTTCTTTATTTCATTATGATTAATGTCTTATTAGAACACCCTAGAATTTTATGAGAAATATTCTTTTTAATTTTAGTCATGTCTTGTGTTGTACGCTACACCATGATTAGCTTTCTCTATACGCAACATTGTATTAGCTTTTAGTGTATACAAACACTATTCTTGGCATGTGTTGCACGCAAGATAGACCTTACTCAATAGTGTGTATTGTACGCAATGCAGAGTTTCACTAAACAACGATATATTATGAAATATCCTTTATGAATATTATTAACCACATTTTGAATTTAATAACAATATAATTTATTTTACACATATTCTAGAACATGGTATGAGAACAAAATAAATTTTTCGAGTAAAATAAGTGTTTTTAAAAAAATACAGTTTTTTCGCCTTTTGATGGAACACCCACATTGAATCTGGTTTTTGACATGTTTATAAGTTAAATTTGACAAAATAAACTTATTTTTCAATAAGGATATAAAAATTAAATTTGTATAATTTTTTAATATTTTTCTGTTAACTCTCATATTTTGATGAATAGTAAAATTACGCTAAATTTTAATTAAAAACAAATTTTTTCATCTAGATAATTTATATGCTTAAATTATTATATTGAATGGTTTTAAAGTATACATATAATATTTTTTTACCATTTAATATTATTTATGTCATTATCATTAATTTTACATTGAATTCATAGGTAAAAACATTTTAATCTTTTCCAATGTTTTAACTTTTAGAACCCGTTTTCTCAACAGCGGTATTAATTTAAAATTAAATACTGCAAATTCTGTGTTTTCAATTTGGAAACATTTATTCCATATTTGGAATCATTAGGTCCAAATTATTTTAATAGGATAATTTTTTTGTGACATTATGAATAGTAACTACGATAAATTTTATTTATTACAGTTAAAGATAAATCATGTAATTAAGGGTAAAAATAAAATTATAAAATTACTCTAACACTGGTACTAATATAATTGAATGATTATATTTCGTCCTAAAATATATTTGAGTCTAAATGAAATCTTTCTGAACCCACTTGGATGTGATGAAGACCTTTAATTTATTTTATTTAAAGAAAGTCAAATATGTCTCACTCAAACTTTAATAATTAATGTATTTTTAATATAAGTGTATACTGAATATAAATTCGATTATAAATACTCATTTTAAAAATAATATGTTTTTCTTTATCATGGTGATTTATATTGAATATTTAAGAAATATATCATTTCCATAATATCATATCCATTAATGTGGCAGAAATTATTTATCTGGTAAAAAATCAATAATATATTTTTTATTAAAATAATAATACCCATAAAAACACACAAAAACATGACCAAAACATATTGGTCAAGTATATATACATAATAATCATCAAAGTGTATACTTTGGGACCATTTTGAGCCTTATTAAACATATTATGACATTTATATTATATTATTTTAAATGATGTCAAAGTTGTCACATTCATACTTTAATAAAGATAAAATATTAAAAGTTCTGTGTTTTAGAAGATAAATTAGACTAAAGGAATTATTATTAAATCTATTATATTTATATTTATCTTAGTATTTTATTTTTAATTTTTATGAAAAAAATATGTATGTTAAATAATAATTCAAATATGTTGAAGTAATTATTTTATTAAGAGAAATATCGAATAAATGGTTATAAAATATTTAAATAAATATTATATTAACTAATTAGTGTTCTCTACAAACATTATAGATTCATATGACTTGTTATAAATATATTAAATATTTTGTTTTGAACATTTCTTCTGTTTCGATTTTATTTAAATTCAAATAAATTAATAGTGTCAAAATTGACACTATTGATATTTTAAAAAAATAACATATTATTAAACTGTTTAAAAATTAAAAAAATATTTAAAAATTATAAATTGATATTTATATGGTTGAAAATTTCAAAAATTATCCAATTATAGACAATTAACAAAACATAAGTACGTTTTATAACAATTTATAATTTATAAAATTATTACCACAAATAAGATTAAATAGAATAAATAAGGATAAATTAAATTGATAAGGTTTAAAATAATTTTCAAACATGACTAAATATTATTGGATGATGATATTAACATCCTATCCCATCTCAAATCTGTATTTGAATAATTTTTGATGTTTTTATGGGGGGGGGGGTTGAGTTTATTATAAATTAATATTTTGGAGGTTTCCAAAAGTGCCCTTCTGCTCTCTTATAAAAGGGAACCTACTCCCTCTCCGCTTCACTCAATTTTGAGCCTCCATACTTGGAAAACCCTGAAAATTCCTCTTATAAACCCATATAGTTAAATTATTGAGGTTCTGGTAGTCTTAAATTCCCATCTCTAGTGCCCTAAGAGAAGTTTAAAAGAGGCACGAGGAGGAAGAGGTAATCTCTTCTACCGATTCTTTCAAGTTTCTTTATTCTTCTACTTCCTCATATTTAGTGGTTTCATTATAATGTAATGACATAATTATAAATAATATACTGATACATTGTTATAAATATAAAACAACCCTATTTCACCTTATATACATCTTACGAAAAATGAAATCATCGTGCTTGTGTACGTACGGCTTACCATCTCCACATCGTGGTGTAATCTGTTTTTCCAACACCACCATACTTGAATGGATATAATAGTTGAAATAATAACTATATATTATTAATACAACATCATACTAATTATGAGATATTATATCATCCACTCCAATTCCATTCAGTAAGTATGGGAACGATATCATCGCTTGTGCGTACGTACGGATTACTGTCTCCACAACACGATGAGATTCATTATCCATGTTAACCATTATAGAATGATTATAAAGTATATATAATAAATAATAAAGAAATATATGACATAATAATGAAACTATATTTATGTTTATGTTATTTACTTACTTCCATTCAATTTAATAAGGAAACGGAAACAGTGTTCATGCATACGTACAGCCTACCGTCTCCATGAATGGTGTATTTAATTCCATTTATTGATCTATTATATATATATATATATATATATTATATAATTAATATATATTATAAATAAATAATGTTTTACATTATAGAGGTAATTATTCATGGTCTATGTAATCATATTAACAATTACATGTCAAAACACGTACGATAAATGAAATGATTTTACCAAAAATGTTTCTTTAACATGGAATTGACAAATGAACGGGTAATATAAAGTCATAAGTAAATCATATATGATATCATAACTATTATTATTGTTCTATTATAAGTTAATAATTTTTTTAAACCCAATATACAGGAGTCTCGGACACTTACGGATGAAATTGGACATAAGGTAAGGGGTTACTTTGTCAATCTCGTTTCTATCCGATATTGTTTATTTGTAAGTATTTACTAGGGTTATATTTATCATCCATATCCATGTTTTATAAAAAAAATAATAAAGTGTTTACTATTCTTACATGTTTGTTTAAAGTCATGTTTACCCATTTTTTACTTTTATTATGTATTATGGATGGATTCTTTCTTTTGTTTACCATATGAGGTACACTTTGACTTTTCGGAAAAAGTACAAGGATAATATTTTTTTAACTTATATGGCCTGAACTGATTTTTACAATTTCATAACACATTATTTCCATTAATCTTCCTCTAAAATATTTCATGATTATTTTCGAAGAAATTCTTTTATTTTAAAATTTCATGATATTTTGGGAAAATAAGATGATTTTGAAGAATAAAATAAATTTTCTTCAAAAATTCATTTCATGTGTTTTATCAAAACTATTTTCCATATAAGATGACAGTATTTAATATTAGTATGTTTCAAGTATAATTTATCTATTATTTACATGTTTTTATGTTATTTATGATGAAATTCTATCCATTTATTTTACATGGATTATGTTATGATGGGATGATGTTTATGAAAACCATTTTATTCATTGGGTTATGATGAGTTATTTATGTTTATTTTGTGGAACATGAAAGAATGACTTCATTGTGAGATGGGTGGGACCTATATCTCCCTCCAATGCATTGGGTAAAGATTTATATCTCATCAGATAAACATGGCTAGAACGAAAAATAAATCGGGTTCAGTAATACAGGGCTGGAACGGCCAGTAAACCTGGTTTAGTAATGTACTTCGTCCACTATGATGGTCATGGCTGCAATACCTTGGCTACTATGGAAATTATATCACGTGCTTAATAGTTTTCCAAAAATTATATTTTTTTTCCCATACTATTTTATCATGATTTATGTTCCTTTATGATCTATGTCTTACGTACTACCAAGATTTATTTCGCAACTCATGATTTTGATATTTAAACTTTATGTTCATGTTTTTAAGTTCAAATGTATATGGTTTGTTTTATTTTCTCCAAGATTAACCTTACTGAGAATTTGAGCTCACCCTTTATATGTTTTCTTTTCCCAAGGATATAATGAAACGTTTTAGGTATGAAAAAAAGGGGGAATATCTTTATGGGAGATGTTAAAGATATTTCACCATGATTAGAAGATTATGTTCCAAGTTTCCAAAGACACTTAACTATTACAGTCTGTGGGTGTCTGCTTTTTTTATGTATTAAGTTTTTTGAAAAAGTAATGTAACATCCATGTACTTCAAGTTTGGGTCTCTATAGTTGGTATTAGAGGAAAGGTTTAATTAACCTTTGGAAAATAGGATACGAAACCTTTAGTGAGCCCCCTATAGATATTTCTAAGGTATGTCTAGGGGTGTTCCTATGGTTTAGTATAACTATAGGTTACAGTCCTAGAATTATGTTGACAATCATGAATAACCTAGGGTGAACCTAAAGTGTTGTGGGTTAAAGAATGTGTGATAAGTTAGAAATCCCATAAGTGACTATGTGCTCCCTCTTTATTTTAACTTGTTTCTTACACTATGGTTTCTGGTTTTAGTCAATGGAGGGAAAGAGAAGGAATTCAGTTAACATTGATACCAATGGAAAAATTAGTGACTATGATCCAAAAAATTGTGTAATTCTTGGAGAGAAAGATATTATGATTATGCCGAATTAGTCATCATGATATATGATTAACAAGGTGAAATTTAGTTGTATTCCTTTTTCATCAAATAAGAGGAATATGGACTTTTATGCATGTTAGAATTGTGAAGAACATAGAGGAAGGAAGGTTAATATTTCTATCTATCAAGGAGAAGGGAAGAAGAACCTTGAGTAATACCTCAAATATAGGGGAAGATGTTATCTGTGTGGGGAAAAGGGCCATAGAGTGTCAAACTATTATGCAGTTTATTGTCTTGTCTGTTGAGAACAAGGGTGTTACCCAAATCAATGCGCTAACCTAAGAGGTTGCTTATAAATCAAGGAAGGACATATTTCATGCCAATTATTAAAGAGGATGGACTGATGGGATTATGTATTTGAATTCAAGAATAATTTTCTTGAGGTACTTTTATGGTATATTAAAATATCTATGTATTGGTCCATTGTGATTTTCTATAAGAATATGTTACTGATAACCATGAAAAGTGATTGAATTATTTTTGGAAAGTAGATTTTATGCACATAATGAATGGATAATGAGATAATGAGATGGTTGGTAGTATTAATGAGCTAATGACTAGTATAAAAAAATGTAATATCATGGTTTGAGTATATAGATTTTTTGGGATTTTGGTATATGGAAAGAGTTAACTTTTGACAGCATTCATGTTTTCACTAAGGTTATATGGTAACTCATATTTTAATAGAATACATGATTAAGGTATTCACATGATTGTAATGTGACCAACAGGATATATTTTATGATATATGGGGGATAAATTATGTTATTCAGATGCTTGTAAAATGACCTTTTCTAGTAATCATTTTCATTATACTGTGAGTTTGGACATAAGTATTTTGGATAAGCCTAAAGGTTGGAATGGATTATGTTGGACATCATATAGTATTGATTAAGGATAAAAAAAAAATTGATATTATTTATAGAATGTTATAATGGTGTAGTTTTAGAAAAAGTACAACCTGTAGGAAGGGCGAATACCCATCGCATCGGACAATGATGTGGGAATCGAACCCATAATCGAAGTGTGACATGCCTTTATCACCTACCACTAGCCTACAGGAAGTCCATGGTTTGTAGAAATTAGTTTTATTTTATTATTTGGTATAATATATGAAGTATAAGTTCATTTTTGGAACCATATACAATTAATAACACCATATATGGACTTATGTATATTTGATATCTTTTTCTAACCTTTTTTTGAGACAGATGGAATGACTCATCATTCTATCACATGAACAGCTAACACTTCAAGAGTGAAAATTTCAACTTCATTTAATTAATATATGAAGTGCAAATTGTTCAAGGAACGACCAACGATGAGATTGTACCAAAATCATGTAAGTATTTCTTCTAATTCAAATTCTTCAACTTTAGGGAAAAGGTCTTGAAAACCAAAAATGTTGTCCTAGTGTCCTCATATCTGATGAATCAGGTGGTAACTTAGATCATCACTAATTTATTTATTTGTGATTGTTGGATTTTTCATAGCGATGTTCTTTACCACTCTTCATCATATCATGATGGTGGGATTTCTCTTCCATATCCATATTTTCACCTATATTCTCCTATGTGGAAACCCAGTGCTGAGTTAATTTGGGTGACCCTTATTTTTTAAAATTTCTTTTTTAAAATTATTTTTTAGTCTTTCCTTTTACGATTTGGGTTTCTATGAAGGAAACTTTTAAGTACAAAACCATTTATAACCACGACGAATTTTGAGGGTGAAATTCATTTTAAGGGGGGTAGAATGTAACACCTTGAAATTTAATGAGAAGGATTATTTTTATTTTTAGTGATGTCTTTTGTTGTACAATACACCAAGATTATATTGCACTATACACAACACCTTATTAAATTTTTTTGTATGCAAACACTATTCTTGGCTTTGTTGCACGCAAGAGCGACCTTCCTCAATAGCGTGTGTTGTACGCAATACCGAGTTTCACTAAACAATAATATATTATGAACTAGCCATTATGAGTAGTATTAACAACATTTTGAATTTTCTAATAATATAATTCATCTTACACATATTCTAGAACATAGTATGAGAACAAAATAAATTTTTTGGGTAGAATAAGTATTTTTTTTTAAATGCAGTTTTGTAGCCTTTTGATGGCACGTCCACTTTAAATCGAGTTTCTGACACATTTAGAAGTTCAATTTGATGAAATAAAATTATTTACTTCAATAAAGATATAAAAATTAACTTTGGATAATTTTTTAATATTTTTCTGTTAACTTTCATATTTTTATGAATAGTAAAAATACGCGAACTTTTAATTAAAACCAACTTTTTTCATCTAGATAATTTATATGGTTAAATTGTAATTTTGAATGGTTTTAAAGTATAAATAGAATATATTTTTACCATTTAATATTATGTATTTCATTATCATTAATTTTACAGGGAATTCATCAGTAAAAACATTTCAATCTTTTGCAATGTTTTAACTTTTAGAACACGTTTTCTCAACAGCGGGATTAATTTTAAATTAAATACGACAACTTCTGTGTTTTCAATTTGAAAAAATGAATTCCAAATTTGGAATAAGTAGGCCCAAATTATGCTAATATGCTACTTTTTATTTTTAGACATTATGAATATTAACTACGGTAAATTTTATTTACTATAGTTAAAGGTAAATCAGGTAATTAAGGGTAACAATAATATTATAAAATCACCCTAATACTTTTATTAAAATAAATGGATGATTATATGTCATCCTAAATTATTTTTGGGTTGAAATTGTATCTTTTGAAACCCACTTGGATGTGATTAAGACCTTTAATTTATTTTATTTAAAGAAAGTGAAATATGTCTCACTCAAACTTTAATAATTAAAAAATTTTCAATATAATGTTATACTAAATATAAATTAGATTATAAATACTCATTTTAAATATAATATTTTTTTCATTATCATGATAATTTATTTTAAATTTTTAAAAAATATATCATTACCATAATAGCTTATCCCTTAATGACGCAGAAATTATTTATCTAGTGAAAAATAAATAATATAGTTTTTATTAAAATAATAATACCCCTAAAAAGACCCAAACACTTGACCAAAACTTCTTGGTAGAATTTATCTACACCATAATCATCCAAGTTTAGACTTTTGGACCATTTGGATCCTTATAAAACAGATTATGACATTTATATTATATTATATTATATGATGTCAAAGTTGTCACCCTCATACTTTAATAAAGATAAAATTTTTAAAGTTGGGTGTTTTAGAAGATAAATTAGACTAAAAGTATTATTCTGAAATATATTAGATTTATCTTTATCTTAGTATTTTATTTTTACTTTTCATGCAACAAATAAGTATGTTAAATCATTATAGAAATATGTTGTAGTAATTATTTTATTAAAATAAATATCAAATAAATGGTTATAAAATATTAATATAAATATTATATGAACTAATTAGTTTGATAAAAAAAATTTATAGATGCATATAACATGTTATTAATCTATAAAATATTTTGGTTCGAACATATCTTCTGTGTGTATTTTATTTAAATTCAAATAAATAAATAGTGTCAAAATTGACACTATTGATATTTTATAAAAATAACAAATTGTTAAATTGTTTAAAAATCATAAAAATATTTAAAAATTAATAATTTAAATTTATATGGTCTAAAATGTCTTAAATTATCCAATTAGGGACAATTCAAAACACATAAGTAAGTATTTAAAACAATTTAAAATTTAGAAAATTATTACCACAAATAAGATTAAATAGATTAAATAAGGATAAATCAAATTGATAAGGTTTAAAATAATTTCCCAACATGTCTAAATTTTATTGGATAATGCGATTACAACCCTATTTTATATCATCTTCTAATTTGAGTCATTTTTTAAGTTTTTATGTGGGTTTTGAGTTTATTATAAATTAATATTTCGGAGGTTTCCAAAAGTGCCCCTCTACTCTCTTATAAAAGAGAACCTCATCCCTCTCCTCTTCACTCAATTTTTAGCCTTAAAACTCAGAAAACCCCTACAAATTCCTCTTATAAACCTCTTTATTTACATTATAGAGGTTCTGGTCTTCTCAAAAGGCCGACTCTAGTGCCCTAAGGGGATGTTTAAAAGATGTACGATGAGGAAGATGTAATCTCTTCTACCGATTCTATCAAGTTTATTTCTTCTTATAAATAATATTATTTAGTTATTTAATTATAAAGTAATGAAATAAGTAACACTAATATACTTATATATAATTATAAATATGAAACAACCCTATTTTACCTTATATCCATCCTACAAAAAAGGAAATCACCGCGCGTGCGTACGTACGGATTACCATCTCCACGCCGTGGTGTAATCTGTTTTTCCACCACCACCATACTTGGATAGATATAATAGTGAAAATAATAACTATATATTATTACTATATCATCATACTAATTCTGATATATTATATCATCCACTCTAATTTCGTTCAATAAATATGGGAATGATAACATCGCTCGTGCGTACGTACGGATTACCGTCTCCACGACCCGATGTGATTCATTCTCCATGTTAACCATTCCAGAATGATTATAAAGTATATATAATAAATAATAATGAAATATATGACATAATAATGATACTATATTTATTTATATATTATTTACTTACTTCCATTCAATTTAATAATGAAACAAAAATAGCGTTCATGCGTACGTACGACCTACCATCTCTATGAACAGTGTATTTCATTCCATTTATCGATATATTATATACATATATATATTATGAATATATAATATATATAAATCATGTTTTACATTCTGGAGGTATGTATCATGATTTAAGTAATTATATTAATAATTACAAGCCAAAACATGTATGATAAATGAAATGATTTTACCAAAAACTTTGTTTTAACATTGAATTGACAAATGAACGGGTAATATAAAGTCATAAGTAAATAATATATGATATCATAAATTTTATTATGGTTCTGTTATAAGTTAATAATATGCTTAAATCAACTATACATGAGTCTCAGACACATAAGGAAGAAATTGGACATAAGGTAAGGGGTAACTTTTCCAATCTCGTTTCTATCCGAGATTGTTTATTCATAAGTATTTTCTGGGGTTATATTTATCATCCATGTCACTATTTTATAAAAATGATTTCATAAAGTGTTTACTATTCTTACATGTATTTTTAATGTAATGATTATCGCGTTTTGACTTTTACTATATAGTATGGAATGAATCGTTCTTTAGTTTACCATACAAGGTACTTTTTTACTTTCCGGCAAATGTAGAAGTAGAATGTTTTTTTAACTTATATGGAATGAAATGATTTTTACAGTTTTATAACACCTTATTTACATGAATATTCCTCTACAATATTTCATGATTATTTTCAATGAAAACATCTTATTTTAAAATATCTTGACATTTTGAGAAAATAATATGATTTTGAAGAAGAAAATATATTTTCCTCAAGAATTTATTTCAAGTGTTTTATCAAAACTACTTTCCATCTAAGATGAAATTATTTAATATGAGTATTTTTCAAGTATAATTTTAATATTATTTACATGTTTTTAAGTTTTTATGATGAAATTCTATAAATTTATTTTATATGTATTATGTTATGATGGTATGATGTTTATGAAACCCATTTTATTTGTTGGTTTATGATGAATGATTTATGTTTATTTTTTGGAACATGAAATAATGATTTCATTATGAGAGGGGTTGGACCTATATATCCCTTCAATTCATTGGGTAAAAACTTATATCTCATGATATAAACATGGCTGGAACGGCAAGTAAATTTGGTTCAGTAATACAGGGCTGGAATGGAATTTAAACCCAGTTCAGTAATGGACTTCATCCACTATGATGCTCTTGGCAGTAATGTATTGGCTACTATAGAAATCATATCATGTGCTTAATGGTTTTCCACAATTACATATTTTATTCCAATCCTATTTTATCATGATTGATGTTCCTTTATGATCAATTTCTTACGTACTGCCAAGAATTATTTCACAACTCCCAATTTGGATGTTTAAACTTTTTGGTCATGTTTTTAAGTTCAAATGTGTATGGTTTGTTTTATTTTATCCATTCTTACCCGTAATGAGCATTTAAGCTCACCCATTATATGTTTTATTTTCCCTAAGATATAAATAAAGGTTTATTTAAGAAAAAAATGGGAATATCTTTATGGGAGATGTTGTATATCTTTCACCATTATTAGAAGATTAAGTTCTATGTTTCCGAAGACACTAAACTATTATGGTCCTTAGGTGTCTGTTTTTGTTATGTATTAAGTATTCTGCAAAAGTAATGTAATTTCCACGTACGTCAAGCTTGGGTCTCTACAATTATGAACTGCCATGCTTTATTCTAGTATTCATGTTTATATTCTTTTATATGAAGGGTTTGATATTCTAATGTTATGATGACATTATCATACCCTTATACTCAGGTTTATTCCTACATGTATCCCTTGTTTTCCCTTACTGAGCATCATATATCACCGCTTTTTATGTTTCATTACCCAGGTTATGAAGATATGTATTATGTATGATGTGTTAGAGAAGTGTTCTAGTTATGAAGAACCTAGTGGGAGATAATGTATCTCACTTATGTACTGGTGTTTATGTTTCCATTTTTTCAAAGTCACTAGAGTAATATGGTTTGTGGGAATCTTTTTATGTAATGTTTTAAGTATTATAATAAATTTGTGTAATTTTTATGTATGATTAGAGTGGTTTTTTATAGTTAGTATCAGATCAAAGGTTAAGTTAACATTTGGAAACATGGATAAGAAGACATAAGTGATATCCCTATATATATTTATAAGGATATGTATAGGGTTATCTCTAAGGATGAGTATAAGGATGAGTTTACATTTAAGAAAATGTCATAGAATTTTAGTAAATGATAGAGTGAGTGGTTTCATAGAAATAAATCAACGTTTACA
The DNA here is from genome assembly GCA_963277665.1 of Viscum album. Taxonomy (NCBI): domain Eukaryota; kingdom Viridiplantae; phylum Streptophyta; class Magnoliopsida; order Santalales; family Viscaceae; genus Viscum; species Viscum album. The sequence goes on from OY728140.1 coordinate 1,747,262,055, forward strand.
AACTACAAGTGGATGCGGCTTTGTCATAGATGTACCTAGAGGTAATAAATTCAATAAGGTACATCAGGCCTAACTCGATGAAACCTGGTAATAGACAATGGGCCTTGTTACACACATAGTTTGACACTAATAGGGTATATGATTTGGGGATTCAGAAACTCTTTATGAACCATCATGAAGGATTTAAATAGAGGGTGACTATTAATAACCTAGGATAAACCAAATGTACCCTGGATTAAATAATTAGGTGTCACGATTTATACATCCTATAAGTAATTATTTTTCAGGATTATGTGGTTTTCTTCTATGATATGTGTTTCTCACCCTATTCTTACCAGTATTATTTAATGGATGTAACTATAAGAAATATGGTTATCATTAAATGTTTTAGATGTGGAAAGTATGGGAATTATGGAAATCTATTTCCCAAGTGAAAATATCATAAAGTTAATTAAGATGTTTGTATAAGTATTGGTTATACTTATAAGGAATGGGTAATGGTTTTAGAATAAAATTGGATGAATGAAGTATTTATTTTTTGGGATAAAAATATTATGTTATATGAATCATGAAATATATAAATATTTTTAATTTAAGATTTCATTAAGGATTTAAAATTACATGTTGACTAGTGATGAAGACATATAAAAGTGATATTTTTATTTGGGGAAGGTAACCCTTAATTAATGCCAGAGGTTGAGATAATGATGGTTGTATGAAGATTTTTTTTACATGAATAAGTATATTAGAAGGTATAAATTACCCTAGAACTGATTATTGAAAAGGTGTTCTATGTCATCAATAATGAAGTTTACAACGTCATGAATTTAAATAATGTATCCATTAATAATTGGAATAATGAATCAAGCATGTTTTCCAAAAGGATTTATTGTAATTCATAATATTACCATGTTTCAAAGGAATATTCTCTGAGGGTATTCACATCATTAGAATGTTACAACCAAGTGGTGCTTTTTGATATATTTGGAATCAATGTTAACCTGATTTCATGAATATATTTCTAACGTTTTGGATTTTCATTTTTCAAAAGGGTTATAAGGTTAACCGTTCATGAAAATTATAAGTTAAACTTCGGAGGAAGTATTTATGAATTGTGGTTGTATTTAAATCCTTGGATAAAATTATATTTAATGATTAAAATTACTTCTAGAAAGTCTATAATATTTATTTTGAATATTATATTAGTTCGGTTTTAGAAAAGGACATCATGTATGTCGAGTGACAACCAATCATGTCTAGAAAGTCCAAGGGGATTGAACCCATGACCAAAGGACAATAAGGGTTTTACACCTACCACTGGCCCATGTATGTCATGTTTAATGTATAATAATTTTTTATGAATAAATATTTATCATGAAATATTAGTGTTACTTTTTAAGTTTAGATATTAATGTATTAACCATATTGATTTTAAAGGGTAGATAGAGACAAATAGTTATACTTTTCATTCTTTTATGAGCCTTAAGATCTTATAAAAGTGTATTCTACTGCTTTTGGAATCAATGTTAATTTCTAGACATCTGTTTCTTGATGTAATGGATGAATTAGAAATAGATAAAAGAACAACCAATGAATTAAATTTTATTTATAAAAATATATCAAGTATGTATATTTCCCTACATTCTTGGTCAATACAATAATTACTCAAATATAGTATAATCATCAAAAAAATGTGTTGTTCTAATACCATAATTTTTTTGAACTGATGACCTTTTAAATCATCACAGATTTATTATTTTGTGGCCCTCAAATTTTCTTTGATCATTCACTTATTTGTGATTGATGACCTCAATCAATCACTATAAATATTTATTCCTTTCCTCTACTTTCAATATTCAATTCCAACCTATGTTCTCCAATTTGGAAACCTAGTTATATGTTGATTTGGGTAACCATTATGGTTCCAACTTTTTAGTTTTAAGGGAAGATTAAGTAATCATTTTTATGATGTGGTTTTCTATGAATGAGTCTTTAAAGGAAAGCGTGGTCATGAAGGAATGTCCAGAACAATCTGTTCTTGATCAGCTTAGGATTCGGGTTCAATGTGGGATTTTTTGGAGGCATCCAGATTGGGAATCAGCTACTGGAGAAGAAGACACCTACTTGGGATTTGGAGATGAATATGGTTATTATGATGTGTAAGTCCTTTTGGTTTGTGGTGAAAAAAAGAGGCTTTAAAGTATTAAACCTTTGATAACCCTGATGAATTTTGGGAGTAAAATTAATTTTAAGGGGGTATAATATAACACCATGATATTTTGTGAGTTATTATTTTTTTAATTAATTTATTCTTTTTGATATTTTTCATTTTCACATAACACTAAAAATAGTTTATTTTATATTAAATCACTTTCTTTGTCATTCATTATACGCAAAAAAAAAGTTAATTTTGCACTAAATGAAACATAAATTTTATCTTTCTCTACACAGAACACTGAGGATACATTTAATTATATGCAACAATGACTTTCTCTGATGGATTCTGTAACATGCATGACTGAATAATGACAATGATATTTTATTAAAATATTATTTAATATAACACAACTATTAAATTAGTAGTTATGAAAAGGGTAAACTAACTTAGGAAAATCTATATTTTAAAAAAATATAAAATGAATTTATTTGATACAAATTAATTATAAATTAATATGAAAACTAAATGAATATAAAGGATAATATTGTAATTTGTATGCCCACAAAGATGTTTTTCCCTAATAAATTAAATTAAATACAATTAGTGAGTGATATTAATGTGATGTATATTATATATTAAATAAAATATTTTTTATATTGATTCAATATATTTTAGAGGTTTTAGATAAAAACAGACCCAATTTTATGCATAAAATACTATATTTTTTAAAATGTATTTTTACCCACTTTTAATGGAGAACCTATTTTAAATACAATTTTTTGAAATTTTATTGATTATAAATTTCTAAATAAACATTATTTTATAAATATAAAAATAAAAATTAGTTTATGGTAAATGTTTTTTATTTTCTGTGAAGTTTCATTTTTTTAATGAATAGTGAAAAATACTGAAATTTAATTGAAAACTCCTTTTTCATCTAATTTATTTATAATATTAAATTATATTTTAAATTAGGTATAAATTTTAATTAGATCATTTTTTAGAAATTAATATAATTTATGTTATTTTAATCAATTTCACTTTGAAATCGACTATAAAAACACAGTAAGCTTTTAGAGGATTTTTACTTTAAAAACACGTTTTGTCATCCTAATTGTGGGATTAAAATTCAAATAATTTATACTAATTTTGTGATTTGAATTTGTTAAAATTTATTCCATATTTGGAATAATAATAATTTCTAATTTCTAATAATGTAAAATTATTTTTTCACTAAAAATATGAGTGAAAGTAATTAAAATTAATTACATCAATTAAGGTAAAATTAAACTACCGCTTCACAAAATGATGATTATTAATTTTTACTTTATCGCCTCTAATGGTTGAATTTATGATGTAAACTATATTTATATGTGATATATATGATATTTATAATGTTTTAAATATTCTTTAATTTTAATTTTGAACATACCTTTATGCTTTCTATCTTGTGTAAATACAATAAATTTGTTTGAGGAAGTGTGAACTACCGCCCCCTCCAAGCAATGTCATTAGTTCACAAACTATATGGAATATATTAAAGATTTTTTTAGTGAACATATATGATATGTATGGAATAGTAATGATATTTTAATGTTATTATATACATATATGCATATATGTCATTTTCTTTCTTTCATTCAATATGAAAAGAAAAGGGAAACAATGTTCATGCTTACGTATGGTCTACTATCTCCATGAACGGTATATTCCATATTCATACTTCTATATTATATAGATTATTATAATACAGATAAACTTAATATAGATGATATTTATATAATTTGATTACATTATATAAAACATGATATAATTATAAGGACCAAAGATACAACAAATTAAGACACATGTGAAAAACAAAGATAATATTACCTGAAGTGAAACCTTAACAAAGAAATATTAATAAGTGGGTAATATATAGTCATAATCAAAAAATATATGGTATTAGATATATTAATATGGTTCCTTGATATATTTGTGATGAAATTTCATTTATTATATAGTAGTTTTCAATGAGTATGATAAGAGTCAAGACATAAGGTAAGGGGATTTCATCTCGCATTTTTATTTTTGTGAGATACATGCCTTATTCTCCACTCACATATTTTTTGTGGTGTATATAATGAAAATTAATATATTATATGGCTATTATAATTAAATTTATGGTTATTTAAATATCCATTTTGTATCATTCTCACTTGGTTTATATGTTTTAAAATTTAAAAATTAGTAAGATAGTTTTTTCTCAGTTTACCTTCATTGAGACATATGTTGTGTTGTGCACCAACATTAGTTTTTAGAGGTGAATTTGACAATTTATATCATGAATCTTGTTCTTTTCATGATATTTTAATATTCATCTATATTTTTTTTCTTACATGGGGAGTATGAACCCATGTTACCATGTGGTAAGAGTTTACTGAAACAATCCCATCATTTATCAGGATTGTTTATGATAATACTTCCATTGATGAAATATTATGATCCATATATCAAGAACATTCATGATATTGAATCTCCTATGTTTATTCAAGATGTCTTCATGTATTAGTAGCATTTTTCACTCTTTGTTATTTAATATAACTAATAAAATGTTTTTATTAAAGTCTAACTTTACCGCTCTCTTCAGTCAAAAATCTATATTCCTTAAAAACCATGTTTTCTATAAGGTTTCTAAAATTTTTATACAAGTATCCAATGATATTTAAAAGAACTTTTTACACATTTTTTACCTTTTAAATAGTATTTTTTAAAAAAAATAAATCTTCTGTTCATGTTTTGATCGATGCACTTTTATAAATGTTTTATGATGCAAAAGTAATGTTTGGCATGTATCGATTTACCAAATATTATAATGGCCATTCCATTAAATCTTAATTTACATTTTTATTAAGTTTTTTTTAATGAAAACATTTTCCTAGTATTCTAGAAATTCGGTTTTAATTTTTTTCAAGAAAAAATTTTTAAAAAGTTTTTAAGACCTATTTTATATTTTTTCAAGAGAAAATCTTTTTAAAATGTTCTCAATATTAATTTATGTTTTCAAGGGAAAAAGGGTTTTTAAAATGTTTTCAATATTATTTCATAGTTTTTTATGAAAAATATTTTTTCAAAACAATTTCAATCTTCTTTCATATATTTTCAAGTAAAAAGGTTTTCAAAAACTTTTCAAGCAATATTTATAAGTTTTCAAATTATTTTCAAAGAATTTTTTTTCAAAACCTTTTTAAGCTTCATTTATAAGTTTTCATGGTAAATGGTTTTCAAAAAATTTTAATGATATCTTTATATGTTTTCAAATAAATTGTTTAACAAAATGTTCTGATACATTTTTTTTATGTTTTCAAGTTTATTTTAAAAAAATGGTTTTCAAAGGGTTTAATGTTTTAAAGAACCTTGTTTAAATAATAAATGATATTTTCCTCAAGAAATTTTGTTATAAGTTATTTGAAAATTATATTTCATATAAGATGACATAAATTTGTGTTACTGATTCCCTTTTGGGAATTGATTCAAATGTTCCACTCATATTCTTTCTCTCAATGGTTTATGTTTTGACAACATGATTTTTATGAAACTAAATCATCTTCCAAAAGTTTTATACTTGTGAAACCCACTTCTTTTCATTGGTTAAAATTTTAAGAAATAATTATGAAACCTATATTTTTCAATAGGTTAAGATATAATTTCATTTTTATGACACCCATTTCATTTTGTGTGATTATGTTGGGATGTTTATAAAACCCATATCTTTTTTGTGTCATGATATGATTTAAGTTTTATTATTTTATGGTAAATGTAAGAATGATTTTATTATGAGATGGGTGGGACCTAGATCTCTCTATAATGAACTGGGTAAAGATTTATATCTCATGAGATAATGATGTGAATAAATTCAATGGGCTTGATCCACTATAGAAAGATGGGGAAATCCAATATTTTAATGGAAAGGAATATTACTAGGGATGGTGGGCTGTCATATCCAGTAGGTTTAGTCACCCTAAAGTTAGAGGATTTGGAAACCTAATCCACTATGGGAAGATGGGGAAACCTGGTCCCTTGAAAGGAAAGGAAACAATTAGGGACGGTATTATGTCCAAACTAGTAGGTTTGGTTCACATGATGTTCCTTGATAAATTCTAGTAATGAGTCTTGGATTATAGGGAATGATATCACATGTATATGTATGCTATAATTCCATGTCTTATTCTAATGATATGATTTCATGGCTTATTCTCTTTATTGTTTTATGATTAATATCTTATAAACATCCGATATTTATTCCATTATTCAGGTTTATATTATATTATATTTAGGGTATGATATTATAGGATTATGAGCATGTTCTCATACCCCTATGCTCATGTTTATGCTAGCATGCCTCCCTTGTTTACCCTAATTGAGCATCTGAGCTCACCCCTTTTTAGGTTTCCTTCCCAATTTTATAAAGATATGTATTATGTATGATGTGTTTCATAAGGGTTATAGTCATAAAGAACCTATTGAGAGATTATCTTGCCCACTTATTTACTGTTTTTTATGTTTTCATGTTTCTAAAGGAACTATACTAACATGGTATTTGGTAATCTATTTGTGTAATTTTTTAATTATTTTGTAAATTTGATGTAATGTCTATGTACGTTTAGACTAGGCTGTTATAAATTACCTTATATAGAGTCCAGATATTAATATATATCTATACATCTAAAAAATCACAAATGAATTATCTTAGATTGAGGATGTGTAAGTAATTGTATGTAAGAAGGAAATAGGTTTATGTTTACCTAAATTTTCAATGGAAATCATCATACAATGAGGCCCAGATAAATAAATTCATCAACATAGAAGATAACTTGAGATTATACAATTAAATTGAGTTATTTATAAGATAGTTTAGATTCTTATAAGATAACATGTTTATACAATGGATATTTTATAGCCTATAAGATAATCTACTTATTGAATTATGAGAATTATACAAATGAAGGTAACTCAAATTATAGTGTAAATTTGAGATATATTCAAAATAATTATTTTTTATATAATGAGAATAAAATCTTATGATAGTTATGCTCTATTATTCATGGAATAAACCTCAAAAGCACTCATTCATCAAAATTCAAGATGAGATAATGATTATGTTAGTTTAGGAAGAATCCAATGTTATTTAAATGAGTTCCCACATTACTATATCTATATTGAATTATAAAATGAGGTAAACATGGTGAATTTTTTAGAGAATTTGAATAGATAAATAAACCATGATAATTTAAATATTACAAGAAGGAAATAATATGAGTCTTCAGTTAGAAATTCATGAATATTTGAATAAATATTTGACTAAAATATTTTGAGTATAAATGGATGTGATTTTAAGAACTTGAATTTTATTAATAATGTAATTTTAAAGGGTCTATAATTTCCTGAAATAGTGAAGATATATTTTTAGAAAGAATAAAAATAGAGATTCTTTACTATATCTACACTAAATATATTCTATAATTTATAAGAAAGAAGATGTAATAGTTCCATCACTCTATGAATATGCTCATTATTTAATGTTTAGGAGAGAAAATGGTGTTCTAGTGTTGAAAACTATTGCACTATAAAGAATAAGAAGTTTTTGGTCAATGAATACATAATATATTTATTTTAAAATAAATAAGAAGGAGAAATTGAAGGATGTTTTTCTATACTTCATTAAACCACACCCAATCTGAGAATTTATGAGGGCTCCAGCCTATAACATCCTACTATATAATTATAATGATCATTGAGGTGGAAGGATGTTCAAGGTTATACAAATTCCTAGGATTTATTTTATAATAATATCGAATTTATACACATCAAATAATAACTATGATGTAGTGGGGATATATTTATCTTTAGGTGGGAAAACCACATTAGCAAACCCCGTGTCTTCTTGTATTTATATCATATTATATATATAATTATTGACCAAGGTGGATATAAAGAGAGATTGATCGAATCAAATAATAAGTAAATATGTAATAAATGATAAAATTTAAAATATAATAAAGGTCATTTCACACTAATTCACACCCCCTCGGTGTGGGTATATCCCAAAGTGCTCTTAAAAATTGGTATTATAAAAGGTTACACTATTTTTGGATTATAATTTTTTGTGTTAGAGGATTTGAATACCTATTTTAAAATTATATATATAGTGAATATTTTAATAATCCTATTATTTACATGTCCATGTAATCATAGAATAAATTTCTTCCAAGGTACTGAAGAAGAGGATAAAAAGTGATGAAAATAAGTTGAGAAAGGACTCATCGAAGAAAATATATAATAATAGATCTAGAATAATTAACCAAGTAGAGTTTATTCTAATATTTATATATATAATATGACTCTTAAAGAAATCGATGATGAGAATATTCCCCTCTTAAGTAATGCGGATGAAATATCCATTCTCCTATCCAACGATTCTAATCAAGGACAATTAGACATGAAAGAATAAGAACCAAACACAAAAGAAGAAGATAACATCTCTTTATAATAACGTGATAAGGAATATAATGATTCATGTTCTTATTTTAATAAGATAGTGTAGAAAATTACAAAGTAAATTGTTACATGTATTTGTTTCTCCATAAAAATAACACAAAAGAATATTAACTAGCAAGAATATTAGGACAATGGTTTGGAAAAATGTTTAGAAGAAGTGGCACTGATGACAATAAATATCTCCAAATTAGAAGGTGCCTTAAACATCATGAATGAGGAACCTGGTGAAATATTTTTTAGTCTTTATAATGAATAGATCACCAAAATTCCTGAGGGATAATAAAATAGGAAAATCATGAATAAAGAAGCCATGAATCTAAAGAAGTAATTACTATAAAAAATTCACAAATGGAGAAAAAATCTAATAGGATTAAATAGTCGAACCATCTAATAAAATAAAAGATAAAAATTCATGAATATCAAATTTAAATGATGAGAAAATAATTTTAAGACAAACTAAACTCATTGAAGATTGAGAAATAAATACATAATATGAAATTCCCGGAGCTTGAAACTAAATTGAAGAATCTAGAAATAACTCAATCCATGTCATCATAAAACCATGAAAATTAATCTCTAACCATACAAACTACCAACGATGATTATTATGTTGAAGTAAACCTAATTGGTAGAAATAAAATATTGGGATCATCTAATGGTCCATATGTAATAGCCTTAAAAGTAATGTTTACATCCACTTATGAAAATAATATTTGAACTCAATTTGTTTTCATGTATAGTATAGTTTTGATTCATAAATATATAAAAATGGTTCAATAAATATAAACTTTTAGCCCACGAAACATCCAATATGGTTGGAATCTTATGTACATGGATCTTTTCCTTGAATAAAGACCAAAAATTCATGTAAATAATAAATAATAGAAATCTATTAGTTTTATAAAATATAGATAGTATAAATTTCCACGAAATAATGCATGGTTTGTTAGTAATTGTTTTTCCTATACAAGATTCAGGCATATAGTTATAGACTTTAGGTATGATAAGTGATTCCTTATAAGAAAAAGGGAGTCTATATTTTGGGTGGGAAAAGGTGGGCTAAATAAAAACTCTTATATGAAAGGATAAAGTTTGTATACATCAAATAGATTTGAACTCACCAATGATATATGAGAAGTTTTTAGTATAAGTGGTCATAGAAAAGATTCCAACAAGTATAAATCATTCATGCATGTAACTAAAATAAATGAGAAAAAAGGATATAGAAGATTAATAATGTAGATAATAAAACCTTGGGAAAGAATCATTATAAATATATTAGAATTAAAATTCCCATGAGGTATATAAATAAATGTGTTGAGTTATCCTTGGGTAATAAGTAGAAGATGAATTTAGATCAGTGTAGCAAAAAAAATCCCAATATGGAAATAACAATAAAATGGAGAATATACTTCTATAGTAAAATTAGAGTACATATCATAGATCACCCTAATTTGAACATGGAAAATAACTTTTTTGGATGTAAACCTAATATAAAATAAGAGAATCAATTATTGAAAGAAAGAAAATTGTAATAATGGAGGGTTTTAATTATATTTTATGTGGAACTTCTAAACATGTTGTGAATACTCTAAAATATTGTTTAATTATTTGTCCAGTAGATTTGTAAAATTCAGAATAAATGTAGAAATTAGAATAGAATGAAAAATAAAAAAGGAAAATAAATTATTACACATGAATAAGGAAATGAAGTGTAATAGAGGTTTTTAAATGATTATAGCTGAGGAACACATTAATTACTATGTGTTAGGTATATGTAGGCTAGACATAATTTAATAGATTTCTTAATAATCACACCATCCTAAGAATAAATCTTAAATAATATGAAAAATTACACAAGTGACACAATTTACTTGATGTCTCATGTTAAAAATAATATCCCACACAAAGAAAAAAGAACCAATTTCATGATTCTTGAAAATAATCCTGATTCCAAAATAAAGAAAACCATACATGAAGAATACATTCAAATAAATAGCTAAAGTAGAAAGAGATAAGTGAATGATAATAAGATCTAAAACCAGTTTCTTACATTGATGAGTAAATATATCCCAAATTATTCTCAAATTCTTTTTGTTTTATTTTTATACTAACCATGTAGGAAATTGAAAGTGATTCATTCTCTCAAATAGGGATAAAATATAGATAAGTTAGCTAGAATAGTCATTCAACATTTGAAAATGACATTATCATAAAATTATTTTTCAAATTGTACTCTAAAAACATATGAAGATAAGAAATCCCATTATAAAGGTGAATAGGCTATCGAAATTGAACAATATAGCAATAAAAGAATCCATGATGGAAAAAATATAATATATGTTATCTTAAATATTAATTAAAGGTATGTATTCCAGGATGAATAAATAATGAATGACACCATATTAATGGAATATCAACAATTAGAATCAAAAAAATAATTTAACGATGATATAAATATTGGTAAGGTAAAGGAGTAGATAATCCCTTTAAAGAGAGTGAATCTTCAGAAGCTTCTAGATATATACTTTGAAAATATGAATTGTTGGAAGGTTCTTGAAATCTATTAGTGGAAAAGGTATGAATAATTATTTTCTCATACCAAATATTCCTAGAATCAATTCTGGTATCAAGGTAGTGAAATTATTTTAATGAATGATAAGAATCTGGGAAATATGAAAGAGCTCTATAGTTATGATAAATAAAATTCAATATTTTGTATTTAAATGTTTTTAATATGAGTGTTGATTGAGTGTAAAAATTCTGGTTGAAAATTTTGAAATGTATATTTATACCAATTGGTGTAAAAAAGTGGCCACTTTGATATATATATATATACCCTAAAGAAGAAAATTGGTAAATGGTAATGGGTATGAATTGGTATTATACTATATTGGTAAATAGAAAACTTTGTTGACCAAGTTAAACCCTCTTAATTTCTACATCATGAATTTATCATATAAAATTATAGTGGATTGCTTTATGACACATTTCTTAAGTATGAAATGATATTTTCCTCTCTCTCTATAATTATGTGTATTTGTAATCAAGAAGGGGGGAACAAAATGAAAGAAATCAAATAAAGGTAATATAATAATGAAACGAGTTCCCACTTTTCATGCCATTTTTCAACCTTGGTATTGACAACAAATAAAAAGGGGGATATTATTGAACCCATTTTTTGTTTGAGTTTAAATTTTTAATAAATAATGTGTGAAAAATGAAATATTTCAATATGGGAGGATGTTAGATAACTTGGAAGGATTTTTTAAGCTTCAATTCTTATTGATAAGTTTTGTCTAATTCCCAATAAAGGTATCATTATTATAAAAACTATTGAGGGAAACTGATAATAACTTATAACATGTAAGTGATACTATCATACAAATATGAAAATGGTGTTTATTTAATTACTTATATGGTAAAGAATAAGTGATGAAATTTTTTCCATTTTATATATGGAAAATTATAAAGATGTTTTTCTAGCTCATATATAGAATTTGTTGAGGTAATTATGATTATATTCTTTCACTGAAATTTTCATGAATATTTATTCATTTAGAAATGTTAATTTGAAGTTTAAAGATGATTTTTATTTATGTTTCATATATTGAATCAGTTCAATAATATTTGATTATAGATCTATCCTTGTGAAAATATACTTGGATGATGTTGTATTTAAGTGTGGTGAATTTTTATAATACTATTCATGTTCATTAATAGTGATGGTGATGAAATTGTAGTTTACAACACTTATTTGAAGTAGAAGGTTTCAAGCTAGTGAAACTCAATTAATATCTTGTTTCTAGAAGGAGGAATCAACTTAATAGAATTTTTTCCTTCCATGTAATTTAAATAAATACTTTGGATGATGTTTGAATACTGTTTTAAGTGTCTGAGAAAGATGGGAGGTGATTAGATAAAACCAATAATTTATTTCAAGATGATCAAAAATAATTTCAGGATTTTATGGATGTGATGTGCATGAGTAAAAAATCAAAAAATGGAATTATCTTATTTAGATAAAAAATTAAAAATTAATTATCTTATAGAGAGGATGCGAATATTTATTTACACGATGTAAAAAATGAAAATATAATAATATTAAAGTCAGGTTTTTTAAGTAAATTCAGCTACATAAAAAGTAAATTTAAGTTTTCCTCATTTTACAGAGGAAATTATCCTTAAAAAATATCCAATATATGTAAATACATCTACACAGAAGAGAATTTGTTACTATGTAAGTTAATTGAATTACATTAAAGGGAATTGATATTCCTATTATATAATTCACTTATGTGGTGGATATTGGAGATCTTGTAGGATAATACACTTAGTAAATTATGATAATTGTGTGGACTAAAGGAAAGTTAAATTACCATAGAAATTTTATAGATATTCAGAATAATTATTTTATATAAAATGTGAATAAAATAAGTCAATTATTCAGTTTTTTTTCATGTATTAAACCACATGTTCACTCATGGATCGTGCTTTATGATGAGACAAAGATTTTATTTTCTGTGGGATATGCTAGTGTTGTTGTAATTAGTTTACACCTGACTATATCTATATATAAAAATTGAATAAACTAAATGTTTTTGATTTTGTGGATAATTTTAATGGAAAAAATGACTTTAATAATTAAAATATTTCAAGAAGGATACAAGCTAAGTCTTTATGTAAACTTTTAAAAAGATTTGAATAAACCTTTAACATAATGATTCTAATTTTTAAAGGATAGTATTTCAAGAAATATAATTATAAGAATAAGAAAAATTAAAATGGGATATCTTATCATGATACGTGAATATATATTCTGATAATAAGTAATAAAATATGATATTAATAGCTATGGGTGAATCAAATATATTCTACAATTCGAAAGAAGGAATAAGAGAGGGTTAAAAATCAATATTAATCTACTCATTATATGAAGTTGGGGAGAGAATAAGGTGTTCTAAGTCTATAGTCCATTATAAACTAAATAATAAGAAGTGTTCCATTGTTGAATACAAAAGATATTTCTTGTATACTAAATAATAAAGGAAAAAAGGAAGGGAGTTCATATGTGCTTTATTAGTTCACACCCAAGCTATGAAGTTTTAAGAGATCCATCCTATAGTATCATGTTGTATAACTCTAAAGATCAATAAGGTTTCCATATGAATACTATCAGTGAGGTAATAAGATCAATCCATATATTTTAGTAGGGACTCTAACCAACACATATGATCTTACTTCAAGGAATTACAAACCCATTATCTTGTATAGAGATGTAGTAATCCCTCACTTTAATTATACCTAGTTGATTACAGGATAATATTTTCAAGATCATACTCTTACCTTATCATTCTTTGATATTACGAAGGAATCTATTCACATGGGATAATAGCCATGATGTACTGGGGATGTAGTTATCCATTTGGGGGAAAACATCTTTGACCAACCCGGTGTCTTATTATGTTTCTGTCATATTTATATATTATTATCAAAAAATCTATATATATATATATTCATAAAATAAGTTAATATATGATAATTTTATATAATTTAAATTGAATTAACATTCATTGCACAATGATTCACCCCCCCATCAATATAAGAATATCCCAAAGTGATCCTAACAAATGTCTTTAGCACAATACACAATTTATCTTCCTAATCTTACTTTGTCTTTAAATATATGAAAATAAAATCTATAAACACCTCCATAAATTAAAGAGGTAACCTTTAATGAATTTATTAATAAGGTCCATGAAGATAACAAGTTTTTTTGTGAGTCAAAATGGAATCATTGTGAATTCATAGTGTCTATATATTGTAAAAAATATTTTTTTGGGTACAAATACTCTTTTAAGCCTTAATTGATGATATCTTTATCAAAGGTTAATATTTCAAAATTATTAAGTGCATATACCCTTAGTTTTACTATCTGAATATTTAAATGATTATTTCTTCTCTGTCAAAGTTACATGTTATTTCCATGGCAGAAGTCTCTTGTAGGGATTGATCTAAATGATAGATTTTTGGGATTAGAGTTCTTTATCAATGCTTCATTGAAGGATGATGTTTCATATTTTAATTTGATGGAGTTCTAGTGGAAACCTAGTAAATCATTCCCCTAAGTGGTAATCTTTTCCAATGAGGTTCCCAATTCAGTTTTCTTTTCCACTCTGGTGTGCATCTATTAGGTGATGTTTCTTATTGTGTCTCGTATTTGTGATCGTATTTGCTTCCAATATCGAATTCTAGTCTAGTTTGGTCAATAATTGATATGAATTGTGAGATTTTGGAACCTTAAATATTAGGCTTCATGGGGTTTGAGGATTTCTCATATCATGTTTCCCATCATATTAGGGTGCATGCCCCATGGTGATGTTATATGTTGCCTCTGTGTTTGTTGGTGTCTTAAATGACTTTTGTTGTAATGTGATTCTAGGCATATAATATTATTTTCTAGGTTTCCACTTACCCATAAAGTGTATTTTTTTATAAAATAAAAAAAGAAAATAAGGAGGTATAAAAACGCCATAGTTGATGAAATAAGTCATCAATACGAGATTGAGAATGATTTTTATTGATTGTAATCTTGTTAGGTTGATGATAATCAATTCAGAGATGCATTGATCTATAATTTTTCATAACAAAGATAACTGGTCCCGTGGAGTAGAAATTATTCTTATAAAAACCTTATATATATTCTCTTGGTGTTTCATCTTAAATTACTCTAGTTCAATTAGGTACATCCTATAAGGATTCTTTGATATATACATAACACCAAGTATCAATTTTATAAAAAACTAAACCACACAATGTAGAGGAAGGATGATCATCTATTCCAGAAATACATGATCATGTTCTAAAACAATAAAATATTTAAATATTGAGTTTCTCCCCAAACATTTTGGCTAAATACCTCTCATTATTTTGTATTAAACCTATATAATAGAATAAATTTCCATAAGAATTTCATAGTCATCCTTACACTAATGGATGATAATAGGTTTATTTTTTGGATATTAAATGTTATTTTAATATCCTAACAATTAATATGGGATCTATGTTGAGATATTCAATCTAATCCGAAAATCAAATCAAATTTGTCTAAAGGGAGAAAAATAATATTTGTAGGAAGCACATTCCAACAAACTTCTATTAGATTGGTGTTATAGAATTAGGATGCAGTCATCATACCATAAAGATTATTCACCTATAATTGAATAACTATAAATTAAGGATATGAATAAATAGTCTTATAAAAATTTCACTATTTAAATAAATTCATAAATCTACGCTCATATCTGATATACTAAATATTGACCATACCTATCATCACCTTGATATCATGAATTTTTTTCATCCCATAATAAAATTAAAATGGTTAGAATGAGTATCAAGAAATAATAACTAGGGTAACCAATCATATGGTAATGGAAATAAACCTTAATATTTCATAAGTTACGACACATTTATTTCAACCTATAACATTTTCGATTCATCCTATGTCAATTTATTTAACATTGGTTATTTTAAATTTTAGCCTCATATTATTCATATCATAATACCGAAAAATAACGATGCCCCACTCTGATAGAAACTAGGATGACCCAAACATAACATATATAGTTATTACATCATTTTACATGAGTATTTATTACATCTCATAATAATTCAAAACCCAGAACCTATAGGTTTAGTGGACTTACAGACTTGATATTTAAAAAACATATTTTAGAATCATTCTTGAACATCTCCGACAAATAATATTCACACGTGATATCCTTATAGTAATATTACTCATAGTGATTCTATTCATTATCTAGTGAATGGTAGAATAAGAAGTGGTGAACATAAAAGATATCAATCCAATATCTTAACTGAGCAGAAGATAAACATGTGGGAAAGGGAATATAATCAGTATCCATGAACGTGACATAAGGAAATCATACCCAATAAAACATATTTCATAAAATATGGTTCATTATATAAGTATTTTTTTCAAAACATAATAAATGAATCATAGGAGTGTTGAAACAAGAGTTAATAATAATAACATAATAATTTTATGTAACATAGTGTTGTGGTATAATAATAGATAATATACATAATCATATAAAATCAATTCTCATGTAGAGGATCAATTTTAAGACTATCATTATATATTGGAAATATTCTCATAGTGAATTGGGTTTACTCACCAATCCATGAAATTTTGGCTGGTGGTGTATAAGGCTTTAAACAATGAATTGGAGGGATATATAATTCTGGGGTCCACCCACCCTTATGGGTTGTTTACTCCCAATTCCATATCATCTCATTAGATATTTTTTAACCACATAATTATAGAGCTATATAATTACAAGCCCACCCCTTAAATATTGAAAACCCATGAACTTGTATGTCGCATGAATATGAAAACATTCTTAATTTCATCATATCATAATTAATAGATTGGAAAGAAAAAAAATCATTATAACTTCTATTTAATATGATCATAATCCATATAGAGAAAGATATTGTATGGTTTCATTAAATAATATCCCTACTAAATCATAATGAACATTAAATTATGTTCACATAGATAAAACATTTTTTTATGAGTATTAGAAAATTTTCTTTGAAAAATAATAAGAAATATAAATAACATTATTTTAAAAAGGAAATAATTTATAAAAAATTGAGAATAGAAATCACTTTATAAAATAATGATATCATTGAGATTAATATTTATAAATATAACTAGAGAAGTTGATGAGAAAATATGGTCATGTGGAAAACATTAAAATGAGATTCCTTTCATATCATTGTAAATAAAGTGAAAAACAACTGATAATTTCCCATTCAAAAAAACATTAAAAATATTTTCCATTAATTATGTTTTTATGTAGAATAAATTATAATAGAAAATTACCTTAATAAATCATTGAAATATGTATAAGGACATTTATAAACCAAAATAGAGAACATTAAAATGGGGGAGAAATATTCCTAACAGACAATAATAGATATGTTTAACACTACTTACATGCATCCTTTCAATTAAATTATGAACCAAGGGAATATTAAATGTCAATAAGAAATTTAAACCCCAAAAATAACTATAATATAAGAAAATATTTGGTTTTTATAGATAAATAACATTAAATTCCCCTCAACATAAATTTAGTTATAAACAATCTCAATTTCAATGTGATATTGGAATGAAACCCTTCTGAATTTTAGTAAATTTTGAATAAAATAACTTGAAAGATAGAACCTGACATGGAACATCAAATACCACGAATAAAAATATAATTATGATAAAATATTTAAAATGGTAATTCAATACACTATATAAATTAAAACATTATCATAATTTGAAACATGTCTCAAAGAAGATCATTTGAGATGAAAAACCCTTCCCTTGAACTTATGCTTGGTCAAACATACTATAAATTCATGTATAATAAATTTAGTTTTATTATTAACCTATATAAAAACCATATTTATATTTTTTTACTCAATACCATTAATGTATAATATCTTATTATCCATTTATTAATCATTCTTTGTTAAAATTAATATTCAGGTTGTAATTGTCTTATTCGTTTTGTGCTAGTCTTGGTATAAATGTTCTTATACTTGATCATTGATCATGATTTAATCACATAAATAACTTTTTTTAAAGATAAATCATATGTTTTTAACCTAGTTTTAGATTCCCCTTGTCATTTTATGGAACTTGTGGTGACAGTTCACATATTATGCTTTCAAATATCCTTTTCAATGATTATTAAATTAATTTAAGAATTTAATTTATTAGTGAATATAATTTAGAATATTATAGATAAATAATTATTAAAACATATAAAATTAATAATTATTAAAAAAATATTACCAATAATTATGTTTTATTATCCATTTTTGATGTAAACATTATAAAAATATTCAGGTAGATTGTAAAATTGACCCAAACAAGAACACAATTTAACTTCCAAATAAGTGAGAACATGTTATTGTATAATAATGATATCACATTTAAAAAATCTAAATGATTTTAAAAATTATTTTTAAACTATTAAATAATATTAATAAAGATTTGGATGAAGGATATGATGATGAATTATTAAGTATATTATAACACTTATGTTGAAGACTTTAATTTTTCTTAGAGAGCCTCTTATAAATGAAGGATTTAGGACTTATTATTATGAAATAAGTTTTTAAAATGTGGTATATTATTTTTAGGGACATAATTTGGGTTTTTATTAAATAATAATATAATGTAAATGTCTGATTTTAGGTGGGTAGAAGATGGGTCCTCTTAGAAGTGAGTTTGAGTGGTATTTTCAAAAATACTCATTCCTTAATGAATATGGAATTGTAATTTCTCAAGAAAAGTGGATCCAAAGAGGATAAATAATTAAGATAAAATAATATTAGGTTTATCATGATTTCATTTACTCATTTATAGATATTTTTTATGATATTTTAATTCTTTAACCCTTATTTAAACACTTTTACCTCATTTTATAGTTACTATGATAACTAAATTTTTACCTCAATAACTTATTTTTATGCGAAAAAATAAAACTATACTTGTAAATTAAATTTTATATGATGATTAAAAATATGAAAATAATTTTATTGGATTTAATTTTAAAAATTTATCAAAATAAATTTAAAAAAATAACACATAATGCATAATATATGTTTTTTGGAAAATATATTTATAAGCATAAAAAATGCATTTTTTTCTTATTCCTTATCAAGTAAAAATCATTAGATGAAGGTAAATTTATTTAAAATATATATATCTATAAATAGTTAATTTAATTTAAAACATTATTTAATATATTTCCTTTTAATTTATTAATAAAAATACAGAGCTTTTATAAAATAAATTCTTTGAAAAATAGGCCTTTTAAACAAAAAAACTATTTTAAACACATACCATTAATTATAAATATTATAACTATTTAATTTTAATCAATACATTTTTATTAGATTGTTTCATTAAATTTTATTAACACGTAAAATATTTCTTTAGTAAAAATAATAATAATTATATGTTACGAATATAAATACATATTTTTATAATAAATTTTTTAATTAATTATTATCTTTTTATTTCATTATAAGATTATTTATTAAATTTTCATTATATTTTTTTTATTTTTTACTAACAATCGCACAACATTAATGTACCTATTTGATATAAGTATATACGATGGAAATATATACCACAGTCATATATTCAATGACTATATATCATATGATTATATGTTCAATGACCATATGTATAATGGTCATCTTACATTCGTATATATATTCATACCAACATCTCTAAAATCTTTCATCTTACCTATTTAATTCCTCATAAAAATTAATATTATATTTATAATGTTTTTCCTTATTTCTATAGTTATAATTGGATGCATGATCTACAAGGAAAACCACAAGGATAAAGATTTAATGTTTACGGTATTTTTATTTACTTTTGGTTTTATTCCTATTATAACTTTATTAATAATTTTTTATCTTTCATTATAATAATGTATTAGTGTTTATATTTCATTGTCACATTTTATCTTGATAAAATATATCATGGTTTGTTTTACTTCAGTGTTACGTGTATTACAAGCTATTGAACACATAATATTTATTTGAAGGGAATTACTTACTAATTGTTGGGTGTTACATGAGATTTAGATTCCCAAGTGTTTATTTCATACATTTAATGTTAAACTTATCCACAAGGGATGCATGTTGTCTTGATATTATTTAGTTCTTGTTGAGATACACTCACTAAATAAGTTCATTTCAAAACAATGGACAAAAGAAATCTAATAAGTCGTAGTTGAAAAGGGGGAGGAAAGGTTTGTGGAATTATAAACATGAATAATGAATTATAGAATTATATATTTTCATTTAATATAATAATTATCTGGGAAGTTTAAAAAGGATCATGGAATGGAGGTCTTAGGGAAGATGGATTGATAAATGTTCCCATTGTTAAAATTTTAATCCCACTAAATTCTATTCTATTTACAATACTATAACTAGGAACTTTTATTGATGATAAGTGGGACCTCTATAAACATAAATAAATGTATGTATTTAAGTTTTGGGGAGTAACAAAACCGTGTTTTCCCATTATTTTTAGTATATATTTATCATAATAAATATAATTAATATTTTTGAAAAGTGTAAATAAATATGTATTTTGTTTTATTATATTCATAATTAGATAAATTAATAATAAGCATAAAATTCTATTTTTAGTGGTTTTATTCATATTATTTGTTTTATTTATAATTTACATGCCTTTAAACTTTTTTTTTCTCGTTTTTTAGGTAAAAATATTAATTCTACACAAGGGGTGTAGTCTGTGTAGGAATAAATTTCCTATGCATAATAATAAAACCCTATATTGATCTCGAGTGTGATTAATCTTCATCAAAGAATGGTATGTGATATTAAAATGAATTATACAATGCTTTAATTAAAATACGATTAAGGGGAATATCCTCACATCATATTTTTTGGTTACTCCTTCCACTCATTTAATGTGAGATTCAAAGGACTTGAGCATGAATCATTTTCATAAAGGAAGTTAATACGGATAACTAAACAACACACCACAACACTCATGTAAGGTAAGATGACATGATTAAATACATTCATAAGTTTAACCCGAGTTGAGACCCTCACTGATGATTAAATAACCCAACTATGTTGATCGTATGGGATTCAAACTAGAAATCATAATGTAAGTTGAGGGATCAACTATACTTATAATAAATCATTTCCTTGGATAAAAAAATAAGTAAAATATTCTTAATGAGATCCCCAGTGAAACGTGATGTAGAATAGTACTCCTCAAATAAATATAGTGCTTGATCGAGGGAAGTTCTTATGCGGGATGAGTCTATAGAAATTAAACAAATAATCCATCGAACAAACCATGTGGAAAGCATCCAAGAGAAAGGAATATTCTGATCTAGGTGGTAAAATTTATGGATCTTGGTGAATTCAAGAATAAATATGTATATCAAAACGTAGTAAATCCAATTTACAAAAGATCAATGGTTTTTATTTTTTTCTTTCTTGGTTTGAAGCTCAAGTTATAACATTGTAGGATATTGTGGTATGGTTGAGAATAATTTCTCTAATACCTACTTCTGAACTTCCATGATTTTGTATATTTATTTATCCTATTTTATATTCATGAGATTCATGAAACAAAAATATTAAAAAAAATTAAGTAGTAAAGATCCCAAGAATATAAACACCACAAACACAACCCAAAACAAACTAGGACATTCAAGAAACAAGATCCAAGGGGTCAAGGGGGTCTGAAATAGTGAAAACTAAGGGTGTCCACTCTAACTAGATTCACATATTCTAGGGGATGAATCCCACACTAGTTAATATAATAATTATATTATCTTGTTCACCCCTTAATGCTAGATAGTCTACCACTTTGTTTCCTTAATTCCATGTGTGAAGTAAACATACTCCACTGGGGATTAAATACACCTTTTAATATGGTAAGAAATGGACCATTGAAGGTTATATTTTCCTTGTATGGAATTATGGATCACTATAGAGTTTTTTTCAATGAAATAAAGAAAGATATTGTGATGCATGAATATCTCTAACTTGTTAATAATGGAATTGGATTCGGCCATGATAGAATCCCTAATACCATAGAAGTTGTTGAAGGCCAAGAAGACTGAACCTTTATTGTCCCCAATGAAACCTCCTCCCTTCATGAGAAAAAAACTAAATGAAATATTTAAATTTTTCTTGATTCCACACTTAGGAGGTTTTCAACAAACCCATATCCAATTATCATTAATAACTGAGGTCAAGGGATCACTTCTAACTTCCACAAACCTTCTAAATGAGCTCCTGAACTCCCACCATTTAACCAAACAACCCAAATACTCCACCAAAGCATAGAGACCTAGTTTTTTCCTTATATGACTTTGAATTTTTTTCTATATATATTTCTAGAGATGAGCATTGAGATGGTGTGTGATTCCAAGGCCTGGTGTGCTCAAAATTAATTTTTTAAAAATATTAAATATATTTTATAATACACTCATGTAGTTTCTTAAGAAAAAAGTGATAACTCTTATATGGAAACATAGATAAAAAATATAAGGAAACGGTTGAGCCTAAGATGTTATTTTTACCCTAGGAATGACATAAAATATGTCATCGTGGGAAGTTTGGATAAGCCAGAAATTGGCGGTTTGTTTAGTGGATTGATTAAATTATTAATTTTATTTATTTATTTAAATAACACAACAGATTATATCTATAAGTACATTGTTATGGTAATTTTTCAAACTTTATCCACATAAATCATGGGAATATTTCAGATTGTTCTTCCTTCTTCTGTTGGTGAATCACATTTGATGACAACAAATCTTTGGATCGGGGAAGATCGAGATAAAAAAATGCAACAAATTCCATCATCCATTGGTGAGCACATTATTCAACGACGAATGATCTAATCTCTAAGTATGACTTGTTAATTCATGGTTTACAAACTTTCATATTAAATTGATTAATAAATATCATCTTATTACCTTTTATATGCTCGATTTGTGGTCGTTTCATGGTCCAATAATTTAGAATTTAATTGGTTATTCTTATTTTCTAAAACAGATCTCTGAATTGTGTTCATTAGCCAATAATGCTTGGACAAAGATTAATGAACCACTGTTGGTTGTTCCTTTATCCCCCAATTTTTTCAAGTTCATCACTGATTAGACTATGCAGTCCCATTTTGACATTGTTAAGTGGCACCGAGCCTGATCATATTTTTGTAATTGTGATCATTCTGCATGAAAGATATGGATTGAAAACTCTGGGATGTTTTCATATGGAATATGGGGTTATGGGTGATATTTTTTACAATCTATAACCAATTATTAAATGGTGAAATAACCTGAGGCATGCGGTGCATAAAGTGAACCCGCATGGGTCAACATAAGAAATTTTAGGCCACCGGATGGTTATAAATTATGAGTTGGGACTAGATCCACCGATTTAGGTGATGGAGAGTCTTGAGTCGAAGTGGAAAAGTTAGATTTAGAGCATGTAATTTTCATCTATATTTCATTGAAAACATTAATACGCATTGTGTCACATGATGAACACATGGTGTGTATCCCATATATTGTGGCAGGTAGGGTTTTGGAAAATTATAAGGGTGGAACGACGTATATCCCTCCTACATGTTGTGTACCCCTTTCTTGGGTGGTCAAGCCATGTGGTGGAGCACACGGGTGGGACCTCATGCATGAAGACACAGCTAGAGGAACAATGTTTACTAGATTACATGGGCCTGGAGAGGCACATGGCTGTCTAACAAAGAACACGGACACGACAAGGAGGAAACAAGAAAATCCCAGGTAGCTTGAACATTCCATGTAGTCCACCTACACAATGTGTACTTCTATATAGAATCAGATCCACGTACTATCCAGGGAAATGGACTAGAAGATTAGTGGGACCACAAATTGTGGGGGTCCTCTACACATCGTGTACCCCTTGGTTCATTTTCAGGAAACATTAATATCTCATATTTCCTTTATTTGGACTCATATTTTTGGCATATGAGTAGCCTATTATGAGTGTTTTTTCACATAGAATGTGATGGTTCCCTTAGTTGGGGATTTTTTTTACAATGAAATATTTTATAGGTATGAAGATTATTTTGGTGATGCTTTATGATGACATTGGTCATGAAGGATCACTAAAGACTTTAGTGTGGAACCATCCAGTTGGCATGTTCATGGGTACTCTATCGACAATCAGAGTATAACCCTCTATTTGGGCTAAGAATGGGTCCTTTATTGACTATCAGAGTGGAACCCTCATGTAGATTCAGGTCATGGGTCATCTAGTAGCACATATTGGAACACTTCTATGACATAGGTAATCAGTCTTTTATATACCTATCAGAGTGGAAACCTTCTGTTGGAATAGGGCATGAGTCCTCTATAATTCAAAGTGGATCCCTCTAGATATGCTAGGCATGGGTCCTCTATTGACAACCAATATTGAACCCTCTTATTTAGTCTAGGAAAGGGTCCTCTTGAATCAGATTTCCACCCTCCTATGAGGCAGGTAATGGGTCTTATATCACCTATTAGAGTGGAAACCTCTTTCTAGGGAGGTAATGGGACCTCTATCGACTATTAGAGTAGAACCCTTTAGTTAGAACATAGTATGGGTCTTCTAACTGTCTAATGAGTGGAACCCTCCTATTTAATATGGGAATGTGGTCTCTATCTAAATATTTTTTCCCCTTGACTATGTTTTGCAAGGATGAGTCATGTCTTGACTTGGATGTTATTGTCGGGCAGACGTGCGAGATACTAGGAATCATTTATGGACTTCTGGAACTACTGGTTGACTCTATTTCTAGGTTGGGATATGAGATTTATATCCCATTACCCTCTTCTTTGGGATTATTTTTTCTGAGAATATATATATATCTATATATATATTTATTTATTCATGCCTTTGTATTCGGTTACTCTCATTCCATGGGTTGTGAATATGTGTGGGGTATGCCACGTGATTTCCTTTTTTAGATTATCATGTATAGCTGAGGTTACTCTCCAATTATGGTTGGAAAATACTTGATGTGTAGTCCCTCTAAACACTATGTTGATCCCCTTTTTCTTGGATGAGGTTACTCTCCATCTTACTTTGGGTTGAGTTGAATCATATTTAATACCTATTTTATTTCTATTCCTTTTATGTCACTTACTACTCCACCTCTCACCTCATGGGGAATCCTATTGGGTATGTATATACTCACCCCTACAGGGGATTTTCCCACTTGTGTCTTGTCTTATGCAGATGAAAGATAGGTCAATGGTAATCATAAAGGATCATAGGGATACATGGTCTTTGGAAAACATACCATGGTCGTATCTTCGAGATCAAGAGCTAGGATATCTCAGTAGTTTACTTTTCAGTTTTGTTAGGTTGGGACATCTTTCTGGTAATATGTGTATTTTCCCATTTACATTTCAGTTTTACTTATCGTACTGTTGTACACCCTACAGGTTTGGCATGCTTGGTTTAAATTCTAGTTATTACATATTTTTACTTTTTTTCATCTACACTTATGAATTTAGATAGATATGTGTGTGTATAAAGGTATTTTGGAAAAGGAATACCCATGTTAAATATTCTTTTGGCACTGGTTTCCAACTGCTGGCCTATAGAGGTGGGCTTGGGATAGTTACAGCTTGAGCCCCGGTTAGGGTTGGGTTGTGAAAGATTGGTATAAAAGGTGGATCAATCCTTATTATGGTTTTTGGAGTTACCCTCTTATGAGTATTTTTTTTGGGATTATGGAAAAAGTGTTAAAGTGTTTTGAGTGCAGATCTATGGACATGGAATCTAATAATGATATGGGCAGATGACATATCCATTCACCAGGACCTTGGCTACATGTTTATCAGCTCGGTATATCAATACATTAGTTGCAGGGATCAATGGTACCTACATCATATAGAATTACGTATTTGTCTATCCTTCTTGAGTCAGTTCGCCATTGTTTATATATATATATATATATGCTAATTTGATCATGATATGTTTTCATAACTTTCAGGATGCGTCCATGATGACAGTCATCCATGATACCAGTTCAAGATCATGATGAAGACGTGATGAGTGACAAGGCCTCAGTTTATGGTATATCTTGCAAGATCCTTCATCCAGGTGGATAGGAAGAAGTACCACCACCTGTTGAGTATCATATCATACTAGATGACTAAGAAAAGATGTGTGAAGGCACAACATGCTCCATGAGTTCCAGCACTAGAGGCTACAGAGGTTTCTCAGTGAGCCAAATCCCCAAGCAGTAAAGGATTTTCAAGAGTTGGTGTTCTTTGTTTTTAGGCTCATCTAGACACCAATGGATCATGTGGTTCTGTTGTAAGATAGTCATTTTCATGGATCATTTGGGCACTGGTGAAGTCTTATTACCCAAATGCATGATGATTCGATACTCTCGTGGCCTCACTTCCAATAGTTTTTTCATCAAGAGTACTACCCCTATTATCTTCACATAGATTAGATTCAGGATAATTTGAATTTGCAGTAAGGATGGATGATAGTGGCTGAGTATGTTGTGAGTTTCACAGACCTTATGCGGTACTCCTCTTACATAATATAATATGAATACTTCGTAGCACATAAGTTTGAGCAGGAAATCCACCGAGATCTCCATGACAGCGTGGTGCCCTTGTGCATTCCCACATAAGTTGGGGTCTTAGAGTAGGCACTAGTGATAGATATCTTCCTACTAGAGGGACTCTAGGAAGCCAGATCTGGCGGTGTGCATCATAGAACTGAGAAGTCTGGAGCATCTAATAGATGTCGGTCGACAGCATCTCAGTGAAGGAGATCATATCGCGCATCATGTGGCACAAGGATATTATAGAGGACAAGGGAACCCCAAGGAGTGTTGGAGATATGTTTGTGATGGGAGAGGTCACATATCATGTGACTACAAGACCAATCACATTTTGGAGCATTAGAAGATAGTTGAAAAACCATCATGGCAGGGGCATCACCGTGAACAGGGATCTCCCAGGTGAGGACATGGTGGTCCCCAGGGAGGTGAAGCAGGTAGAGGAGTAGGAGAAACTATAGGTAGTGGACGACGCTATGATATCCTTCCACCACCACCACCATGTGACCCATATCAGGCACAAGAAGATATCGGTTGGGTTCACTGAAAGTTACATGCCTTGGAGGCTTATGACCTCACAGCACACAAGATAATTATATGTACAATTTGTGTTTATTATAATTTGTTGTTAGTATTATAAGACACATGTGTCTGTAATTTGTTTATCTCTATACTGGTTATGAGAGATATTGATCTTCTAGTCGAGGATTAACCCAATAACTTTAACATGAGGTTCTTTCATGGAACTCTTCATCTATATCTTTTATCTACCGACAGTGCAATCTATCACTTAATGGATAGAGGTTCACGTAGGACCTTTTGATAATCGTAATGGAACCATATGACATAATATTTCATATAGATTGGTTTTCTAAGGTTCAATCCCATATTTACTGTCAAAAAAGACAAGTCATAAGCCTAAACACTAATGCGATGAGATTTTACTTTCTGGGTGAGAGAGATCTCAAGGATGGGTGAGTGTCTGCTGTGAGAAAGAGGATACATCCCATCACCAATCAGTAGGAAATTATATCCCTCTGTATGATGAGATCACCAAGTATATATATTTCTTCAGTCAAGTAGGATTATATGGATGTATTCCCTAAGTATTTAATAGGACTACCTCTGAGGCGGGAGAAGAATATTTGTATTAATTTTTATCACAATACTGCTCTGATATCTTTTATAGAATATCAGATGGCCCCTAACGAGCATCATGAGATTTGGTTATAGTTGTAGGGCCTCAATATAAGTGTTTCATTAGGCCTAATGTGTCCTCTTATGCATCTCCAGTGTTGTTTGTGAAGAAGGAATATGGGAGATTGTATCTTTGAATGGATTATCATCACCTAAACTATACCATAATAAATAATAAGTAACTCTTGTTGTGGATTGAAAAAATATTTTACCAATTGGGAGGTGTCTAATGGTTCTCAAAGATCTATCTTTGTTTTGGATACCACCAATTGAGGATTCACAAGGCTGATATTTTGATTCTAGTATTCTGATGTCACTACAGCCACTATGAGTTCTTGATGATTCTCATTAGTGTGATGAATACCTCTACTGTGTTTATGGAATTGATGAAACAGTTCTTCCGTCCATAGTTTGATCATTAAATCATTGTCTTCATCGATGAAATACTCATATAATCTACATCAGATTAAGATTATGTAGATAACATAAGGATGTTTCTAGAATTTCTTTGAGAGAACCAACTTTACGGTAATCTCTTGAAGTTGCAGTTCTTGATTCACAAGGTTCACTTTATGGATTATATCATTTTTTGGCATGGACTGGACATGGAACTGGAAAATATTGATACAGTGCTTTATTATTATCCACCCAATAGTTTGTTAGATGTGTAGAGTGTTCTTAGCTTGGAAGGGTACTAGAGGAGGTTTGTGGTAGACCTATATAGTATTAAAACCACTTTCACTGCACTGATGAAGAAAGGAAGTATATTTACCTAGACTGAGCTATGATAGAGTGTCTTTAATGAGTTAAGAGTGAGGCTGATGATTTATCTTGTGTTGATACTACCATAGGATATCACTTAATACATAGTGTTTTATGGTGAATTCAAAGGTGGTCCCATTTGTGTCTTGATATAGTAGTAGGCAGTTATCAATATGGGTTGACATGGTTGAGACCCCAAAAATAGAACTATAAAACATATTACCTAGAGCTAGAAGTTGTAGTCTTCAACCTGAGGATGTGGATACACTATCTTATGGGAGAGAGATTTTTTGTTTACATGGACCATCAGAGTCTCGGGGGTGTCTTTACGCATCGATACTTGAACCTAATACAATGGCACTGGTTTGATTTCTTGATGGAATATAACTTTGAAATAGTCTATGCAATGTAGAAAGGCTAAATGGTATTTGAATCCTTTGGCAGGAAGTCCCACGCTCACTTGGTGCTGGATGTGTCTAAGTAATTATCTTCCTTGAAACTGACCCTAGTGAAGTAGGAGGGTAAAACTTTTCTACAATCAATGGGGTTGATTCCTCTATTTCTCAAGCATGTGAGAGATTCCCAACCCGTAGAAATAAACTGTTAGGTATTCCATGACCATATATTCTTTGGGGATTCACTATATGGATATTTTTAAGGATGAAATCATTTCATCTTTTTCCAGGGATTAATAGTGGTTCCATTCACGATGCAAGAGGAGGTGATGTGAGTGTTCCACAATTATTCTTTGGTTGTATATTCCAATGTGGGGAAGATGTATAGGGACCTTTATCAGCTATTTTGGTGGTATTCTATTAGATATAAAATTGTTGATTTCATCTCCTGAGGCCACACTTGTCAGCAAGTGAAGGTTGAGAAATAGGTTTTGGTAGGTCTGTTGCTTCCCCTTGAGTCCCCAAGTGGAAGTGGGAAAACAGATCCATGGACTTCATGGTAGGGATTCCAAATACTGTGAAGGCCCATGATACCATCTGGGTGATAGTTGACTGACCCACAATGTCATCACACTTCTTTTCTATCATGGAGTAGATTTTGGTGGAGATTTTTGGGAAGTTATACATACGGGAGATCATTTTCCTTCAAGGGGTGCCCTAGATGATTGTCTCTGAATATGGTGTGTGGTTCACATCACATATTTGTAAAGACCGATTAGAGGAATTTGGGACACAAATGAGGATAAGTACATCATTTCACCCCTAGGCTGATGGGCATACTGAGTTCACTATCCAGGTATTAGAGAATATGTTGAGGGATTGAGTGTTAGACTTCGGCCAGAGCTAGAAAGATCACATACCCTTGGTATAGTTTTTTTACAACAACAGTCGCCACTCTACTATTGGTATGAGACCCTTTGAGGCCCTATATGGGAAACCCTATAGGTCACCTTTTTCCTATATATAGATTGTTGAGGCATCTCTTGTGGGCCCATAGTTGGTGTAGGCGATGATGGAGAAGGTCCATGTCATCTGTGAGCTAATGAGGATGGCCTAGATCAGACAAAAATCATACACAAATCACCATCATAGGCCCTAGTAGTTTTAGTGGGGAGGCCACATTTTCCTCATATTCCCCCACATGATGAGGCTTTCAGAGGCTCAGCTGTAGTGGTAACCTATCCCTAATGATCGTTGGGCCATTCAAGATTGTACAGAGGGTTGGTGAGGTTGATTATTATCTCACCCTACCCCCACAGCTGTAGTGGGTGCATGAAGTCTTTCGCCCATTAGAGCTGGTGAGATACATGAATGACTCCACACACATCAATGAATGGGTCAATAAATCCATCAAGGTTAGAGATACTTTTTCGGATTCCTTTATTTTGATCGAGGATCGACATGATAGGACCCTACTTAGATAGATCATCCCCTTGATTTTTGTGTTTTGGAAGCACAAGAATGTGCAGGAGAGTGTGTGAGAGAAATAGATCCAGATGAGGGTTCAGTATCCAAATATTTTTACATTGTTTTTTAGGGATGAAAATATTGAATGAGGGAATGATGTAGAGACCCAATTTTTTCCTTGTGAGACTTTCAAATTTTTTTATAAATATTTTGAATGGAATTTGTTGAGACGAAGTACAATTTTGAGGCCTATTTTCTCCAGAATTAATTTTATAAAAAAAGTATATATTTTATATTATATGCATGATGTTTCTTAAATAAAATGGAATTACTCTTAAACAAAATCTCGAATCAGAAATACAAGACCATAGTTGAGTTTGGAACATGGTGTTTACAATAGGTGCAACCTAAAATAGGTTGGCATCGTGAATTCAGATAAGCTGGTCATTGGTTGTAATTTTAGTGGATTAATTAAATTATTAATTAAATTATTTTATTAAAATAATGAAACTGATTAAATCTATTAGTATTATTTTTTATATATTTTCCTAGGTTTATTTGTATTAACCCTGGGAGGATTCAATAGTCTTCTCCCTCCTTCTGTTGGCTAATCACATCAGACGAAGACAAATATGTGGATCAGGGGAGATTATGATGTAGTGAATGAAATGACTTCCATAAATTTTTTAAAAGAACATTATTCTATCAAGAAAAAACCAATATCCAGGTAGGAATCATCAATTCATGGTTTATTCTATTTTTATTAAACTAATTCAGAAATATCATCTTCTTACCTTTGATATGTGCCAATTGTGGCCTTTGCATGCGCCAATGAATTGGAATTTAATTGGTTATTCTTAATTTCTAACTGATATCTCCCAACTGTGTTCATTGGCCAACAACGTTTTTCCAACGATTGATAAAACTTTGTTGATTATGCATTTCTCTCATAATTTCTTCACATTCTTCACTAAATGGACCATGCGGTCTCGATTCCACAATGTTGAGTAATACCAAGTCTGATCGGACCACCAAAATCTAAATGAATCTGCATGAGAGAGATGGATTGAAAAATTATGGATGATAGTTGAGGGATTTAAAGTTTTCATGATTTTTTTGATAATAAAAACTCAAATCTTCAATGCTGGAAGAGCCAAAGGCATGTGGTCCATACAGTGAACCCCCATGACTTAAAAGAACTAATTAATGGACATTGAATAGTTGGAAATGATGAATAGAGACTAGATCCACCGATTTCGGGTGATAGACATGCTCGATTCAAAGTGGTGAAGTTTGGTCCAGAGTATGGAGTGCATATTTGGATTTCTGTGAAAAACAAAAATACATGTCATGTCTCATGATGAACACACAGTGTGTAGCCCCTAATCTGTGGTAGCTAGATGTTTGAAAAAATATAAGGATGCAATAGTGTGTATCCCACTTACATGACACGTACCCCTTTCTTGGATGGTCAAGACATGTAGCAGAGAACATGGGTAGGACCCTGTGAGAGAAGACATGGTCATAGGCATGATGTGTACTAGATTACAAGGGAGTGACTAGAAACATGTCCATGTATCGAGGTACACGGGAATGAACAGGAGGACACTGCCCAATATGGGGTAGCTTGGACACACCCTATAGTCCACCTATATGGAATGTACTTCCACATGGACTAAGAGTTGTGTACTGGACAAGTACATGTTCATGCAGTGGGGTAGAACCACACACTATGCAGGTCCCCTACACGTCATGTACCCCTTGGTTCCTTTTAATAAATCTTTAATCTCTCATATATTCTTCATTTGGACTCATATTTTGGCCTGCTAGTAGCCTATCCTGAGTATTTTTTCATTTATAACATGATGGTTCTATCCATTATAGATTTTTGGGTATGATGAGAGATTTTTGAGGGATGGTTATTATTTAGGTAAAAATCAATGATGGTAGTGATCACACAGAACCATTAGAGACTTTTAGAGTGGAACCCTCCAGCTGGGCTAGGAATGAGACCTTTATCAACCATTAGACCGAAACCCTCTAGCTAGGTTGGGAATGGGTCTTCTATTGACTATTAGAGTGGAACCCTCCTTTGGATTTAAGGCATGGGGACTCTAGTATAACAATGTGTAACCCTATTGTGGTATAGGTCATGGGTTTTATATCTACCTATCGGAGTGGAACCCTCTTATTGGAATAGGGAATTGGTCCTCAATACTTTAGAGTGGAACCCTCCAGCTGGGCTAGGTATGGGTCCTCTATTGACTACTAGAGTGGAACCCTCCGGTGGAGTTAAGGCATCGGTCCTCTAAAAATATGAGTGCAACCCTCCTACTCAGTAGGGCATGGGTCCTCAATAGACCATTAGAGTGGAACCCTCCTAATAGGAAGGGAATGGTTCATCTATCGACTATAAGTGTGAAACTCTCCTATTGGAATAGGGTATGGTTTTTCTATCTATCTACTGAGTAAAACCCTTCTGTTGTACTAGGGAATGAATACTCTACATATGGATTTATTCCCCTTGATTTTGAAACATAGTAACAAGGCATGTCTTGAATTGTATGACTTTTCTGGGAAGACGTGCTAGATTTTTGGCATCATTGATGGACTTCGGGAACTATTGGAGACTCTTTTATTGGGCTAGGTTGTGACATGGAGATCTCTTTACCCTCTCATTTGGGATTCTTTTTATTGATAATTTTTGTATATATATATCATTTTCTTTTTATTTGGTTATTGTCCTTCCATGGGTTGTGAATACATGTGGGATATTCCACATGCTTTTTGTGTTTAGATTCATGTGGTTATACGGGTGGAAAAGACTCGATGTGTAGTCTATCTACACATCGTGCTTATACCATTGTGCTTGGATAATGTTACTCACTCTCTTTATTTGGTTTGAGTTACATTTTTTTTTATTATCTATTGTCTTTCTATTCAACTTTTGTCTCTTATTTCTCCCCCTCTCAGCTTTCGGGGCATCCAACTGGGTATGTATATAATCACCCCTACATGGGATTTTCCCACATGTGTCATGTCTTATACAGATGAAAGATAGGTCATTGGTAAATTTCCAAGATCTTAGGGATACTTGGTGCTTTTGACTTCATATGGTGTTCATAGCTTACAGATCTGAAGTTAGGCTCTCTCAGCGGTTTACTTTCCAATTTTTTCAGGTTGGGACATCTTTCTGGTTTGGAATGTATTTTTCCCCTTTACTTTTCAGTTTTCACTATCATAATCTTGTACACCCTAGAGGTTTTTCATAATTGGTTTACATTCTATTTATTATGTATTTTTTCTATTTTCTTCCTCTACACTTCGTCATTGTGATGGGTTTTTGTAGGTACTTAAGAAAATTCATCCCCATGTTAGTTATGCTTTGGTTTTGGTCACCAACCCCTGGCCTATAGAGGTGGACTTGGAGATTTGTGGCTCAAGCTCTGGTTAGGGTTTGTTTATGACACACACCCTTGGACTAGAACTTCATGTCCAAGTGTGTACTAGACTTCCCTTCAATACGCAACTTGTTTTTGATATCTTATATATACCAATAACCCATCGCCAATAGCAACTCCCTCACCTTACTCTCCTACAATATGGTTCCCACTTCATGATACCAACAAATAATAAAATATAAAATTATATTAAGATGACGTTATAATATGATGATCTTCCCAAATCCCCTCCAGATCGCTACCATCTAGTCACTTTCAAAGAATAGTTACTCGGAAGATTCCTCCTTGGAATTCTGGTAGCACCAACTTTTAAACACCAAGTTGATCCCTCTCCTTCTAACCACCTAGTCTATAGGAAAAATTAGATTCTTGTGTTTTCATATGATAATTATATACTTATCATAGTGATTGTGTATTTCTATGGGTCTCTCTTATTTATTTATTTTACACATTATTCAACCTCAATCATATTATTTTCCTATATGTAAGATAGGATTGAGGATTTATTAAGGAATGATTGAGGGTCCTTAGTCACTATAAGAAGGTTAAAATAGTTCCATAATGATCATTATTGGAACTATCTAGACAAACACACCAGAAGAGAGTGAGTGGTCATTGTTCTAGAGACACTTATTGAGTTATTTAGGGGAGTTAGTTTATTTATGAGGTTTTATAATAGAGTATATTGGAGAATTATCAAAGTTCAATTCAATCTTGTTTCTATTTTATTTTTTCTCTATTAAATATCTTTCACACATGAAAATTTTCTTCTATTTTCCCCTCATTATTTTATTATTTTTAATGTAAATAAAAATATAGTTAATATTTTTTGAAGAACATGAACGAGTAACTATTTTCTCAGTAGAATAACCTATGGTCAGCTACCCTAGATATATTTTAGGTTTTTTATAAATTTTTTATTGATCGTGATTCTTGTGATAGACATACATAAGACCCCATAATAGGAATTCCCAATTTTATAAAGATTTTATACGTAGGTGATATTATTTATTATGGTTTCATTTTATCTTATCTATTAGCACATGATTTCATTGGAATTGTAGATAAATATTTTCCTTTGATGATGGGATGGTTAGATTGGGTTGAGATTCAATGTGGTTTTTCTATTAACATATGTTCATAATAAACATGGAATGTACATTGGAATGAGATTGATCCTAGGAATATTACCCGGAATGATTATATTAAATTGTATGTTCTAGTGAGGCATTGTTTGGGTGAAATTTTTAAAACTAATATTTATGATAATTATTATGTTATTGATGAGTGATTGGTATATTTAGTTCTTATATGAGTTTCCTTTTGATTTTTACTCCTTAGATAAGGTGATATATAGTCCCTTAATGTTTTCATTATCAAATAAAGTGGGATTTAAGTAAATCATCCCTAGTGTTTTAAAGATACGAGATATAGATCTAGTGATGAGATTAGAGAATGAGATGGTTCTACTTGAATAGTTTTGATTGGATGATGGTACGTTTCCTTCTCAGTGATCTTGGATTATTCTATATAAGAGAGAGTGATTGGGAATGTATTCAGTGAGTTATTGAGTTTCATGCAACATTTCTCTGGATCAATATATAACTCTTTTGGAGGTGATGACTGGGATGTCCATTAGTTCAAGAATTATCTTGAGTATACTGAATAATATTAATTTTTAAGTAATATTCACTATTTGATTCTTCTAATTTGGATATGACCATATATATATTTTATATTCCTTGTGGGTATCCCTACATAGAGTGGTGATTGATTAGGTTTTGAGTAAGATGGTGGTAAACACTTGGGAGGTGATTTATGACTACATGAGATATATTTAACCCATATATTCTCAATTTACCACATAAGGTAAGACTATGTACTTAGAATAAACAATTTTTCTATTTTTTATTTTGATGTGTGATATGAGGGATTAGAATGTAACCTATACTTGTTCCATAAAAAACAAATGATGAATTTCGATATAGGGGTTGAGCTATAGGTACACTATGGGTAGTATATAAGACACTCTTGGTGATGATTGATGAGTTGAGATGGTCTATTTCATGAGATATGAGATGTTATTTCATACTATTATGACACGTTATTTAGTTTTCCCATTTTTTCATCATGTGATTTCTGGTATGATGTTATTTGATACTTTGATACCATTTTTATTAACCTTTTCATTTTTTATTTTTGTTATAAATTATATGGTGGTTTGTAAATATTTGTTTCCCAATTTTTGTATTCATTATGTCATCATTATTTCCAATGATATTTCATTTTTTTGTTTACATACTGGTATTTAGATTATCGATGGGTAAAGTGGTTCTTTGATGATTTAATCCTTATGGATATTAATGAGACCACTAGATGATTACAACTAATTAAATGAGTGTGACATAGGGTGTAACTCTTTGGGTCATGTGGTTATATAAGTCAGTGATTACATATTGGGGGCCTAGCCTAATTAGGGTAATAGTAGCTGACTCTTCATGGTGTGTGTGTCTTCTGGACATGATGGAACACATGTATGAACATGTATAAACATTCATGGGTTATCATTGTTGGGTGGGATTCATTGTACAAATAGTGACCCTAGCCTTTTACCTATAACATTAATTGATTTTAATCATAAATATACAGCAGAGTACAAGCCATGGATCGTGAAGTCTAGTGTTTTTTAAAACTAAGTATTTAAAACATAAATCATGGGGATAAAAATCATTATTTAATCTCTATAATGAGATCCTAACTTCCTTTATGCTCATACATCTTCATAGGATATCCTAGGGAAACACATGAACAAAGGTATGATCTAAAAATCCCAGTAAGGGAATGAACATAAGAATAAAGCTTAAGCACATGAGTTTGGAGGCATTAAATAATGATATAAAAATCATGGAACATATGTAATAAAAACATATAAACATATGATCATATAAATATTCAATTATATAAATGTGTTAGAAACATAAAACATGTATTTAGTATAAGTCAAGGCTAACCTCCAATCTTGTTACCCATAGTATTACGGGTCAAGGCTAACTAACAATCCCATTTCACATCGCATCTAATGAGACTTAAATTTACCCATTACATTTTAGCACTATCTGGGTGAACCCATATCATCATTTTTATAAATATTATTTCCACATGAATAATCATACACAATCAACCATACATAAACAGAAGGGTACCCATGGAAATAATTTGGTACCACAATCATGACATAAAGCATAACCAATGGGAGTATCCTGAAATTGTCCATGAAATAAAGGGATTAGAACATATGTGGACGTTAATAAGGTAAAATAGTCATATAACATGGTATGTTATGTCAAACATAAGTGAAATCATATAAGAAATGTTTTTGGGAAACATTAGCATTAAAACATTTTTGTGTGGTTTTAAAGAAAATACTAAAGATATTTTAAAATAGAAAAGAGGAAAATATTTTATATAAAACAATAATTGAACCAAGAATGTTTTAATAATAAAAGTACTGATTCTATAAATAAAATGGTGGCTTAAAATAAAGGATATACTTCACTTGAAATTGGGTATGAATTCAGGATGTTCTCTAAAAATATGGTTGCTTATCGAGATGAATTAAGGAGGGAATCTCTTAATACAAGTATATCCCCAAAATAGAATGAGGGATAGATCTTGAAACGTGTGTTTGGATCATATAAACAGAATTTTTAATTTTTTAATTAAAGTAAAAGACAAATTTTTTGGGTAGAAAGAGATATAGAACAACCTAAAGGAATAAAGGCGGTTGGGGTAGAATCCCTTACCATAAGTCTGATGGTGTTATCCACATGATATTAATGACTAGAATAATCAGATTAAGATCATTAATTAATAATTACATAACTTATTCTAAATGAAATTTTTTATTAAAACCTATTTTAGTTCATTCATAACCTTTTGATTGGTTACGAGGTTCAATTTCATTGTTCGGGTCTGTTTGTTTCCTCAGTTCTAATGATCAGTTAACTTATATTCATGTTTGAAGAATCATGTAAAATGGGGATGAGTATCCATAATTAGAGTTATATTTTATTAGTAAAAAATATAGTAGGTTAAATTATTGTAAATTCCATTTGGTTTCTTGGCATGAATATGAATCATTATATAAATTATTTAATGACAACTATTTGGGTTAATTGGTGGTTTTTGACCACAATGAACATGTTTTATTTTATAGAACAAAACCATGTGTAAAAAAGGATTTAAGAACCATAGATAAGATATAATACATATGTTATGGTATGGTTCAACCATGAAAATAATTTCATGACTAGAATTAAAGACAATAACAGAAATTGAAAACCCATCATCCTTGAATGTGGTAAATTAGCACATCTTAGTTGGTATTTTCAATTTAGTATATATAAAAAACGAAAGGAGAGATGATGAATAATTGTTATTTTATCATGAAAAAAATATTTTACATGTAAGTTTATGGATTCATCAAAACATTTAGATAAAAGGAGATGAGTAAATAAAAAGAAAAGAGATGAACCTGAAATTGAAAGAAAAGTTTAGAGACCCCTTATGAAAATTCAGCATCCTAACGACGTCACTTAGAATTACATACAACGAATTGATGAGGGAAAAAGGGTATCCCATAATATTTAAAAAAAAGGACAGTAACAGTTATACATAATATCAAACCCCAACATATGAGAATGGAAATTCAAAGAGATAACATGAAAGAAGTTTTGACAAAAAGGGGAGGGTGAAATGTTCCCTTACCATGTATAGTAGCTCCTATAACCTGAAGGATGGGACCTTAGGTCTTGAAGACACTTTGAGAGGGATACTAGGGAGGTAAAAACACAATATATTTGAGGATGAGAGATTTTTAATTAATTAAAACTAATGGATGAATGGGTATTTATAGTAAAAGAGAGATAATTTTTATTAATTTAAAAAGTCACCTCATTAGTGGTTTTTGTAAAACCATGGGCTTCCACATTGTTGTTTCCCATGGTATTAGCTACTTGGGACACCTAATATCTTATTGTACTATACACAAGTCGACCTGAATTTTTATTAATTATTACATCATTATGATGTCATCAAATATACCAAAAACTCAAAACTGCATTTTCACTATTCACAAAAAATCATGTATTTTAGAAAAATACCAAAAAATAACCCTAACAATATTATAACATGTAGAATTCAAAAATGAAATCAATTTTTGAAAAATATTTTTATAATTATTTTTAATTTATTTTTTAAATAAAACCATAATTTATTCAACAAAATCTACAATAAAACTGTAACTCATTTTATAACACCTTGAAAAATTAATCAAGGTCCCATAAAATTATCTTATAAACATAAGACAAAAAAGTAACAATTTATGATAAAATTTTATGAAAATAAATTTCAATTTTAAATTATTAAATTAAAAATAAAATTGTATATTAAATATATTTGACATACAAGAATACTAATTCTTATACTATGATTGTTTTTCACTTTTAAGATGTATAAATTGTATTTGTACATTCGTGGGTGAAGTTTCTTTTATTTTGGCTGATTTTCTATTCATTACAATTCATAAAGTTATGAAAATATTCATAAGGGTATGTTACTATTCGTCAAAAATTATTTTTGTCTTATCAGACTCCAAATCACTTACTAATCACAGTTGTAGATGATTATTTTTCAAAATTAAAAACACACAAAGGACAAACATATTTTTAAAGGTCACATAGTACTTAGTAGTTCGTTGTGTTCTGAATCCATGTTATTATATAACATAATTATAATAAGGTATTCCATTTAAAAATTTGGGTCATTACATTCTTCCCCCCATAAGAAATTTTACCCTCAAAATTTCAGTTTACATTCTAGGACAAAAACATATGCGGGTACTTTTCCTTCATTGAATCCTCTAGTTCCCATGTTGTCTCTTTGTACTTATGGTTCCGCCATAGTACCATGACTAGGTGAGTAGTCTTCTTACATAGAACATTATCTCTATGATCCAATATCTTCACTGGATTCTCCTTATAAGAAATATCATCCTCCAACTATACCACTTCTGAAGAGAGTACATGTGAAGGGTCTAGTATGTACTTCTTTAAGAGGGATACCTAAAATACATCATGTAATTTTGGCATTGTAGGTGAAAGTTCCAATCGATAGGCCATATCTCCAACTAGATCAATGATCACGATGGGGAGGATATACCTGGGACTTCACTTCCATTTCTTTCCAAACCTCATGACCTTCTTCCATGAAGATATGTGTAGAAATACCATGTATCCCACTTTGAACTCAAGGTCTTATCAATGATTGTCTGTATATCTCTTTTGTAGACTTTAGGCTACCTTGATCTGTTTCTAAATGTTTTTCACCTTATCCACCATTTCTTCAACCATTTCATGTCCTAGCATCTTACACTCATTGACTTCATTCCAACAGGCTGGTGTTCTACACCTTTTCCCATAAAGGGCTTCATATGGTGACATTCAGATGCTCAGGTGGAAACTATTGTTGTAAGAGAATTCAACCAATGGAAGATGTAGAGGCCCGAAGCCTGACGTACATGGACATTACATTACATTTGCAGAATACTTAGTACATAACAAAAAACACACACACAAGGATCATAATAGTTTAGTGTCTTTGGAAACTCGGAACGTAATCTTCTAATCGTGGTGAAAGATCTTAAATATCTCCCATAAACATCTTCCTTTTTATACCTAAAACCGTTATTTATATCCTAGGGAAAAGAAAACATGAAAGGGTGATCTCAAATGCTCAGTAAGGGTAAACAAAAGAAATATCAATCACATCGTATACACAAGCACATAACTTTTGGGATTCTTAACCTGCAAAAGAGATCATAATTTCATAACATGGGACAATTCATGGCAGTGAAATGTAATCACAATAATAATAACATAAAACATGAAACTTTTGTGTCATACACACATAATCATAGAGAATCATTTCTTATTAGTCAAGACTCATTTCCAAGACTATCTTAGTGGACAAAGTCCCTTTCTGAACCGAGTCACCCTCGTTTCAGTCCTGTTTCACTGAACCGGTATAACCTACCATTCCAGCCATGTCTATATCATGAGATATAAAATCTTTACCCAATGCATTGGAGGGAGATATAGGTCCCACCCATCTCATAATGATACCATTCTTATATGTACCACAAAATAATAAATCATACATCATTGCATAACTCATGTAATACAAATGGGAATCTTAAACATCATGACATCATAAAACAATTCATACAAGATAAAGGAATTCATAAAAATAATTCCATCACAACATGATCAAATCAATGTAATAATAGGGATAAAAACAGAACACTATTATCTTAGATGGAAAATAATTTTGATAAAACACTTGAACTCCATTCTTGAGGAAAATATCCTTTCTTCTTCAAAAACATTTTTCCATTCTTAACATGTCATATGAATTTAAAATAAAATAAGTTGATTAAAAATAAACTTGAAAACTTGTAAAGTAAGCTTCTTGGAAATAATGTTTTAAAAATCCATTAATGCCATATAAGTTAAAAAAACATTCTTCGTACTTTTGTCAGAAAAGTCAAAAAGTACCTCGTACGAAAAACGACAAAAGATTCCTTTCATATCCTTTACTAAAAACTCATCAAAGGGTAATATTGGATTTAAACAATTGTATGTGGATGTAAATAATATTACATATTGAGGAAACATGGATGTGGATAATAAAATACACCCCAGTAAATTTCAAAGTATAAACAATCTCGGATAAAAATGAGATTGTGATATTTCCCTTACCTTAGGTCCGACTTGCTTTGTACGTGTCCGAACCTCCTGTATAATGATTTAAATAATTTTATTGACTTATTCCATAATCATATTCACTGTTATTATATCATATATGGTCCACTTATGACTTTATATTACCCGTTCTTTTGTAATTTCTTGTTAAAGTAGCGTTTTGGGTAAAATTGTTTCATTTGTCGTCCTTATTTTGACTTGTAATTATTGATATGATTAATTAGATCATGATTACTTAATTCCATAATATAAAACATGATTTATATATATATATTCAGAATATACATATATAATAAATCAGTAAATGGAAAGAAATACACCGTTCATGGAGACGGTAGTCCGTACGTACGCATGAACGCTGTTTTTGTTTCCTTATTGAATTGAATGGAATTAAGTAGATGACATACATATAAATATAAATAATTACAGTATCATTATTAGGTCATATATTTTATTAGTACTTATTATATAAACTTTATAATCCTTCAGGAATGGTTAATCATTGAGAATGAATCTCATCGCGTCGTGGAGACGGTAGTCCGT
Source organism: Viscum album (assembly GCA_963277665.1). Classification (NCBI taxonomy): domain Eukaryota; kingdom Viridiplantae; phylum Streptophyta; class Magnoliopsida; order Santalales; family Viscaceae; genus Viscum; species Viscum album. The sequence continues at coordinate 1,747,304,615 of OY728140.1, forward strand.
ACGTACGCACGAGCGATGATATCGTTCCCATGGTCGTGGAATTATGTTGAAGTGTATGTATACTATTTCAGTATCAATATAACTTTATAATAATCATATATAGTTACTCATTAAACCTTTATACCCATCCAATTAAGGTGGTGACGGAAAATAGATTACACCACGGCGTGGAGACGGTATTCCGTACGTACGCACGCGCGGTGATTTCCTTTTTCCGTAGGATGGATAGAAGGTTAATTAGAGTTGTTTCATATTTATAATAAAATATCAGTATATATTAAATACTTATGTTATTACTTTATCATGAAACAACTAAAGAAGAAGAAGTTGAAGAAGAAAGAAATTGAAAAAGATCGGTAATGGATATTACCTCTTTTTGACGCGCCTTTTCTTAACCTCCAGTTAAAGAACTAAGGATGGTCATTGAGGAAGACCAGGACCTCTAGGATGATACTGGGGAAGTGGATAAGGGATTTTGGCAGGGTTTGGCCGAGCTTGAAGGCTCAAAGTTGTGTGAGGAAAAGAGGGAGGAGGTGCCCTTTTATAAGGGAGGAGAAGGGCACCTTTGGAATAACTAAAAATATTATTTTATTATAAAGTCAAGTTCAGTTTTAAATAGCTCCAAATTGATTTATTTCGAGGATAAGGTGGTTATGGGTCTAAATCCTCTCATACAATAGGATTTAGACAATTTTAGGTTATTATTTTAACCTTAACAATTAGATTTAACTCTAAGTTAAATAATTTATCTTTTACTGTGTCTTTTTGTTTTTATACACTATATGGTTAATAAACTTACTATATGAAGCCAAAAGAACCCCAAGTTGTTTATTATTAATATATATATCCTTATATAAGTCATTTGGCCGAACCTTAGATTTTTAGGAATTAAATAACAATTACAAATATAATATTTTTTTAAAAAACTAATTTATGTCAATTTTGACACTATTTGGTACATGATTTTTATGAAATTTATAACAGAATGATAAGTTCAAACCATGTTACTTAAATCAACAATAACATATCATATTAACCTATAAAATTAGTTTAAGTCATAAAAAGTCTCAAATTACATTTATTTGGGCATTTATAACATCAATTATGTTAATATTTTCTTAAAAAGGTAATTACTGCATCATCGTTGTGTCATAAATAAATTAAATTATTTAAAGTATAAAAATTAAAAATAAAATACCATTATGTAGGAAGTATTTTTAGAATTCTAATTAATATTTATAGTCGAAATTATATTCTTTATATCCCTATATTAAAAATGTTTTAGTAAATAAACTTTGATTTTAACTCTTTTAACTCTTCATTGAATTAAATAATAATAAATGTCCTAATCTAATCCAAGTGGGCCTAAATGATAATATTTTACACTTAAGGTTGTTTTTGGTCGGGATACATTTGTCCAATAGGATTAGGACATGTGTTAGGGTAAAATTAATATCATTTTTACCCTTAATTACCCAATTTACTTTTAACCGTGGTAAATAAAAGTAAAAAAGCTACTATTCACCAAAAATTATTTTCATCACATTGAACCACATTTTACTTACTGACATCAACCTTGTCTCTCGGATTTTTGAAATTCCATTCAAAGAAGTGGTAAAATTAAGATTTATGAAAATTTTAATTTTTTTAACTACCATTTAGTAGTTTTACTATTCATCAAAAATTGATGTTTTTCAGAAAAATGCCAAAATTTCACCCTAAGCTATAATTGATATTCCGAATTCAAAAATGATTTCTATTTTAAAAAATTCGCAACATATAAGTTTCATTAATTAATTTTATAATTAATTTCCGCTGTCACAACAAATAGCATGTTTTTAAGAGATAATAATTATCAAAAATTTAACACTTGTTTATGTTTGGTGTAAATGTGAAATTACATCCAATGACCAACATTGTATTGAATTGTAAAAATATATTCTAAATATACTTTAAAACAATTCAAATTAATAATTTATCACTATTAATTATTTCGATTAAAAAGTTGTTTTTAATTAAAATTTAGTAATTTTCAATATCATTACAAAATGAAAGTTTTCCAAAAAGTACCAAAATTTCACCCTAAGCTAATTTCGATATTACGAATCCAAAAATAAAGTCTATTTTGAAAAATAAAATTTAAAAAATTTCAAAAAGTGGTTATTACTATTCATAACGGCTAGTTTTAATAATATTTTAATAGCATATTGTTGTTTAGTGAAACTCATTATTGCGTACTACACACGCTATCGAGGAAGGTCGTGATTGCGTGTTATGGAAGGAAAGTCAAGGATGTGTGTTGTGAAAGCTTCTTTTGGTGTAGCATACAACACAATACATTAATGAAATTAAAAAGAATATTTTTCATAAAATTTCGGGGTGTTACATTCTACCGCCCTTAAAATGAATTTCGCCCTCGAAATTCGTCAGGGTTATAAATGGTTTACTATTCAAAAGTTTCATTAATAGAAACCCACATCTTAAAAAGGAATACCAAAACCAATCTTTAAAAACAAAAGTATGAAATGTAACGGTTACCCAAATAAACTAATCACTGGGTTTCCACATAGGTGAAAATATGGATATGGAAGAAAAATCTAACCATCATGTTCTGATAAAGAATGGTAGAGAACATGGCTATGGAAAAGCCAACAATCACAAATCCATAAATTTGTGACGATCTAAGGTACCATTTGATTAATCAGATATAAGAGCACTAGGACAACATTTTTGGTTTTCAAGATCATTTCCCTAAAGTTGAAGAGTTTGAATTAGAATAAATAATTACTTTATTTTGGTACAATCTCATTGTTGTTCGTGCCTTGAACAATTTCCACTTCATATCTTAAATAAATGAAGTTGAATTTGTTATTCGTGAAGTGTTAGCAGATCATGTGATAGAATGACGAGTCATTCCATCTGTCTCAAACAAACGGTTAGGAAAAGTTATTAAATATACATAAGTCATTATATAATGAGATTAATCATATATGGTTCCTAAAATAGACTTATACATCATATATCATACTTCTTAATATAATAAAACTAGTTTCTACTAAACAGGGACTTCCTGTAGGCCAGTGGTAGGCGATAACGGCCAGTCGTACTTCGGTTGTGGGTTCGATTCCCACAGCCTTGTCCGACGCGATGGGCTGTCGCCCGTCCTGCAGGTTGTCCTTTTTCTAAAACAATATTACTATAACATCACATAAATAATATCGAAAATCTTCTATCCTTAAACAATACCAACTTATGTCCAACATAATCCATTCTAATCTTTAGGCTTATCCATAATACTGCAGTCCACTCTCATAATATAGTGAAAACGATTAACAGATATTTAATACTGTCGTTGATCCCCATATATCATAAGATATGTCTTGTTGGTCACATTCCAAACATTCAAAGGCCTTAATCATGTATTCTCTTGAATACCCATTGAACCTTAGTGAAAACATGGATGCAGTTAAAATTTAACCAAAATCCAAAAATTCTATATACTCAAACAATGATATAACCTTCTCTTTATATCAATCATGAGCTCATGAATACAATCAAACATCTCATTATCTTATTATTCCTTCATTATGCGCATATCATCTACTTTCCAAAAAATATCTAAATATCATTTCATGGTTACTAGTACCATTAATCATACACTTTAAAAACATAGGAAAGACAATAGTGTAACAATCCTTAGATGTCTCTTTATTCCATAGTACCATGAGATTACTTATACAATATTACACTTGATAAACATGTAATCATTCCACTACCTTCTTAAACCATTGACCGAGCCTCAACAATTATTTCATCTCACATATCATTTGTAGTCTCTTCATCATCATCAACATAAATACTCCCCATATGACCATACTGATTCTCTTCATGATACTTTCCCTTAGGGAATTGGTTTGCATAATGCCCGTACATTCCACATTTAAAACATTTAACCATTGTTGATGTCGTAGCAATACCATTATCCTCATCCATGGTGTTAACTGAACCTTTTCCTTTGCACTTACTTGCTTTGTGTCCTTCTTTTCCACACCCAAAGAATCTTTCTGTTCCTTTGAAACATTCTCCTTGATGCCTCTTCCCACATTATTTACATAGGGGAAATTGAACTTTATTTCCTCTATGATAATCCTGAAACTCCATCTTTCTCTTATTAGCCGAGTCACGAAACATACCAAATTTTACTTTATTGATCATATTATGAGATTGATGATTCGGCATAATAATGATGTTTGGACTTCCAAATCCCATTTCATTTGGTTTGTCATGAAGAATATCATTCCATTGTCCATCATGTCCTCCATTATCGTGAATCATATTGTTTCCAGCCATTTTCTAAAACCCAAAAAGAATAGTGTGAGAGGAAAAAATCATGCTAGGGAAAACAACATAATAAAGGGGGAGTATCCTCAATATCTAACTTCTTAGGTTAAATTCTATGATCGTTAGCGTAGTTCTAGTACTATAACCTATACGTATACTTAACCTTAGGGATATCCCTAGACATACCTTAGAAATATCTCTAGGGATCTCACTAACGTTTTCGCATCCTAGTTTCCAAAGGTTGACTAAACCTTTCCTCTGATACCAACTGTAGAGGCCCGAAGCCTGACGTACATGGACATTACATTACATTTGTGGAATACTTAGTACATAACAAAAAACACACACAAAAGGATCGTAATAGTTTAGTGTCTTTGGAAACTCAGAACGTAATTTTCTAATCGTGGTGAAAGATCTCCAATATCTCCCATAAAGATCTTCCTTTTTATACCTAAAACCTTTCTTTATATCCTGGGGAAAAGAAAACATGAAAGGGTGAGCTCAAATGCTCAGTAAGGGTAAATAAAAGAAATATCAATCACATCGTATACACAAGAACATAACTTTTTGAAATCTTAACCTGCAAAAGAGATCATAATTTCATAACATGGGATAAATCATGGCAGTGAAATGTAATCACAATAATCATAACTTAAAACATGAAACTTTTGTGGCATACACACATAATCATAGAGAATAATTTCTTATTAGTCAAGACTCATTTCCAAGACTATCTTAGTGGACAAAGTCCCTTTCTGAACCGAGTCACCCTCGTTTCAGTCCTGTTTCACTGAACCGGTGTAACCTACCATTCCATCCATGTCTATCTCATGAGATATAAAATCTTTACCCAATTAGTTGGAGGGAGATATAGGTCCCACCCATCTCATAATGATACCATTCTTATGTGTGCCACAAAATCATAAATCATACATCATTGCATAACTCATGTAATACAAATGGGAATCTTAAACATCATGACATCATAAAACAATTCATACAAGATAAAGGAATTCATAAAAATAATTCCATCACAACATGATCAAATCAATGTAATAATAGGGATAAAAACAGAACCCTTTATTATCTTAGATGGAAAATAATTTTGATAAAACACTTGAACTCCATTCTTGAGGAAAATATCCTTTCTTCTTCAAAAACATTTTTCCTTTCTTAACATGTCATATGACTTTAAAATAAAATAATTTGATTAAAAATAAACTTGAAAACTTGTAAAGGAAGCTTCTTGGAAATAATTTTTTAAAAATCCATTCATGCCGTATAAGTTAAAAAAACATTCTTCGTACTTTTGTCGGAAAAGTCAAAAAGTACCTCGTACGAAAAACGACAAAAGATTCCTTTCATATCCTTTACTAAAAACTCACCGAATGGTAAAATTGGATTTAAAAAATTGTAGGTGGATGGAATTAATATTAAATATTGAGGAAACATGGATGTCGATAATAAGATACACCCAAGTAAATTTCAAAGTATAAACAATCTCGGATAAAAATGAGATTGTGATATTTCCCTTACCTTAGGTCCGACTTGCTTTGTACGTGTCCGAACCTCCTGTATAATGATTTAAATCATGTTATTGACTTATTCCAGAATCATATTCATTGTTATTATATCATATATGGTCCACTTATGACTTTATATTACCCGTTCTTTTGTAAATTCGTGTTAAAGTAGCGTTTTGGGTAAAATTGTTTCATTTGTCGTCCGTATTTTGACTTGTAATTAGTGATATGATTAATTAGATCATGATTAATTAATTACAGAATATAAAACATGATTTATATATATATATTCAGAATATAAATATATAATAAATCAGTAAATTGAAAGAAATACACCGTTCATGGAGACGGTAGTTCGTACGTACGCATGAACGCTGTTTTCGTTTCCTTATTTAATTGAATGGAATTAAGTAGATGACATACATATAAATATAAAAAATTCCAGTATCATTATTAGGTCATATATTTCATTATTACTTATTATATATACTTTATAATCATTCATGAATGGTTAATCATTGGGAATGAATCTCATCGCGTCGTGGAGACGGTAGTCCGTACGTACGCACGAGCGATGATATCGTTCCCATGGTCGTGGAATTGTGTTGAAGTGTATGTATACTATTTTAGTATCAATATAACTTTATAATAATCATATATAGTTACTCATTACACCTTTATACCCATCCAATTAAGGTGGTGACGGAAAATAGATTACACCACGGCGTGGAGACGGTATTTCGTACGTACGCACGCGTGGTGATTTCCTTTTTCCGTAGGATGGATAGAAGGTTAATTAGAGTTGTTTCATATTTATAATAACATATCAGTATATAATAAATAATGATGTTATTACTTTATCATGAAACAACTAATGAAAAAGAAGTTGAAGAAGAAAGAAATTGAAAAAGATCGGTAATGGATATTACCTCTTTTTGACGCGCCTTTTCTTAACCTCCACTTAAAGAACTATGGATGGTCTTTGAAGAAGACCAGGACCTCTAAGATGATACTAGGAAAGTGGAGAAGAGATTTTGGTAGGATTTTTCCGAGCGTGAAGGCTCAAAGTTGTGTGAGGAAGAGAGAGAGGAGGTGCCCTTTTATAAGGGAGGAGAGGGGCACCTTTGGAATAACTAAAAATATTATTTTATTATAGAGTCAAGTTCATTTTTAAATAGCTCGAAATTGATTTATTTCTAGGATAAGGTGGGGATGGGTCTAAATCATCTCATCCAATAGGATTTAGACAAGTTTAGGTTATTATTTTAACCTTATCAATTAGATTTAACTCTAAGTTAAATAATTTATCTTTTACCGTGTCTTTTTGTTTTTATACACTATATGGTTAATAAACATACTATATGAAGCCAAATGAACCCCAAGTTGTTTATTATTAATATATCTATCCTTATCTAAGTCATTTGGCCGAACCTTAGATTTTTAGGAATTAAATAACAATTAATAATATAATATTTGTTTTAAAAACTAATTTATGTCAGTTTTGACACTATTTGGTACATGATTTTTATAAAATTTCTAACAGAATGATAAGTTCCAAACAAGTTACTTAAATCAACAATAACCTTTCATATTAACCTATAAAATTATTTTAAGTCATAAAAAGTCTCAAATTACATTTATTTGGGTATTTATAACATCAATTATGTTAATATTTTCTTAAAAAGGTAATTACTACATCATCGTTGTGTCATAAATAAATTAAATTATTTAAAGTATAAAAATTACAAATAAAATACCATTATATACGAAATCTTTTTATAATTAATATTTATAGTCGAAATTATATTATGTATAACCCTATATTAAAAATGTTTTAGTAAACAAACATTAATTTTAACTCTTTTAACTCTTCTTTGAATTAAATAATAATAAATGTCCTAATCTAATCCAAGTGGGCCTAAATGATAATATTTTACACTTAAGGTTGTTTTTGGTCGAGATACACTTGTCCAGTAGGATTAGGACATGTGTTAGGGTAATATTAATATTATTTTTACCCTTAATTACCCTATTTACTTTTAACCGTGGTAAATAAAAGTAAAAAGATACTATTCACCAAAACTTATTTTCATCTCATTGAACCACATTTTACTTACTGACATCAACCGTGCCTCTCGGATTTTTGAAATTCCATTCACATAAGCGGTAAAATTAAGATTTATGAAAAAATTAATTTTTTTAACTACCACTTAGTAGTTTTACTATTCATCAAAAATTGAAGTTTTTCAGAAAAATGCCAAAATTTCACCCTAGGCTATAATTGATATTATGAATTCAAAAATGATTTATATTTTACAAAATTCCCAACATATAAGTTGCATTAATTAATTTTATAATTAATTTCCGCTGTCACAGTAAATAGCGTGTTTTTAAGAGATAATAACTATCAAAAGATTAACACTTGTTTATGTCCGGTGTAAATATGAAATTACATCCAATGACCAACATTGTATTGAATTGTAAAAATATATTCTAAATATACTTTAAAACCACTCAAATTAATAATTTATCACTATAAATTATTTCTATTAAAAAGTTTTTTTTAATTAAAATTTAGTAATTTTCATTATTCATCAAAAAATGAAAGTTATCCAAAAAGTACCAAAATTTCACCCTAAGCTAATTTTGATATTACAAATCCAAAAATAATGTCTATTTTGAAAAATAAAATTTACAAAATTTCAAAAAATGGTTATTACTATTCATAACGGCTAGTTTTAATAATATTTTAATAGCATATTGTTGTTTAGTGAAACTCATTATTGCGTACTACACACGCTATCAAGGAAGGTAGAGATTGTGTGTAATGGAAGGAAAGTCAATGATGTGTGTTGTGAAAGCTTATTTTGTTGTAGTGTACAACACAAGACATTAATGAAATTAAAAAGAATATTTTTCATAAAATTTTGGGGTGTTACAGAAGATGTTGGTCCCATCCTCCTTTGAAGTCCATTGAACATGTTTTCAACATATCTTCTAGTGTATAAATAGTTCTCTCAGATTGGACATAAATTTGAATATGATAGGACGTACTGAAGTTCAGTTCAGTGATTAGATCATGTTGAAGACTTTTCCAGAACATCGAGGTGAATCTCAAATCACGATCAGATACAATAGATAGTGGTACTCCATGTAGCCTTACTAATTACTTGATATATATCCATGCATGTTCACACAATGATAAGTCCCCTTGAATCACGATAAAGTGAGTTGTCTTTGTAAGATGATCCACAATGACCCATATAGCATTATTTCCTTTGGATGTCCTTGGAAGTCTAGTGACAAAGCCCAATGTGATGTTCTCCCACTTCCATGTTGGTATGAGTATTGGTTTCATTGTCCCCTTAGACTTATATCTTTAATTCATCACTTATAGACATATGAGGCACTTTGATGTATATTCAGCAATATCTCTTTTCATATTTTCCACTGTAAGTTCTCTCGGAGATCTCGATACATATTTCTACTCCCTAGGTGGATAGAGAAGGTTGAGATATGATCATCATTCAGAAGATCTTTCATTATCTATATATTGGATGGTACACATAATCGTGACCCAAATCTTAGAACTCCATCATCAATCATGAACTCAGAGGATTTCCTACTTCTGATAGCTTCCACCCATTTTAGAATTTCCACATACTTTCTTTGATCATCCATTATTTTCTCCAATATAAATGGTTGAGAAATAATTTCATAAATGATTGTTGATGTTACTCCTTTAATGATTTCCATGTACATCCTCTGGAAATCTAAGAAGATCAGATCCTTTTCAATTCTCATCATTGATAAAATGCATGATCCTTTCAACTTAGAGCATCTTCCACCTTATTTTCCTTACCAGGATGGTAGTGGATTGAGCAGTCATAATCCTTAATGAGCTATATCCATATTTGTTGGTTCATATTAAGCTATTTTTTGTGATTATATATTTGAGACTCTTGTGGTTAGTATAAATCATACACTTCTCCCCATAATGATAATGCATCCATTTTTTCAATGCAAAGATCACCACTGCCAACTCCAAATCATGCGTATGACAGTTTTTATCATGTATTTTCAGATTCCATGAGGCATAGTCTATCACTATATCATTCTACATTAGAACACAACCTAATACCTTCTTGGAAGCATCACTATACACCACAAAAAGTTCTCTACTTATTGGTAGTGTGAGTACTGACGCAGTGATTAGCCTCTTTTTCAAATACTTGAAACAGTCTTCACATTCTTGAGTCTAGAAAAACATTACTCCCTTCTGTGTCATCTTGGTCATTGGGTTTGAAAATCATGAAAATTTATTCAAAAATCACCAATAATACCTATCTAAACCTAGAATCTTGTAGATATTTGTTACAAAAGTTGTCATGTTCCACTATTCAATTGTCTTTTTCTTGTAAGGGTCTACAGATATCCCTTGGATGATGATAACATGCCACAAGAATGATACATCCTCTATACAGAATTCACATTTACTATACTTTGCATACAACTTCTCCCTTCACAAAGTCTTTAACACAGTATTCAAATGCTCCTCAGGTTCCTCCTTTCTCTTGTAGTATATCAGAATATCATCAATAAAGACTACCACAAAATTGATGAGGTAATCTCTAAAGACACTATTCATTAAATCCGTTAAAATTTATGGAGAATTAGTGAGTATGAAGGGAATCTCATTGAACTCATAGTGTCTATAACTCATTTAAAAGGTAGTCTTGGTAATATCTTCATTCCTCACCTTTAATAGGTGATATCCTGACCGAAGGTCCACCTTAGAGAAATAATAGTCCCCACAAATCTGATCGAACAATTTATCTATCCATGGAAAGGGATAGTTGTTCTTTATTGTAAATTTATTGAGCTCACAATAATCAATGCAGAGGTGCATTAATCTATCCTTCTTCTTGACGAATAGGACTTGCACACCCCGTGGTGAAGTAATAGGGTGTAAAAAACCCTTCTCTATATTCTCTTATAACAGCTTCTTCAGATCTTCCAGCTCTATGGTGGCCATTCTGTACGGTTTCTATGAGATTGGCAGAGATCTAGGGATAAGTTCAATTAAGAACTCAACCTCTTGATCAGGTGGAAGACCAGGAAACTCTTCAGGGAATACATCAGTGTAATCCCTCATGATGAGAATGTCTTCAAGCATTATTCTCTCCTTTGTATCAATCATTTGATCTAAAAATGCTTGCTCATAAGGAAAAAATATCCACACTTGAAATGATGATTCAATAAGAGATTAATCTTCCCCCTTACACTTGTAAAGAATCCAAGGATTATTTGGGATGTGAAGTGTGATATCCCTTTCCTAATAGTTGATGTTGGACTTATATAAATATAACCAATCCATGCCCATGATTGTGTCGAAATCCACTAAATGAAGTATGAAGAGATTTTCTACGAGTTTCAGTCCAAAGACATTATTAGGGGAGGAATTATAAACCATGGATGCAATAATTGCCTCATTCGATGTTCTCAGGGATAATTTTCCTCCACACTTTTAGGTGGTGGTTGAATAGTTCTATTAAACTTGAAAGATATGAAAGAATGCGTAGAACTAGAATCAAATAATGTGTTATCTATTCTCTAATAAATAACTAGCGTACCTATTACCACATCATTGTCTGGCTCTACTTTAGCAGTAGTGATAATATAAGCCCTTCCTTTTTGCCTTGGAGGTTGTTGTTGATTTCCTCTAGCAAACCTTGGCTTAGGGAAATAGTTTTCATAATCCCCATGCTCCTTTTAGTTGTAACACTGCACCACTGTTGAGCATTGATCTGAACTTCCTTTCTTCATCCAAGTTAGCGAGATTTTTCATATCCCTTCAGCAGTTTTTTACTAGATGACCAACCATTCCACATTTGAATCAATTCTTGGTTCCCATTAAATATTTCCCAGGATTCTTATTCCCACAGCATTTACAAGTGGGATATTCAGGCTTCTTTCCATCATGGTAGTTTTTCGTTGAACCACTTATATTGTTCTCCATTTTTTTATTCTTGTCACCGGTCCCATGAGAAAACTAGGAGTCTCTAATCCCCATTTCAACCTTGAGGGAACAACATAAAATCTCCTCATAACATTCGAAGTCTTGGATCACAAACACCTTCCATAGACTCGTCTTTATCCTGCTAAATAAGTGATCCACCTTGTTTTCGGTGTTCATGGAAAAGATAGAGGAGTACCTTTCAAGCCATGTAAATTTTGATTCATATTCCCCAATGGACTCATCATCCTTATGCTTGAGTCCAAGGAACTCTCTTTCCATCTTGAGACGGAGGGTTCGACGAAAATATTTATTTAAAACCAACCTCTTGAATTCATCCCAATCTATATAATCAATTTCCTCTTGGGACTTTGTATTCTTGATCAGTGTCCACCAATAATCAGCTTCCCCATCCAAATGATAGACCGCCAGTACAACTTTATCATCTTTAGAGTACTGGAGGACATATAATAACTTTTCTATGGAGTTAATCCACATATCCATGAGGAGGGGATCAGAAGATCCTCTAAACATGTGAGTCCTTTTCCATATGAATTATTCTATGGAATCATGGTCTCTTCTTGGAGGATGAGGGTGTTCTAAATGATTCAATTTATTATTCATAACTTGAGCCAGATGAGCAAGTACTGTCAAGATGTTTTGATCAGCTATTCCCATCAAATCAGGCATATCATTTGGACATTCTTCACATTCCCTTTCACATTGATTGTTGGAACATGTTCTTATATTTCTTGTGATTAATTAAGAAAAAGAACATACAATTAAAGGGATCGAATACTTATTTATTAAACATAAAAAAGAAACTTTTGAACATAAAAGGATAATATTTTAAAGGATAAGTATATAATAACTTTTTATTCCCTATGTTTTAATCTAAGTTAATCTATATCTATTTATTATCTTATATTCTTATGGGTTTTTTTCTTAATAACTGTTTGTACCATGCTCATGAATTTCCAAGGCATATTCCCAAGGAGTTTCAATACCAAGAGTGTAGAAAGGCCCATTGTTATGTACCAGGATACCCTGGGTCAAGCCTGAAAATCATGGTTTGATTTTTCACTCCTAGGTACATCTGTTCCAGAGCCGCCTCTACCTGTTTGTATCCATATAGGGATTTATTTTCTTGATAAAACACTTACTCTATACTTACCAAAATTTAGGTATTTTTTCATATACATTGTCTCATAATTAATGTTCCTACAAAAATGATCTATTCCTAATCTCCAAAAATAACTATTCCATCCTCTGGCATCAACTATAGTGACCCTATCATTTTACATATAATATTACATGATTTTATGCATAAATAAACATCAGAGTACAATCCAAGTATTGTGAAGTCCAGTTTCTTTGAAAACGAGGTACATAAAACATAAAACATGGGTCGAAAAATACTTATTTATTTAATATCCATAATGAGCACCTAAATTACATTATGCTCATATATCTACATAGGATATCTTGGGCAAACACATGAACAAAGGGATGAGCTAAAAAGCCCAGTATGGGAATGAACATAAGAATAAAGCTTGAGCACATGAGTTAGGAGGCATGCCATAATGATATAAAAATCATGGACCATATGGAATAATAATATATAAAAATGGTATAATATAAACATGGAATCATATAAATGTGGCAGAAACATAAAAATTTTCATTAGTATGAGTCAAGGATAATAGCCAATATCATTTCCCATAGTATTATGGGTCAAGGCTAACTGCCTATATCTTTTCACATCGCATATCATGAGACATAAAATTACCCAATGAATTCGAGAACTATTTGTTTCAATACTCAGAAATCCCATGGAAAATTTTTTCTTAAATGCATGGTAATTTTATGAGTCCGAAGTTTTTGACGGCACCTAATTTCGAGTCTCGGTGTGCCTGGAATTTTTTTCTGAAGTTTTGTTCAGGTATGTTCAATAGACATACGAGTGGTATTTTATATCTTTTGAACTGGTGATCAAAATTGAAATTTGAGGATACTGATGAACTCGCAGCACCGGTATTCGCTTAAAGAGACCTTTACCGCAATTGCATTTTATTCAGGTTGGATGTTATTTTTGGGGGTTTTCTAATTTAAATAAATAAAAATATGATTCACATATTTTTATGTGGGTGGTGGTTAAATCCACCAAAGGGAAGCTGGAAGTGGGACCCAACCGCCACATAACCACCCATGGGAGGATATTGTGTGGTGGGTCCCACATGAACACAAAATCCTTAACTACCCCTTGAAACTCTTGAAAACCCCCATTTATGTTGTTTAAATCCTCCACTTTCCACCTCCATTTTTAATTTTGAAAACTCTCCACCTCCCACTTTATCTCATTACTTTTCCAACGCCATTAATTAATTAATTGATCTCCATAATTAATTAATTAATTTGAGTGTTTGAATTTTGAAACATTATTCCAACTTTAAATAAGTGAATCGATTCTTTTATTTGGGGTTGGCATAATCATTGGAGAGATTGGGAGTATTGGTGGAGCCTTGGAGAAATAGGGAGATCTTTCTTCCAATGAAGAACGCCGTCTCCACCGAAGAATGACGACGTGCCTCCTTCTTTTCCAATCGGGGCAAGCAAGGGACGACGTCACCCGTGAAGAACGTCGCCAATGACAAAAACTCTCCCTCTAACGTTGACGGAATGACGTCCATCATTCTTGCCACCATCTTCCGTGACTTTGACAACGTTCTTGAATCGAGGTAAGGGGACTTGTTTAATTTTAAATGAATAAAATTATATCCTCAATTCTTCGATGTTGACTTTGGTTCGATGGTGGAAAATTGATATCACCCAACACGGAGGGCATGGGCCAAACAAACATGGTTCGATGACCCTCTATTGAATATCATTTGGTTGAAATCAGAGGTAGAGTTGAAAGGGTGCAGTGTTGTCGCACCGGTACGGAGAAGAACTGTGACAACAGAGGTGGTGTGGCGCCGCCACGCCACGTAGAGAGCATCCGGACCATGGCGTCGCCGCGCCATGGTGGAGGTGCGGAGTCAGCTGACTAAACCGGCCGCCATGGATCTGGTCCGCGGGATGACTAGCCAGCCAATCCGGTCGGCCCGCTGGAAGACCGCGGTGCCCATTTGCACCGCATGGAGGTAGACAATGGCTCAGAACTACGGGCCGCTCGGCTGGAGGAACCTGCCGAGCTGAAGGACCGCGACGCCCATAGGTGCGACGTGGAGAAGACCGAAGCCCGCTGTGTGGGCCACCCTTTTGGGAAAACTGGTCGACCGCCTGTAGGCCGGGATGACCCCCAGCCAGGTCGGACCTGTAGAACTTGTTCAGGACGACCCGCCAGCCCACTAAGCTTGACAGGCCGGACCCATCTTCGCTTAAACGAGAATATCTCCTAGACCGCACGTCCGATCGAAGCGAAGTCTATGGCACTGGGACCCTCATGATGAGACGGTCATTTTTCGATACTCAAAGTGTGTTTTGGACAACTTTGGAAAATGGCCGAGTTTGGAATGAGCGTAAATCCAACTGGGCCCCTAGAATGGAAATGCCAATAACTCTCAGACCGGTCGTCTGATTGATGCATCGTCTGTCATGTTGGGTTACTTATAATGAGACTAACCTAAGAGTTACATCAACTCAGGACATCATAATAGTTGATGTATAGAAACTTGGCTTGAAGATCAGATCCTCCCGGAATCGAGCATGCTATGTGCGGGAACCCTAGGGCCGGCTGCAACTGTCACGACTACTATACCAGAATATTCCATGGGTTCAACAACAACAAATACTATACCAGAATTATTTGTGGGTTAGAAAGCAACGACTACTGTACCGGACTCCTTCGTGGGTTTGACAGTACTGACTTTTGTTCCTGTATCCTGTGTGGGTCCAACAGAATAGTTGGTCATGTATCCTGTGTGGGTCCGACAGCTTAGCTGGTCCTATATCCGGTGTCGGTCCAACAGCTTAGATGAATCAGTGACTACATCTGATCATCTCTATCACTCAACGAAAGATATTTACATGTGTGAGTTGAGTCTTGTCTTTCAAACATTATCATCGATGTGATAGACTTTACTTCTTGTGTGGGATGGGTTGTGATTGGGCTCGATAGTTGGAGTCTGGCTGTGACTGGTAACTTAGGTATATGCATGGTAATATACCTATGAAGGGTTGGTTGATACTTCGTGATTGTATCATTATATTATGGTTTATCCTTTTTGGATTCTAGGAGACCTTTGCGGGTCTCGGTGTCCTCTACTAAGTATCGTTATACTCACCCTTGCACAGTCTATGCCCGCACATCATTGTGTTGGTTGGAGACGACGAACAACACTGATCGAGGAAGAATGTTTTAAAGCTGGATGGTTCCCGGAGGTGGACCACTTGGCGAGATGTACTTGGAGTGGATGAATAGACCTGGGGTGCTGAGGAGGCCATATGTACCCACCCTTCAGGTGGTATTCCCATAGTACAACTCAATTGTTGCGGTTTACCTTTATACAATTGTACTTTACTATTGGGCTTGTATTTCCGGCCCCTTTCCTTTCAGCACTTACTTTTGTATACAGTTTTACTTAGTGTTTACTTTCAGTTGCGTACTCTGCTTCTTCTGTTTAGGCTGTGTGTGAGTTACATGTTAAAAGGAAATTCCTTCCCTTTTAATAGGTATTACAACTTTGGTGCTACACTCTAGCCTCTGCCCTATGGATGGCGGGATTAGGGTAGTCACGACACGGGCCCGGAGGACGGGTCGTGACAAATTGGTATTAGGGGAGTCGTTTGTACTACAGAATATGGAATTTGATTCTTTTAATGTAAATTGTGTTAAGTTTTTTGGGTGTGGTTATAAGTTTAGGGAAACCGGTGTTGGTGCGGAAGTCGATGTATCCATACACTTGGACTCTGACTTCTGAACTCCGACCCAGTGCACGAAAACAATGATTGTGTGTGTGTTTCCTTTGAAAAGTTTTCTTCGTGATTACTTTGTGTCAACTCACCAGGTATACTTTTTTAACCGTGGAAAACCTGTTTCTTTTCAGGATGGGCCCACGAAGGTAGCAAGCTAGGGTTCTGAGTTACGTACGAGATGGTAGCCCACCGAGCGACGAGGCCTCGGTGCAGGGCCCATCACAGTGGAGGTACCAGCAGTACCACTACCCGCTGGGCCACCGATACCACTAGCTCTAGCAGTAGATAGTGCATTCCTCTTGAGTGTTATTCACTAGTTCCAACACCAGAGTCCGCCCAGGTTCCTGGGAGAGATAGACCCACAGGAAGCTAAGGATTGGCTGGAGGCTGTTGTGAGATTTTTCAGATTGGTAGGGACAAAAGCCGACCTCATGGTAATCCTTACCACAAATCTCCTGCATGCAGCAGTAGGAAGACGGTGGAGCCTGATGCTCTAGGTTCATGACATGGCATCATTACTCTAGACAGACATTGAGAGTCTCTTTTGCTCAGAGTTTGTTCCATCCACCCTTCATGCGGTGCAGATTCAGGAGTTACTTCATCTGCAGCAGGACAGCATGATAGTAACTCAGTACTCAACGAGGTTCACCGACCTCTCGTGCTACTCCATGTATATGGTACGATACACATTCTTTAGAGCTTGAACCTTTGAGCTGGGACTCAGGCATGAGATCAGGGCTTCGACGATTCCCCTCAGCATTCGGACGCAGGAAGGGGGGTTGGAGTGATCCCTTCTAGTGGAGAGTTTTATCGTTTAGCAGTCACCAGCAGCGAGACCCACCACAGGGCGACACGTAGTGGATTCTTATGTAGCCGGTAGTAGATAGATGATTCAGATGTCCAAGAAGACCAGGACATTAGGTGGGTTACCCTAGGATACGGGTTCGGTTGTGCGGGGTACATGATACAGATCCAGCTATACGAGGAGCAGGCAGTGCTATGCATGCAGAGGGCAGGGCCACATGGCTCTAGACTGCCCGACCCACCATGCAGTTGAGCAGCAGCCTGTAGAGGGAAATCCCAGGAAGAGGCAGAGGTTCAATCGTGGTGGTCAGTAGAGACCAGGAGGATGTGGCAGAGGAGCTGGTCGAGCAGCGGGTAGTGGACGGCGTTTTGAGGCTCTACCACCACCACCACTAGGAGGTCCACCCCAAACACAGGGAGCTGGCGGACAGATTCGGGATCAACTCTAGGTAGTTGAGGCCTACGACCATGGCGCACCTAAGATGATTTTAGGTACTATCTGGTTCTACTCCACCCTTGTTGTAGTACTTGTAGACACAGGTGTGAGTCATTATTTTATTTCCACTGCCCTCGTTCAGTGCTCGGAGATTCTGACGGAGCCGTTGGCTCGATCCTTACATCTAGAGACTCCTAAGGAAGTAGACTCGAGGATTAAACACTAGTTCTTGCAGTGTGATATGACTCTATGAGGCGATATCTACAGCTGGGATCTTCTTGTAGTAGCGTTTAGGTCATACGACGTCACCTTGGGTATGGACTAGTTATCCATAGTTCATGCTCAGATTGACTGTATTAGGAAAAAAGTGTGGTGTATCCGCACGGATGGGACCAGGTTCACCTTCACTGGTGAGAAGGGAGCCATTGCAGTGCAGGATGGACTTAAGTAGAGGAGGGGGAAGAAGATCGCACATCAGTTGTCTAGTCTCATCCTCAAAGCGGTTGATGTGCGAATTCTGAGTTTTCCTGTTGTGGTGGATCAGTACGCAGATGTTTTTTCTGAGGACGTTCCAGGACTACCTCCTTGTAGAGAGGTAGACTTATACATTTACCTGTACCCCGAGATAGCACTGATATCTACTCCAGCATAACGAATGTCTCCCGCTATGCTTCGTGAGCTACGGGTACAGCGAGAGGACTTGCATGGGAAGGGATTTATCCGACCCAGGGTTTCACCCTGGGCATCATTGATTTTGTTCTCTAAGAAGACGGATGGGTGCTTGTGACTGTGTTTCGACTATCGTCACCTAAATCAGGTGACCGTGAAGAACAAGTACCCACTCCAGAGGATTGACGACCTCTTTGATCAGCTCAAGGGAGCACGATGGTTCTTGAAGATAGAACTCATATCAGGCTATCACCAACTCAGAGTTAGAGACAAGGATTTGCACAATATGAATTTCAGGTGTCGGTATGGCCACTACGAGTTCTTGGATATGCCATTCGATGCAACCAATGCACCAGCAGTGTTTATGAGTCTCCTGAATAGGATCTTCCATCCTTACCTCTATCATTTTGTCGTAGTCTTCATTGAAGACATACTAATATTCTCGACTATAGAGGAGGGGCACGCCTACCATTTGTTTTTATTACTAGATACACTCTGAGATCACCAGCTTTTTGGTAAGATCTTGAAGTGCCAATTCTGGATTCGAGAGGTTCACTTTCTTGGATGCATCATCTCGGAGGTTGGAGTTGTAGTGGATCCAGCGAAGATCGAGGCAGTACTTTCTTGGGAGCCACCCAGGAGTGTGATGGAAGTTCAGAGGTTTCTGTGACTAGCTGGGTACTATAAGAGATTTGTTCCAGACTTCTCCAGAGTTGCAGCACCGCTTTCAGCATTGATGAAGAAGGGGAAACCATTCATGTGGTCAGATAGATGCCATCAGAGCTTTCAGGGGCAGAGGCAGAGGTTGACCAGTGCACCCATCATAAGGATACCGGAGGAGGGCGTAGGGTACGTAGTTTATTGTGACGCATCAGGGACCGGACTCAGGTGTGTTATGATGTAGGAGCGAGTAGTGATCGCATATGGTTCATGGAAGTTGAGACAGTACGAAAAGAAATGCACTACCCGTGACCTGAAGTTAGCTATAGTGGTATTCACCTTGAAGATGTGGCGACAATATCTAATGGGAGAGCGTTTTACAGTCTACTCTAACCACCAGAGTCTCAGGTACATCATCTCGTAGAGGGACCTGAACCTGAGATAGCGATGATGGATCGAGTTCCTCCAAGACTATGAATTTGAGATAGTCTATACTCTTGGGAAGGGGAACGTTGTAGCAGATGCTCTCAGTAAGAGATTAGGCATTCAGCTGCTAGGAGAGGCGACAGATCAGCTGGCCACATTGCAGATATGCTTTTTAGATAAAGATGGAGAAACCTCTCTAGAGTCTCTCACAGTCACTCCTCCACTTCTTCAGCGAGTCAAAGAGGCACAGCGTGGGGGACGTTGACTGTGAGATGTGACAAGCTCAGATATCCTCAGGACAGGCACTTGATGGGTTTTTTGAAGTTGGGGAGCACGTCATCCTCTTCAGAGGACGTACAATGGTACCAGATACACTATAGGAGGAGGTGTTGAGGGAGTTCCACACTTCCCCTCTAGAGGTACATCCAAGAGTGGAGAAGATGTATCAGGACCTCAGACAACAGCACTGGTGTCCAGGTATGAAGAAGATTGTAGTGGAGTTTTTGTAGTGATGCCTCACTTGTTAGCAAGTGGAGGTGGAGCACCAGGTCCCAATAGGCTTGGTACAACACTTTGAGGTCCCAAAGTGGAAGTGGGATGGGATATCCATGGATTTCGTGATGGGACTTCCATGTACATCTAGGGGAAATGACTCTATCTGGGTGATCATTGACCAACTCACCATGTCGGCCCACTTCCTACTGATCAGAGAGCATGGTTTGGTAGATATCTTGGGATGCCTCTACGTGCAAGTGATTGTTTGTTTACATGGATTACCTTATTCTATTGTCTCTGACCGTGACGCACGCATTACTTCCCGGCTTTGGAAGGGGTTGCAGGAGGTTTTTGGGATGCAGCTTCCCTTGAGCACTACCTTCCATCCTCAGAAAAATGGAAAGACCAAGCGGACCATCCAGACACTCGAGTACATGCTCCATGCTTGTGTCCTTGAATTTGGTCGAGGATGGGAGGATCACTTAACCTTGGTGGAGTTTGGGTTCAAAAATAGCTACCACTCCACCATCGGGATGGAACCTTACGAGGAACTGTATGGCCGACCTTGTAGATCACCTCTGTGCTGGACTAACCCAGGGGAGTCAGCACTTGTAGAACCAGAGATGGTTCAAGCTACGACTAAGAAGGTTCAGATCATCCATGAGTGGATGAATACTGCACATAACAGTCAGAAGTTCTATGATGATAGGAGATAGTGACCACTGGAGTTCGAGGATGTCGATCACGTCTTCTTACGGGTCTCACCTCGAAGAGGTCTACGGAGATTTGGCCGAGGTGGCAAGTTATCTCTACAATTCATTGGACCATTCCAGGTCCTCAACTGAGTAGGCTAGGTGGATTAACGTCTGGCCCTTCCACCTTAATTGCATCAGGTTCACGACGTCTTCCACGTATCTCAGCTGAGGAGATACGTGCATGACCCGTCCCACATCATCGACCATGGGGAGATGGACATCGATTATGGGGAGACACTCACGGAGGTCCCAATAGAGATCAAGGATCAAAAGGAGTGGGTCCTACGAGGAAGGTTGATTCTTCTGGTGTGCATTCGTTGGCATCACAGGAACCTTTAGAAGAGCACGTGCGAGTGGGAGGCTCAGATGCATGCTCAGTACCCCCATTTGTTCCCTTAATGTGTGTTGTAGCTTATGGTGACATAATTCCCTGAGGTGGGGAGAATGTAAAGACCAGGAAATCCCATGGAAAATTTTTTCTTAAATAAACGTGAATTTTACATGTCTGCAGTTTCTGACAGAAACTGATTCAAAGGCCCGGTGTGCCCGGAATATTTTTAGGAAGTTTTGTTCGGGTACGTTTAGTAGACGTACGAGAGGGATTTTATATCTTTTGAACCGATTCTCAGAATTGAAATATGAGAACACCGATGAACTCATAGCACCGGTATTTACTTAAGGAGACCTTTACCGTAGTGTCATGTTATTCAGGTTGGAAGTTATTTTTGGGTGTTTTCTAATTTAAATAAATAAACATATGATTCACATATTTTTATGTGGGTCGTGGTTAAATCCACCAAAGGGATGTTGGAAGTGGGACCCACCCCCGACATAACCTCCATGGGAGGATATTTTGTGGTGGGGACCCCACAAACACAAACTCCTCAACTCCCCCTTGAAACTTCTGAAACCCCCCCATTGATGTGGGTTAAAACCTACACATTCCACCTCCCTTTTTATTTTTGAAAACTCTCTACCTCTGACTTTCTCTCCTTAATTTTCCGACACCATTAATTAATTAATTGAGCTCCATAATTAATTAATTAATTTGAGTGTTTGAATTTTGAAAACATTATGCCAACTTTAAATAAGTGAAGCTATTATTTTATTTGGGGTTGGAATAATCATTGGATATCTTGGGAGTATTGGTGGAGCCTTGGATAAATAGGGAGAGCATTCCTTCAATGAAGAACGTCGTCTCCACCGAAGAATGATGACACGTCTCCTTCCTTTCCAATCAGGGCAAGCAAGGGAAGACGCCGCCCGTGAAGAATGTCACCAACGACAACGACTCGCCCTCCAGCGTTGAAGGAACAATGTCCGTCTTCTGCGACACCTTCTTCCATGACTTTTCCAATGTTCTTGAATCGAGGTAGGGGGATTTGTTTAATTTTAAATGAATACAATTATATCCTCGATTCTTCAATGTTTACTTTGGTTCTATGGTGGATAATTTATATCACCTACCGCAGAGGGCATGGGCCGAACATACACGGTCTGACGACCCTCCATTGAATCTCGTTTGGTTGACATCGGAGGCGGAGACGAAAGGGTGCGGTGTCGTCACACCGCGCTAGAGATGAACCGCGACGGCCGAGGTGAAAAAGCGCGGTTGTTCCATGTAGAGAGCAGCTAGACCGCGACATCGTCGTGCCGTGGTGGAGGTGCAGAGGCGGCCGGCTAAACTGACTGTCGTGGAGCCTGTCTGTGGGATGACCGGCCGGCCAATCCGGCCAGCACCCTAGAAGACTGCGGCACCCATAGGCGCCGCTTGGAGGAATACCACGGCCCGCTGTTCGGGTCGCTCTGCTAAGCAAACCGGCCGGCCGCCTGTCAGTCGGGCTGGAAGACCACAACACTCGTAGGCGCCACGCGGAAAAGAACGCGGGCCGCTTTGCGGGCCGCTTTGCTGGGTGAACCGGCCGGCCGCCTATAGGTAGGGCTGGAAGACCCAGGCATCGCTTTGCGCTACGTGGGGAGAACCGCGGCCCGCTGTGTGGGCCACCCACGCTGGACAGAACTTGCTAGCTATGGTCGGCCGGGCCGAGGAAGGGCAGTACCACTTGGCGCTGTCGGGGGAACCGAACCGGCCCGCAGCTTGGGCCAGGTCCGCGGGTAGGTCACGGCCCACCAGGCCGGGCCGACCCCCCAATTGAGTCGTACCCGACGGGCCAGGTCCGTGGGTGAGCTGTGCTCCACCGGGCCGGGCCGACCCCCAGTCGGGTCGGACCTTCTGAACTGGGTCGGGCCGACCCACCAGCCCACTGGGATTGATGGGCGGGGCCCGTCTTCGCTTAAACACGAATATCTCCTCAAACGTGCGTCTGATCGACGCATCGTCTTCGACACTAGGACCCTTGTATTGAGGTGATCCTTTTGAGATAATCTATGTGAGTTTTGGACAACTTTGGAAAATGGCTGGGTTTCGAACGAGCGTAAATCCAACTGGGCCCCTGGAACAGAAATGCCAGTAACTCTCAGACTGGGCGTTTGATTGACACACCGTCTGTCATGTTTGGTTCCTTATGATGAGATGGAACAACAAGATACATTAACTTAGGAATTCATGACATTTGATGTATCAACACTTGGCTCGAGGGGCGGACCCTCCCAGAATCGAGCTTGTTGTGTGTGGGAACACTAGGGATGGTTGCGACTGCGACGACTACTGTACCGGAATCCTCTGTGGGTTCGACAACAATGACTAATATACTGGAATCCTCGGTGGGTTCGACAGAAAAAACTATTATACCGTAATCCTCTGTGGGTTTGACAGTTCTGACTTCTGTTCCTGTATCATGTGTGGGTCCAACAGAATAGCTGGTCCTGTATCCTGTGTGGGTCTGACAACTTAGCTGGTCTTGTATCATGTGTGGGTCTGATAGCTTAGATAAATCAGTCACTACATCTGATCATCTCTATCACTCCATGAAATATGTGTACCTATTTGAGCTGAGTCTTGTTTTTCAGTCATTATCATTGATGTGATAGACTTTACTTCCTGTGTGGACTGGATTGTGATTGGGATCGAGAGTTGTAGTCGGGCTGTGACTGGTAACAAAGGTATATGTATGGTAATATACCTAAGTAGGGTTGGTTGATACTTCATGATATTATCTTTCTACTATGGTTTTTCCTTTGTGGATTCTGGGAGACCTTCAGGGGTCTCGGGGTCCCCTACTGAGTATCGTTATACTCACCCCTACAAGGGCTATGCCCTCACATCATTGTGTTGGTTGCAGACGACGGACAACACTAATCGAGGTAGAGAGTTGTAGAGTTGTATGGTACCTGGAGGTGGAACACTTGGCGAGATGTACATGGAGCGGACGGATGGACCTGGGGTGCTGAGGAGCCCATCTGTACCCACCCTTCAGGTGGGATTCTCATAGGACGACTCAGTAGTTGTTGTTTACCTTTATACAGTTGTACTTTACTATTGGGCTTGTATTTTTTTCCCCTTTCCTTTCAGCGCTTACTTTTTTATACAGTTCTACATAGTGTTTACTTTCAGTTTCTTACTCTAATGCTTGTGTTCAGGCTGTGTGTGAGTTACAGGTTAAAAGGAAATGCCTTCCCTTTTTAAAGGGATTAAGCATTTGGTGCTAGTTGTCATCCCCTGGCCTATGGAAGGAGGGCTTGGGGTAGTCGTGGCACGGGCTCCCAAGGATGGGTCGTGACAATCTGGGCACACTCATATCAAAATTTTCATGAATATTCTTTCCACATGAATAATCATTCATAATCAACCATACATATATAGAAGTGTACCCATGTAAAGAATTAGGTACCATAATAATGACATAAAACAAAACCAATGGGCGTATCATGAAATTGTCTATGAAATAAAGGGATTTCAACTTTCATGGACATTCATAAGGTAAAATAGTCATACAAAATGGTAAGTTATGTAAAACATAAGTGACAACATATAAGAAATGTTTTTGGGAAACATTAGCATTAAAACATTTTTGTGGGGTTTTAAAGAAAATACAATAAATCTTTTAAAATATAAAAGTGGAAAATCTCATATATAAAACCAGAATAGATCCAAGAATGTTTTCATAATAATAGTATTGATTTTATAAATATAATGGTGGATTAAAATAGAGGATATAGTGCACTTGAAATTGGGTAATAATTCGGGATGTTCCCTTAAAATAGGTTTGTTTATCGGGATGAATTAAGGAGGGAATCACTTAGAAACATATATATCCCTAAAATAAAATGAGGGATAGATCATGAAACATATCCTTGGAGCATATAAATAGAATTTATAATTTGTTCGTAAAAAAAGACAAATTATTTTGGGTATAAATAAAGATAGAGAAACCCAAAGAAATAAAGGTGGTTCGGGTAGAATCCCTTACCTTAAGTTCGATGGTGTTATCCACTTGATATTAATGACATGAATAGTCAAATTAAGTAAATTAATAAATAATTAAAGAACCTATTCGATATGAAAATGATTTAGTAAAACCTGTTTGAGTTCATTCATATCCTTTTGATTGGTTACAAGGTTCAATTTCATTGTTCAGGTCTGTTTGTTTCCATGGTTCTAATGATCGGATCACTTATATTCATCTTCAAAAAATCATGTAAAATGGGGATGATTGTACAGAATTGGAGTTATATGTTATTAGTTAAAAATAATGCAGGTTACATGATTTTAAATTCCATTTGTTTACTTATAATTAAGATGAATCACTATATAAATTATTTAATGACAACTTTTTGGGTTAATTGGAAGTTTTTGACCACAATGAACATTTTTTTTAAATCAAAACCCTATGTGAAACTAGATTCCAAAACCATGGATGATACATGATTCATATGTTATGGTCTTCTTTAACCATGAAAATGGTTTCATTACCAGCTTGAATACAATAATATAAATTGAAAACCCGTCATCCTTGAATGTGGTAAATTAGCACATCTCGGATGGTATTTTCATTTTAGTATATATAAAAAAGGAACGGAGTGATGATGAAGAATTATTACTTTATCATGAAAAAAATCCATTACATGTAAGGTACTAGATTCATCACAACATTTGGATAAAAGGATATGAGGAAAGAAAAATAAAATATATGAACATGGAAATTAAAGAAATGTTTAGAGATCCTTTATGAAAATTTGGCAGCATAATAGCATCACTTAAAATTTCATAGAATGAATTGATGTGGGAAAAAGGGTATCACATCATTTGGAAATCAAAATTATAGTAATATTGATACAAAATATCAAACCCCTAACATATTAGAATGGATATTCAAAGAGAAAACATGAAAGAAGTGTTGACAAAAAGAAGAGAGTGAAAGGTTCCCTTACCTTGTGGATTAGCTCCTAAAACATGAAGGATGGGACCTTGGGACATGATGAAACCTTGGGAGGGATACTAGGGAGGTAAAAACCCCCAATCTTAGAAGAGGATTGATTTGGAATGAATGAAAATGAATGGATGAGTGGGTATTTATAGTAAAAGAGATGGAATATTTTAATACATTAAAAAGACACCTCATTAGTGGTTTTTGTAAAACCATGGGCTTGCCCATGGTATTCTCCACTTGGGACACATAATATTTTGTTATACAGTACAAATGTTGACCAGATTTTTTATTAATTATTACATCATTATGATGTCATCAAATATACCAAAATCTCAAAACTGTATTTTTACTATTCATGAAAAAATCAAGTATTTTAGAAAAATCTCAAAAATTCCTCCTAACTATTTTTCAACATGTATAATTAAAAAATGAACTCTATTTTTTGAAAAATATTTTTCAATATATTTTTAGTTTAATTTTTAAATAAAATCATAATTTATTCAACAAAATAAATATTAAAACTGTAACTCATTTTATAACACCTTGAAAAATTAGTCAAGGTCCTATAAAATTTTCTTATAACAATAAGAAAATAAAGTAACAATTTATGATTAAATTTTAGGAAAATACATTTTCATTTTAAAATATTAAATTAAACATAAAATTATATATAAAATTTTTTTGACATACAAAAATACCAATTCTTATACTATGATTGTTTTTCACTTTTAAGATGTATAAATTGTATTTGTACATCCATGGGTGAAGTTTTATTTTGGCCAATTTTCTATTAATTACTATTCATTACTATTCATAAAGGTATGCTACTATTCATAAGTGTATTTTAATATTCATCAAAAATTATTTTTATCTTATCAAACTCTAAATCCCTTACTGATCGCAATTGTAGATTTTCATTTTTCGAAATTAAAAACACACAAGTGAAAAACTTATATTTAAAGGTCACATAGTACTTAGTAGTTCATTATGTTGTGACTCTATGTTATTATATAACATAAATATCAGATGGGATTCCATTGAAAACTTTGGTTCGTTACAGTACATGACATATATTGTTATGTATCACAAACTTGTAATTACATTTACTTAATCACTAGTCGAGGTGAGAGGTGGAGTTCTACTAGGTCATTGGAATCACCCCATCCTAGGTAATCCACTTGGGTTTTGAAGTACCTAGGTAGAAATTATGTTTTATTTCAAGGATAATTATTTCTTTAGAGATGAAATCATGGACCATGAAGAGTATTATGTTGAATTTTGATGATTAAGAAGGTTATAACAATTGAGTTAAGTTATAGATCATTGTATTTACATTCTATTTTTTGTTTTCTATTGGTTAGGGGTGTGAAACAAAAATCAAAAAACTGACCCAGCATAATCTGACCCACCCATAATACTACAAAATCAAAATACAACCTTAGAAATTGTGGGTTACGTTTTTTCATTGAGTTGGGTCAAGAATGGTAACATGGTAAATATTTTTTTATTGTGTTTAACAAAACCACCTACCATAATTATAAATGGATTTAACAATCTCAATTTTTACATTTTTTTTAAAATTTAATTTGGTATAACTATTTTTGGACATCTATAATTTTTTTCTATTGAATTATTTGAGTTAAAGATGGAATTATAAAGAAAATTATTGATTTTGTATTATAATATTGGAAATAATTATTAAATTTGAAATATTATTTATTTATTTATTTTAAATATTTTATTTATTTTTTAGAATTATTATAACTTCTATTCTAATCTCAAGCAGTCCAACATTCAAATCGGTTGAACCCGCCATGTTGAGTATTTTTTAAAACCACCTATTAGGGTGTTAAATGTGGATGAAATTTTTTTCACCCACTTAAGAACGGTTGGGATACATTTATCTTTAAAAAAACCAACCCACCCCTTTACACACCCATAATATCAGACAAGGGGATAACTTGTTTTATTATTTTTAATTATTTTTATGCATATATCTGTTGTTTTTTATTTGTTATATTTTGATACATAAAATTTGATATTATTTACTTATATATTTTAGACTAATGGATGCCCTATTGGCTCCCTATTTTATATATGTATGTTTTGGGTATGTCCATTATAATAATGAGCCATCCAAAAAAATTACAGATTTAGGAAAGATTCTTTTACTTTATATTTGATGGAATGGTCTCCCTGTGACTATTTCAGGCTCTTGCCACTAACCGGAAGCTTATGGATTATAGGGAGGTGTTCCTGAGGTTCGGTAGTGTCCTCAGAATGAAATTTATTCAGGTGTACTAAGTCAGGGTGTTAAAACTTGATTGTGGAAAAATCATGATAGGATCTATAGTGATCCTATTATTTAGTTCCTAAAAAACTATTTGACATTGATTTAAGAAGATAAAACTTTTAACTTTATTTTTATTGAAGTCATATGAGAATCCATCTATGTAAATTCCACAATAAATTGATGATAACACCACAAAATATCTTTGAAACATTGAATCTAAAATATGTTCTTGGGTATTTCCCATGGCATCACCACCACTACATTATTAGATTAAACTAATTTTCCAAACATCTATACTACATTCAAAAATATTTTTACTTCTTAAATCAAGATGAAAATTTAAGAAATCCTAGAATAATGTAAATCCTCTTTAAATGTTCTAAATATAATCTAAATATTACATCCATGTTATTGTGAGGTTCTTGATTACACAAAGATATCACATTAAAAAACAAATATGAAGGAGTCAAAGAATGGAATACATAAATTCTTCAATAAATCCATATATACAATGAGTGAATTTTTATCATAATTCAAATGGACACATACTATAAATAACCTTTCCAGGTTTAAAACCCTATCTTTATAATATCCCTTGGACTTATTGAGAGTTTATAATTACCCAATCACAAGTGAATCATCAAAAACCATTTATCCCCTTTTAATTGATCAAATTAGTCATTTATCTGATGAAATAGATAATGATTTTAAATAATCACTTGATTTAACTTGTGATAGTCCACACACAATCGTAGACTTATGCCACTTTTCTTTGAGAAATTAATGGGATAATCCAAAGGATAATTCCAAGTATTGATCAATCCATTACACCCAAGGTCCTCAATATATATCTTCATGTTTCATGTATCTTTATGTTCCTTTAAATATTTTGGAATATAAATATGATCTATTCCATGAACCAACTCAATTAAGAATTCCACCTCTTGTTTTAAGGCAATCCTAACTAAACATTTGTAAATATATCATGAAAGAATCCTACCAATAGACGAAATTCCTTTTATTTCCTATCTTTTTCTATCCAAAGCATCAACCTTTCCATCTGAAAGGTGGTTTTTTTAAATCTACTCCTGATTTAGTCCATATCAACTCACTATTAATTATCATTCTCTAATGAGAGTATAAATAACACTATTTGAAGAATAAAATGAAACCAACCTTTGATAACAATTGATATTATCATTAAACTAGGATAACTAGTTATTTCCCAACATAATATCAAATACCATCATAAAATGAGTGTAAAATTCATAGTGATGATAGAATATTCCAACTATAATAGGATAAAGGATATATATCTTACTCTTTTTTAGGAATTGTCCCTTGATAGTGTTAATTCCTATAATCCTCTAAGATACCTCTACTATTAGTCCTAGAAGAGATAAAAACTTCTCCAAAAATAAATAATGAGAATCTATTGTATAAAAAAGAGTATAGAAACTTATAAATGATACAAGAATTGTAGCTTTGACTATAAAAGTATGGGACATCAATTTTAGGGTGGTTTAAAATATATAATTTGTTGTCCTAATGCAATGTAGATTCTGGAAATATTCTTCTCTATTGAAGAGATGTTGAAATCAATAACTCACTATTTATAATTCACTTTTTATCTTTTTATATTTTTTATTTAAGAAAAAATATAAAAATGGGGGTTTAGTTAGTGAATGTAAGACATAAAAGGTAACATGAAAAGAAAAGAAAATAAAATTAGGAAGAAAATATATTCTTTGAGAATGATTACCTAGAGGGAACTATCATTGTAATATTATTAATTCCATATTCTCTTAATTAACTCATTAAATCAAGTGGTAACTACAAATTTTTTCCCGACTGTGACTATACAATGCATTTGATAATTTCCAAGTGCACTACATTTCCATCTACTTTATCAAAGGGTGAGTGATTTTAGATTCAGTTTCCAGACCTTAGATAATAAAATAGATACACACATGGTATTTCCCACATAGATTAACCTCATTTTATCTCCAAAAATTATAAAATATTAAACATGAAAGTTCATATACATGGGTTTTATTACTAGACTACTCCCCCATGAGAGTACTTAGGTTATATACTATTGATTATGAGAATAACAGATTATAGTGGATATGATAATAGAGATATAATGGAATTATATAACTTTTATTATAAAATAAAATTGAAAATTATAGAGTTAAAATAAAACAAAACTACATAAATAGAACAACAGAAAAACTCCCAATAAATTTAATAGTGTAGTGGACAATGCCTTTAATAATGGTTCTCTAATTTTATTTATAGGTGTATCCTTATTATTATATGTCTAGTAAAATACCATTTTTTAAGTTCTCATATAAAATATGGTGGTAAAACTAGGTTCATAATAATTTATTTTTTCCATCCCAAATTTCGAAGAGGATCTTATATTTTAAACATTAATATCTCGTGACTTTACTCCATTTCTTCTAATATAAATATTTTGTGTGTTTCAAATTGTGTGTAATTATTCAATTGTAATTAAAACTTATAATGTGGTAGTACAAGGTTTTAGTTCAAATTTAATGTGAGTTTCATTAGTCCTACATGTGGCCTTTTATAAACCAATTTTTAGAAAATTCATGGATCGACCATGAGGATCAAGTCAGTTAATTTCCATGAGGCTTGAGTCAATGGATCGAATATGAGGATGACAAGTGACCATTTTAAAAATAAGTGACTATGTAGTATATTTAGTATGATCTGATTGGATGTTCAAGTGATTTATTTAAAAGATTGATAATTTACAGTCATGATTGATCCAAAAAGGCAAGTTTGATCCATGAAAGTTATAGTTGATTGGATTTATTCATGCATCTGATCATTGCATGGTCACTAGACTTCCTCATGGTTGACCACATAGCATTAGAGTCATGGTTGATCATCTTATTCTTCTTGATATAGATTTCTATGCACATTTTGTATTCCCATGGTCGATCATCTCTCCTCTTATAGTCAATACATTAGTTGTATGGCAGACAATAAACACTATGAAATGGTCAACTTATTATTGATCAATTACTTTGTATGATTTCTCTTCGTGTTCAATTATATAGAGAAATTACATAATTCCAATATCTCTTTCAATTTCTTTAAAATAAATTCTAGTCACCTAAAAACCATAAAAACTCCAAGTATTAATTGTAAGCATTATTTTAGAAATTTTAAAGATCAAATAAAACATTTGGAAACCATGATTTAATCCATTTTCATATTTTAATCCAAAATGTTCCTCTATGAAAAATATGTGATAATTATTTATTAAATGATAAAATTGTGGGATTAAAATCATAAAAGTACTCAATCAGATATAAGAAATAATTAGGCCTATAAATTCCCGCATATTTAAACATTTCTCCCTAGAAAATCATACTACAGCATGGGAAAACAATATTTCTCAGGAAATAAATGACATTAAATTTTAATTTAAATAACTACCGAATTACCATGACTCCATAATAGATTTTAACTATATATTTTCTCACTAATCATTAAAATACTTTCAATACCTTTTTAGTTCTCATGTTAATGATGTTCTAACCTCCCCAAAAAATATATCTCTCTTCACTAAAGAATTTTTAATTGTACATTTTCTCATTTTTTAAGAGTATCCATGATTTATAAAGTTTTAATGACTGCCTATAATCTCCACATCATAGAATCATAAAATGTGTTAATTGTGAGAAATTTTCCAAGGTTGATTTTAGGCTAATGGGTTGGTTGGAATTTAAATATTATAAACTATTGAGTCTAAATAAGGAGGCTTAGATCTAAAGTGAATGAAAATGTATAAAATATTTTAAGCTCAAGAATGGGTTCTCACTCAACACATTGAAAATAGATGACGTCTAGACTCCTATTTATTTTTTGGGTCATCCACAACTTGTAATATCAGCATCAATGAGTATACTTCTTCCTTTTTCTCTCATATTTGGAATTTATTCAACCTATATTCTAATCTATATTTCTCTTAAAAATAATATTTTGGGGGGAAAGAGAGTAAAATTTTAATCTTTAAGAATTGATGTACTCCCAAAAAATATTTAAATGAATTTTTTTGTCTTTCTCCCATCTTTTAAACATCTATTTATTTGTAATGAGAACCAGTAAATAGTTTGCAACAACTAAAAAAATATAAATAAATTTATTTCAAAGTATAAACTTACTTCCTTTCAACACTTTATTTTAACCATATTCATGTAATCAACATCAAGAGGAGGTTGATAGAGATTTTTTGTCTTGTAATCCGGTTTCCTAAGAAGGTTACTCGGGGATAGTTGGGGAAAAATAAATAGGTAAGATATAAATGTAGGCTAGAAAATATTGATCAATATAAAAAATGGATTTTCCAAAATGGTGCCTCATCCATTTTTAACACATTTCATAAAATATAAATACTTTTAAAATAGAAAAATAATGAATTCTAAATTTTAATGCATGACTCAATATTCTCATGAAAAATAGAAATTGAAAGAATTTGTTAAAAAATCGTAGAAAAATTGTAGGTTTGGGAAAAATTTTCATTATGGGTTGCATAAAAGCACATTGAGTTTCAAATTTGAAAAATTTAATTAAATGAGAATGTTGAAAAGAATGAATCAAAATTTCATTTTAAAAATCATTTAAAAAATTTAGAAAAAAAAATCAAGTAATTTTTTAATGAACACCTAAATAGACTTTATTTTATAAAGTTTTTAATAAATATCAAGGTGATTAAAAACATGTTAAAATTCAAAACTTAAAAAAAAATATACAAATACTAAATTGCTTTTCACCACTCCAAAAAAATGTATATTTTCACTACCCCCTTTCGCATTCAAAAATGATTTTAGAATATTTTCATATATAATTGGATTGGGATTGGAAAAAAATAGAGTAAAAGGAGTAATACAATCTGGTTTATTTGGTAGGGAAACACTAAGTTAATCTTCTAAATGAAACAAGATAGATACCTACATGTATAAACTGAAAACATAAAAAATTAATTGAAATTAAAATAAATAAAAGAAAAAAGAAAAGTATAATTCTTGGTTTAACCCCCAAGTGAGCCTTAGGTGATTTATTTTCCTATAATAGCAGTTCTATCTATTATCTATAATTAGATGAGGGGTGGGTTTTGTGTGAAATAAACCACCACATTGATTTCCTTCCCTTTTTCATCAGCTTTCAAATCTTATAGTGGACTCCATGGGTTTATTTCATCAGTTTTTTCCCCATAGAAATAAAATATAGCTTATAAGGTGGGGTTATAATTAATAATAGGTCCTAATCATTCATGAATTCCACTTGTATAGCCTCATCCTTTAATTTCACGGTATGCTTAAATTTGTTACATTAATGGATTCAATAAGGGAGAATATATAGAATAAGTCAATTTTAATGAAATTTAAATATTCTAAATTTAAATATGATTCACCACATTTTAAGAAATCATAGAAGATGTTTCTCCATGAAAAACCATTGGGATATTCTCATGTACTCCCATCAGGGGGTGTTTAATGGGTTCAAGGACTCAATATACTCCACATCATATGCATTTTCATTTTATTCTTGATCCTCTAATGTAAAACATGAGTTAATGAAATATAAAAAAACAAAACCAATATATTTAGTGCTCAATTTAGAATCAATTAAATTAATGGAAATTAAGATTGAGAAAAAATTAACTACCTAAGTTGGTTTAACCTCTAGTTCTTCTTTACAACATAAGGATACATAAAGTACTATTTTAGTAGATGAATGAAGGTTTTCATGAACTTCCATAATTTTTTAAAATTCCACCACTTTGGTAGTTTCTTCTTCAAAATCCAAAGGGAGGTATATAGGTTTTATTTCTTCTTCTTCTTAAAATATGGTAATATCATGTTGCAAGTTAACATACAAAAAGTAATTATGGGATTCTTACAACTTATTTTGATACCTTATAATTATTTTAAAATGGTTTTGTTCTTCAGGGATCTCCTCTATCCAAGGATGAGTGTGGGATGATGATTATAATTCTCTTAGTAACTCCTTCTCTCCCTCTCGAGGTTCCTTAACAAAAAATATCAATGGAGATATATATTCTACTACTAGTTCTTGTTTGGATTTATATTTCTCTAGATTATCCTCTTGATATGCTCATATTTATTAAAGTAACTATTCTATTGTTTCCCTAGGTTTCATATATACTCTATAATAACATGAATATAATATTTTCTTGAATTTTTTTCTTATTGTTCTTGTTATGTCACCTAAGATTTCTCATTTCATGCATAATAATTAAAATTCAAATAAATAATAGATTTTAATATTTTATTTTTTAAAAAATTTTGTTTTTAGTTATATTTAATAAATAGAAAAAATGTTATTTATAAAATTTGAATACAAATACAGAGTAAAAAGACACCTGGATCCGTGGAAACAATGCCAATTTTTAATACGCCTATTATAGAGTGGTTCAAAATCTATAATTTACTTTCTTAATGTAGCATATAGTTTGACCGTGATTATCTCTCTTGATGAGTTACTGTAATCAAGAACATACTATTTATACATCACTTTTTATATTTTTTGTGTTTTTTATTTATGATAGAATGTAAACATAGGGATTGAGTTTGTGAATGAAAGGCCTAAAAATTAATATAAAATGAAAAAAATAATGATTTTTAGAATAAAATATATTCTTTTAGAATTATTAAACAAATAGAAACTACATTTTATAATTATGAATTCTATATTCACTTAATAAACTCACTCAATCGAGTAACAACACTCTCTTTTACCATGGTTGTGACTGTAAAATGCATTAAAAATTTCCAAACACACTACACATAAACAACCATCATAAAAGGGAGAGTAGTTGTATAATAAGAATCTAGATGTTAAATAATAAATTAGTGAAACATAGGTTTTTTTCCATATAGATTAAGAATTATTCAACTCCATGAAATTATGGAATATTAAACATGAATTCATAGAGAATTGTGTTTGAACACTAGATTATTCCTCCAGGAGGGTCATTGGGTTAGGTACACATGATTATTAGAATTAGAGATCATGGTGGAGAATAGTATAGATTGAGATAGAGAGAAAAAACTGATATAGATAATACTAAAATATTAATGTGAAAATTATAGAATTAAAATAAAAAAAACTAAAATGACAGAACCACAATAGAACTCCATACAGAATTCATAGTGTAATGGAAAATCCCTTTAATTACAACACCCTCCTTTTATTTATAGGCTTCTATATCTTATTATTCAGCTATATAAAACTCCTTTTTTGACTGCGTGTATAAAATCTGGTGGTCAAACCATGTTTGAAATCATTCACCTTTTCCTCCCAAAGATCCATGTGGAATGTATATTTTAAAACCTCATGAACCATTTCATTATTTATTTGTTTATAATAAACATATTTTTCAGTTATTATTCCATATGGTAACCCTGAATTAATGTTAAGAGTATTCAGGTGGTATCCCAAATTTTTAGTTTAATGTTTAGGTGAGTTTCACAAAGCATGTATGTGACCTTCCATTAACCAATATCTGGTAAAGTTAGTGATCAACCATGGGGTACAAGTTAGTGAATAAACTATGAGGATTGAGTGAATGGATGCAAAATATGGTAGAAAAGTTTTTTTATATTAGTTAAGTGACCATGCTGTTTATTTTACAAATGATTGATTAGATGGTTGTGCGGTTGATTTAGGACTTTGAATAATTTACAATCAAAATTGATCAAGAAAAGGAACATTTTATCCAAGAAAGGTGTTTTTATCAAATCTATTAATGAAATTGATCTTCCCCTAGCCACTCAACTACCTCATGGATGACTATGTGGATTTGGAGTTATGGTCAATCATCTGGATCTTCATGTGGTAGGTTGACATACATAGTTGATATTCACACAATCGATCAAATCCCTTTTTATAGTCTATAGTTCGACTACATGGTAAAGAAGTGACCACAAGATAGGTTTAATGTGTAGTTGATCGTGGACGAAATAAAATTTATTGCAATATTCAATTGTCTATAATAACTCCAAAATTTCCATTTCATCA
Source organism: Viscum album (assembly GCA_963277665.1). Taxonomy (NCBI): domain Eukaryota; kingdom Viridiplantae; phylum Streptophyta; class Magnoliopsida; order Santalales; family Viscaceae; genus Viscum; species Viscum album. The sequence goes on from OY728140.1 coordinate 1,747,341,362, forward strand.
TTTATTTCTTTGAAATACCTCCCAATAAACTAAAAATCATCAAAATTAAAAATATTAAATTCTTACTTGATTCTAAAAATTCTAGAAAACATATAAAAAATTAAAATCCATGTTTTAATTAATTTTCATATTTTATTCCAAAATGTTACTCTATTAAAAATACATGATAATTACCTATTAAATTATATAATTATGGGATAATAATCTTAAAATAACTGAATGAAATATATGAACCATTGGCTCTATAAAAGTACTATATTTAGCATCCATTGTAGATTTATCTATTAAAAGACTATATGAGTACCATTATGATGACTATGTGGCTCAAATACATTCCTAGAAGGTGGTTCCACTGATTTTTGATTTCTTCACCCCACAAGTTTCCCTAACTAGATCAACCTGAAGAAGGTCAATTTCCTTCTATATATTTTCCATCAGGATAGTCATTATATATATGATAATTTTGGCGTGATCGACCTATATTCTCTGAAGGAGTCTCCCTACAAAATCTTTAAAGGTGCCCATAGTACCCACAAAATGGATAAAACTTAAATCTAAGGAATAATACTATCTAATATATCTAGAATAAACACATTGATAACATTGAATATGGGATCTCCTTGGTACAAAAAAATATGAGTGATTTTACCTCAACGACCTTAGAAATATCCCCCTCAAATCATCTCTTCCTTATGAAACATCTATACACTAAATCATCATACACCTATAGTCTAGTGTGGGGGTAAGACACCATCACCATAGTTTTTTTAGATATAGTTTTTCCCAATACCAGGATATTCACCACATCGTCGAATGTTAAAGGTTTAATAACATAGCTTGAGTTTGATAAGGACTCTTCAATCCAATATCATAGTGACTAACCTTTAATTCCTTATCCTCACTCATGTTGGGTACATAGAAGGGATTATCAATAAAACTGAAATCATGCCCCATGATCATCATCATCCCCTACTTTAGCTCCATGAACTCTTGAGACATAACCTAACGAAGGATATCAGGATAAAATTGATCAAAAATAGATCATGAAAATCCTTATTGTTTAATACATATTCATTATATACCCCAATAATCACATACCACTATCTACGAGTATCCCCTTCAATCATAAATGTTTCCAGTCTGACACTGTGTTTCTCGAAGATTCTGATTCTCTTAAAAATGTGATGAATGAATGCAACCCATTCTTCGGATTATTTGGAGAAACATTACCCTGGAAGGCCAGGTGATGATGGAATTATAAATAATACATTATATTAAAAATAATAGGTTCCCATCATAATAATCCATGCTTTGTATCATGAAACAGTTGGTTAATCCCCTTTAGGACCTAAAGATCACCTGTAGGCCTAATAGATTGAGTATTCTTGTTACCCATTTCTAAATAGTTGTATATAATCATTGAGGTGACATATTAAAAATTCAACTAAAGAATCATATTAGATTCTCCTTTCAAGAATAATAGATTCTATCAATTTAGGTAAAATGTAAAAATGGTTAGGAAAATACATTCTTTCCTCTTTCATTTATATATATATTTTGGATTTTCTAAAATTTTAAACATAAACTAAAACTATTATTAGAAATTAATTTTCTCATCATTACGAAGAGTATTCTATAATTAATATTCTAAAAAATATTTTTCATTTTTATATTAATCTAACCATTAATAAATAAAGTAAGAATACATTATTTATTTACTATTGAGCTTGAAATAATATGAATCATCAAATGATTACCATAATATACTAATAAAACGGGCATAAGAAAACAACATTTCATGTTTCCTATAAGTTCATTTTAATATATGCTTTCCCATGATGTATGTGTCTCAAAGTGGTTATTTTTAATTCAAAAGTAGGCTAAGTCAAATTTTCATTGCCCATGGTAACTCAATATACAACTATAGTTATACTAGCCTGACATATTTATGGATTACATCTTGTCTCCTAATGATTATATCTTCTTCATAATCTCAAATCCAACTATCCAAAGTGTTATATTATGCCATTTTGTAACAACTTAATCTGGATTACTTTTTTATCTGAATTGAGCTTCCATAATACCTCAAACACACTTCTCGATATCCATAGGTTGTAATATATATCATGGGATAATTAGAATACATTGTGATTTCATATACCTTATTTGATGATTAAATAATACATATATATATATATATATCTTCCTAGAAAACTATGAATACAGTGGAAAAATGAAAGATAAAAAAATGATTCTCTAAAGGAAAAAACATGTATGTTGGCGGGTACCTATAATAATAAAATAACATTCTATATGTATGAAACTCCAAGAATGAAAAAACCATACCATATATAGTCCAAAAAATTAAACCAAACCAAAATACGACCCACTTTATACATTATCCCCAAAAGAAAAGAAAAAAGATATAGAATTGTGTGATAGGTATCCCATGACAAAATATCGATGGGAATTAAAAAATTATCCCTATACCATATTCGAATAAGACGGTCACCATCTAGTATTAAATACCAAGACTTTTAACTCTTTCCTCTATCATCCTTTGTTCATTCGTTCTTTTCCTTTTCCTGGATCACATACAAAAATGTCAATATATATTCCAAAGGGATACATGTAGGGTATGAATACATCATACCCAGTATAAGGTCACCATACCACCCCTACTTGTCTATTATAAAGATATGTTTATGAATAAAAAATAAAGAGTGGGAAATTATATTGGAATAAAAAAAACCAATCCCTCAACAATGTAATGGATAAGTAAACTAATCGTGTTCTAGTAGCATGCTCATAAACCAATAAATAAAATCAACTAAACCTACTTGAAAGCATTCCCCAAATCAAAGTCAGTGTAACAAGAGGAGCATGATTCACTTATATATTATATAGATGGAAACACACACACAGAGACATATATATATATATGTGTGTGTGTGTGTGTGTGTGTGTGTGTCTGTGTGTGTGTGTGTATATGTTTACGTTTTTGTGTGTATATATTCATCCTATCATGAGAGTCCTCTCTTCTCATTGGAAAGAATATATGCATATATCTACCAATATTCGTATACATTCTCATACACATCATCACATAGGAGGCCTATCTCCTCATGGGTAGTGGCATAATCATGTATATACATGTATCCATATGTGAATTCAGTTTACACATATCAGTCCATAACATTCATTAGAAAGTCCTTCAATACTAACATATGCAGTATGTAATAATATAGACTCCATATAACTAACATTATACCCAACATCCTCTAATCATGGCATAAAACGTTATAATAATAAATGGATGACTATAAATAAGGAATAACCATAATTAACCATAACTGAAATAATGAAAATTTTAATAATAATAATAATATAAATATGTGTATTGATATTTAAAAATATATTACCATTTAAAAATTGGCATACATAAATAAATTAAGCATGACAATACATAATACATAAAATTTCACAGTTGAATAATAATTTCTAATATTTTAGATTAATAAGAAAAAGAGTTTAACAATTGTTTTTATAATAAAATGGATTTTTTTGATATTCCTCACTCTACCCCATTCCATTGTTATCATAGCCATCGTAAAAATATGAAAGAAAATAAGGGGTCCCATAATGAATGATTAGTTAAAACCAAAATAAAAAATTAGATATGGAGAATATATTATATCTCAATTAATCCAGGTAACATTAGGATCCTTAATAACAATATCCTACCTCAACTTAGAAAAATTTTAAAAAAAGGAGAAATATATTTTAAAACATTTGGTCTACCAAATGAATTATATATTTAAATCTTAAGGGATAATAATATCAAACCAAGTGAGTATAATGCCATGGAGGTGAGGGATAATGATAGTAAAACTCTATGGAGAATCTATGAATGAGAAAATAGAAGATATTCCATTCCAAGAGTTAATATGGGTTAATTATTTGAAGTAATCTTACCATTTGATCCACTGATTAAAAAAACATTCCATGTTTTAATTTTCTACCTACTATAAGGACATCGGGTACTTGGTGTCTACACCAATAGTCACAGAAATCCACACTAGATGCCATTGGGTACTCGATGATATACCTACCCAAAAAGCTCTCCCATACCTTCCTTGTTTTCCCTATTAATCCTTATTCAATTATAAGTCTCTATGATTATCAATTTAACAAATAAGACACAAAAAATTAATGAAACCACAGACCTAAAATGGTGATAATCATTAAAGCCTTATGTGCCTTTATAAAATTGATAAAGATTAAAAATTCTTAATCCATAACCATGATGGAATATAAATATTTCGTAACACATCATTATTAACCAAAATAAAAAGTGTTTTTCTGTGATCACTATCACCCACAAATACAACTATAAAATATATTTGTTGATGACATCAATAATAACCATGAAACATATAACATGTATATCTTATGTTGTCTATTGATATATTATTTATTATATATATACTATAAAAAAATATAAATAAGTCCCATATCATTTATCCAAATTATATAAATATATCACTTATCACTAACCTAAGATTGACCATGAATTTCCTTACTCTTACCCAGATATGATTTCATTTGTCATGTCTGTCATATGGATGGTAAAAACTCATATTGATTATGATAATATTTCTCTTAATCAAAATCACACCAAATAACTATATTATTGAAATATTATTAATTGTAAAATAAGATAATTATAAAAGTGTTTTTATTCATGTGTAGGGGACCTCATTAACCTCATTCTTGGATTTACAATGTAGCGCACACCCTAAGTACTCCATAAACACCTGTCTATGATGTTTCATTCGATGTACTTAAAATAGATCAATTTGGATGTCATGTTCTCTAATTTGTGTCTCATGAGTAAACATTTCCTTTCTATAAAACTGTTTGGTTATGTTAATCTTAACATATCATTATATCCCAGTAAATTTCATAATGGTCTTCATTTATCTATATCTTGTAGTGTGACCTCCAAGAGGTTAATTATCAAATCACACATGTATTATATATATATTAATAATAATTTAAAAATTATAAATAATAGAAAACCCATGATGAATATGTGTTCCAAATATTTAAATTTTATAGATATATTTTAGATATAAATATCAACAAAACCATACATACCAGATCCAATTACATCAGAGGATCTGCAACATCATTATTTATAGCCACCTATAAAATCATTACATGAATTCTTGAAATAACATCTCTAATGAGATGAAATATATGTAATAAGTGTTTTTAATTTTCTTGAGACCGGTATTCCTTATCATGATAAATAATTCCATCATTTACAAGATGGATCTTTATAAAATCCATTATGTTATGGGAAACCCTAAGAGTAAGTATGATATTCTTAGTATAATTAACATACTTCACAACATATGATGTTATGATGTTTTCAACTTCTTCCATAAAATCAACCATAGTTGATAGCATGGAACTCCTCCAACAAATACTAAAACAAAACCCACAATAAATAGTGGTAGCCTTTATCAGCACTAGATAAAAGCGATGATAAAGACCACCCTTTATCAATATTTTTTTTGAACACTTATAAGTTCCAACCTTTATCAATGCTAAATAAAATAACTGATAATGGGTATCCACCATTAAAAAACTTACGTCATGAAAAATCATATATTAATATATAAATATATTTATATTGAAAAAGTTATAACAAATTTTATTGAATATGATTAATACATGAATAAATATACATTTTCAGTTGATATATAGAACATTTAGTTTAAAATGTAATATAAAATTAAAATTATATATATATATAATTTTTTTAAATATTATTTATATAATATGAAATATGTATTATAAATCCAATAAATATATAAGGAATATATTTAGTGAAAAAAGTTTTATTAATTAAATAAAAAATATTTGATACTAATTAGATAATATTTACAAATTAAGTCATTTTGTTTTATCAAAATTTCATTTTTTTCAATTTAACATATATATAAAATAATAAATATTTAATTATTAATTTAAAAAATTGTCTAAATATTTTATGCTTAATATGTCATACAATAATTTTACTCGTATACATATGAAAAATTAATTCAATTTTATAGAGATAGATGTATGCAAATAATATGAATTATTAATATTATCTTTTTTATATTTTTTTTATTAATAGTTATTTTTTATATTTAATATAATATATTTTTATTTATTATATTTTATTTTATTTATATATTAATATTTAATATATACTATTTATTATTACTTATAATTAATATATATATAAATTAAATTTATTAATTTTTATTAATAATTGGTTAATTAATAAATTTTATAATATTTTTAAAATTTATTCATCTTTAATTTTTATTTGATAAATTTTTTTAAAATTTTAATCATTTTTAATATTTATTTAAAATTATTGATTTACATTTAATAATTTTAATAAAGATGTAATTTAAACAATTAATAAATATGCATTTTCATTTAAAAATATATTCATTTTTATTTTTTAAAAAAATTATATAATTAATCTCTTATTCATTTTTTAATATTTTTTCAATATATTCATTTATTAATTAAATTTCACTCATTTTTAGCTTTATTTAATTTAATATTTTTTATTCATTAATAATGTTAATTTTTTTTCTCTTGTATAGTTTATGAGTTTTAAATATTTATTCATTAAACATTTTTATAATTTATTCATTTTTTAATACATAACTATTTATTAATATGTTCAATATTTTTAATATAGAAATATATTCATATATATATATATATCAATATGTATAATATTTCCTTAAATATGATTTTTATAATACAAAATTTGTATGTTTACGTCAAATAAGTCATATATTCTGTGAAAAATGGTTTAGAATTAAAACATAATATTAATTAAAAATATTGAATAATTATATTGAGTAATGGATGTTTAATTAAATATCGTTTATTTTTCAATTTAACATATATCAAACCTGTGTTTCATTAATTGCACACATACAAATACATTATTAATTCATTTTTATATAAAACACACACACATAATATTTTTGTAATTTATTCAATTTTTAATTTTCAATTTAGAATTATATTTAATAACATAATAGATTTAATTTGTAATGGCCCGGGTTTTTGGGGTCCATTATTTTGTGAAAATCTCGTTTTGGGTTTTCGTGTCTGGGAATCACGGTGGTGTAGGCCTACCGGTCGCCTTAGCCTACCGGTAGCAGGCCTACTGGTAGCTCGGTCTACCGGTGGCCGCAGCCCACCAGTAGCTCTATCTACCGGTAGCTCGGTCTACCAGTAGCTGCAGCTACCGGTAGCTCTGTCTACCGGTAGCTCGGCCTACCGGTGGCTCCATCCTACCGATAGCTCGGCCTACCGATAGCTGCAGCCTACCGGTACCTCGGCCTACCGGTAGCTGCAGCCTACCGGTAGCTCGGACTACCGGTCGCTACAGCCTACCGGTGGCTCTGGCCTACCCCGCGGGTTATTTCCAGTAGCGCTCCCTTTTGCGCAAATAGGGTTTTAAACCCTATTTAGACCTATTTGAGCATGTTTTAAAGACCCGTAACGCGCATAATAGTTTTACTTAAATACTTAATCCATTAATGAGTCAGTTTAAACCACCTGACCGCCTTTAATGACGAGTGGAGCCGCGTGATCAACCGACGATCCCCTCGCCTTACACAGTTTCATGTTCTCACCTCAACCGTCCACGGCTCTTATAAAATAAGGGTTAGCCGTGGTTTCTCCTTTCCTCGATCGCGGCTTTTCACAAACAGATTCTGGTGCATCGGGCGTGCCGCATCGTTATCCATAAAGTTCCACGCCCGGCCTAAACTTTGATCATCTATAAACAATTAGGGAATTTCTCCTTAGCCTCTCTCTTTTGTGTATCATGGGGGGTGAGCATGCTTCTGTTCTGTAGAATTGGACAAACCAGACCTAAATAAAGATAATGAACTGGATTCCCTAAATAAATAAGGGGAGTTGTGATCGTTGATGTTTTTTATATTATGACCATCTTGCTGAGTCGTGCTGGCTTATGTCTTCTGAAAATTGAGGCCATTGGTGGTCGTTGTTTGTGCGCTAATGAACCCCTGCTGATGTTTTAAATGGCTTGTTGTGGTTGTAAACTCCTACTGTGAAAATTAAATTGGTTAATCACGTATATCCGGCCAAATAAAATTGAGTCACCAGGATCAATCCTTCTGTGATAACCCCGGTTAAAACACACGAAAATTGAAATCATGGAGTGTGTTAAGTCGTTTAAATCTGAAAATACCGGCATGGCCCTGAATTGTGTTGGTGATGGTAGTTGGTTGTTTTCTTTTATGGGCCGATTGCTGGAGATGTGGGAGGTGATGGGATCCCCTATCTTTATACTCTCAGTGGTTTTGTGAAATTGGGGATGGGATCCCCTGTTGGTATGGATTCGATGGTTGTGAGTTTTAAGACCGGGTGGGTACTTGTTTATACCACGAATTGGGGTGGGATCCTCTGTTGTTGAGAACCAGGTACAGGTATTATGGTTGTTGCTTGATTTTTTACTTCCTGGAATTGTGTCTATTCTTACTAGTTGCCCAGTAGTGCTTAAACTTAATTAAACATTTTCATTGAACTTGAAACAAGAATGGGAGAGATGGGTTTTGTTGGCGAGAGTCGTGACTTGTGACTTGGACGCAGTGGTGTTGTGTTCTATAGGTTGGTTAGAAAAACCTGAGCTTTGGGTGAGTTCTTGTTACCTATATCTATACTTGTAGCTTTTTTATTCTTATTCGTTCCCCACCAAAGTTGAGCACTTAGTGTCGAACACCCACATTTCATGGGGGAGGGTTTTTTCCCCAACACTATTCTTAGTGGCTGGTTATTAGCTCCTTTTCTGATCCCTTTCCCGGATATCCCAAGTATCTTCGGGTAGGCTGTGATGTCCTGAGGTCCATTATTGGCCTAAGAACCTTCGGGCGGGGCAGTGTGACGGTTGTCCAGGTGTGTGCAACAGGTGGTTTCCCAAGCGTCTTCGGGATGAGGCCCAGGTGTCTTCGGCCTTGGCAGTGGATCTTATGGCCCAGGTGTCTTCAGGCTTGGTGGTGGTTGTTATATTCTAGGTGTTTTCAGGCGTGGTTACGTGTGACAGTTGTGGCCTAGGTGTGTGCGGGCGGGTGTGGCAGTGGGATTGCGGTGAGAATGGAGGGATTGGTCCGATGCATAGGATGTCTCAATAACCAGTGGGAAAGTGGTGCGGGGTACCCAAACATCGATGTGCTCTTAATATATATATTACTTGACTTGCGTTATTTGGGGAGTGTGCCTTGGTGAGGCTTGGGGTGGATAGTTTACCTTGATAGGTGTTTGGTTTACTCCTTTTTATCACGGGACTTTAGTACGTTCCCCCACTTGTGCACGAGAGTCTTTGGTTTTTCCTACTGAGTGTACATGTATGCTCACCCTACGTATATAAAACTGCTTTCAGGTTTCTTGGAGGACTTTGGGGATCGCACAAGACCGTACTAGCTCGGACCATTGGGGCAGTTGAAGTTGGTGTTTTTCTTCATTGGTACTTACCTTTGTAGTCACCTTTTGTACTTTGTGGCTTTACTTTTAGAACATGCATGTGGTAATGGTTTATTTCTTTTTGGTTTTACTTTTCTTTTACCTTGGTGTTGTTGAGTTTCATTATCTCATCTCTCGATCTTATAAAACAAAAATTGGTAATGCCTTCCATTTGTGAGAAATTTCTATAGCCTTGGTGCTAGTCGCCACTCGGGGACCTATTGAAGGCGGGTCTCGGGGGTCATTATCTCTCCTTGAACTTAAAGAAGGAAGGCCCTGGAAATCTGCTGACCCTTCCCTCCTTTTGGTGAAGGCGGGTCATGACAGAATTGTATCAGAGCGATGGTTGAGAGATAGGATGGAGTCTAGAGTTAGGCACAATGAGGATTTCATGGGATGGTAAGGCAATAGTGTTGGGTGACCTTAGCGCGTGAATTAGGACAAGGAAGACCGGCTAGGACACAGGATTTTAGGGCCCCCCGTGATCCGATGCAATGACTCTTGACCTACCGAACGACCAAGTGAGGCCACACTGATTGTAGGGTAGAAACCCTAGGAAAGGTACATGCATCATAATAACTTGTGTTCTTCTGTTTCTAGGATGTCTTGATAATTAAGAATAAATTAAAATTTTAAGAAGTTTTAAGAACGATATTCTACACTACTTGGGCTTAGGAATTCCTTGTTTACCTTGTAGTTATGGCACCTGGAAGGCGACCATGTGTGGTACGGCCGATTGAGGCCCCGGAGACTACTTTGGCCGATCGGCAGAGAGCTGGTCGAGAGGAAGAGGATGACCAGTGACAGAAGACACTTTGGGCCTTCTAGCGACATGCCCTCGAGAAGTATGAGGGCAGCACCTCCAACATGAAGACGGAAGGCTAGATAGAGGAGATAGTTATAGCTTTTGGCCTGATTCGGGCCCCGACCGAGTACTGGGTTCCTCTAGCCGTCAGCCATATGCGGGGAGCGGCGCGTTAGTGGTGGATGCTTTACTTGGGGGAGAGGAGAGAGTCTGAGGTGGCTTGGGCGGATTTCGAGAGGGAGTTCCGGGTGGAATTCCTCTCCTCGACGATGAAGGTAGAAAAGAGGCAGGAACTACTCTCCCTCCAGCAGGGGAGTATGTCCGTGAGGGAGCTAGGGATCAAGTTCAAGGACCTCCTACGTTTTTCTCCGGACCACTTTCCCGACAAGGAGTCTCGGGAAAGACGTTTAGAGGAGGTGCTCCGACCCTCCCTCCAATATGTTGTTACCCGCTTCACCCTGCCGACATACTTGGAGGTCCAGAAGAAGGCCAAAGTGGTGGAGAGAATGCATGCTCTAGGAAGAGTGTCACGAGAGGGGATCTAGCTGGGACCATCGAAGGGAAAGGCCGTCAGCACCAGACCTCCAGCGTCAGGACCCTCCAGGTTCCGACCAGCAGGGAGAAGACTGCAGTAGTTTCAGTTTCGATCCCCCAGCCCTCGCCCTTTTCCTTCAGGCCTGGGACTGCGGTGCTTCATCTGTGGGATCCCTGGACATCTCCAGAGTCAGTGCCCAGACCGGGTACAGTACGGTGGTTGTGGACAGCCCCACCACCCACCCCAGCATCAGCTTCTAGCCAGACCTTTCCAGCAGCAGCAGTAGGGACAGTGAGCTCCCGCTCCTCCGAGGGCAGACGTAGGAGGAGGAGGCCGACCTCAGGGCGCTCCTCAGGGACCTCGACCGGGGCGTGGTCGGGGAGGTGGCCGGTAGCTGAGGGGAATAGGATCTTGGCGTCGACAGTTGCACGCCGCAGAGGCAGCAGTTCCAGCAGGGCTAGAGGTTGTTCGATGTATGATCAGTCTGTTTAGCACTCTTGCTTCTGCCTTGTTCGATACCGGAGCTCCACACTCCTTTGTTGCACCCAGTCTATCTCGTGCCTTGGGTTTAGATACATAGAGACTTCCAGTGCCCCTGGTATTGAGCACACCAGTCGGAGGTCAGACCAACTTGTTGTTTGTGTGTTGGGATGCAGACTGGTGATAGGGCCACATCAGTCAGATAGGGATCTTCTTCTGCTATAGATTCAGCCATATGATGTCATCCTAGGCATCGACTGGCTATTCTCTGTGTGTGCCATCATCAACTGTTTCCGAAGAAGGGTGGTGTTCTCAGACATTGACGGCTGGCGTGTTACCTTCACCGGCGAGCGGAGCTGTCCGAAGGGAAACAGGTGAGTGGAACTTATCCTCTCCATATTGACCGAGATGACAGTGGAATCAGTTGATGCTGAAATGGTGGAAGTGCCAGAGATCATTCGTGAGTTTATGGACGTCTTACCTGAGGAGGTGAAGACTCTACCCCATCGGCGTGATATCGAGTTTGGCATAGACCTGTAGCCCAACGCTCGACCAATATCGATGGCTCCTTACTGGATGGCGCCATCAGAGCTATGGGAGTTGCGGATCCAGATTGACGATCTGATGAAGAGGGGTTATGTTCGCCTGAGTGCGTCACCGTGGGGTGCTCCAGTCTTGTCCGCATAGAAGGTAGATGGTGGTTTTAGGTTGTGCATAGACTACAGGAGGATGAATCAGGTGACGATCAAGAATCGCTACCCTCTTCCGAGGATAGACGATCTTTTCGACCAGCTGAATGCGGCAGGATGGTTCTCGAAGATCGACCTACGGTCTGGGTACCACTAGTTGAGAGTGAAGGAAAGAGACATCCTGAAGACAGCCTTCAGGTGCAGGTATGGACACTTCGAGTTCGTAGTCATGCCCTTCGGTGTTACTAACGCCCCAGCTGTGTTCATGGGGCTTATGAACTCCATCTTCCGGGAGTACTTGGATCAGTTCGTGGTTGTGTTCATCGACAATATCCTGATCTATTCGAGGTCATAATAGGACCATGCAGAGCACTTGAGGACAGTTTTGGAGGTCCTCCGACAACACCATCTCTATGGGAAGTTGTCGAAATGCAAGTTCTGGACACGAGAAGTGCACTTCCTTGGGCACGTGGTGTCCGAGCTGGGGTTAGTAGTGGACCGGTCAAAATTTGGGGTGGTTGTTTCTTGGGCAGCACCCAAGAATGTGGGAGAGGTCTATAGTTTCCTTGGGCTGGCGGGTTACTATCGTAGGTTCGTACCCAACTTCTCTTGAGTTGCATCCCCTTTGACAGCCCTGACCAAGAACGACCTAGTTTTCGTGTGGAGTGAGCAGTGGAAGTCATCATTCAGCTATCTAAAAGAGAAGTTGGTTAGTGCCCCAGTGCTGAGATTACCAGAAGATGGGGTGGCCTATGAGGTGTTCTGTGATGCTTCAGGAAAGGTCCTGGGATGTGTGTTGATGCAGCGACAAGGGGTGATCTCTTATGGGTCCAGGAAGCTACGCCCCCATGAGTGTAATTACGCCACCCACAACCTAGAGCTTGCAGCGGTCGATTTTTGCGCTAAAGTTATGGCAGAACTACCTCATCGGGGAACGCTTTGTGGTCTTCACGATCACAAAAGATTGAGGTATATCTTCTCCCAACGGGACTTAAACATGTGACAGCAGAGATGGGTGGAGTTACTCCAGGATTATGACTTTGAGATCTCTTATACTGAGGGCAAGGGAAATGTAGTGGCCGATGACTTGAGTAGGAAGACGCAGATGGATGCGGTCCGAGAGTCGGTGGATGCCTGGAAGGTAATGGAGGAGTTGGGTTCCTTACACCTGGATGCGAAGATGGATGGCGGCAGAGGTTTCCTATATCAGATGATAGTGAAGTCATCTCTGTTTCGAAAAGTGGAGGAGTCTCAGTGGGGAGACCCGGAGTGCGAAGTGATGCGTGACCGAGTTGACCAGGGTAATGCTCTGGAAGGATGGACAGAGGATGGTCAGAACCGGATGCTTTTCCAGAAAAGGTTGTTTGTACCAGGAGTGATGCGCGGAAAGGTTCTCAGTGAGTTCCAAAACTCACCTCTGGCAGTACACCCCGGAGTTTCCAAGATGTACCAGGGACTGGAGAGGCAGTTATGGTGGCCCGGAGTTAAGCGAGCGGTGACAGAGTTTGTGGCCAAGTGCTTAGTGTGTCAGCAAGTGAAGGCTAAACACCGAGTTCTGGGCGGCCGACTGCAGCCCCTAGTTTTCCCCGAGTGGAAGTGGGATGACATCTCGATGGATTTCTTCATGGGACTACCCAAGGCCCAAGGGGGATACAACGCCATCTGGGTGGTAATGGACAAGTTGATGAAATCGGCTCACTTTCTAGCGATCAGGGATTCGAGTACTATGGAAGATTTGGCACGAAAGTACGTGGATGAGGTAGTGAGGTTGCATGGAGTTCCGAGGTCTATAGTCTCGGATTTGGATGCACGGTATACCTCGCGAGTCTGGAAGGGATTGTAGCATGCGTTTGGATCCCAGTTACGCCTTAGCACTGCTTTCCATCCCCAGACAGATGGACAAACAGAGCGCACCATCCAGACCTTGGAGGATATGCTACGGGCATGTGTTTTGGACTCAGGAGGATCATGAGTGCGACACTTTCCCCTGGTAGAGTTTTCTTACAATAATAGCTATCACTCTACCATCGGTATGGACCTGTTTGAAGCCTTGTACGGGAGGCCATGTCGTTCTCCTGTGTGTTGGTCCAAAGTAGGAGAGTCAGGCATCCTTGGCCCGAAGGTGGTGTAGAACACAACAGAGAAGGATCAGCTCATACGGGAAAGGATGAAGGCGACCCAGGACCGAAAAAAGTCATATGATGATACCCGAAGGAGGCCCTTGGAGTGTGAGGTTGGGGACCATGTGTTCTTGAAGGTCTCCCCTCGGCGTGGGAAGCGGAGGTTTGGCAAGGGGAGTAAGCTTTCCCTCAGGTTCATTGGACCCTTCGAAGTATTGTGGCGGGTCGGCGAGGTGGCTTACCAGCTAGCGTTGCCACCACCGCTACTGAGGATACATAGTGTCTTCCATGTGTCCCAGCTCTGTCGGTATCTGCACGACGATTCACACGTCCTTGATTGGGGTGATCTGGACATTGAGGATGACGTAACCTTTATAGAGAGACCAGTGATGATCGAGGATCGCAAGAAGAAGGTGCTTCATGGGTGAACCATCCCCTTGGTTTGTGTGTTGTGGAGACATGGTGGGCTAGAGGAGAGTACGTGGGAGAGGGAAGCACAGATGCGTACCCAGTACCCAGAGTTGTTTTGAGTTTGTTCCTTGTTGTACCTGTTGTGGTAGAACGTTTTGTCTTTTTTGGATGTAAAATGTACTGGTTTTCTTTCCTCTGTTTGTGTGTGAAAAGCCCTGGCTATGGGGGAGGAGATAACCTGACCCCTAATCAAGACACATTTATGGTGGATGCGATTAAACCCGTGCGGGCGAGTCAGTGTCGCCCAAAGCGGATAATATCTTGACATGGGGAAGGAGACTCCCCCACCCACATGCCCGAGCAGTTTGGCATGGTATGTTGCTTGGTTCTTGGAATGGAAATGTTTTAGTTAGCATGGGTTCTCTCCTAAGAGGAATCTTTTGAGGTGGTTGTTCGGACCCTCTCTTCCCTTCTGGTTTTGTTTTGATTCTCGAGGATGAGAATCGTTTAAGAGGTATCTGATGTAATGGCCCGGGTTTTTGGGGTCCATTACTTTGTGAAAATCTTGTTTTGGGTTTTCGGGTCTGGGAATCACGGTGGTGTTGGCCTACCGGTAGCCTTATCCGACCGGTAGCAGGGCTACTGGTAGCTCGGTCTACCGGTGGCCGCAGCCTACCGGTAGCTCTGCCTACCGGTAGCTCAGTCTACTGGTAGCTGCAGTTACCAGTAGCTCTGTCTACCGGTAGCTCGGCCTACCGGTAGCTGCAGCCTACCTGTAGCTCGGCCTAGAGGTAGCTGCAGCCTACCGGTAGCTCGGCCTACCGGTAGCTGCAGCCTACCGGTAGCTCGACCTACCGGTAGGTGCAGGCTACCGGTAGCTCGGCCTACCGGAAGCTGCAGTCTACCAGTATCTCGGCCTACCGGTCGCTGCAGCCTACCGGTATCTCAGCTACCGGCAGTTGTCACCCACTGGTAGCTCTCAGCTACCGGTGGCTCTGGCCTACCCCGCGGTTTATTTCCAGTAGCGCTCCCTTTTGCGCAAATAGGGTTTTAAACCCTATTTTGAACTGTTTGAGCGTTTTTTAATGACCCATAATGCACATAATAGTTTTATTTAAATACCTAATCAATTAATGAGTCTGTTTAAACCACCTGACCCACTTTAATGATGAGTGGAGACGCTTGATCAACCCAAGACCCCCGCGCCTTATGCGGTTTCGTGTTCTCACCTCAACCGTTCGTGGCTCTTATAAAATAAGGGTTAGCCATGGTTTCTCCTTTCCTCGATCGCAGCTTTTCACCAACAGATTTTGGTGAATCAGTCACGCCGCATCATTATCCGTAATGTTCCATGCCCAGCCTAAATGTCGATCATCTATCAACAAGTAGGAAATTTCTCCTTCACCTCTCTCTTTTGTGTATCATGCGGGGTGGGCGTGCATCTGTTCTGTAGAATTGGACAATTCAGAACTAAATGAAGATAATGAACTGGATTCTCTAAAGAAAGAAGCGGGGCTGTGATCGTTGATGTTGTTTATATTATGACCATCTTGTTGAGTCGTGCTGGCTTATGTCTTTCGAAAATCGAGGCCGTTGGTGGTCGTTGTTTGTGCACTAATGAACCCCTGCTGATGTTTTAAATGGCTTGTTGTGGTTGTAAACTCCTGCTGTGAAAAGTAAATTGGTTAATCACGTATATCCGGCCAAATAAAATTGAGGCACCAGGATCAATCCTTATGTGATAACCCCGGTTAAAAACACATGAAAATTGAAATCATGGAGTGTGTTAAGTCATTTAAATCTGAAAATACCAGCATGGCCCTGACTTGTGTTGGTGGTGGTAGTTGGTTGTTTTCTTTTACGGTCCGATTGCTGGAGATGTGGGAGGGGATGGGATCCCCTGTCTTTATACTCTCGGTGGTTTTGTGAAATTGGGGATGGGATCCCCTGTTGGTATTGATTCGGTGGTTGTGAGTTTTAAGATCAGGTGGGTACTTGTTTATATCACGAATTGGGGTGGGATCCTCTGTTGTTGAGAACCGGTTATGGGAGTTATGGTTTTTTCTTGATTGTTTACTTTCCTGGACTAGTGTCTATGCTTACTAGTTGCCCAGTAGTGCTTAAAATTAATTAAACATTTTCATTGAACTTGAAACAAGAATGGGACAGATGGGTTTTGTTGGCGAGAGTCGTGTATTGTGACTTAGACGCAGTGGTGTTGTGTTCTGTAGGATAGTTAGAAAAACCTGAGCTTTAGGTGAGTTCTTGTTACCTATATCTATGCTTGTAGCTTTGTGTTTCTTATTCGCGCCCCACCCAAGTTGAGTACATAGTGCCGAACACCCCCATTTCATGGGGGAGGGTGTTTTTCCCAACACTATTCTTAGTGGCTGGTTATTAGCTCCTTTTCTGCTCCCTTTCCCGGATAGCCCAAGTATCTTCGGGCAGGCTGTGATAGCCTGAGGCCCATTATTATCCCAAGAACCTTCGGGCGGGGCAGTGTGACGGTTGGCCAGGTGTGTGCGGCAGGTGGTTTCCCAAGCGTCTTCGGGATGAGGCCCAGGTGTCTTCGGGCGTGGCAGTGGATCTTCTGGCCCAGGTGTCATCGGGCGTGGTGGTGGTTGTTATGGCCTAAGTTTTTGCAGGCGTGGTTACGTGTGACAGTTGTAGCCCAGGTGTGTGCGGGCGGGTGTGGCAGTGGGACTGTGGTGAGAATGGCGAGATTGGTCTGATGTGTAGGATGTCTCAATAACCAGTGGGAAAGTGGCGCGGGGTACCCAATCATCGATGTTCTCTTAATATATATATTACATGACTTGCGTTATTTGGGGAGTGTGCCTTGGTGAGGCCTGGGGTGGATAGTTTACCTTGATAGGTGTTTAGTTTACTCCTTTTTCTCACAGGACTTTAGTATGTTCCCCCACTTGTGCACGAGAGTCTTTTGTTTTCCCTACTGAGTGTACATGTACTCTCACCCTACGTATATAAAATTGCTTTGAGGTTTCCAGGAGGACTTCGGGGATCGCGCAGGACCGTACTAGCTCGAACCTTTGGGGCAGTTGCAGTTGCTTTTTTTCTACTTTGGTACTTACCTTTGTAGTCACCTTTTGTACTTTGTGGCTTTACTTTTAGAACATGCATGTGGGAATGGTATATTTCTTTTTGGTTTTACTTTTCTTTTACCTCGGTGTTGTTGAGTTTCATCATCTCATCTCTCGATCTTATAAAACAATAAGGGGTAATGCCTTCCATTTGTGAGAAATTTCGATACCCTTGGAGCTAGTCGCCACTCCAGGACCTATTGAAGGCGAGTCTCGGGGGTCATTATCTCTCCTTCGACTTAAAGAAAGAAGGGCCTGGCAATCTGTTGACCCTTCCCTCCTTTTGGTGAAGGCGAGTCCTGACATAATTAATATTATGCTTCAAATCTGTAAATTTTATTCATTTTTTATATTTTTATTCAATATATAGTATTTATTACCTTTAAATATTTTTTCAAATTTATTCATTTTTAATATTATTTATTCATTGATAATATTAATTGTATTTCAATTTTTTGGTAATTAATTAAATTTCAATTTTTCATTGTTTAATATTTTGTAATTTTATCCATTTTTAATATTTATTTATAAATTTTTATTCAGTAACATTTAATTTTTTTAATATGGTCGTAATTAATATAATTAATATGTATTCATTTTCATTTTTACATATATTCATTTTTACTTTTTTAATAATCAATATAATTAATAAAACTTGTTCATTTTTGTAATATTTTTGCTATCTAATAATTTTATAATTATTAAATTTCACTCTTTTTTAACATTAATTAATTTAATATTATTTATTATTATTTATTCACCAATAATGTTACTTTTTTCCTTTATTATTTATTCAGTTTTAACATTTATTTTTTTAATATTTTTGAAATTTCTGCATTTTTAATATTTATTTATACTTATTTATCCATTAACATTTAATCTTTTTAATATGGTTGTAATGTACATATTTAATATGCATTCCTTTTATTTAAATTTTTATTCATTTATAATTGTTTTAATAATTTATATGATTAATAAAACTCATTCATTTTTTAATATTTTTGAAGTCTATTTGTTTTCAGTTATTAAATTTAACTCATCTATAACATTCATTCATTTAAGATTTTATATTCATTAATAATGTTAATTTGTTTTTAACTTTTTATTATTTATTCATTTTTAATAGATATTCATTTAATATTTTTTTAATTTATTTCTTATAGTTCTTATTAGAACATTGCAAAGAGCGTTGATAAATATAGGTTCTCTCTACACTAAAATAGAATGTGTTGATAAAGATCATTTTTATCAACGCTTTCTAATTTAGTACTGATAAATATGGGTCTTTATCATCAGTTTTTAAAAGAACTAATAAAACCTTTATGATATTTTAAATAGAACCCAAACAGAGTTCCCCATCGCTCACATCATTCAAGCACTTGTAGAAGAGAAACTTTGTTACCGCTCTCCCTAACTCTTCTCGAACAAATAAACACTTTCAAAATTCAGGATATGTGACTTGTGATATTTCGGTCATGTTCTTCCATTGTTTCATCATTTTTAGTTCTTCTTTTGGTATTATTAATTTCCCCAAAGAATTTGAACAGTTCACATTAGTGATTTTCTCTCAATATATATCCTAGATTCTCCACCCCATCTATCTCACCTCAAGTAATGGTTTCTTCACCGTATCCCTCACCCTCATGTTTATTAAGTGTTATTCTAAAATGAGGATAAGTTGTGTTTGAATCAATTATTGTACATTTTAAAGATCTATCTAATTAGAAGGTGCATAAAGGAGTCAATATTTTATATTTCTAACGGATTTTCTAAATGTATAAATACATTCTAGATTTAGAAATGGTTGTGTTGTAGTATGTTAATTTTGATTAGTTCAAGATTTTAAATTGATCTATTGAACTAGCACAAGGAGTACATGTGAATTTAATTTATGAAAAAAATTTAAAAACCTATAAGAACATATATAATATTAATCATGTTTATATATATTTCCAAATATTAAAATTTATCATATTAATTTAATTTATACTGGTTAAAATATATTTTGGTAATCCCATAAAACATTATAAAAAATGTTTTAAATTGGAATTTTTCAAATTTATATAGATTGAACCTTTATATAGGATGAAGATTGTTTTTTAAAAACATATTGATTGATTTTATAAGAAGTCTATATGGTATTATTTTCTAATTTAAATCATATTTTTTAAAATACCCCATACCTAAATTTTTTTTGAGGATCTTAGGTTTTAATAATTAATTGGAATTATATTTGTGAATATTTTATCATTGTTTTTTTATGAATTTATATAAATTGATTTAGATTGATGAGTATACTTCATATAAAAATGTATATCTATTGTGGAATCATTTGTTCTCTAATATCAATTTCATTATCCTTATGATATTTTCCTCGACAAGCGTCACATCCCTGATGCATACATGATATGGAACCACCATCAAACACTACTTCTAATAGTCCCAAAAACAACCTCATCAAGTGGAGATATCACATGTTTCAACACCAAAATCACACATCTTCCAGTCTGTCCAATTATTCATTGCATAACTATTTTATTTTGATTTAAAGTTTGAGTTACTGATACTTTTTAGTGTCCAAATTTCACATATGATTTCAATTACACACTACATTTTATAGATCTTTTTTTTGTAATCATATTATACATCACTGAATTAATCATGCATGACATTTTCCCACTAACATGTGTCAATCACCTAAACTTTTCCACTCCTTCTGCATCCTAATATAATTTTAGAGTGTAGTCCTAGAACTAACTTCCAGCATAAGAGAGAAAAGGCCAAATTCTAGGTATCCTTCCTACTTTCATGGATTAAAATCAAAAAACATATCATTTTCTACCATTAACAAGAAAAATAACTACAATACTTTTAATATTTTTATTATCATGAACATCTATGATATGAATTTTACAAAAAAAATCTCTAGCCTCATGCTCAAATAAACAATTCATTCTTTTAATAATTATACAAAAATTTAGTATACACAATAGAATGTTTACGATCATTACAAAGTAAGTTAATTCACCTAATTTTTCATTCTTAGTTCCCTAGTTCTATAAATTTTCAATCGTAGTAGTAGACTTCCCCCTACTAACCCCATTAATAAATCCTTCCTATTTCATTTCAACTTCAATTCCAATTAATAAGTGTGCCTTTATTTTTAGTTATTTCTTTATCTTTTCCTCGCATTCATTCATTCCAACCACCCTTGTATTTTTTAAATTAATAAATATTTTTTTATTTTTCTAGTTTTATTTATCATTTCATCCCATTAAGATTAATTTATAGTTTTATTTAAACCCTGGTCCCAATTATGGGGACTCCCAAAAATATCTTTAAAGCTCCACTCAAACTACCTTTCACTCCGTATATTTTAATTGTGACAAAATTAAAACTATATATATCTAATTCTATCATGTTTAAACCTCACTCTCAGTTTCTACTCTATCTTTTTTCCAAAGATGATTCTATTTTTCAGTTATAATAAGGCTGTTTTTTATTTTTAGGTGTTGTCAGGTAGTTGGTCTTATATTCCAATCAGTAGTTTAAGATGAGTATTTATGTTGATCCCACTAGGACACATATTTAACTTATGTTGAAGTTGATTGTTCCTTCTGGATCCAATAATAAATTGAATTAATATTCAATAAGGATTCATCCCAACCATGTGGATTGTATAAATTTGAATCATTCATGAAACTTAAATTGGATAATAATTTGATTTTTATAGTATCTTGAGGACCCCATCTTGATAATTCTTATCATGACCCACTCCCTCCAAATATACCTCAATGAGGTGAGAGAGATAATACCCCACCCCCACACCCCCTGAGTCCCGCCTCTAGTATGCCCTGGGTTTTTTACTAGAACCAAGGGTATAAAAATATCATAAAATGGGAGTCATTACCCTCTATAATATTATTATATTGGAAAATAAAATCAATAATCCACAAGGAAATCCATGAAATAATATAAAAAACCAAAACCATCCCACAATTCATGTATAAATAATATAGGTATAGGAAAAAGTTACCAAAGTAAATACCCAAAAGAAAATATAAAAAAATAGCATAGAAACTGTTTAATGGTTCATGATAGTAATGTCTATCATGGTCCACATAATTCTTCTATAAACCTAATAAATAGTATATATACATAGGGTGAGAATAAAAGTATACTCAACCAAATTCTCTCATTTACATGAGAAAGAATCATTGTAATGCACCCACTAGAAAATAGTGGAACTAAAAGGACATAAATAGGTCAAGGTTCTATCCTAACTTCACCATGGAACACTCAACAAATATTAAAAGCCAAGTATATTATCATAAAAAGAACAATATTGATTAAGAGAACCCTTCACCACTTTACCATTGATTTTACACTCTCACACACCAATGTCATATGTCTTGGAACCCCCATCTTTTCTGAATAACATATCTCACTACCCCATAGTATGGTCACATCACATTATGCTGAAAAACACCTAGGCCACCACCCCACAACACAGTCACATCATAACTCTCCTGAAAACAACTGGTCTATTTCATCACAACCATATAAAAAGTAGTTGGGTATAATGAACATGAATAAAATACAATTCATTTCATCCTCCGACCATGCATGACCCCCTCAATAATCCTCCCAACAGCACATATGTAGTATCCCACCCTAGGTGACACTAAACTGAGCCTCGTGATGGTGGGCCACATGACCTCAATCGCATCTCCCAAAATGTTAGTGGTCGGTGACTAGCAGTGAGGGCCTAGGGTGTGTTAGTGGGGATAATATGACCTCATATATTGAGTATACACAATGGTAAACATAGAATAAGAAATATAAGAAATGATAAATATTACAAACTGCAGAAAAAATAAACCATGCGAAATAATCTAATAACTTGTGGAAGAAGATAATAAAAAATAGATACAAAAATAATGATGGCATGTCATGATCCTATATAAAATGATAGTGTAGGGGAAATAGGGGTACAAGCATATAATACATGATATCAAAAACTACAAAATAACCAAAAAATACTACAATAGCATCTCAAACATAGGCTCGATCCTCTACCCCCAAATCCTCATTATAGAATGCAAGGCAATCAAACATCAGAAACAATAAACTTACCTTTATCCATACTTGCAAGCATATAGTCTACTAGGGTACCAAAAATCTCCCAAGTATGGTTTGAGATGTAAATATCAGTAGGTTTGAACCCACTTTGTCTAAACCTTTCCATTTTTTGCTATAAATAGATAACAATTTTTTGGATATAATAATTTCATAGCAATACATAATTATGATATGTAAACCTTGACCTGGGATCCAAAATATACACTCTTCCCATACCACCTACTTCATCTTACGTTGGTAGTCTGAATAAGTTACATTTTTAGGTTACAATATATATAATATGTGCCATTTTGAAGAAATAAAGTCACAAAATAATACACCAAATATTGTTCTCTATCTTGGGGTCTCACATCCATGTCATTACATAAGCATGTATTAGTATGAAAACACAATATATACCAAAAAATTCCCATAGTAATAATAAACGACGCATATTTTAAGAATAATAAATAAAATCAATGAATCCATCAAAAATCCATAGGTGGAGTCTCATGACCTTACAAGGTGATCTAAAAGAATCCCATGTATCACAATGGGAATATCCAATAATCCAATACCACCAAGTCCATCTACAGTGACCCATATGGAGTCCCTTGTATCACTACGAGGCATGTTAAACTACTGGTTTCATCTGAGGTATCTCACATAGGGGACTAAGTATCACCCAATAATAGTGTATCCATCTTTCCAAATGTCCATCCATAGTTTCTCCCCTAGGGAACTAGTATAACTTAGGAGTATAATGAACCACTAGGGAATCCCTTTCCTGGAAATCCAAATCATCACCCACGATGTGTTGGGTCATAACATACTGAGCTTAGAGAGTTAATCCATGATTCCTTAATATGGAACTCATGTTCTCTCCCATCCCACATCATGTGAACCAACTATTCAAGGTATATCACAAAACAAGCATTAATTTACATATCAGGGCAATGTAAGTATATAACTTCATGCCAAAAATTTCCATCTCAATACTGCATTCCTTTCATTGAACCACGATTTTCACTTCAAGACAATTAACAATAGAACATTTCATATAGCAATGAAACAAGCTTTAAATAAGATAAATCATTATATGAATCATAAGCTTCAAGGAATGATCTTTAAACAATTATGTGTCATCACATGCAACTCAATAGCACAATATCACATGATTACCAAGGCATTTTATATAGTTCAAGCCTCTGAAAAGGGTATAAGAATAAATAAATTTTCATGAGAAATGAAATATGAGTAAGGAATATGGAATAAACATTCCTCGATTAACATGAAATCCATGAAATTTCATTATCTCAAACTATCAAGATTGACCAAGTATCACCTTCCATTCAAACCGTTTAAATGGCTCAAGCAAATATCACCAAAAAAGTAAAGGCACTTGGAATGATATAAGATAAGTAATTGAACATGGTATAAAGCATAAGAATTTAACATAAGAGATAAATATTTATAATATGAAGCAAACAACATGAGTAATAACAAATAAGGCCTATGGAATTGGTATAATTTTGGGGAAAATGAAAAGTACCTATGTCAACAATCATAAAAAATGAAATTTATATTTTTATATGTGGCTAAACAATAATAAACACACATATTCATTGTCAAAGGTACCCATTCAATGGATTATCCCCAATATTAAACTATTTATCAATTTTAAACACCAACATAATGTGAACTCGAATCAAGGTACAACGAAACATATGCCATTTTGGTTGGCACGCCCAAAGGGCTAGCTGAAGTCCATAAGAACACCCTAAACATGGGTTTCTCCATAAGGTATGGTCTCAATTGACACATCAAGACAAACCGATTATTTTAATATGTGATAACAAGCTTCTCCAGAAGGTTCTGATAGTTGGAACAATGTATTGATGTCTAAAAAGCAAAACAATTAATGGTAAAATGATTAGACACCCTACCTCATGGTCTTAGTACTTCACATGTCCGGTATCAAGGCTTGATTCAACCTAGAATGGGAGAAACCAAAATATTTTGTAAAAACTCAAAAATAATGAAAAGTTATTTCACATGAAGATAGAACATTGAGAAGGGGAGGAACCAAGAAATAGTTTATTGTGGATAAGATAGTGTATTGATATGAATATGTAACTTCTAATGGTATAGAAAAAAGATGAGGTTTGAGGGGTGAAAGATCAAAACCCCATTAAAGAGGATAGGAAAACCATGCACGCTTAGAAGGGGGAGAATCCCGATTAGAGAAAGGAGGGATGAATAAATATGGTTTAAAAAAATTTCATCATAATTTCCCACACAGTATGTGTCCCATGTTTTGTCCTCATAGTTTAACCGTGCTCAAACCATGTGTTTTCCCACTATCTAATACCTCCAATTGGCCACATGGCCTTGCCCCTTGGGGCACATGATTTGGAAAAACGTGCGGCCCAACATGTTTTCCACATTTTCAGTGCTCTGGGATTCAAATGATCCTCATACACCCCATTGACCTCATTTAACCTCTTAGGATACAATTTAAGGTTCTTCTTAAGGGATTGAACCAAAAAATTTAATGGTCTGTACTTTTGTATAAAGCCAGAACATTACAACAAACACATCACATATAATGACCCATACTTAACATACATTGATATTACTTCAAAATTGATGTATATTCATTATAACATATAATAAATCCATTATAGTACCACATAGGTATAGTGTATTTAGAAATTGGGAATCATAAATAATTGGTTCATAAAACATCTATATTGTCTCCTGCTTATTTCTTCATAACTGGACGCCTTTTGGTCATATCTTACTTAAAACCCTTCTTCATGACCTAGTGAAAAGAAACATATGAAAGGGTGATCTTAAATTCTCATTAAGGGTAAACAAAGGAAATATCAATCATATCATAATCTAAGGCATAATAACATAATATTTGAAAGTCTTATCATATATATAAAAGATTGTAATATCATGTCATGGGATAATAGTTCATAAGAATTAATGGCCATAATCCAAAAATTCATAACATAAGACATTATGTTCTTTGTAATACACATAATCATATGAAATCATTTATATATTATCCATGGTTCATTTCCAAGACCATCATAGTGGAATTTTTTTTTTACTAAATCGGGTTTACTTGTCGTTTCAGCCCTGTATTACTTAATCATATTTACTTGTCGTTCCAGCCCTATATTACTGAACCAGATTTATTTGTTGTTCCAATCATGTATATCTCATGAGATATAAATCATTACCCATTTCATTGGAGGTATATATAGGTCTCACCCATCAATAATTAATACCATACATATGTGTGCCACAAAAACATAAATCATTTATCATAACATAACCCAAAGAATAAAATTGGTTTCTTAAACATAATTCCATCATAACATAATCCATGTAAAAAAGGATTTCATAAATATAATTCCATAATAAACATAATCAACCATAATAATAATATGGATAGTATACTTGAAAAAATATCCTTAATCTTAGATGGAAAATAATTTTGATAAAACACTTGAAATTAATTCTTGAGGAAAATGTCATTTCTTATTCAAAAATGTTTTATTTTTTTAAATACTAAACAATTTTAAAATAAAAGGGTTATTTTGAAAATAAACTTGAAAACATGTAAGGTATGATTCATAAAAATAATTCATCATGAAACCGTAAAAATCTATTCATGTCATATAATTTAAAAAAACTTCTCATACTTTTGTTGGAAAGTCAGAAAGTACATCGTTCAATTAAAAAAAATATTCCTTTAATACCATTTAATAAGAATTAAACAATTGATAAAATTTACTTTAAAAAATTATAGAAGATTATAAATAATATTAAATATTTATAAAACATGGATGTGGATGATAAATATACCCTGGTAAATACTTATGTATGAACAATCTCATATAATAATGAGATTATGAAATTATCTATTACCTTAGGTTTGATATCCTTTGTATGTATCTGAACCACCAATATAATTTTTTAAATGAGTTAATTGATTTATTCTAGAATAATATTCATTTTTATGATATAATATATTATTATATTATCATCCATTAATTAGTAACATTTCATTGTCACTCATTATTCGGATATTAACTACTTTGTGTTCTTATATAAGTTTTTTCAGATAATATTATTTTCCAAATCTTAGGTTATAGTTATATAATTTTAATAATTATATTATTATAATATATATCATATTTATTCATTCCATTCCTGAATATAATTTTGGTTTAATTAAGATCTTGTAGGATGAACCGCATCGCATCGTGGAGATGGTAGGTCATACGTACACACGAGCGGCAATATCATTCCTATAATAATTGATTGATATTGAGGTGGAAATTATATAATATTTCAGAATCAGTATAATTTTATAATAATCATATATATTTATTATATCCATCATTATAACCATCCAATTAAGGTGGTGGTGAAAAATAGATTGCACCATGGCGTGGAGACGGTAAGTCATATGTACAAACGCGTGGTGATTTCATTTTTCGTAGGATAGATAGAAGGTAGAATATGGCTGTTTCATAATTATAATGACATATAAGTACATTATTGATACTTATGTTATTACTTTATAATGAAACAATTAATAAAGAGGAAGTAGAATAAGAAATTTTTTTAAAAGATTCGGTAGAAGATATTACCTCTTCCTCAACGTGTTTCCTCTAAATCTATTCTTAGAGCACTAGAGTTGGTCTTTAAAGAATACCAGAACCTCCAGAATGTAAATAGGTAAGTTTTGAAGGAAAAAGGGAATGGGATGGCTGAGATTTAAGGCTCAAAGTTAATTGAAGAGGTGAGGGAGGAGGTTTCCTTTTATAATTTAGGTAAGTGGCACTTTTGGAAACTCTATAAATAATAATTTATAATAAAATCAACCTCATGGATGGTGTGATTCCCAAGATTGTGAGTCAAGAGGATAATTCCAGTCTTACCATTATTCCTCTTGAATCTGAAATCAAGGAGGCTGTTTTCAGCCTTAAAATAGAAAGCTCTCTGAGTCCGGATGGTTCCGAGAATTTCTTATTTCATTCTTTCTGGGATATTTTTCATGATGACGTTTGAAGGTTAGTTGTTCACTTCATCAAAGGTGGATATCTTTCAAAAGTTATGAATTCTAAATTCCTTGCACTAATTCCAAAAAAGGAAAATTCAAATGAAATTCATCTTTTTAGACCTCTTTCATTGGTTAACACTATCTACAAAATTACTTGCAAAATTATTGCGACTAGATTATCAATCATTGCTTCTAAGATTATCTCTGATAATCAGTTTGGCTTTATCAAGGGAAGATCAATTCAGGATTGTCTCATAACTGCTTCAGAGAGTGTGAATCTTATTAAACTTCCTATTAGGGGTGGTGAAATTTCTCTTAAACTTGATATCAAAAAAGCTTTTGACACAATGGATTGGGGTTTTATATGCAGGATTATAGACATGTTTGGATTTGATCATGGTTTCATTAATTGGATAAAGTCCATTCTGAATTCTGCTCACATTTCAGTTCTTATTAATGGATCTCCTGAGGGATACTTTGATTGTTCACGAGGTGTAAGGCAGGGATATCCTTTATCAGCAATCATTTTTTCTATTGCTGAGGACTATCTTAGTAGGATTCTTTCCATCATGGCCAGCAATGGAAAGTTGAAAGTTATTCATGCGGATTGGAAGCTCCTTCACACCTTTTGTATGCTGATGATATTATTCTATTTACTAAAGGGGACAAAAGAAATATCAAGAACATTAAAAGAGTTATTTTACATTTTGAGATGGTTTCTGGACCGAAGATCAGTTGGAATAAATCATTTGCTTACTTTGGAAGGAATTTTCTCTTGATAGGAGGACTGATATCATCAGATAATTGGGTATTCGGGAGGGAACTCTCCCCTTTTTATACATGAGAGGTCCAATGTTTTGGGGAAGTCTGATGGTTGTTTATTTCTCTTCAATTGTTAGTAATATAAGAAGGTAGTTATCATCATGGAAGGGAATGTCTCTGTCTATTGCTGGTAGAGTATATCTTGTAAAATCCATCATCATTTCAAAATTTGTGTATTCTTTCATGGATTATAAGTGGTTCATTGCATTATTAAAAAGTTTTAATGGATCTATTAAGAATTTCATTTGGAGTGGTTATATCACTGAGAGAAAGATTGAAATAGTCTCTTGGAATACTGTTTGTAAACCTTATGAGGAAGGGGTCTTGGGTATCAAGAACCTTGTTTATTTTAATGACTCTATGCAGGTTGGATTTATTTGTAGGTTAATGAACATGAAATATGAGGCTTTATCCTTTCTTAAAACTAAATTCTTGAGCAGGCTCAAAGCAGGGAATTTTAATTACGTTTCTTATTCTATTTGGCCTGCCTTCAAGAATATCTTCTCCAGAATTGATAGCAATTCTAGATGGTTGGTCTCAAGGTAATCATCACTTCAATTCTGGAAGTGTAATTGGATTGGAATTTTCCTGTAGGATCTGGTTCTTGAAGATAGTAATAATATTTATTCTGATTTGTCAATTAAAGATCAACTTCAATGTATGGATGGTATACCTAGTCAGGTGAGTTCCATTCTTGAGCATTATATCTTTTCCTCTCAAGAGGATTTATGGGTGTGGGGGTCGGCCTCAAATGGTATTCTTTCCTCCAAACTGTTTTATAAGCACATTAATGGGAGAAATTATGGATTTCAATGGATGGGTTATCTAAGTAAAGTCTTCTTGAGGCCTTCTCAAATCTTGGTTTCTTCGAGAATATCTCACAAAAAGCTTCCAACTGATGGTTTTCTCCAAAAATGTGGGATTTTACTTTGCTCCAGATGTGTTTTGTGTCATCAACACAGGGAAGATATAAACCATCTCTTCCTTATTTGTGTAGTTGCTTTAGCTATGTGGGAGGTAGGTTTTGATATCTTTGATGTTAAAGAAATTCATGCCAGCATAGTTGTTGACTTTATGAAATGATGGCCTGATCTTAAGCTGTCTCAACAGCTTTCTTCTTTGTTCCTTTCTGTTACAGAGGAGTTGTTGCATTTTTTGTGGCTTCTACGAAACAAAATTCTGCATCATTAGTGGACTCACCATGATGGATTTCTTTTTTCAGGGTCTTTATATAATGGTTCTCATGTTGGAAATGTTAGGAATGGGCTAGATTGTAATGTCATGCATGCGGTGGGCAACTTGTAGGTTAGTTCTGTTTTAACCACACATCTTATGGCTGCATGAACTCTGCAGGTTCCACAAAATAGGTTTTCTGACAAATCATTTCATGACTGGTTGGTCATGAATCAGGTTTGTGTCTAGGGGATTTTTCGGCCACCTTTTGGTACAATCGAAGTGAGATTGCAGCCTCCTTTTGATGGATGGATCAAGAACAATTCAGGTGGAGCTTCACATGGTAATCCTGGACTTTTAGATTTTGGTGCAGTTTTTAGGGATCATCATGGACATTCTCTTGGCTATTTTTATGGATCATGTGGTTTTTTCTCTGCCCTTGAAGTAGAGATTTATGGAGTTATTGAAGCAGTTGAACAGTCTGATATAAGGGGTTGGAACAAATTATGGATCGAATGTGATTTTCAGATTGTAGTTACGGCTCTTCAAACTGGTTCTATTCATCTTTCCGGGAAGTTGACCAATCGTTGGTCAAGGTGTTTAGATCTTCTCTCATCGAAGTAGTTTATTGTTACTCATGTATATCTTGAGGCAAACTCTCTGGCGGATGCGCTTGCAAACAAAGGTGTCATTGGTGGTGCTTTTCACTGGGCTAATCAGGTATCGGAGGATCTTCTTTTTATTCTTAAGAGGGATCAGTGTAAAACTTCTACATTCAGGCTTGTGTAATCTTTCTATTACTTTTAATAAAGGGGTCTTGCCTTTCTAGGAAAGGTCTCAGTCTTCTTTAAAAAAATACTAGGGTAACAAATAATTAAATATTAAAAGAGTGAAATATTTACTTATATGATGTAAAATAAACTATAAATAAATATATTAAATAGTTTTATACAATTTAATAATTATTATATATTTTTTAAAAAATTAATTATTTTTAAATAATTTAATAAAACCTTATTTTGATAAACAATATATAGTATCATTTTTGAAACTATTCAATTCATTGAATTTTAAAAATATTAATAAAACAATATAACTTCAAAAAAAACTATTTTATTATATTTCGAGGAGGTCAAGGTAATCTAGAAAATTCATTATACATTCTAATTATTCAAAATTATATTTACTCTATAAATTTTAATAACATTTATTTGATATTTCTCTTAAAAATAATTACTACAAAAGTTTTGTGTAATTATTTAATATGCTTATTTTGGGAATAAAAATTAAAAATAAAATACTATGATGAATATATATATATAATAAATTTCATAATAATACTTTCAGAAGAATTTATCTTCTTTAAAATTCAATATTTAAAATTTTATACTTATTAAATTATGTAGGTGATAACCTTAACATCAATTTAAATAAAATAATATAACTCTCATAATCCCTTATATAAGGCTCCAAATGGTTCATAACTCAACCCATGGATTATTCTAATCGACAAATACTCGACCAATAAAATTTTGTTTAGTGTTTGGATCTTCTAATGGGTAATATTATTTTAATAAAAACTATATTATTGATTTTTTATCAAATAAACAATTTATACATCATTAATATATAAGCTATTAAAGTAATTATTTATTTCCTAAAAAATAAAAAATAATACCATGATAAAGGAAAAAATTAAATATTTAAAATTAGTGTTTATAATATAAATTATATTTAGTATAACCTTATATTAAAAATTATTTAGTAATTAAAATTTGATTGAGACATATTTAACTTTTCATTAAATAAAATAAATTAAATATCCTAATCTCATCCAAGTGGATTCAAATGGATACCATTTAGACCCAAGTATTATTTACATATAAACACACTCATCCAAGGATATTAATACAATTGATAGGGTAATTTTATAATATTATCTTACCCTTAATTACTCAGTTTACCGTTTTACTGTATTAATAAAAATTACCAAAGTTACTATTCACAATGCCCAAAAATAAAATAGGTATATTTACATAATTTTAGCCTAATTATTTTAAATATGGAGTTCATTTTTCAAAATTTAAAACACAAAATTTGGAGTAATTAATTTAAATTTAATCCTGTTGTCGAAAAGTGATAATATATTTTAAAAGCTAAAACATTTCAAAAGATTGAAATGTTTTTACTTCTGAATTCAATGTAAAATTAATTATAATGACATACATTATATTTAATGATAAAAATATATTATATTTATACTTTAAAACCATTAAATTTTATAATTTAACTATATAAATTGTTTTGATGAAAAAAGTTGTTTTCACATACAATTTAATGTATTTTTATTATTCATCAAAACTTGAATGTTATGAGAAAAATATCATAAATTCATTAAAATTAAATTTTTATATCCCAATTCAAAAGAAAATGGTTATTCTGTCATATAAAAAATATTTATATTTTAAAATATTAATTTAAAAGGGGTTCTCTATTCAGAGGTGTAAAATTACCCTTTTAAAAAATATAGGCTTTTATACATCAAATAGGGTTTATTCATACCCTATGACTAAAATATCCATTGGATGGATATAAAAAATATTTTATTAATTATATAACATATATATCTCATTAATTTCATTATCAACAGTAATTCACTTAAAAATAAAAATATCTAATTGATTTATATTTTTCATAAATAATTGATTTCCAATGAATTCACAATGCACTTTCATATGTTTGTTATACTCATTCCCACTATCCTAACGGCTAGTCTATAATGTTAATTTTATAATACGATAATCTATAGGATTGTTTAAACTCATAATTTCATACAATTAAATCTAATGAAGATATAATATTATTTAAAAAAATATTTCATAAAAACATTTGGGTGTTACACTTTACCCCCTTAAACTGAATTTTGCCCTCGAAATTTGTCACTTAGAAACAAATAGATGAGGATTCCTCTCCCTCATCATTTCCTTAGGTTCTCACGTAGCTTCCTCAAATTTGTGGTTCTTCCATAAATTATTAACCAAGTGAGTGGTCTTTTTTCGTAGAAATTTTTCTCTACGATCCAGAATCTCTATCGGTTATTCTTCATAAGAGTGATCTTACTCCAACAGTATGAATTCTGAGTTTAGTACATGTGAAGGATGAGGTATGTACTTTATCAGGTGAGATACATGGAACACATCATGAACTTGAGAGAGATTTTATGGAAGCTCCAATCGGTAATCTACCATCCCAACATGATCAAGAATTTCAAAAGAATTAATATACATAGGGATCAATATTCCCTTCTTTCCAAATCCCATTACTTTCATACAGGGAGTTACTTGTAGAAACACCTTATCACCCACTTCAAAAATTAGGTCTTTTATTCGGTTTCCAACATAAATTATTTGTTCACTCTAATATTCTCTTTTGTGTTATTTAATAAATCTGACCTTCTCTTCTATTTCATTAACAAGGTCAAGTCCTGAAAGCTTTATTTCCCCCAAAAAGTTGGAGTTATGCCCTTCTTTCCAAAGAGGGATTCATAAAGTTCCATCTTAATACTAGAGTAAAATATGTTGTTGTTATAAAATTTCCACAAAGGTAGATGTTAATAACAACCACCTTTGAAATCCATAGAGAAAGATCTCAATATATCTTCCAGAGTTTGAATTTCCCTCTCAGACTAATCATCTGTTTGAGGATGATAAACAGTGCTGAAACTTAACTCTATATCTAGATCCTACTGAAGAATTCTCTAGAACATCAAGGTAAACCTTGTATCTTTATCATATATAATGGAAAGTGTTAGTTCATGGAATCTTACCACTTACTTTACATATATCATGTAAATATAGTCAATAGAGAAATCCTCTCTAATAGTAGTGAAGTGTAATGACTTTGTAAGGTGATCAACTATTACCCAGATAGCATTATTGCCTTTGGATGTTTTGGGAAGTCTGATGGCAATTTTCATAGTGATTTTTCCCATTTCCATTATGTTATGGGTAATGTTTTTATTATCCCCTTAGACTTATATCTCTCAGCTTTAACTTTATGGCCAACCAAGCATCAAGAGAAATATTTAGAAACATCTCTTTTCATGCCATCCCACCAGAAATACTCTTTCATGTCCCAATACATATTTGTGATTCCATGGTTAATAGATAATGAATAACTATAATACTCATACAATATCTCCTTTTCTAATTATAGTATGGGAGGAATACAAACCCAGTTCATGAACCTTATTATTTCATCACCATCAAGGTAGAATTTAGGAACATTTATCACCTTATTTTGTAGCTCTACATCTTCATTCTATACCTACTAAATCATCACTTGTATAGATGGTTGAAATTTTATTTTATAAATATAATATTTATCCCCTTCCATTAGAATTTCACGATATATCCTTTTAAAATCTATAAATATTGGATATTTTGTGATCCTCATCACAGATAGGCTAGTATGGTTTTGTAGACTCAAAGCATATGCCACCATGTTCGCTTTCCCAAGGTGTTAATTTGTTAAGAGACCGTAATTTTTAATAAACTTTACCAATATTTTTGTGTGCATAATCATATCCTTTTGTGTGAAAATATACTTTAAACTTTTATGAATAGTATAAATATCACACCTTTCACCATAAAGATAATGCCTCTACATATTTAATGCAAATAATACCACAGCTAACTCTAAATCATGATTTGCATAATTTTTCTCATAGATTTTAAACTATCAAGATGCATAAGATATAACCATATCATTTTTCATTGAGAACACGTACCAACCCCTTCTCGGATGCATCAGTGTAGATCATAATCCTTTCTACACTATAAGGTAGTGTGAGCACAGCTACACTGAATAACCTTATCTTTAGCTCTTTGGAGTTGTATTCGCATTCCTTTTTCCATACAAACTTTAACCCTTTCTGAGTCAACTTGATGAGTGAATTAGATAATCATGAAAAATATTTCACAAAACATTGATAATATCCATCCAAACCAAGAAAAATTTGGGTTTCAATTACCGTTTTATGTGTCGATCTACTTTCAACAACTTTTATTTTTGATGGATCCACAGATATCTTATATCATCAGATTATGTGACCCAAAAATGAAACTTTCTAAAGCAAAAATTAAAACATGGTAAATTTTTAATAATTTTTTTACTTTCTTAGGGTATTAAATACAATTCTCAAGTGGTCTTGATGTTATTCCATGCTCTTCAAATATAAAATAATATCATCTATAAAGACTACCAAAAACTTATCAAGATAGTCTCTAAAAAATCTATTCATTATATCCATGAAGATATCATGGGAATTAGTAAGACCAAAAGACATCACTATAAATTAATAGTTTCCATACCTTGTACGGAATTCCATCTTTGGTATATCATTTTTTTGACCCTTAATTTATGATATCCTGAATGAAGATCAATCTTGGAGAAGTATCGAGCTCTGATTAGTTGTTTGAATAAGTCATCAATGTAGGCAAGAGGGTATTTTTTCTTAATAGTGATCGTGTTAGGTTCTTGATAATCAATATAGAGTCTCATTGATCCGTGTTTATTATTAACAAATAGAACCGGTGCTCCCCAAGGTGACACACTAGGAAATATGAATCCCTCGTCATGATTTTCTTGGACTTTGTTATTCAATTCTTTCAACTCAATTTGGTCCATTCTATAAGGTGTATTTGAAATACTTGCAGCACCCAGTATGAGTTCAACTGAAAACTCAACTTCATGATTTGGTGGAAGACCTAGAAATTCCTCCATAAATATATCATCAAACTTCTATACAATGGGTGTATTCTTAATCATGATTTTCTCCCCAACCATTTGAGATAAATAACCTTAATGTATATGAATCAATACCCATAATATGGAAGAAATTTCTATTAGAATCTTATATTAATCCTTGCATTAGTAGATGATCATATATTTATCCGGAATATGAAATGTGACTTCACTTCCTTGGAAATAGAAATTAGCTCCATATAAAGAAAGCCTATCCATGCCAAGAATCACATAAAATTACACTATAGGAAGGATCATAAGATTTACAGGAATAAATTTAACATAAATTTCAACTGTAGAAGAATTATAAACTTTTAATGTGACTGTTGTGCCATTAAGAGTTATCACAGCTAACTAAAAATCTAATTATTGTAGTAATGTGGAGATACCCTTAGAAAATTATTCATAAATAAAATAGTGGTTGGATATATAATCAAATCAAACATTTTTTACTTTAGAGTGGAAGGTAAGTGTACCTTTCACCACTTCATTATTGTACTCCACATCCCCTATAATTATTGCATGTGAATTTCCTTTTTTATTGGTCTTAAGAGTTTTTTGACATCGATCATCATCAATAACCCTTGGATTAGGGAATTGATTGTCATAATTCCCTATTTCCTTTCACTTGTAGAACTGAAGTGTAGTAGGTAAATTCTTTGTATCATTTTCTTTATACATATCATTAGACATCTTTTTCTCATCACTTCAGCATTAAACTACCCGATGACCTTATTTTACACACTTAATATATTTACCAGTCCCTTTAAGAAAATTTACTCCATGTTTTTTTCCACACATTGATTATAAGGGAAAACTCATCTTCTTTTTAGTGTGGTCTTTATATTTTCCTTTGAATTCCATTTTTCTCTTCTTATCAAATCCATAAGACTGATGGATTACTCTATTCTTCATCCCAAACTTGAGAGCACATTGAACAATTTCCTTGTAGCTATTAAAGTCCCTTATGGATAATTTCCTTTGGATACTTGGTTTTAAGCCACTAAATAATCGATCAATTTTACTCTCAGGTTGGATAATAATTCTAGAAGCGTAATTTGAACGTCTTGTAAAAGTTTCTTCGTAGGTACCAATGGATTCATCATCCTTTTTCTTTAGTTCTAGAAAATCCTTCTACATCTTTTTTTGAATAATACATGAAATTACTTATTGAAAAATAAGTTCTTGAACTCATCACATTCCAGGGACACAATTTCATCTATTTTCCTCGTATTCTTGATAAGATTCCACCATTTATCAGCTTCACCATCCAAATAATACACTTATAATATGAATTGTTCATGTTTAGAATATTGTATAACTATAAATATCATTTTAGTACTATTTTTCTATTGTTCAACCACTAATGGATCAGAAGACCCAATGAAAGAATGTGGACATTGCCTCCTGAAGGACTCAACATAATGTTGCTACCTCCTTTTTTCGTTTGGAAGTTCTGTATGATTCATAGGTTGAGTAATTTGTTTTATCATAACTACAATATTTTTCATTATAACTCCTATAAAAATTGGTTTCTTAAGAGGGAATTAATTTCATTACCCATCGTATTTGGCTTTAACATGGTTCCTTTGGGTTCTATCCATTTACTAAAACCAAGAAGCATAGTGTGAGTAACATTAATCATAACGGAAAAACCACATAATCAAGAATAAAATTTAAATTTAGGATGTTTCAGTTTTTATACTAGGTTATTCATGGTCATTTATAAAACACTAGGATTGTAAACTATACTTATACATATCCTTAGGATTCTTACTATGGAAGTATCATCATATTTTCTAAATGTTTACTATAAATTTCCTCTGATACCAAGTATAATGACCCATACTTTACATACATTGATATTACTTCAAAATTTATGTATATTCATTACAACACATAATAAAGCCACAACATAACTGTATGGGTATAGTGTATTTAGAAACTAGGAAACATAAACAATTAGTTTATAAAACATCTATATTGTCTCCCTCTTATTACTTCATAACTAGACTCATTTTTGACATATCTTACTTAATATCCTTCTTCATGACCTGGGGAAAAGAAACATATAAAAGCATTAAATTAAGTGCTCAGTAAGGATAAAAAAGGGATATATAAATCATATCATAATCATAATAAAAAATTACATAACATTTGAAAGTCTTATCCTCCATATGAAATATTTTGATATCCTGTCATGGGATAAAAGTTCATAAGAATTAATAGTCATAATCCCAAAAGTTATAAGATAAGACATGAAGTTTGGTGGAATACACATAATCATAGAAAATAATTTTCATATTATCTAAGGATCATTTCCAAGACCATAATAGTGGAAAATTCCTATTATTGAACCGGGTTTACATTCCATTTCAGCCTTGTATTACTAAACTGGATTTTCTTGTTGTTTTATCCATGTATTACTAAATCAGATTTACTTTTCATTATAGTCATTTCTATCTCATGAGATATAAATATTTACCTAGTTCATCGGAGGGATAAATAGGTTCCCACCCTCATATAATAAAAATCATACATATGTGATCTACAAAAACATAAATCATTCATCATAACATAACCCAAAGAATAAAATGGATTTCTTAAACATCATTCTATCATAAAAAAATCCATGTAAAACAATTGGATTCAATAAATACCATTACATCATAAAAATAATCAACTATAAGAATAATGTGTATAGAATACTTGAAAAAATATCCTTTATCTTAGATGGAAAATAATTTTGATAAAACACTTGAAATTAATTCTCGAGGAAAATATCATTTCTTCTTCAAAAATGTTTTCTTTTCTTAAAAAATCGCAAAATTTTAAAAGAAAGTATTTTTTTGAATATAACCTTGAAAATGGTAAGTTATGTTTCATGGAAATAAGGTGTCATGAAACTGTAAAAATAAATTCATTCCATATAATTTAAAAAAACATTCTTCTCATACTTTTTCAGAAAATTCAAAAAGTACTTTATACTGAAAATGAAAAAATATTTCTTTCATACAGTTTAATAAAAATTATCCAATGGGTAAAATTGACTTTAAAAAATTTTACAATAAGATAAATAATCTTACATATTTATGAAACATGGATTTGGATGATTAATATACCCCAATAAATATTTATATAAATAATCTCATATAATAATGAGATTGAGAAATTATCCCTTACCTTAGGTCTGATATCCTTTATATGTATATGAACCTCCTGTAGAATGATTTAAATGATTTCATTAACTTATTCCATAATCATAGTAAATTTATGATATCATATATGATTATATTGTCATTCTATTTTTAGTAACATTTCATTGTCACTCGTTATTTAGATATTAACTACTTTGTGTTCTTATGCATGTTTTGTTGGATAAGTTCATGTTCCACTTCTTAGGTTATAGTTATATAATTTAAAGAATTATATTATTATAATATATATCATATTTATTCATCCCATTAATATATATAATTTTGTTTTAATGAAGATATTGTTGAATGAACTGCATCACATCGTGGAGACGGTAGGCCGTACGTACACACGGGCGACGATATAATTCATATAATTGCTGAACGGTATTGAAGTGGATGGTGTATAATATTTAAGAATCCATATCATGTTATAATAATAATATATAGTTACTATTTCCATCATTATACCCATCCATGTAAGGTGGTCATGAAAAAAATATTACACCACGGCGTGGAGACGGTAAGTCGTACGTACGCACGTGTGGTGATTTTGATTTTTCATAGGATGGATAGAAGGTGGACTATGGTTGTTTAATAATTATAATAAAATATCAGTATATTATTGATACTGATTTTATTACATTATAATGAATTTATTAATTAATATTATATAGAATAAGAAAGAATGTTGAAAGAATCGGTAGACGAGATTACCTCTTCCTTGACGTGATTTGTCTACATCTCTTCTTAGAGCACTAGAGTTGGTCTTTCAAGGTTACAAGAACCTATAAAATGTAAATATGGAATTTGGGAAGTAACAAGGGTGGGGTGTGTTTAATATTGATGGATCAATGTGAATTTAAGTGGTGAGGGAGGATGTTCCCTTTTATAATTATGTTGAGGAGAACTTTTGGAAACTCCAAAAATAATAATTTATAATAACTTAAAACTGTAACAAAAAACTCCCAAATGTCCCAATTTTGGAGATTATAAGATATATTATTTTAATATCATCAAAAACAATTCACAAGTATTTCTATCAATTCAAAACTTATCCTTTTAATTAACACTTAGTTATTATATATAATTTTTAACAAGGATAAAAATAATGGAAATTTGAAAGGGTAGAATATTTACTTATTTTATGTAAAATATACCAAAAATAAATTTATTAGATCATTTTATACCATATAATAATTATTATATATTTTTTAAAAATGTTTAATGAGTTTTAAATAATTTAATAAATCATCATTTTGATAAACAATCAATAGTGTCAATTTTGACTCTATTCAATTCATTGATTTTTAAAAATATTAATATAACAAGATAACTTCAAACAAAATATTTTATTATATTACTATAAGGTAAAGGTAATCTATAAAATTAATTATAAATTTTAATTTTTCAAAATTATATTTACTTAAATATTTTAAATAACATTTACTTGATATTTATCTTAATAAATTAATTACTACAACAGTTTTGGGTAATTATTTAATATGCTTATTTGTTGAATAAATATTAAAAATAAAATATTATGATGAATATAAATAAACTATATTTAATAATAATTATTTTATTTTATTTTATATTCTATAAAATTAAATATTAAAAATGTTATGCTTATTAAATTATGAAGGTGACAACTCTAACATCACTTCAAATGAAATAATATT
This sequence comes from Viscum album, assembly GCA_963277665.1. Classification (NCBI taxonomy): domain Eukaryota; kingdom Viridiplantae; phylum Streptophyta; class Magnoliopsida; order Santalales; family Viscaceae; genus Viscum; species Viscum album. The sequence continues at coordinate 1,747,381,959 of OY728140.1, forward strand.
AGTGTCATAATCCCTTATATAAGGTTTAAAATGGTCCATAAATAGACCCTTGTATTATTATGATCGATGTATACTTGACCACCAATATTTTTCCAAGTTTTTCGATCTTCTAATGTTTAATATTAACTTTATAAAACTATATTATTGATTTTACATTAATTAAATAATATCTGCATCATTAATGTATAAGCTATTAAGGTAATTAGTTATTTCCTAAAATTAAAAATAATTTACCATGATAAATGAAAATATTTTATATTTCAAATGATTATTTATAATCTAAATTATCTTATGTATAACCTTATATTAAAAAAATAGTTATTAAACATTGAATGAGACGTATTTAACTTTTCTTTAAATAAAATAAATTAAATTTTCTAATCTCATGTTAGTGGATTAAAATGGATACCATTTCGACCCAATGATGATTTAGGTCAAAAAATATTCATCCAATTATATTAATACAATTTTTTGGGTAAATTTATAATATTATTCTTACACTTAATTACCTGGTTTACCTATTTACCGTATTAGTAAAAATCACATAAGTTACTATTCATAATGCCCAAAAATAAAATAAATCTATTTACATAATTTAGACCTAATATTTCTAAATGTGGAGTTAAGTTTTCAAAATTCAAACCACATAACTTCCATTAATTAATTTAAAAATAATTCTTTTTTCGGAAAAAGAGAACGAGTTTTAAAAGCTAAAACATTTCAAACGATTGAAATGCTTTTACATTTGAATTCAATGTAAAATTAATGATAATGACATAAATTATATTGAATGATAAAAACATATTATATTTATATTTTAAAACCATTAAAGATTATAATTTAACCAAATAAATTATTTTGATGAAATAATTTGTTTTCACATTAAATTTAGTGTATTTTTACTATTCATAAAAACATGAAAGTGATCAAAAAAATATCATAAATTAATCCAAAGTAAATTTTTATTTCTTGATTAAAAATTAAATGTTTATTTGTTCACATAAAAATTATTTATGTGTCAAAATGTTAATTTAAAATGGGTTCCCCATTCAATGGTGTAAAATTACCCTATAATAAATATAGGTTTTTATAGATCAAATAGAGTTTTTTCATACCCTATGACTACAATATTCATTGGATGAATATGAAAAATATTTTTTTAATTATATAACAAATATATCTTATTAATTTTATTACCAATAGTAACTCAATCAAAAATAAAAATATATAATTGATTTATATTTTTCATAAATAATTGATAGTCAATGAATTCACAATGCATTTTCATTAGTTAGTTATAATCATTCCTACTAACCTAACGGCTAGTATATAATTCTAATTTTATACTAAGGGTATATCAAGGTTTTTTTAAACTCACTATTGTGTGCACTTCATGATACTAAAGAATTAAAATTATTTAACAGAAATATTTCATGAAAACAGTCGGGTGTTACATCACATCTCTCTTGATAACACCTAGGCCACCACCAACAACACGGTCATATCAAATATCTCCTAAAACACTTGGGACATAGCCTTACAATATGGTAACATCAAATCTCACCTGAAAAAAACATGGGCCACCACCCCACAACACAGTGTCATCACATATCCCCTGAAAAAACTCGGGTCATCACCCAGTGCACTAACATACCTCATCCATCTCAACTTGTGCATATCTACTAGCTAGGAATAGAGAGCAAGGAAGAGTGGTTATCTATACATTCATCCATAGTGATGGGTTGTTTGGAAAAAATACCTCCCATGTGAATATATGGGTGTTGAAATTTAGTTCCCAACACAGGTGGGGTTCCTATAGAAATCACAAGTAATGTACAAGTATATATGTATGGCCACACACAATCCCAACCTATCTATTCACAACCAACCACTAACCAAATCACAACATCACCAATTTCACCTGCACCTCTAAATTCATAACACCACACCAGCCACAAGCAATAATCCCAATTTCACATTTCTAACCAAACACATTATCCATCCCATTCATTTCATTAATAAGAATAAACCACATTTAACCACACATCCCATCATTTATTTTTTTATTAACCATTTCTATCCCATTAACTAAACCAAACTCCAACCATTTAAATAAATATTAAACAAGTTATTCCATCACTACCAGGGAATCTCGAAAAATGAAACCATATATCAAAATAATCCCATTATATCCATCACACCATCACTTTAGCACCCTAAAAGAACAACCAAAAAACCACCACCTGACCACCACAAAAACACATCCAAATAGCCACCACCTCACCACACCAAAAAAACGGCCAAAAAACCACCACCACTATAAGATCCCAACCTTTTATGGAGTCATCTTGTTTGTATTTTTAGGTACTTTTTTTGTTTTTAAGTACCTTTGTTTTGGAAATGTGGCTTAATGTTCATTTGGGTGATGATTTAAGAAAAATATATAGACATAGGGTTGTGCATAGTTTGTTCATAGTTTGAAAGACTGTGCATCCAGACCTAGTTAACCATACAAACCACGTGAACATGGAAAGTGAGTTTTCCACGGTTTTCTCATGATTTCCTTAATTGTGTGCCCATGATAGGTGAAACCATATACATGGAAAATTTTTCTATGAAAATTAGTTTTAAAACCACCTGAACCCCCAAAAACAATCTACTTCGACCTAGGCTCCGGCTTGAAGAATTCAAGGAGATCAAAGAACTTTGTAGAGTGATTCCAAGGCAATTAAAACACTTTTCATTGAGATCAAAATCTCATATTAAAGATCCACTCTCTTTTCAATAAGTATATTTAATCTTGATGCTTCTCCTGTTATTTCCTCTATCTTTCCTTGATCTTTTCATAGAATATATCCATTGGTTCCATGGACTTGAACCTATGTGTTGAGATCTAGATCAAGGATTTTGAATCAAGATCTATATTTTCAAAATCTCGATGCCTTTGATCTTCATTTTGGGTTTATGGATTTAGATCCGGATCTTGATTGACGTTGTTGTGCCACTCACATTTTGGGGATTTTCATTGGCATATCATCCATAAAAAAATCAATATAGGTGGTCTGAATCGAACTCCCATTTTCATGGATTTGATATGTTTATGTGAGATTAATGATTTTATAGCATCCCTTAGTAATTGTTTTCCTAAATTGTGTTAATTTGGAATGTGCAATTGATATGTTGATGTTTTAGAGATTTGGATGTCTAATTTATTATTTAATCATGGGAATAAGGGGCTTCCCCAATAGATAATTGATTTGGTGAAATTTTTTATGATTTGAGATATTGTATTCGAGGTATTGAATTGGTTCTGTTTGAGATAATTAATTGTGGGAATTAATTATGAGATAATGATTTGGATATGTTGAGATAATTAATGGTGGATTAATTATTTTCCTTGATGTTTGATTAAGATAATTAATTGTGAGATTAATTATGACAAGTTGAGATTTGATTTGGATAATTAATTGTGGAGAATTAATTATGGAATGATATTTGGGTTGTTTGATTAATTAATTGATGAATTAATTAATGATTTGTGTACTTAGTTAATTGTGGGGTTAACTATTAAATTTTTATGTATTTAACTAATCGTTGGTTTAGTAATGAAATGATGTGGTTAATTATTTATGAATTAAAAAATGATGTAAATGATTGAGAAAGTGGGTGCTAGACATGGAGTTCTAAACCAATTGAGAAGTTAGGGTGTTAGACATGGTGTTCTACCTCAATAGTTGATACAAGAACTTGTGATGTGAGGTGGTAGACATGGTGATATACGCCAATTGAGAATGTGTGAGTGAGATGTAGAGATCTACACTGATTGAGATTTTGGGTCATAGAAATGGCGTTCTACTCCAAACTAATGATGATGATGAATTTTGAGTTGAACTAGAGACATGACTCAAACCCGAGTCTAATGTGATTATTATAGAATAAGTGACATTGTGATAACTATTTAATTAATAATTGTATGTATTGCTTCATATAATTGTATGCACTATCTTATGACCAGACTTCTTTTACACACCATTGTTGGTGGCCTACTAAGTTGTACTCACACTCTGTCTGGGCAGCATGGTCGGCACCCGAGAAGACTTTATTGGTGCAAGAAAGGATAAGAGAAAGGCCCTATGATTGATTTATGATTAGGTATGGAGCATGGGTGAGGGAACTGGACAGGGTTTAGAACCCACATGGGAGTCGTTGTGTCTTTATTTTCAGTTACATTATAGAGACTTGACACTTTCATTATCATAGCATGATTTCCCTTCCTATTGAGTATTATATTTCCTATTTTGACTATAAGGTGAGATTGGCATTGTTCTGATTATTTATATGCTTCCACACTTGTTTATTGTTGTTTTCTTCCATTGGTGTTTTAACTCTCATAAAAGATGGTATAGTCTCCCCAAGACTGATTTATTAGACGCTCTCTGATATTCGGCACCCTCTAGTATATGGGGAGGCATGGTTGAGGGCATGTGACTGATCGGCTCGGGGCACCGTTGCATGGTACCCAGGTCAGTACGTTACAAAGTGGTATTAGAGGATGTTTCTTTCTTTCTACTTATTTTGTATTACTTATTTGGGAAAGGTATACCTGAGACTTGGAATATTTGAGGATTGGTATTGAGCTCGTGCATGGGAGTTTCAAACCCATGTACGGGGTAAAATCCATGTACACAGGGTGGGATTTTTTTATTGATGTTTGTTATTACAATTGGATATTATTTCACCATGGGTGATGCACTTGTGGTGTGATGTGAAATTTGTTTTTGATAATTGTTTATTATTTATTCGTGACCTAAATGGGAACAATAGTTGAGTCTGCATGCATCATTCTAGGCACTCATGGTTTTTGTGACATGCATCATTTTAGGTACTCACGGGAAAATGGGTTATGGGTAAGTTTTTTAACATGAACTTCTTTTATTATTTTGAGATTTAAATGAAAAGGTGCCTAGAAGAAATTGATTTATGTCGTAAAATGATGAAAATTGAGAATAAATGGGTGTATAATGGGAACATCAGTTATGAAATGGGTTTGATTAACTAATTGATGAATTAATTAATTAAAAAATGTAATTAATTAATTGTGGGAATTAATTTATGATAATGTGATTACCCTTATTAACCAAGATCTAAGAGTATGATTTTTAAGGGTAGTGATAGGGCCTCAGTGTTGACCGTGTGATGGAAATGGGGAATGGACATGTTGAAACCTAATGTCACTACAGGAAAATTGGCGTTTCGCGGTGGTTTTTTCGCGGTGGTTTTAAAAATCACCGATAAATATTTTTTGGGCCACTATTTTGCGGTGGTTTTTTCACGGAAGTTTAAAAACCGCCATGAAATGTGTTATTTTTTTATAACTTCTTTTTCTATGATTAGTGGCGGTATATTAAAAAAACAGCCAAAAAATTATAGCGGTTTGGGTAAAACTGCCACGTAATGAAAGGAAAAAATAAAAAAAACATTAGAAACCCTGAAATCACTAAAACGACCATAACTTTTGATTCGAGTGTCCATTGGAGTGCCACGACTAGTCAAATCAAAGATCATGAAGATATCTAGAGGCATGTATAATCAATACACTGAGACAGTCTAAGGTTCAAAAGATATGAGAGTTATGAGAAAGTTGAAAAAAATTCTCCAACTTCAAACGGCCATAACTTTCGCTCCGGGTGTCCATTTGGGCTCTACCACATATCAAATCGAAGCCAGTGAAGAGATATAAGCACCAATTCAACACAAGCAGTCTTCTGTCATGTTTTTTAACCTCAAAATCCCCTCCAAAAGACTCCAAACCCTATTTCTGTCATCGTTGTCCTGTCGAACTTCTCTTCAAACAGACCTAACTTTCGATCCGCTTGTCAGTTCGGACTCCTCCACCATCAAGAGCATAGTTTATTTCATGAGCTTCATTTTGACTAGTCGTGGCGCCCACATGGACTCTTGGATCATACGTTATGGCCTTTTACTAGGTATTGGGTTTGTTATGTTTTTCGATGCCTGGTTTCTAGCACCTGTTGCAGGCCATCTTTTTTTAAAATGGTCGTAACTTCTGATCCGCCTATCCATTCGGTCTCTTTCACCTATCAGGTCGAAGATCATTTATGGATCATTGATTTGACTGATCACGGATCTGGAATGGACTCTCAAATCATAAGTTATCTCCGTTAATGTGAGTCCAATGTTTTTTTCACATTCTGACCATTTTGACGGGTTTTAATGGTTATTCTATTTATTACTGTTTACTTGGGATTTCATTACTTGTTATCTTTTTCAATGGTTTTTTGGGAGTTATTATGATGATTATGTTAAATTCTTAAGGGGTTTTCTAGAGTTTTCATGAGTTTTCATGATGTTCTTATGCTTTCTAATGATTCTTCATGCTTCTTCATCCGTTTTCACATCTTTTCATGATTTTTCATCCCTTATCACGCCTTTTCATAATTTTTCATGTGTTTCATTTATTATTTATTATCTATTATTTATAATATAATATAATTTATTTATTATCAATTATTTGTTACTTGGATATTTATTTTTTATTATTTATTATTTATTATTTATTATTTATTATTTATTATTTATTATTTATTATTTATTATTTATTGTTTATTATTTATTATTTATTATTTATTATTAATAATAATAATACTTTATTTATTATTTATTATCTATTATTTATTATTTATTATTATTATTTATTATTATTATTTATTGTTTATTATTTATAATTTATTAATTATTAATTATTAGTTATTATTAATTATTAATTATTAATTATTAATTATTAATTATTAATTATTAATTATTAATTATTAATTATTAATTATTAATTATTTATTATTTATTATTTATTATTTATTATTTATTATTTAATATTTATTATTATTTATTATTATTTATTTATTTATTTATTTATTTATTTGTAATTATTTATTATTTGTTATTTATTATTATTATTATTATTTATTTATCATTTATCATTTATTATTTACTGTTTTTTGTTTTTTATTTATTATATATTATTTATTAGTTATATTTATTTGTTATAATTTATTTATTATGTGTTATTTATTATAATTATTTATTATTTATTATTTATTATTTTTCTATTTAATTTTATTATTTATTTTTTTATTATTAGTTTATAATTATTAATACTTATTTATAATTTTTTATTTATTATTATTTACTGTTTATTATTAAATATTTATTTATAATTTATTCTTTATTATTTATTATTTATTATTTATTATTTATTATTTATTATTTATTATTTATTATTATTTATTATTTATTATTTGTTTATTATTAATTATTATTATTTATTATTATTTATTATTATTTATTGTTTATTATTTATTGTTTATTATTTATTATTTAATATTTATTATTTATTATTTATTATTTATTATTTATTATTATTATTATTGTTATTATTATTTATAATTATTTATTATGCGTTATTTGTATAGTATTATTATTTATTATTTATCATTTATTATTTATTATTTACTGTTTTTGTTTCTCATTTATTATTTAATATTTAATATTTATTATTTATTTATTATAATTTATTTATTATGTCTTATTTATTATTTATTATTCAATATTGAATTTTTATTATTTTTTATATTGTTTTGTTATTTATTATTTATTTATTATAAATTATAAATTATTATTTTTTATTTTTTATTTTTTATTTATTATTTATTATTTATGGTTAATTATTGTTAATTATTTTTTATTTATTATTATTTATTATTTAATATTTATTATTTATTATTTATTATTTATTATTATTTTTTGTTATTTAATATTATTAAATATTATTTATTGTTTATTATTTATTATTTACTGTTTATTATTTATTATTTATTATTTATTATTCATTATTCATTATTAATAATATATATTATTATTATTTACTATTTATTTATTTATAATTATTTATTATGTGTTATTTATTATTATTATTATTATATATTATTTATCATTTATTATTTATTATTTACTGTTTTTTGATTTTTATTTATTATTTATATTTATTTATTATAATTTATATATTATGCGTTATTTATTTGTTATTATTTCATATTTTTTATTTAATATTTTTTATTTAGTATTTATTATTTGTTATCATTTATTATTTATTTTTAATTATTAATTATTATTTATTATTTGTTATTTATTATTATTTATTATTTATTTATTATTTTTTATTTATTATTTTTTTTATTATTATTATTTATTATTATTTATTATTTATTATTTATTATTTATTATTTGTTATTTGTTATTTGTTTATTATTATTTATTATTATTTATTGTTTATTATTTATTATTTATTATTTATTATTAATTATTTATTATTTATTATTTATTATTATTTTTTATTATTATTTTTTATTTATTTATTTATAATTATTTAATATGTGTAATTTATTATTATTATTATTATTATTATTATTATTATTATTATTTATATATCGTTTATTATTTATTATTAACTATTTATTCTTTTTTATTTTTTATTTATTATTTATTATTTATATTTATTCATTATAATTTATTTATTATGTGTTATTTATTATTTATTATTTATTAATATTTTTTTTATTTTTTTTTTCTTATTTATTTTTATTTATTATTTATCATTAATTATTAGTTTTTATTTTTTATTTTTTATTTTTTATTTTTTATTTAATTTATAATTATTTATTGTTATTTTTTTATTATTTATTATTATTTAATATTTAATATTTAATATTTTTTATTTTTTATTTTTTTATTACTATTTTTTTGTTATAATTTATTTTTTATTATTTATTATCTATTATTTATTATTTATTATTTATTATTTATTATTTGTTATTTGCTATTTGTTATTATTATTTATTATTATTATTTATTATTTATCATCTATTATTTATTATTTCCTGTTTTTTTTTATTTATTATTAATTATTTATTATTTATATTTATTTATTATAATTTATACATTATGTGTTATATATTATATATTATTTATTATTTATTATTTATTAATTATTTATTTAGTATTTCATATTTATTTTTATTTTTTATTTTTTATTAATTATTAATTATTAATTATAATTTGTTATTTATTATTATTTATTGTCTATTGTTTATTATTTATTATTAATTTTTGTTAGTTATTTATTATTATTTATTATTTTTTATTTATTATTTTTTATTTTTTATTTGTTTTTATTATTTAACATTATTTAATATTATTTAATATTACTTAATATTATTTATTGTTCATTATTTATTATTTATTATTTATTATTTATTTTTATTTATTATTTATTTATTTATAATTATTTATTATATGTTATTTATTATTATTATTATTTATTATTTATTATTTACTCTTTTTTGTTTTTTATTTATTATTTATTATTTATTACTGATATTTAATTATTATAATTTATTTATTATGTGTTATTTATTATTTTTTATTTTTTATTTTTTATTTTTTATTTTTTTATTTAGTATTTTTTATTTATTTTTATTCATTATTAATTATTTGTTATTAATTATTAATTATTATTTGTTGTTCATTTTTATTTATTGTTTATTATTTAGTATCCAATATTATTTATTATTTATTATTTAGTATTTATTATTATTTTTAAATTTTTAATTTTTAATTTTTATTTATTATTTGTTTATTATTATATATTATTATTTATTATTATTTATTATTTATTATTTATTATTTATTGTTTATTGTTTATTATTTATTATTTGTTATTTATTTATTTATTTATTTATTTTTATTAGTTATTTATTTATAATTATTTATTATGTGTCATTTATTATTATTATTATTATTATTATAATCATTTATCATTTATGATTTATTATTTACCGTTTTTTATTAATTATTTATTTATTATTAATTATTTATATTTATTTATTATAATTTATTTATTGTCTTTATTTATTATTTATTATTTATTATTTATTATTTTTTAGTTAGTATTTATTAGTTATTTATATTAATTATTAACTATTAATTATTTATTATTATTTATTATTTATTATTATTTATTTTTTATTTTTTATTTTTTATTTTTTATTATTATTTATTGTTTATTGTTTATTATTTATTATTTATTATTTATTATTTATTATTTATTATTATTTATTATTTATTATTTATTATTTATTATTTATTATTTATTGTTATATATTATTATTATTTATTCTTTATTTATTTAGAATTATTTATTATGGGTTATTTATTATTATTATTATTTATTATTTATCATTTATCATTTATTATTTATCATTTTTTGTTTTTTATCTATTATTTATTATTTCTTTTTTATTTTTATTTATTATAAATTATTTATTATGTGTTATTTATTATTTATTATTTAATAATTAATATTTATTATTTTTTTATTTAGTATTTATTAATTATTTTTATTTATTATTTATTATTAATTATTAATTATTAATTGTTATTTATTATTATTTTTTGTTTACTATTTTTTATTATTTATTGTTTAATATTTATTATTTAATATTTATTATTTATTATTAATTTTTTGTTTATTTTACTTTATTATTATTTATTATTATTTATTATTATTTATTATTTATTGTTTATTGTTTATTGTTTATTGTTTATTATTAAATTTTTTTATTTAATTTTTCTTATTTATTTTTTATTTTTTATTTTTTATTTATTATTGTTTGTTGTTTACTATTTGTTGTTTATTATTTATTGTATTGTTATTTTATTATATTATTATTTTAATTTCCTAATTTTATTATTTTTTTATTTTATTTTCATAATTTTATAATTTATGTATTTATTATTATAATTTATTTTTTATTTATTATAATAAACAATTACTAATAAATAAATAAATAAATAACTCAATAAATAACTAACAAATCAATAATAATAATTATTTATTATTATTTATTAATTATTGCTTATTGCTTATTGTTTAATTATTATTGATTTTAAATCTATTAGTTATGTATTTTTTTTAATTAGTATATTTAAGTGTATTAAATTCTGTTTATTAACCACATGACGAGCCTGCTGGAGTGGTAATGTCTTTAGAAAATATGCAAGAGGTTAGGGGTTCAGATCTCACCAAACGCAGAATTTCTTTATATTGCATGGGCATGGGCATGGGCATGGATAAAGTAAAGAAAGTAATATGAAATAAATAAAATAAATACGAAATAAATAAAATAAATATGAAATAAATAAATATATAAATAAAATACGAAATAAATAAATAAAATAAATAAATAAGAAATAAAATAAATTAGATATAAAAAAATAAACTAAATAAGAAATAAATAATATAAATACGAAATAAATAAAATAAATACGAAATAAGTATGAGATAAATAAATAAATAAATAAATAAATACTAAACAAGTTACTACATCACTGTCAGGGAATCTAGCACAATGAACACGACCAAACAACCACCTAACCACCCCAAAAACACATCCAAACTGCCACCACCTCACCACTCCAAAAACACGACCAAACAACCACCACCTCTATAGGATCCCAACCTTTTCTAGAGTCATCTTGTGTGTGTTTTTAGGTACTTTTTTTTGTTTTTAAGTACCTTGGTTTTGGAATTGTGGCTTAAGGTTCATTTGGGTGAGGTTTTAAGAGAAATATATGGACATAGGGTTGTGCATGGTTTGTTCACAGTTTGAAAAGATGTGCATCCAAACCTAGTTAACTATACGAACCATGTGAACATAGAAAGTGAGGTATGCACGGTTTGCTCATGATTTGGTTAACTGTGTTCCCCTGATAAGTGAAACCACACACATGTAATTTTTTTTAAAAAAAAATTAGTTTTAAAACCATCTGAACCCCCAAAACCCATCTATTTCGACCTAGGCTCAGGCTTGAAGAATTCACGGAGATCCTAGAACTTTTCAGAGTGATTCCAAGGCGATTCGAACAATATTCTTTGAGATCAAAATATCAGATTGAAGATCCTCTCTCTTTTCAATAAGTAGATTTCATCTTGATGCTTCTTCTGTTATTTTCTCTATATTTCCTTGATCTTTTCATAGAATATCTTCATTGTTTCCATGGATCTAAACCTATGTGTTGAGATCAAGATCTAGGATTTTGAATCTGGATCTATATTTTCAAAATCTCGATGCCTTTGATCTTAATTTTGGGTTTATGTATTTAGATCTGGATCTTGATTGAAGTTGTTGTGCCACTCATATTTTGGGGATTTTCATTGGGCTATCACCAGTAAAAAAAATCAATGTAGGTGGTCTAAATCGAACTCCCGTAGTCATGGATTTTATACGTGTATGTGAGATTAATGATTTGCTATCATCCCTCAGTAACTGTTTTCCTAATTTGGGTTAATTTGGAAAGTGCCATTGATATATTGATGTTTTGGATATATGGATGACTAATTCATTATTTAATCATGGGACTAAGGGGCTTCCCAAATAGATAATTGATTTGGTGAAATTTTTTATGATTTGAGATATTGTATTCGAGGTATTGAATTGGTTGTGTTTGAGATAATTAATTGTGGGAATTAATTATGAGATAATGATTGGGATATGTTGAGATAATTAATGGTGGATTAATTATGTGACTTGATGTTTGATTAAGATAATTAATTTTGAGATTAATTATGACAAGTTGTGATTTGATTTGGATAATAAATTGTTGAGAATTAATTATGGAATGATATTTGGGTTGTTTGATTAATTAATTCATGAATTAATTAATGATTTGTGTACTTAGTTAATTGTGGGGTTAACTAATGGATTTTTTTATATTTAACTAATCGTTAGTTTCGTAATGGAATGATGTGGTTAATTATTTATGAATTAAAAATGATGTAAATGATTGAAAAAGCGGGTGATAGACATGGAGTTCTAGACCAATTGAGAAGTTGGGTCGTTAGACATGGTGTTCTACCTCAATAGTTGATACAAGCACTAGTGATGTGTGGTGTTAGACATAGTGATCTATGCCAATTGAGAAAGTGGGGTGTGAGATGTAGAGATCTACACTGATTGAGATTTTGGATCTTAGAAATGGTGTTCTACACCAAACTAATGATAATGATGAATTGTGAGTTGAACTAGAGACATGAATCAAACCTGAGTCTAATGTGACTATTATAGAATAAGTGACAATGTAATAACTATTTAATTAATAATTGTATGTATTGCTTCATAGAATTGGATGCACTATCTTTTGACCAGACTTGTTTTAGACACCATTGGAGGTGGTGTACTAAGTTGTACTCACACTCTATCTGGGCAGCATGGTTGACACACGAGAAGACTTTATTGTTGCTGGAAAGGATAAAGGAAAGACCCTCAAATAGATTTATGATTAGGGAAGGATCATGGGTGAGGGAACTAGACAAGGTTCAGGACCCACTTGGGAGTCGTGTCTTTATTTTTATTTGCATTATAGACACTTGACACTCTTATTGTCATAGCATGATTTCCCTTCCTATTGAGTATTCTATTTCCTATTTTTACTTTTAGGTGAGATTGGTATTGTTCTGATTATTTATATGCTTCCACACTTTTTTATTGTTGTTTGCTTCCATTGCGGTTTTAACTCTCATAAAAGAGGGTATAGTCTCCCCATGAGTGATTTATTAGACCCTCGCTGCTAGCCGCCACCCTCTAGTATATGGGGAGGCATGGTTGACGACATGTGACTGACCGGAACAGGGCACCATTGTGTGGTACCCATGTCAGTATGTTACAAAGTTTAATTAGAGGATGTTTCTTTCTTTCTTCTTATTTTATATTACTTATTTTGGAAAGGTATACAGAAGACTAGGATGATTTGGGGACTGGTATTGAGCTTGTGCATGGGATTTTCAAACCCATGTGCGGGGTAAAATCTAGGTACTCGGGGTGGGATTGTTTTGTTTGATGTTTGTTGTTACAATTAGATATTATTTCACCATGGGTGATGCACTTGTGGTGTATTGTCACATTTGTTTTTTAGAATTGTTTATTATTTATTCGTGACCTAAAGAGGCACAAGAGTTGAGTCTACATGCATCATTCTAGGCACTAAGGGTTATTGTTACATGCATCATTTTAGGCACTCATGGGAAAATTGGTTATAGGTAAGTTGTTGAACTTGAACTTTTTTTTATTATTTTGATATTTAAATGAAAAGGTGCCTAGCATAAATTGAGTTATGTCGTAAAATGATGAAAAATGAGAATAAATGTGTGTATAATGGGAACTTCAGTAATGAAATGGGTTTGGTTAACTAAATGATGAATTAATTAATTAAAAATAATGTAATTAATTAATTGTGGGAATTAATTAATGATAATGTGATTACCCTTGTTAACCAAGACCTAAGAGTATTATTTTTAAGGGTAGTGATAGTCCTTCAGTGTTGACTGTGTGGTGAGAAATGGGAAAATGAAATGTTGAAACCTAATGCCACTACAGGAAAATTGGCGTTTCACGACAGTTTCTTCGTGGTAGTTTTAAAAACGGCTGCTAAATATTTTTTTGGGCCGCTATTTCGCGGCAGTTTTTTCTCGGCATTTTAAAAACCACCGCGAAATGTGTTATTTTTTTTTTCAATGATTAGCGGCAGTTTTTTTAAAAAACTGCCGCAAAGTTATGGCGGTTTGGGTAAAACCACCACGAAATGAAAGGAAATAAATAAAAAAACATTAGAAACTCTAAAATCACTAAAACGACCATAACTTTTGATCGAGGCGTCCATTGGAGCGCCGCAACCAATAAAATCGCAGTTAATGAAGAAATATAGAGGCACATATAATGAAAACACTGAGATGGTCTAAGGTGCAAAAGGTATGAGAGTTATAAGAAAGTTGAAAAAATTTCTACAACTTCAAACGATCATAACATTCACTCCGGGTGTTCGTTTGGGCTCTACCACATATCAAATCGAAGCCAGCGAAGAGACCTATGAAAATATTCAGTACAATTAAGCTTCTGTCGTGTTTCTAGACCCCAACCCCCCCCCCCCCCCCAAAGGCCTTTAAAACCCTGTTTCTGTCACCGGTGTCCCGTCAAACTTCTCTTCAAACAGACCTAACTTTCGATCCGCTTGTTAGTTCGGACTCCTTCGCCTTCTAGGTCATAGTTCATTTCATGAACTTTAGTTTGTCTGGTCGTGGCACCCACATGAACTCTTGGATCATAAGTTATGGCCTTTTAGTGTGTATTGGGTTTGTTATGTTTTTTGATGCTTGGTTTCTAGAACATGTTCCCCATTAGCTTTTTTTAAAACGGTCGTAACTTCTGATCCGCCTGTCCATTCGATTTCTTTGACCTATCAGGTTGATGATCATTTCAGGATCTTTGATTTGACTGATCATGGATTTAGAACATACTCTCATATCATAAGCAATCTCTGTTAATGTGAGTCCAATGTTTTTGTCACTTTCTGACCATTTTGACGGGTTTTAATGGTTGTTCTATTTATTACTGTTTATTTGGGTTTCCAGAACCTGTTATCTTTATCAATGGATTTTTTGGGGTTTTTATGATGATTATGTTGAATTCTTAAGGGGTTTTCCATATTTGTCATGAGTTTTCATGACGTTCTCATGCTTTCTAATGCTTCTTCATTATTCTCCATCTGTTTTCACACGTTTTCATGTGTTTCAACCCTTATCACGCATTTTTATACTTTTTCAGGTGATTCATTTATTATTTATTATTTATTATTTATAATATATGTTAATTTATTTGTTATCTATTATTTATCGCTGGTTATTTATTATTTATTACTTATTACTTATTATTTAATATTTAATATTTAAAATTAATTATTAATTATTTATATTTATTTATTATTAATTATTTATAATTTAAAATTTATAATTTATAATTTATAATTTATAATACATTATTATTATTAATAATATTTTATTTATTATTTAACATTTATTATTATTTTTTAGTTATTCTTGTTTTTTGTTTATTATTTATTATTTACTATTTATTATTTACTATTTATTATGTATTATTTATTATTTATTATTTATTATTATTATTATTATTATTACTATTATTATTATTTATTTATTTATACTTATTTATTATGTGTTATTTATTATTATTATTATTTATTATTTACCATTTATTATTTATTATTTACTATTTTTCGTTTTTTATTTATTATTTTTTATTTATTATTTATACTTATTTATTATAATTTATTTATTATGTGTTATTTATTATTTAATATTTATTATTTATTATTTATTATCTTATTATTTAGTTTTATTATTTATTTCTATTAATTATTAAGTATTAATTATTAATTATTAATTATTAATTATTAATTATTATTTGTAATTTATTATTATTTATTGTTTATTGTTTATTATTATTTATTATTTTTTGTTTATTATTTATTATTTATTACTTATTATTTGATTATTATTATTTGATTGTTATTTATTATTATTTATTATTATTTATTATTTATTATTTATTTATTAATAAGTATTTATTTGGTTTATTTATTATTATTATTATTATTTATTATATATCATTTATTATTTATTATTTACTGTTTTTTGTTTTTTATTTACTATTTATTATTTATTATTTATTTTTATTTTTATACTTTATTTTTTATGTGTTATTTATCATTTGTTGTTTAATATTTAATATTTAATATTTTTGTATAGTTTTATTATTAATTATTAATTGTTATTAATTATAATTTATTAATTATTAATTATTATTTATTGTTAATTATTGTTAATTATTTAATATTTATTATTTAATATTTATTATTATTTTTATTAATTATTATTTATTATTATTAATTATTAATTACTGTTTATTATTTATTGTTTATTATTTAATTTTTATTTTTTTATTTTTTATTATTATTATTATTATATATTATTTATTATATATTATTTATTTATTTCTAATTATTTATTATGTGTTATTTATTATTAATATTATTTATTATTTATCATTTATTATTTATTATTTAACTTTTTTATTTTTTATTTTTTATTTTTTATTTATATTTATCTATTATAATTTATTTATTATGTGTTATTTATTATTTGTTATTTATTATTTATTATTTAATATTTTTTTATTTAGTATTTATTATTTAGTTTTATTTAATATTATTAATTATTAATTTTTTATTTTTTATTATTTGTTATTTTGTATTATTTATTGTTTATTGTTTATTATTTATTATTATTTATTATTTATTGTTTATTATTATTTTTTTCTTACTATTTATTATTTATTATTATTTATTAATTATTATTTTTTATTTTTTATTTTTTATTTTTTATTTGTTTATTATTATTTATTATTATTTATTATTATTTAACATTATTTAATATTCTTTATTCTTTATTCTTTATTATTTATTATTTATTATTTATTATTTATTATTTAAAATTATTCTTATTTATTATTATTATTTATTATTTATTTATTTATATTTATTTATTATGTGTTATATATAATTATTATTATTTATTATTTATAATTCATTATTAACTATTTAATGTTTTTTGTTTTTTATTTAATATTTCTTATTTAGTATTTATATGTATTTATTATAATTTATTTATTATGTGTTATTTATTATTTATTATTTGTTATTTGTTATTTATTATTATTATTATTATTATTATTATTATTATTTATTTATTATTTATTATTTATTTATCATTAATTATTAATTATTAATTATTATTTGTTATTAATTATTATTTATATTTTATATTTTATTATTTTTTATTATTTATGTTAATTTTTTATTATTTATTTTTTATTTTTTATTATTTATTATATGTTTATTATTAGTTACTATTATTTATTATTTCTTATTTATTATATATTGTTAATTATTTCTTATTTATTTATTATTTATTTATTTATTATAATTTACTTATTATTTGTTATTTATTATTTATTATTTAATTTTATTTATTTATTATATTTTTATTTAGTATTTCTTATTTATTTATTATTTATTATTTATTATTAATTATTAATTATTAATTTTTATTTTTTATTTTTTATTTTTTATTTTTTATTTTTTATTATTATTTATTATTTATTATTTATTATTTATTATTTATTATTTATTATTTGTTATTTGTTATTTGTTATTTATTATTATTTATTGTTTATTATTTATTATTTATTATTTATTATTGTTATTTATTATTATTTATTATTTATATTTATTTATTATAATTTATTTATTATGTGTTACTTTTTGACCGTTTCGACGTGTTTTAATGGTTGTTCTATATATTACTGTTTATTTGGGTTTCCATGACCCATTATCTTTATCAATGGATTTTTGGGGGTTATTATGATGATTATATTGAATTCTTAAGGGGTTTTCCATAGTTGTCATGAGTTTTCATGCCGTTCTCATGCTTTCTAATGCTTCTTCATGCTTATCCATCCGTTTTCACGCGTTTTCATGTTTTTTCAACCCTTATCACGCCTTTTTATACCTTTTCATGTTTTTCATTTATTATTTATTATTTATTATTTATAATATACGTTAATTTATTTATTATCTATTATTTATCCCTGGTTATTTATTATTTATTACTTACTATTTATTATTTATTATTTAATATTTAATATTAATTATTAATTATTTGTATTTATTTATTATTTATATTTATTTATTATTTATTATTTATAATTTATAATTTATTATTATTAATAATAATATTTTATTTATTATTATTTATTATTTATTATTTATTATTTATTAAATATTACTATTTTTTGTTTATTATTTATTATTTATTATTTATTATTTATTTATTTATTATTATTATTATTTATTTATTATTATTATCATTTATTTATTTATTTATAATTATTTATTATGTGTTTATTATTATTATTTTTAATATTTATTTATCATTTAATATTAATTATTTGCTATTTTTTGTTTTTTGTTTTTTATTTTTTATTTTTTATTTATATTTATTTATTATAATTTATTTATTATGTGTTATTTATTATTATTTATTGTTTATTATTTATTATTATTTATTGTTTTTTGTTTGTTATTTATTATTTATTATTTATTATTTATTATTTTTAGATTATTAATATTATTATTTTTTATTATTTTTTATTATTTTTTATTATTTATTGTTTATTATTTATTATTTATTATTTACTATTTATTATTTATTATTTATTATTATTTATTATTATTATTCATTATTTATTTATTTATAAGTATTTATTATGCCTTATTTATTATTATTATTATTTATTATTTATCATTTATTATTTATTCTTTACAGTTTTTTGTTTTTTATTTACTATTTATTATTTATTTTTTTATATTTATTTTTTAAAATTTATTTTTTATGTGTTATTTATCATTTATTATTTAATATTTAATATTTTTTATATAGTTTCATTATTTATTATTAATTACTAATTGTTATTTATTATTTATTATTTATTATTTTTAATTTATTGTTATTTATTGTTAAATACTTATTATTTATTATTTATTTTATATTTTTTACTTTTTTTAATATTATTTGATATTATTTATTGTTACTTATTGTTGATTATTTATTGTTTCTTATTGTTGATTATTTATTGTTTATTATTTATTATTTATTATTTATTATATATTATATATTATTTATTTTTATTATTATTATTATTATTTATTTTTTATTTTTTTATAGTTATTTATTATGTGTTGTTTATTATTATTATTATTATTATTATTTATCATTTACGATTTATTATTTATTATTTACCTTTTTTGTTTTTTATTAATTTATTTGTTATCTATTATTTATCGATGGTTATTTATTATTTATTACTTATTACTTATTATTTAATATTTAATATTTAAAATTAATTATTAATTATTTATATTTATTTATTATTAATTATTTATAATTTATAATTTATAATTTATAATTTATAATTTATAATTTATAATTTATAATTTATAATTTATAATTTATAATTCATTATTATTAATAATAATATTTTATTTGTTATTTATTATTTATTATTATTTTTTAGTTATTCTTGTTTTTTGTTTATTATTTATTATTTATTATTTATTATTTAATATTTAACATTTACTATTTATTATGTATTATGTATTATTTATTATTTATTGTTATTATTATTAATATTTCTATTATTATTATTTATTTATTTATACTTATTTATTATGTGTTATTTATTATTATTATTATTTATTATTTATCATTTATTATTTATTATAACTATTTTTCGTTTTTTATTTATTATTTATTATTTATTATTTATTATTTATATTTATTTATTATAATTTATTTATTATATGTTATTTATTATTTAATATTTAATATTTAATATTTATTATTTTATTATTTAGTTTTATTATTTATTTCTATTAATTATTAGATATTAATTATTAATTATTAATTATTAATTATTATTTGTAATTTATTATTATTTATTGTTTATTTTTTATTATTTTTTATTATTTTTTGTTTATTATTTATTATTTATTACTTATTATTCGATTATTATTATTTTATTGTTATTTATTATTATTTATTATTATTTATTCTTATTTATTCTTATTTATTATTTATTATTTATTATTTATTATTTATTATTTACTATTTATTATAAATTATTTATTATTATTATTATTATTATTATTATTATTTATTATTTATTTATTTATAAGTATTTATTTGCGTTATTTATTATTATTATTATTATTTATTATATATCATTTATTATTTATTATTTACTGGTTTTTGTTTTTTATTTACTATTTATTATATATTATTTATTATTTATTTTTATTTTTATACATTATTTTTTATGTGTTATTTATCATTTGTTGTTTAATATTTAATATTTAATATTTTTGTATAGTTTTATTATTAATTATTAATTGTTATTAATTAATATTCATTAATTATTAATTAATATTTATTGTTAATTATTGTTAATTATCTAATATTTATTATTTAATATTTATTTTTATTTTTATTAATTATTATTTGTTATTATTAATTATTAATTATTGTTTATTAATTATTGTTTATTGTTTATTTTTTATTTTTTATTTATTATTAATATTATTATATATTATTTATTATATATTATTTATTTATTTCTAATTATTTATTATGTGTTATTTATTATTAATATTATTTATTATTTATCATTTATTATTTATTATTTATTATTTAACTTTTTTATTTTTTATTTTTTATTTTTTATTTATATTTATCTATTATAATTTATTTATTATGTGTTATTTATTATTTGTTATTTATTATTTAATATTTAATATTTTTATATTTAGTATTTAGTATTTATTTTTTATTTATTATTATTAATTATTAATTTTTTATTTTTTATTATTTGTTATTTATTATTATTTATTATTTATTATTTATTATTTATTATTATTTATTGTTTATTATTTATTGTTTATTATTATTATTTTCTTACTATTTATTATTTATTATTATTTATTAATTATTATTTTTTATTTTTTATTTTTTATTTTTTATTTGTTTATTATTATTTATTATTATTTAACATTATTTAATACTCTTTATTCTTTATTATTTATTATTTATTATTTCTTATTTATTATTTATTATTTAAAATTATTATTATTTAAAATTATTATTTATTATTTATTTATTTATAGTTATTTATTATGTGTTACATATTATTTTTATTATTTATTATTTATAATTCATTATTTACTATTTAATGTTTTTTGTTTTTTATTTAATATTTCTTATTTAGTATTTATATGTATTTATTATAATATATTTATTATGTGTTATATATTATATATTATATATTATTTATTATTTATTATTATTATTATTTATTATTTATTATTTATTATTTATTATTTATTTATCATTAATTATTAATTATCAATTATTATTTGTTATTAATTATTATTTTTTATTAATTATTATTTATTTTTTATTATTATTTATTATTAATTATTTATTATTTATTATTTATTATATGTTTATTATCAGTTATTATTATTTAATATTTAATTTTTATTATTTGCAATTTATTATTATTTATTATTTATTATTTATTATTTATTTTTAATTATTTCTTATTTATTTATTATTTATTTATTTATTATATTTTATTTATTATTTATTATTTATTATTATTTTTTATTTTTTATTTTTTATTTTTTATTTTTTATTAATTATTATTTTTTATTATTTATTGTTAATTATTTATTATTTATTATTTATTATTTGTTATTTGTTATTTGTTATTTGTTATTTGTTATTTATTATTATTTATTGTTTATTATTATTTATTGTTTATTGTTTATTATTATTTATTATTTTTTGTTTATTATTTATTATTTATTACTTATTATTTGATTATTATTATTTGATTGTTATTTATTATTATTTATTATTATTTATTATTTATTATTTATTTATTAATAAGTATTTATTTGGTTTATTTATTATTATTATTATTATTTATTATATATCATTTATTATTTATTATTTACTGTTTTTTGTTTTTTATTTACTATTTATTATTTATTATTTATTTTTATTTTTATACTTTATTTTTTATGTGTTATTTATCATTTGTTGTTTAATATTTAATATTTAATATTTTTGTATAGTTTTATTATTAATTATTAATTGTTATTAATTATAATTTATTAATTATTAATTATTATTTATTGTTAATTATTGTTAATTATTTAATATTTATTATTTAATATTTATTATTATTTTTATTAATTATTATTTATTATTATTAATTATTAATTACTGTTTATTATTTATTGTTTATTATTTAATTTTTATTTTTTATTTTTTATTATTATTATTATATATTATTTATTATATATTATTTATTTATTTCTAATTATTTATTATGTGTTATTTATTATTAATATTATTTATTATTTATCATTTATTATTTATTATTTAACTTTTTTATTTTTTATTTTTTATTTTTTATTTATATTTATCTATTATAATTTATTTATTATGTGTTATTTATTATTTGTTATTTATTATTTATTATTTAATATTTTTTTATTTAGTATTTATTATTTAGTTTTATTTAATATTATTAATTATTAATTTTTTATTTTTTATTATTTGTTATTTTGTATTATTTATTGTTTATTGTTTATTATTTATTATTATTTATTATTTATTGTTTATTATTATTTTTTTCTTACTATTTATTATTTATTATTATTTATTAATTATTATTTTTTATTTTTTATTTTTTATTTGTTTATTATTATTTATTATTATTTATTATTATTTAACATTATTTAATATTCTTTATTCTTTATTCTTTATTATTTATTATTTATTATTTATTATTTATTATTTAAAATTATTCTTATTTATTATTATTATTTATTATTTATTTATTTATATTTATTTATTATGTGTTATATATTATTATTATTATTTATTATTTATAATTCATTATTAACTATTTAATGTTTTTTGTTTTTTATTTAATATTTCTTATTTAGTATTTATATGTATTTATTATAATTTATTTATTATGTGTTATTTATTATTTATTATTTGTTATTTGTTATTTATTATTATTATTATTATTATTATTATTTATTATTTATTATTTATTATTTATTTATCATTAATTATTAATTATTAATTATTATTTGTTATTAATTATTATTTATATTTTATATTTTATTATTTTTTATTATTTATGTTAATTTTTTATTATTTATTTTTTATTATATGTTTATTATTAGTTACTATTATTTATTATTTCTTATTTATTATATATTGTTAATTATTTCTTATTTATTTATTATTTATTTATTTATTATAATTTACTTATTATTTGTTATTTATTATTTATTATTTAATTTTATTTATTTATTATATTTTTATTTAGTATTTCTTATTTATTTATTATTTATTATTTATTATTTATTATTAATTATTAATTATTAATTTTTATTTTTTATTTTTTATTTTTTATTTTTTATTTTTTATTATTATTTATTATTAATTATTTATTATTTATTATTTCTTATTTCTTATTTGTTATTTGTTATTTGTTATTTATTATTATTTATTGTTTATTATTTATTATTTATTATTTATTATTGTTATTTATTATTATTTATTATTTATATTTATTTATTATAATTTATTTATTATGTGTTACTTTTTGACCGTTTTGACGTGTTTTAATGGTTGTTCTATATATTACTGTTTATTTGGGTTTCCATGACCCATTATCTTTATCAATGGATTTTTGGGGGTTATTATGATGATTATATTGAATTCTTAAGGGGTTTTCCGTAGTTGTCATGAGTTTTCATGCCGTTCTCATGCTTTCTAATGCTTCTTCATGCTTATCCATCCGTTTTCACGCGTTTTCATGTTTTTTCAACCCTTATCACGCCTTTTTATACCTTTTCATGTTTTTCATTTATTATTTATTATTTATTATTTATAATATACGTTAATTTATTTATTATCTATTATTTATCCCTGGTTATTTATTATTTATTACTTACTATTTATTATTTATTATTTAATATTTAATATTAATTATTAATTATTTGTATTTATTTATTATTTATATTTATTTATTATTTATTATTTATAATTTATAATTTATTATTATTAATAATAATATTTTATTTATTATTATTTATTATTTATTATTTATTAAATATTATTATTTTTTGTTTATTATTTATTATTTATTATTTATTATTTATTTATTTATTATTATTATTATTTATTTATTATTATTATTATTTATTTATTTATTTATAATTATTTATTATGTGTTTATTATTATTATTTTTAATATTTATTTATCATTTAATATTAATTATTTGCTATTTTTTGTTTTTTGTTTTTTATTTTTTATTTTTTATTTATATTTATTTATTATAATTTATTTATTATGTGTTATTTATTATTATTTATTGTTTATTATTTATTATTATTTATTGTTTTTTGTTTGTTATTTATTATTTATTATTTATTATTTATTATTTTTAGATTATTAATATTATTATTTATTATTATTTATTATTATTTATTGTTTATTATTTATTATTTATTATTTACTATTTATTATTTATTATTTATTATTATTTATTATTATTATTCATTATTTATTTATTTATAAGTATTTATTATGCCTTATTTATTATTATTATTATTTATTATTTATCATTTATTATTTATTCTTTACAGTTTTTTGTTTTTTATTTACTATTTATTATTTATTTTTTTATATTTATTTTTTAAAATTTATTTTTTATGTGTTATTTATCATTTATTATTTAATATTTAATATTTTTTATATAGTTTCATTATTTATTATTAATTACTAATTGTTATTTATTATTTATTATTTATTATTTTTAATTTATTGTTATTTATTGTTAAATACTTATTATTTATTATTTATTTTATATTTTTTACTTTTTTTAATATTATTTGATATTATTTATTGTTACTTATTGTTGATTATTTATTGTTTCTTATTGTTGATTATTTATTGTTTATTATTTATTATTTATTATTTATTATATATTATATATTATTTATTATTTATTATTATTATTATTTTTTATTTTTTATTTTTTTATAGTTATTTATTATGTGTTGTTTATTATTATTATTATTATTATTATTTATCATTTACGATTTATTATTTATTATTTACCTTTTTTGTTTTTTATTAATTTATTTGTTATCTATTATTTATCGATGGTTATTTATTATTTATTACTTATTACTTATTATTTAATATTTAATATTTAAAATTAATTATTAATTATTTATATTTATTTATTATTAATTATTTATAATTTATAATTTATAATTTATAATTTATAATTTATAATTTATAATTTATAATTTATAATTTATAATTTATAATTCATTATTATTAATAATAATATTTTATTTGTTATTTATTATTTATTATTATTTTTTAGTTATTCTTGTTTTTTGTTTATTATTTATTATTTATTATTTATTATTTAATATTTAACATTTACTATTTATTATGTATTATGTATTATTTATTATTTATTGTTATTATTATTAATATTTCTATTATTATTATTTATTTATTTATACTTATTTATTATGTGTTATTTATTATTATTATTATTTATTATTTATCATTTATTATTTATTATAACTATTTTTCGTTTTTTATTTATTATTTATTATTTATTATTTATTATTTATATTTATTTATTATAATTTATTTATTATATGTTATTTATTATTTAATATTTAATATTTATTATTTATTATTTTATTATTTAGTTTTATTATTTATTTCTATTAATTATTAGATATTAATTATTAATTATTAATTATTAATTATTATTTGTAATTTATTATTATTTATTGTTTATTTTTTATTATTATTTATTATTTTTTGTTTATTATTTATTATTTATTACTTATTATTCGATTATTATTATTTTATTGTTATTTATTATTATTTATTATTATTTATTCTTATTTATTCTTATTTATTATTTATTATTTATTATTTATTATTTATTATTTACTATTTATTATAAATTATTTATTATTATTATTATTATTATTATTATTATTATTTATTATTTATTTATTTATAAGTATTTATTTGCGTTATTTATTATTATTATTATTATTTATTATATATCATTTATTATTTATTATTTACTGGTTTTTGTTTTTTATTTACTATTTATTATATATTATTTATTATTTATTTTTATTTTTATACATTATTTTTTATGTGTTATTTATCATTTGTTGTTTAATATTTAATATTTAATATTTTTGTATAGTTTTATTATTAATTATTAATTGTTATTAATTAATATTCATTAATTATTAATTAATATTTATTGTTAATTATTGTTAATTATCTAATATTTATTATTTAATATTTATTTTTATTTTTATTAATTATTATTTGTTATTATTAATTATTAATTATTGTTTATTAATTATTGTTTATTGTTTATTTTTTATTTTTTATTTATTATTAATATTATTATATATTATTTATTATATATTATTTATTTATTTCTAATTATTTATTATGTGTTATTTATTATTAATATTATTTATTATTTATCATTTATTATTTATTATTTATTATTTAACTTTTTTATTTTTTATTTTTTATTTTTTATTTATATTTATCTATTATAATTTATTTATTATGTGTTATTTATTATTTGTTATTTATTATTTAATATTTAATATTTTTCTATTTAGTATTTAGTATTTATTTTTTATTTATTATTATTAATTATTAATTTTTTATTTTTTATTATTTGTTATTTATTATTATTTATTATTTATTATTTATTATTTATTATTATTTATTGTTTATTATTTATTGTTTATTATTATTATTTTCTTACTATTTATTATTTATTATTATTTATTAATTATTATTTTTTATTTTTTATTTTTTATTTTTTATTTGTTTATTATTATTTATTATTATTTAACATTATTTAATACTCTTTATTCTTTATTATTTATTATTTATTATTTCTTATTTATTATTTATTATTTAAAATTATTATTATTTAAAATTATTATTTATTATTTATTTATTTATAGTTATTTATTATGTGTTACATATTATTTTTATTATTTATTATTTATAATTCATTATTTACTATTTAATGTTTTTTGTTTTTTATTTAATATTTCTTATTTAGTATTTATATGTATTTATTATAATATATTTATTATGTGTTATATATTATATATTATATATTATATATTATATATTATTATTATTATTTATTATTTATTATTTATTATTTATTATTTATTTATCATTAATTATTAATTATCAATTATTATTTGTTATTAATTATTATTTTTTATTAATTATTATTTATTTTTTATTATTATTTATTATTAATTATTTATTATTTATTATTTATTATATGTTTATTATCAGTTATTATTATTTAATATTTAATTTTTATTATTTGCAATTTATTATTATTTATTATTTATTATTTATTATTTATTTTTAATTATTTCTTATTTATTTATTATTTATTTATTTATTATATTTTATTTATTATTTATTATTAATTATTATTTTTTATTTTTTATTTTTTATTTTTTATTTTTTATTAATTATTATTTTTTATTATTTATTGTTAATTATTTATTATTTATTATTTATTATTTGTTATTTGTTATTTGTTATTTGTTATTTGTTATTTATTATTATTTATTGTTTATTATTATTTATTGTTTATTGTTTATTATTATTTATTATTTTTTGTTTATTATTTATTATTTATTACTTATTATTTGATTATTATTATTTGATTGTTATTTATTATTATTTATTATTATTTATTATTTATTATTTATTTATTAATAAGTATTTATTTGGTTTATTTATTATTATTATTATTATTTATTATATATCATTTATTATTTATTATTTACTGTTTTTTGTTTTTTATTTACTATTTATTATTTATTATTTATTTTTATTTTTATACTTTATTTTTTATGTGTTATTTATCATTTGTTGTTTAATATTTAATATTTAATATTTTTGTATAGTTTTATTATTAATTATTAATTGTTATTAATTATAATTTATTAATTATTAATTATTATTTATTGTTAATTATTGTTAATTATTTAATATTTATTATTTAATATTTATTATTATTTTTATTAATTATTATTTATTATTATTAATTATTAATTACTGTTTATTATTTATTGTTTATTATTTAATTTTTATTTTTTTATTTTTTATTATTATTATTATATATTATTTATTATATATTATTTATTTATTTCTAATTATTTATTATGTGTTATTTATTATTAATATTATTTATTATTTATCATTTATTATTTATTATTTAACTTTTTTATTTTTTATTTTTTATTTTTTATTTATATTTATCTATTATAATTTATTTATTATGTGTTATTTATTATTTGTTATTTATTATTTATTATTTAATATTTTTTTATTTAGTATTTATTATTTAGTTTTATTTAATATTATTAATTATTAATTTTTTATTTTTTATTATTTGTTATTTTGTATTATTTATTGTTTATTGTTTATTATTTATTATTATTTATTATTTATTGTTTATTATTATTTTTTTCTTACTATTTATTATTTATTATTATTTATTAATTATTATTTTTTATTTTTTATTTTTTATTTTTTATTTTTTATTATTATTTATTATTATTTAACATTATTTAATATTCTTTATTCTTTATTCTTTATTATTTATTATTTATTATTTATTATTTATTATTTAAAATTATTCTTATTTATTATTATTATTTATTATTTATTTATTTATATTTATTTATTATGTGTTATATATTATTATTATTATTTATTATTTATAATTCATTATTAACTATTTAATGTTTTTTGTTTTTTATTTAATATTTCTTATTTAGTATTTATATGTATTTATTATAATTTATTTATTATGTGTTATTTATTATTTATTATTTGTTATTTGTTATTTATTATTATTATTATTATTATTATTATTTATTATTTATTATTTAATATTTATTTATCATTAATTATTAATTATTAATTATTATTTGTTATTAATTATTATTTATATTTTATATTTTATTATTTTTTATTATTTATGTTAATTTTTTATTATTTATTTTTTATTATATGTTTATTATTAGTTACTATTATTTATTATTTCTTATTTATTATATATTGTTAATTATTTCTTATTTATTTATTATTTATTTATTTATTATAATTTACTTATTATTTGTTATTTATTATTTATTATTTAATTTTATTTATTTATTATATTTTTATTTAGTATTTCTTATTTATTTATTATTTATTATTTATTATTTATTATTAATTATTAATTATTAATTTTTATTTTTTATTTTTTATTTTTTATTTTTTATTTTTTATTATTATTTATTATTAATTATTTATTATTTATTATTTATTATTTATTATTTGTTATTTGTTATTTGTTATTTATTATTATTTATTGTTTATTATTTATTATTTATTATTTATTATTGTTATTTATTATTATTTATTATTTATATTTATTTATTATAATTTATTTATTATGTGTTACTTTTTGACCGTTTTGACGTGTTTTAATGGTTGTTCTATATATTACTGTTTATTTGGGTTTCCATGACCCATTATCTTTATCAATGGATTTTTGGGGGTTATTATGATGATTATATTGAATTCTTAAGGGGTTTTCCGTAGTTGTCATGAGTTTTCATGCCGTTCTCATGCTTTCTAATGCTTCTTCATGCTTATCCATCCGTTTTCACGCGTTTTCATGTTTTTTCAACCCTTATCACGCCTTTTTATACCTTTTCATGTTTTTCATTTATTATTTATTATTTATTATTTATAATATACGTTAATTAATTTATTATCTATTATTTATCCCTGGTTATTTATTATTTATTACTTACTATTTATTATTTATTATTTAATATTTAATATTAATTATTAATTATTTGTATTTATTTATTATTTATATTTATTTATTATTTATTATTTATAATTTATAATTTATTATTATTAATAATAATATTTTATTTATTATTATTTATTATTTATTATTTATTAAATATTATTATTTTTTGTTTATTATTTATTATTTATTATTTATTATTTATTTATTTATTATTATTATTATTTATTTATTATTATTATTATTTATTTATTTATTTATAATTATTTATTATGTGTTTATTATTATTTTTTTTAATATTTATTTATCATTTAATATTAATTATTTGCTATTTTTTGTTTTTTGTTTTTTATTTTTTATTTTTTATTTATATTTATTTATTATAATTTATTTATTATGTGTTATTTATTATTATTTATTGTTTATTATTTATTATTATTTATTGTTTTTTGTTTGTTATTTATTATTTATTATTTATTATTTATTATTTTTAGATTATTAATATTATTATTTATTATTATTTATTATTATTTATTGTTTATTATTTATTATTTATTATTTACTATTTATTATTTATTATTTATTATTATTTATTATTATTATTCATTATTTATTTATTTATAAGTATTTATTATGCCTTATTTATTATTATTATTATTTATTATTTATCATTTATTATTTATTCTTTACAGTTTTTTGTTTTTTATTTACTATTTATTATTTATTTTTTTATATTTATTTTTTAAAATTTATTTTTTATGTGTTATTTATCATTTATTATTTATTATTTAATATTTTTTATATAGTTTCATTATTTATTATTAATTACTAATTGTTATTTATTATTTATTATTTATTATTTTTAATTTATTGTTATTTATTGTTAAATACTTATTATTTATTATTTATTTTATATTTTTTACTTTTTTTAATATTATTTGATATTATTTATTGTTACTTATTGTTGATTATTTATTGTTTCTTATTGTTGATTATTTATTGTTTATTATTTATTATTTATTATTTATTATATATTATATATTATTTATTTTTATTATTATTATTATTATTTATTTTTTATTTTTTTATAGTTATTTATTATGTGTTGTTTATTATTATTATTATTATTATTATTTATCATTTACGATTTATTATTTATTATTTACCTTTTTTGTTTTTTATTAATTTATTTGTTATCTATTATTTATCGATGGTTATTTATTATTTATTACTTATTACTTATTATTTAATATTTAATATTTAAAATTAATTATTAATTATTTATATTTATTTATTATTAATTATTTATAATTTATAATTTATAATTTATAATTTATAATTTATAATTTATAATTTATAATTTATAATTTATAATTTATAATTCATTATTATTAATAATAATATTTTATTTGTTATTTATTATTTATTATTATTTTTTAGTTATTCTTGTTTTTTGTTTATTATTTATTATTTATTATTTATTATTTAATATTTAACATTTACTATTTATTATGTATTATGTATTATTTATTATTTATTGTTATTATTATTAATATTTCTATTATTATTATTTATTTATTTATACTTATTTATTATGTGTTATTTATTATTATTATTATTTATTATTTATCATTTATTATTTATTATAACTATTTTTCGTTTTTTATTTATTATTTATTATTTATTATTTATTATTTATATTTATTTATTATAATTTATTTATTATATGTTATTTATTATTTAATATTTAATATTTAATATTTATTATTTTATTATTTAGTTTTATTATTTATTTCTATTAATTATTAGATATTAATTATTAATTATTAATTATTAATTATTATTTGTAATTTATTATTATTTATTGTTTATTTTTTATTATTTTTTATTATTTTTTGTTTATTATTTATTATTTATTACTTATTATTCGATTATTATTATTTTATTGTTATTTATTATTATTTATTATTATTTATTCTTATTTATTCTTATTTATTATTTATTATTTATTATTTATTATTTATTATTTACTATTTATTATAAATTATTTATTATTATTATTATTATTATTATTATTATTTATTATTTATTTATTTATAAGTATTTATTTGCGTTATTTATTATTATTATTATTATTTATTATATATCATTTATTATTTATTATTTACTGGTTTTTGTTTTTTATTTACTATTTATTATATATTATATATTATTTATTTTTATTTTTATACATTATTTTTTATGTGTTATTTATCATTTGTTGTTTAATATTTAATATTTAATATTTTTGTATAGTTTTATTATTAATTATTAATTGTTATTAATTAATATTCATTAATTATTAATTAATATTTATTGTTAATTATTGTTAATTATCTAATATTTATTATTTAATATTTATTTTTATTTTTATTAATTATTATTTGTTATTATTAATTATTAATTATTGTTTATTAATTATTGTTTATTGTTTATTTTTTATTTATTATTTATTATTATTATTATTATATATTATTTATTATATATTATTTATTTATTTCTAATTATTTATTATGTGTTATTTATTATTAATATTATTTATTATTTATCATTTATTATTTATTATTTATTATTTAACTTTTTTATTTTTTATTTTTTATTTTTTATTTATATTTATCTATTATAATTTATTTATTATGTGTTATTTATTATTTGTTATTTATTATTTAATATTTAATATTTTTATATTTAGTATTTAGTATTTATTTTTTATTTATTATTATTAATTATTAATTTTTTATTTTTTATTATTTGTTATTTATTATTATTTATTATTTATTATTTATTATTTATTATTATTTATTGTTTATTATTTATTGTTTATTATTATTATTTTCTTACTATTTATTATTTATTATTATTTATTAATTATTATTTTTTATTTTTTATTTTTTATTTTTTATTTGTTTATTATTATTTATTATTATTTAACATTATTTAATACTCTTTATTCTTTATTATTTATTATTTATTATTTCTTATTTATTATTTATTATTTAAAATTATTATTATTTAAAATTATTATTTATTATTTATTTATTTATAGTTATTTATTATGTGTTACATATTATTTTTATTATTTATTATTTATAATTCATTATTTACTATTTAATGTTTTTTGTTTTTTATTTAATATTTCTTATTTAGTATTTATATGTATTTATTATAATATATTTATTATGTGTTATATATTATATATTATATATTATTTATTATTTATTATTATTATTATTTATTATTTATTATTTATTATTTATTATTTATTATATGTTTATTATCAGTTATTATTATTTAATATTTAATTTTTATTATTTGCAATTTATTATTATTTATTATTTATTATTTATTATTTATTTTTAATTATTTCTTATTTATTTATTATTTATTTATTTATTATATTTTATTTATTATTTATTATTTATTATTTATTATTTAATTTTATTTATTTATTATATTTTTATTCAGTATTTCTTATTTATTTGTATTTATTATTTATTATTAATTATTAATTTTTATTTTTTATTTTTTATTTTTTATTTTTTATTAATTATTATTTTTTATTATTTATTGTTAATTATTTATTATTTATTATTTATTATTTGTTATTTGTTATTTGTTATTTGTTATTTGTTATTTATTATTATTTATTGTTTATTATTTTTTATTTTTTATTTTTTATTGTTATATATTATTATTTATTATTTATATTTATATATTATAATTTATTTATTATGTGTTACTTTCTAACCGTTTTGACGAGTTTTAATGGTTTTTCTATATATTACTATTTATTTGAGTTTCCATGACCCATTATCTTTATCAATGGATTTTTGGGGGTTATGATGATGATTATATTGAATTTTTAAGGGGTTTTCCAGAGTTGTCATGAGTTTTCATGCCGTTCTCATGCTTTCTAATGCTTCTTCATACTTATCCATCCGTTTTCTCGTGTTTTCATGTTTTTTCAACCCTTATCACGCCTTTTTATACCTTTTCACGTTTTTCATTTATTATTTATTATTTATTATTTATAATATACGTTAATTTATTTGTTATCTATTATTTAACCCTGTTTATTTATTATTTATGACTTACTATTTATTATTTAATATTTAATATTTAATATTAATTATTAATTATTTATATTTATTTATTATTTATTATTTATAATTTATAATTTATTATTATTAATAATAATATTTTATTTATTATTTATTATTATTTATTATTTATTAAATATTATTATTTTTTGTTTATTATTTATTATTTATTATTTATTATTTATTATTTATTATTTATTTATTTATAATTATTATTTATTTATTTATTTATAATTATTTATTTTGTGTTTTTTTTATTATTATTAATATTTATTTATCATTTAATATTAATTATTTGCTATTATTTGTTTTTTATTTTTTATTTTTTATTTTTTATTTATATTTATTTATTATAATTTATTTATTATGTGTTATTTATTATTATTTATTGTTTATTATTTATTATTATTTATTGTTTTTTTTATTATTTATTATTTATTATTTATTATTTATTATTTATTATTTATTTATTATTATTATTATTATTATTATTTAATATTTTTTAATATTTTTTATTATTATTTATTGTTTATTATTTAATATTTAATATTTATTATTTATTATTTATTATTTATTATTTATTATTTATTATTATTTATTATTATTAATCATTATTTATTTATTTATAAGTATTTATTATGCGTTATTTATTATTATTATTATTTATTATTTATCATTTATTATTTATTCTTTACTATTTTTTGTTTTTTATTAACTTTTTATTATTTATTTTTTTATATTTTTATTATTATTTATTTCTATGTGTTATTTATCATTTATTATTTATTATTTAATCTTTTTTATATAGTTTTATTATTTATTATTAATTATTAATTGTTATTTATTATTATTTATTATTTATTATTTATTATTTTTAATTTATTGTTTTTTATTGTTAAATATTTATTTTTTATTTTTTATTTTTTATTTATTACTTGTTTTTATATTATTTGATATTATTTATTGTTACTTATTGTTGATTATTTATTGTTTATTATTTATTATTTATTATTTATTATTATTATTTTTTATTTTTTATTTTTTTATAGTTATTTATTATGTGTTTATTATTATTATTATTATTATTTATCATTTATTATTTATTATTTATTATTTATTTTTTTTTTTGTTTTTTATTAATTATTTCTTATTTCTTATTTATATTTATTTATTATAATTTATTTATTATTTGCTATTTATTATTTATTAATTAATATTTAATATTTAATATTTTTTTTACTTAATATTTATTATTTATTTTTATTTAATATTTTTTATTTTTTATTATTTGTTATTTGTTATGTGTTATTTATTATTACTTATTGTTTATTATTTATTATTATTTATTGTTTATTATTTATTATTTATTATTATTTATTTCTTATTATTTATTATTTATTTTTATTTTTTAATTATTATTATTTAATTGTTTATTATTATTTTTTATTATTTATTATTATTAATTATTATTTATTATTATTTCCTGTTTATTATTTTTGTTTATTATTTATTATTTATTATTTATTATCTACTATTATTCTTTATTATTGAAAATTATTAGTATTTAGTATTATTTTTTATTTATTATTCATTTATAATTATTTATTTTGTGTCATTTATTATTATTATTATTTATTATTTATCATTTATTATTTATTATTTTTTATTTTTTATTTTTTATTTAATATTTCTAATTTAGTATTTATAATTATTTATTATAATTTATTTATTATGTGTTATTTTTTATTTTTTATTTTATTATTTATTATTTATTATTTATTATTTATTATTTATATTTATTTATTATAATTTATTTATTATGTGTTATTTATTATTTAATATTTATTATTTAATATTTAATATTTTATTATTTAGTTTTATTATTTATTTCTATTAATTATTAGATATTAATTATTAATTATTAATTATTAATTATTAATTATTATTTGTAATTTATTATTATTTATTTTTTATTTTTTATTATTATTTATTATTTTTTGTTTATTATTTATTATTTATTACTTATTATTTGATTATTATTATTTTATTGTTATTTATTATTATTTATTATTATTTATTCTTATTTATTGTTTATTATTTATTATTTATTATTTATTATTTAATATTTATTATTATTATTTATTATTATTATTATTATTATTTATTATTTATTATTTATTTATTTATAAGTATTTATTTACGTTATTTATTATTATTATTATTATTTATTATATATCATTTATTATTTATTATTTACTATTTTTTGTTTTTTTATTTACTATTTATTATTTATTATTTATTAATTATTTTTATTTTTATACTTTATTTTTTATGTGTTATTTATCATTTGTTGTTTAATATTTAATATTTAATATTTTTCTATAGTTTTATTATTAATTATTAATTGTTATTAATTAATATTTATTAATTATTAATTAATATTTATTGGTAATTATTGTTAATTATCTAATATTTATTATCTATTATTTATTATTATTTTTATTAATTATTATTTGTTATTATTAATTATTAATTATTGTTTATTAATTATTGTTTATTTTTTATTTTTTATTTTTTATTAATTATTATTATTATTATATATTATATATTATATATTATTTATTTATTTCTAATTATTTATTATGTGTTATTTATTATTAATATTATTTATTATTTATCATTTATTATTTATTATTTAACTTTTTTATTTTTTATTTTTTATTTATTATTTATATTTATCTATTATAATTTATTTATTATATGTTATTTATTATTTGTTATTTATTTTTTATTATTTATTTATTTTTTATTTTTTATTATTTTTTATTTATTATTGTTTATTGTTGATTATTTATTATTTATTATTATTTATTGTTTATTATTTATTGTTTATTATTATTATTTTCTTACTATTTATTTTTTATTATTATTTATTAATTATTATTTTTTATTTTTTATTTTTTATTTTTTATTTGTTTATTATTATTTATTATTATTTAACATTATTTAATACTCTTTATTCTTTATTATTTATTTTTTGTTATTTCTTATTTCTTATTTATTATTTAAAATTATTATTATTTAAAATTATTATTTCTTATTTATTTATTTATAGTTATTTATTATTTATAATTCATTATTTACTATTTAATGTTTTTTGTTTTTTATTTAATGTTTATTATTTAGTATTTATATGTATTTATTATAATATATTTATTATGTGTTATATATTATATATTATATATTATTTATTTATTATTATTATTATTATTATTATTTATTATTTATTATTTATTATTTATTTATCATTATTTATTAATTATTAATTATTATTTGTTATTAATTATTATTTATTTTTTATTTTTTATTTTTTATTATTATTTATTATTAATTATTTATTATTAATTATTAATTATTTATTATTTATTATATGTTTATTATTAGTTATTATTATTTAATATTTAATTTTTATTAATTGCAATTTATTATTATTTATTATTTATTATTTATTATTTATTGTTAAATATTTCTTATTTATTTATTATTTATTTATTTATTATAATTTATTTATTATTTTTTATTTATTATTTATTATTTAATTTTATTTATTTATTATATTTTTATTTAGTATTTCTTATTTATTTGTATTTATTATTTATTATTAATTATTTTTTATTATTTTTTATTTTTTATTTATTATTTTTTATTAATTTTTATTATTTATTATTTATTGTTAATTATTTATTATTTATTATTTATTATTTATTATTTGTTATTTGTTATTTATTATTTGTTATTTATTATTATTTATTGTTTATTATTTATTATTTATTATTTATTATTTATTATTTTTCTTTATTATTATTTATTATTTATATTTATTTACTATAATTTATTTATTATGTGTTACTTTCTAACCGTTTTGACGAGTTTTAATGGTTGTTCTATATATTACTGTTTATTTGGGTTTCCATGACCCATTATCTTTATCAATGGATTTTTGGGGGTTATTATGATGATTATATAGAATTTTTAAGGGGTTTTCCAGAGTTGTCATGAGTTTTCATGCCGTTCTCATGCTTTCTAATGCTTCTTCATGCTTATCCATCCGTTTTCACGCGTTTTCATGTTTTTTCAACCCTTATCACGCCTTTTTATACCTTTTCACGTTTTTCATTTATTATTTATTATTTATTATTTATAATATACGTTAATTTATTTGTTATCTTTTATTTAACCCTCGTTATTTATTATTTATGACTTACTATTTATTATTTAATATTTAATATTTAATATTAATTATTTATTATTTATATTTATTTATTATTTATAATTTATTATTTATTATTATTAATAATAATATTTTATTTATTATTTATTATTATTTATTATTTATTAAATATTATTATTTTTTTGTTTATTATTTATTATTTATTATTTATTATTTATTATTTATTATTTATTATTTATTTATTTATAATTATTATTTATTTATTTATTTATAATTATTTATTATGTGTTTTTTATTATTATTATTAATATTTATTTATCATTTAATATTAATTATTTGCTATTATTTGTTTTTTATTTTTTATTTTTTATTTTTTATTTATATTTATTTATTATAATTTATTTATTATGTGTTATTTATTATTATTTATTGTTTATTATTTATTATTATTTATTGTTTTTTGTTTATTATTTATTATTTATTATTTATTATTTATTATTAATTATTATTATTATTATTATTATTTAATATTATTTATTATTATTTATTATTATTTATTGTTTATTATTTAATATTTAATATTTATTATTTATTATTTATTATTTATTATTTATTATTTATTATTATTTATTATTATTAATCATTATTTATTTATTTATTAGTATTTATTATGCGTTATTTATTATTATTATTATTTATTATTTATCATTTATTATTTATTCTTTACTGTTTTTTTATTTTTATTTACTATTTATTATTTATTTTTTTATATTTTTTATTATTATTTATTTCTATGTGTTATTTATCATTTATTATTTAATATTTAATATTTTTTTATATAGTTTTATTATTTATTATTAATTATTAATTGTTATTTATTATTATTTATTATTTATTATTTATTATTTTTAATTTATTGTTTTTTATTGTTAAATATTTATTTTTTATTTTTTATTTTTTATTTATTACTTGTTTTTATATTATTTGATATTACTTATTGTTACTTATTGTTGATTATTTATTGTTTATTATTTATTATTTATTATTTTTTATTATTATTTTTTATTTTTTATTTTTTTTATAGTTATTTATTATGTGTTTATCATTATTATTATTATTATTATTTATCATTTATCATTTATTATTTATTATTTACGTTTTTTTGTTTTTTATTAATTATTTCTTATTTCTTATTTATATTTATTTATTATAATTTATTTATTATGTGCTATTAATTATTTATTAATTAAAATTTAATATTTAATATTTTTTTACTTAATAATTATTATTTATTTTTATTTAATATTTTTTATTTTTTATTATTTGTTATTTGTTATGTGTTATTTATTATTACTTATTGTTTATTATTTATTATTATTTATTGTTTATTATTTATTATTTATTATTATTTATTTCTTATTATTTATTATTTATTATTATTTTTTAATTATTATTTTTTATTTGTTTATTATTATTTTTTATTTTTTATTATTATTAATTATTATTTATTATTATTTCCTGTTTATTATTTTTGTTTATTATTTATTATTTATTATTTATTATCTACTATTATTATTTATTATTGAAAATTATTATTATTTAGTATTATTTATTTATTTATTATTTATTTATAATTATTTATTATGTGTCATTTATTATTATTATTATTTATTATTTATCATTTATGATTTATTATTTTTTATTTATTATTTTTTATTTAATATTTCTAATTTAGTATTTATAAGTATTTATTATAATTTATTTATTATGTGTTATTTTTTTTTTATTATTTATTATTTATTATTTATTATTTATATTTATTTATTATAATTTTTTTATTATGTGTTATTTATTATTTAATATTTATTATTTAATATTTATTATTTATTATTTATTATTTTATTATTTAGTTTTATTATTTATTTCTATTAATTATTAGATATTAATTATTAATTATTAATTATTAATTATTAATTATTATTTGTAATTTATTATTATTCATTGTTTATTTTTTATTATTTTTTATTATTTTTTGTTTATAATTTATTATTTATTACTTATTATTTGATTATTATTATTTTATTGTTATTTATTATTATTTATTATTATTTATTATTATTTATTGTTTATTATTTATTATTTATTATTTATTATTTAATATTTAATATTTAATATTTATTATTATTATTATTATTATTTATTATTTATTATTTATTTATTTATAAGTATTTATTTGCGTTATTTATTATTATTATTATTATTTATTATATATCATTTATTATTTATTATTTACTGTTTTTTGTTTTTTTTACTATTTATTATTTATTATTTATTATTTATTTTTATTTTTATACTTTATTTTTTATGTGTTATTTATCAATTGTTCTTTAATGTTTAGTATTTAATATTTTTCTATAGTTTTATTATTAATTATTAATTGTTATTAATTAATATTTATTAATTATTAATTAATATTTATTGTTAATTATTTTTAATTATCTAATATTAATTATTTATTATTTATTATTATTTTTATTAATTATTATTTGTTATTATTAATTATTAATTATTGTTTATTAATTATTGTTTATTGTTTATTTTTTATTTTTTATTAATTATTATTATTATTATATATTATTTCTTATTTATTATTTATTTATTTCTAATTATTTATTATGTGTTATTTATTATTAATATTATTTATTATTTATCATTTATTATTTATTATTTAACTTTTTTATTTTTTATTTTTTATTTATTATTTATATTTATCTACTATAATTTATTTATTATGTGTTATTTATTATTTGTTATTTATTATTTATTATTTAATATTTTTTTATTTAGTATTTATTATTTATTTTTATTTATTATTATTATTATTTATTTTTTATTTTTTATTATAATTTATTTATTATTATTTATTGTTTATTATTTATTATTTATTATTATTTATTGTTTATTATTTATTGTTTATTATTATTATTTTTTTACTATTTATTTTTTATTATTATTTATTAATTATTATTTTTTATTTTTTATTTTTTATTTTTTATTTGTTTATTATTATTTACTATTACTTAACATTATTTAATACTCTTTATTCTTTATTATTTATTTTTTATTATTTCTTATTTATTATTTATTATTTAAAATTATTATTATTTAAAATTATTATTTATTATTTATAATTCATTATTTACTATTTAATGTTTTTTGTTTTTTATTTAATATTTCTTTTTTAGTATTTATATGTATTTATTATAATATATTTATTATGTGTTATATATTATATATTATATATTATTTATTATTTATTATTATTATTATTATTTATTTATTATTTATTATTTATTACTTTATTTATCATTAATTATTAATTATTAATTATTAATTGTTATTAATTATTATTATTTATTTATTTTTTATTTTTTATTATTATTTAATATTAATTATTTATTATTAATTATTAATTAATTATTATTTATTATATGTTTATTATTAGTTATTATTATTTAATATTTAATTTTTATTAATTGCAATTTATTATTATTTATTATTTATTGTTAATTATTTCTTATTTATTTATTATTTATTTATTTATTATAATTTATTTATTATTTGTTATTTATTATTTATTATTTAATTTTATTTATTTATTATATTTTTATTTAGTATTTCTTATTTATTTTTATTTATTATTTATTATTAATTATTAATTATTATTTTTTATTTTTTATTTATTATTTTTTATTAATTATTATTATTTATTATTTATTGTTAATTATTTATTATTTTTTATTTTTTATTTTTTATTTTTTATTTTTTATTTGTTATTTGTTATTTATTATTATTTATTGTTTATTATTTATTAGTTATTATTTATTATTTATTATTTTTCTTTATTATTATTTATTATTTATATTTATTTACTATAATTTATTTATTATGTGTTACTTTCTAACCGTTTTGACGAGTTTTAATGGTTGTTCTATATATTACTGTTTATTTGGGTTTCCATGACCCATTATCTTTATCAATGGATTTTTGGGGGTTATTATGATGATTATATAGAATTTTTAAGGGGTTTTCCAGAGTTGTCATGAGTTTTCATG
The DNA here is from genome assembly GCA_963277665.1 of Viscum album. NCBI lineage: Eukaryota > Viridiplantae > Streptophyta > Magnoliopsida > Santalales > Viscaceae > Viscum > Viscum album. Next base: position 1,747,425,056 of record OY728140.1, read on the forward strand.
CCGTTCTCATGCTTTCTAATGCTTCTTCATGCTTATCCATCCGTTTTCACGCATTTTCATGTTTTTTCAACCCTTATCACGCCTTTTTATACCTTTTCACGTTTTTCATTTATTATTTATTATTTATTATTTATAATATACGTTAATTTATTTGTTATCTATTATTTAACCCTAGTTATTTATTATTTATGACTTACTATTTATTATTTAATATTTAATATTTAATATTAATTATTTATTATTTATATTTATTTATTATTTATTATTTATAATTTATAATTTATTATTATTAATAATAATATTTTATTTATTATTTATTAAATATTATTATTATTTTGTTTATTATTTATTATTTATTATTTATTATTTATTTATTATTATTATTATTTATTTATTTATTTATAATTATTTATTATGTGTTTTTTATTATTATTATTAATATTTATTTATCATTTAATATTAATTATTTGCTATTTTTTGTTTTTTGTTTTTTATTTTTTATTTTTTATTTATATTTATTTATTATAATTTATTTATTATGTGTTATTTATTGTTTATTATTTATTATTATTTATTGTTTTTTGTTTATTATTTGTTATTTATTATTTATTATTTATTATTTATTATTTATTATTTTATTATTATTATTATTATTTATTATTATTTATTATTATATACTGTTTATTATTTATTATTTATTATTTATTATTTATTATTTATTATTTATTATTTATTATTATTTATTATTATTATTCATTATTTATTTATTTATAAGTATTTATTATGCGTTATTTATTATTATTATTATTATTTATTTATCATTTATTATTTATTCTTTACTGTTTTTTGTTTTTTATTTACTATTTATTATTTATTTTTTTATATTTATTTTTTATAATTTATTTCTATGTGTTATTTATCATTTATTTTTTAATATTTAATATTTTTTTATATAGTTTTATTATTTATTATTAATTATTAATTGTTATTTATTATTTATTATTATTTATTATTTATTGTTTTTAATTTATTGTTATTTATTGTTAAATATTTATTTTTTATTTTTTATTTTTTATTTATTACTTGTTTTTATATTATTTGATATTATTTATTGTTACTTATTGTTGATTATTTATTGTTTATTATTTTTTATTTTTTATTTATTATTATTATTTATTTTTTTATAGTTATTTATTATGTGTGGTTTATTATTATTATTATTATTATTTATCATTTATTATTTATTATTTATTATTTACCTTTTTTTGTTTTTTATTAATTATTTCTTATTTATTATTTATATTTATTTATTATAATTTATTTATTATGTGCTATTTATTATTTATTAACTAATATTTAATATTTAATATTTTTTACTTAATATTTATTATTTATTATTATTTAATATTTAATATTTTTTATTATTTGTTATTTGTTATATGTTATTTATTATTACTTATTGTTTATTATTTATTATTATTAATTGTTTATTATTTATTATTTATTATTATTTATTGCTTATTATTTATTATTTATTATTTTTTTAATTATTATTTTTCATTTGTTTATTATTATTTTTTATTATTTTTTATTATTAATTATTATTTATTATTATTTACTGTTTATTATTTTTGTTTATTATTTATTATTTATTATTTATTATCTACTATTATTATTTATTACTGAAAATTATTATTATTTAGTATTATTTATTTATTTATTATTTATTTATAATTATTTATTATGTGTCATTTATTATTATTATTATTTATTATTTATCATTTATTATTTTTTATTTATTATTTTTTATTTTTTATTTAATATTTCTAATTTAGTATTTATAATTATTTATTATAATTTATTTATTATGTGTTATTTTTTATTTTTCCTTTTTTTATTTATTATTTATTATTTATTATTATTTATTATTTATCTCTAATTAATAATTAATAATTAATAATTATTTATTATTATTATTTATTAATATTATTTATTATTTATTATTATTTATTGTTTATTGTTTATTATTTATTATTTATTATTTATTATGTGTTATTTATTATTTGTTATTTATTATTTAATATTTAATATTTTTCTATTTAGTATTTAGTATTTATTTTTTATTTATTATTATTAATTATTAATTTTTTATTTTTTATTATTTGTTATTTATTATTATTTATTATTTATTATTTATTATTTATTATTATTTATTGTTTATTATTTATTGTTTATTATTATTATTTTCTTACTATTTATTATTTATTATTATTTATTAATTATTATTTTTTATTTTTTATTTTTTATTTTTTATTTGTTTATTATTATTTATTATTATTTAACATTATTTAATACTCTTTATTCTTTATTATTTATTATTTATTATTTCTTATTTATTATTTATTATTTAAAATTATTATTATTTAAAATTATTATTTATTATTTATTTATTTATAGTTATTTATTATGTGTTACATATTATTTTTATTATTTATTATTTATAATTCATTATTTACTATTTAATGTTTTTTGTTTTTTATTTAATATTTCTTATTTAGTATTTATATGTATTTATTATAATATATTTATTATGTGTTATATATTATATATTATATATTATATATTATATATTATTATTATTATTTATTATTTATTATTTATTATTTATTATTTATTTATCATTAATTATTAATTATCAATTATTATTTGTTATTAATTATTATTTTTTATTAATTATTATTTATTTTTTATTATTATTTATTATTAATTATTTATTATTTATTATTTATTATATGTTTATTATCAGTTATTATTATTTAATATTTAATTTTTATTATTTGCAATTTATTATTATTTATTATTTATTATTTATTATTTATTTTTAATTATTTCTTATTTATTTATTATTTATTTATTTATTATATTTTATTTATTATTTATTATTAATTATTATTTTTTATTTTTTATTTTTTATTTTTTATTTTTTATTAATTATTATTTTTTATTATTTATTGTTAATTATTTATTATTTATTATTTATTATTTGTTATTTGTTATTTGTTATTTGTTATTTGTTATTTATTATTATTTATTGTTTATTATTATTTATTGTTTATTGTTTATTATTATTTATTATTTTTTGTTTATTATTTATTATTTATTACTTATTATTTGATTATTATTATTTGATTGTTATTTATTATTATTTATTATTATTTATTATTTATTATTTATTTATTAATAAGTATTTATTTGGTTTATTTATTATTATTATTATTATTTATTATATATCATTTATTATTTATTATTTACTGTTTTTTGTTTTTTATTTACTATTTATTATTTATTATTTATTTTTATTTTTATACTTTATTTTTTATGTGTTATTTATCATTTGTTGTTTAATATTTAATATTTAATATTTTTGTATAGTTTTATTATTAATTATTAATTGTTATTAATTATAATTTATTAATTATTAATTATTATTTATTGTTAATTATTGTTAATTATTTAATATTTATTATTTAATATTTATTATTATTTTTATTAATTATTATTTATTATTATTAATTATTAATTACTGTTTATTATTTATTGTTTATTATTTAATTTTTATTTTTTATTTTTTATTATTATTATTATATATTATTTATTATATATTATTTATTTATTTCTAATTATTTATTATGTGTTATTTATTATTAATATTATTTATTATTTATTATTTATTATTTATTATTTATTATTTAACTTTTTTATTTTTTATTTTTTATTTTTTATTTATATTTATCTATTATAATTTATTTATTATGTGTTATTTATTATTTGTTATTTATTATTTATTATTTAATATTTTTTTATTTAGTATTTATTATTTAGTTTTATTTAATATTATTAATTATTAATTTTTTATTTTTTATTATTTGTTATTTTGTATTATTTATTGTTTATTGTTTATTATTTATTATTATTTATTATTTATTGTTTATTATTATTTTTTTCTTACTATTTATTATTTATTATTATTTATTAATTATTATTTTTTATTTTTTATTTTTTATTTTTTATTTGTTTATTATTATTTATTATTATTTATTATTATTTAACATTATTTAATATTCTTTATTCTTTATTCTTTATTATTTATTATTTATTATTTATTATTTATTATTTAAAATTATTCTTATTTATTATTATTATTTATTATTTATTTATTTATATTTATTTATTATGTGTTATATATTATTATTATTATTTATTATTTATAATTCATTATTAACTATTTAATGTTTTTTGTTTTTTATTTAATATTTCTTATTTAGTATTTATATGTATTTATTATAATTTATTTATTATGTGTTATTTATTATTTATTATTTGTTATTTGTTATTTATTATTATTATTATTATTATTATTATTTATTATTTATTATTTATTATTTATTTATCATTAATTATTAATTATTAATTATTATTTGTTATTAATTATTATTTATATTTTATATTTTATTATTTTTTATTATTTATGTTAATTTTTTATTATTTATTTTTTATTATATGTTTATTATTAGTTACTATTATTTCTTATTTCTTATTTATTATATATTGTTAATTATTTCTTATTTATTTATTATTTATTTATTTATTATAATTTACTTATTATTTGTTATTTATTATTTATTATTTAATTTTATTTATTTATTATATTTTTATTTAGTATTTCTTATTTATTTATTATTTATTATTTATTATTTATTATTAATTATTAATTTTTAATTTTTATTTTTTATTTTTTATTTTTTATTTTTTATTTTTTATTATTATTTATTATTAATTATTTATTATTTATTATTTCTTATTTCTTATTTGTTATTTGTTATTTGTTATTTATTATTATTTATTGTTTATTATTTATTATTTATTATTTATTATTGTTATTTATTATTATTTATTATTTATATTTATTTATTATAATTTATTTATTATGTGTTACTTTTTGACCGTTTTGACGTGTTTTAATGGTTGTTCTATATATTACTGTTTATTTGGGTTTCCATGACCCATTATCTTTATCAATGGATTTTTGGGGGTTATTATGATGATTATATTGAATTCTTAAGGGGTTTTCCGTAGTTGTCATGAGTTTTCATGCCGTTCTCATGCTTTCTAATGCTTCTTCATGCTTATCCATCCGTTTTCACGCGTTTTCATGTTTTTTCAACCCTTATCACGCCTTTTTATACCTTTTCATGTTTTTCATTTATTATTTATTATTTATTATTTATAATATACGTTAATTTATTTATTATCTATTATTTATCCCTGGTTATTTATTATTTATTACTTACTATTTATTATTTATTATTTAATATTTAATATTAATTATTAATTATTTGTATTTATTTATTATTTATATTTATTTATTATTTATTATTTATAATTTATAATTTATTATTATTAATAATAATATTTTATTTATTATTATTTATTATTTATTATTTATTAAATATTATTATTTTTTGTTTATTATTTATTATTTATTATTTATTTATTTATTATTATTATTATTTATTTATTATTATTATTATTTATTTATTTATTTATAATTATTTATTATGTGTTTATTATTATTATTTTTAATATTTATTTATCATTTAATATTAATTATTTGCTATTTTTTGTTTTTTGTTTTTTATTTTTTATTTTTTATTTATATTTATTTATTATAATTTATTTATTATGTGTTATTTATTATTATTTATTGTTTATTATTTATTATTATTTATTGTTTTTTGTTTGTTATTTATTATTTATTATTTATTATTTATTATTTTTAGATTATTAATATTATTATTTATTATTATTTATTATTATTTATTGTTTATTATTTATTATTTATTATTTACTATTTATTATTTATTATTTATTATTATTTATTATTATTATTCATTATTTATTTATTTATAAGTATTTATTATGCCTTATTTATTATTATTATTATTTATTATTTATCATTTATTATTTATTCTTTACAGTTTTTTGTTTTTTATTTACTATTTATTATTTATTTTTTTATATTTATTTTTTAAAATTTATTTTTTATGTGTTATTTATCATTTATTATTTAATATTTAATATTTTTTATATAGTTTCATTATTTATTATTAATTACTAATTGTTATTTATTATTTATTATTTATTATTTTTAATTTATTGTTATTTATTGTTAAATACTTATTATTTATTATTTATTTTATATTTTTTACTTTTTTTAATATTATTTGATATTATTTATTGTTACTTATTGTTGATTATTTATTGTTTCTTATTGTTGATTATTTATTGTTTATTATTTATTATTTATTATTTATTATATATTATATATTATTTATTTTTTATTATTATTATTATTATTTATTTTTTATTTTTTTATAGTTATTTATTATGTGTTGTTTATTATTATTATTATTATTATTATTTATCATTTACGATTTATTATTTATTATTTACCTTTTTTGTTTTTTATTAATTTATTTGTTATCTATTATTTATCGATGGTTATTTATTATTTATTACTTATTACTTATTATTTAATATTTAATATTTAAAATTAATTATTAATTATTTATATTTATTTATTATTAATTATTTATAATTTATAATTTATAATTTATAATTTATAATTTATAATTTATAATTTATAATTTATAATTTATAATTTATAATTCATTATTATTAATAATAATATTTTATTTGTTATTTATTATTTATTATTATTTTTTAGTTATTCTTGTTTTTTGTTTATTATTTATTATTTATTATTTATTATTTAATATTTAACATTTACTATTTATTATGTATTATGTATTATTTATTATTTATTGTTATTATTATTAATATTTCTATTATTATTATTTATTTATTTATACTTATTTATTATGTGTTATTTATTATTATTATTATTTATTATTTATCATTTATTATTTATTATAACTATTTTTCGTTTTTTATTTATTATTTATTATTTATTATTTATTATTTATATTTATTTATTATAATTTATTTATTATATGTTATTTATTATTTAATATTTAATATTTAATATTTATTATTTTATTATTTAGTTTTATTATTTATTTCTATTAATTATTAGATATTAATTATTAATTATTAATTATTAATTATTATTTGTAATTTATTATTATTTATTGTTTATTTTTTATTATTTTTTATTATTTTTTGTTTATTATTTATTATTTATTACTTATTATTCGATTATTATTATTTTATTGTTATTTATTATTATTTATTCTTATTTATTCTTATTTATTCTTATTTATTATTTATTATTTATTATTTATTATTTATTATTTACTATTTATTATAAATTATTTATTATTATTATTATTATTATTATTATTATTTATTATTATTTATTTATTTATAAGTATTTATTTGCGTTATTTATTATTATTATTATTATTTATTATATATCATTTATTATTTATTATTTACTGGTTTTTGTTTTTTATTTACTATTTATTATATATTATATATTATTTATTTTTATTTTTATACATTATTTTTTATGTGTTATTTATCATTTGTTGTTTAATATTTAATATTTAATATTTTTGTATAGTTTTATTATTAATTATTAATTGTTATTAATTAATATTCATTAATTATTAATTAATATTTATTGTTAATTATTGTTAATTATCTAATATTTATTATTTAATATTTATTTTTATTTTTATTAATTATTATTTGTTATTATTAATTATTAATTATTGTTTATTAATTATTGTTTATTGTTTATTTTTTATTTATTATTTATTATTATTATTATTATATATTATTTATTATATATTATTTATTTATTTCTAATTATTTATTATGTGTTATTTATTATTAATATTATTTATTATTTATCATTTATTATTTATTATTTATTATTTAACTTTTTTATTTTTTATTTTTTATTTTTTATTTATATTTATCTATTATAATTTATTTATTATGTGTTATTTATTATTTGTTATTTATTATTTATTATTTAATATTTTTATATTTAGTATTTAGTATTTATTTTTTATTTATTATTATTAATTATTAATTTTTTATTTATTATTATTTGTTATTTATTATTATTTATTATTTATTATTTATTATTTATTATTATTTATTGTTTATTATTTATTGTTTATTATTATTATTTTCTTACTATTTATTATTTATTATTATTTATTAATTATTATTTTTTATTTTTTATTTTTTATTTTTTATTTGTTTATTATTATTTATTATTATTTAACATTATTTAATACTCTTTATTCTTTATTATTTATTATTTATTATTTCTTATTTATTATTTATTATTTAAAATTATTATTATTTAAAATTATTATTTATTATTTATTTATTTATAGTTATTTATTATGTGTTACATATTATTTTTATTATTTATTATTTATAATTCATTATTTACTATTTAATGTTTTTTGTTTTTTATTTAATATTTCTTATTTAGTATTTATATGTATTTATTATAATATATTTATTATGTGTTATATATTATATATTATATATTATATATTATTTATTATTATTATTATTTATTATTTATTATTTATTATTTATTATTTATTTATCATTAATTATTAATTATCAATTATTATTTGTTATTAATTATTATTTTTTATTAATTATTATTTATTTTTTATTATTATTTATTATTAATTATTTATTATTTATTATTTATTATATGTTTATTATCAGTTATTATTATTTAATATTTAATTTTTATTATTTGCAATTTATTATTATTTATTATTTATTATTTATTATTTATTTTTAATTATTTCTTATTTATTTATTATTTATTTATTTATTATATTTTATTTATTATTTATTATTTATTATTTATTATTTAATTTTATTTATTTATTATATTTTTATTCAGTATTTCTTATTTATTTGTATTTATTATTTATTATTAATTATTATTTTTTATTTTTTATTTTTTATTTTTTATTTTTTATTAATTATTATTTTTTATTATTTATTGTTAATTATTTATTATTTATTATTTATTATTTGTTATTTGTTATTTGTTATTTGTTATTTGTTATTTATTATTATTTATTGTTTATTATTTTTTATTTTTTATTTTTTATTGTTATATATTATTATTTATTATTTATATTTATATATTATAATTTATTTATTATGTGTTACTTTCTAACCGTTTTGACGAGTTTTAATGGTTTTTCTATATATTACTATTTATTTGAGTTTCCATGACCCATTATCTTTATCAATGGATTTTTGGGGGTTATGATGATGATTATATTGAATTTTTAAGGGGTTTTCCAGAGTTGTCATGAGTTTTCATGCCGTTCTCATGCTTTCTAATGCTTCTTCATACTTATCCATCCGTTTTCTCGTGTTTTCATGTTTTTTCAACCCTTATCACGCCTTTTTATACCTTTTCACGTTTTTCATTTATTATTTATTATTTATTATTTATAATATACGTTAATTTATTTGTTATCTATTATTTAACCCTGTTTATTTATTATTTATGACTTACTATTTATTATTTAATATTTAATATTTAATATTAATTATTAATTATTTATATTTATTTATTATTTATTATTTATAATTTATAATTTATTATTATTAATAATAATATTTTATTTATTATTTATTATTATTTATTATTTATTAAATATTATTATTTTTTGTTTATTATTTATTATTTATTATTTATTATTTATTATTTATTATTTATTTATTTATAATTATTATTTATTTATTTATTTATAATTATTTATTATGTGTTTTTTTTATTATTATTAATATTTATTTATCATTTAATATTAATTATTTGCTATTATTTGTTTTTTATTTTTTATTTTTTATTTTTTATTTATATTTATTTATTATAATTTATTTATTATGTGTTATTTATTATTATTTATTGTTTATTATTTATTATTATTTATTGTTTTTTTTATTATTTATTATTTATTATTTATTATTTATTATTTATTATTTATTTATTATTATTATTATTATTATTATTTAATATTTTTTAATATTTTTTATTATTATTTATTGTTTATTATTTAATATTTATTATTTATTATTTATTATTTATTATTTATTATTTATTATTTATTATTATTTATTATTATTAATCATTATTTATTTATTTATAAGTATTTATTATGCGTTATTTATTATTATTATTATTTATTATTTATCATTTATTATTTATTCTTTACTATTTTTTGTTTTTTATTAACTATTTATTATTTATTTTTTTATATTTTTATTATTATTTATTTCTATGTGTTATTTATCATTTATTATTTATTATTTAATCTTTTTTATATAGTTTTATTATTTATTATTAATTATTAATTGTTATTTATTATTATTTATTATTTATTATTTATTATTTTTAATTTATTGTTTTTTATTGTTAAATATTTATTTTTTATTTTTTATTTTTTATTTATTACTTGTTTTTATATTATTTGATATTATTTATTGTTACTTATTGTTGATTATTTATTGTTTATTATTTATTATTTATTATTTATTATTATTATTTTTTATTTTTTATTTTTTTATAGTTATTTATTATGTGTTTATTATTATTATTATTATTATTTATCATTTATTATTTATTATTTATTATTTAATTTTTTTTTGTTTTTTATTAATTATTTCTTATTTCTTATTTATATTTATTTATTATAATTTATTTATTATTTGCTATTTATTATTTATTAATTAATATTTAATATTTAATATTTTTTTTACTTAATATTTATTATTTATTTTTATTTAATATTTTTTATTATTTATTATTTGTTATTTGTTATGTGTTATTTATTATTACTTATTGTTTATTATTTATTATTATTTATTGTTTATTATTTATTATTTATTATTATTTATTTCTTATTATTTATTATTTATTTTTATTTTTTAATTATTATTATTTAATTGTTTATTATTATTTTTTATTATTTATTATTATTAATTATTATTTTTTATTATTTCCTGTTTATTATTTTTGTTTATTATTTATTATTTATTATTTATTATCTACTATTATTCTTTATTATTGAAAATTATTAGTATTTAGTATTATTTTTTATTTATTATTCATTTATAATTATTTATTTTGTGTCATTTATTATTATTATTATTTATTATTTTTTATTTTTTATTTTTTTTTTATTTAATATTTCTAATTTAGTATTTATAATTATTTATTATAATTTATTTATTATGTGTTATTTTTTATTTTTTATTTTATTATTTATTATTTATTATTTATTATTTATTATTTATATTTATTTATTATAATTTATTTATTATGTGTTATTTATTATTTAATATTTATTATTTAATATTTATTATTTTATTATTTAGTTTTATTATTTATTTCTATTAATTATTAGATATTAATTATTAATTATTAATTATTATTTGTAATTTATTATTATTTATTTTTTATTTTTTATTATTATTTATTATTTTTTGTTTATTATTTATTATTTATTACTTATTATTTGATTATTATTATTTTATTGTTATTTATTATTATTTATTATTATTTATTCTTATTTATTGTTTATTATTTATTATTTATTATTTATTATTTAATATTTATTATTATTTATTATTATTATTATTTATTATTTATTATTTATTTATTTATAAGTATTTATTTACGTTATTTATTATTATTATTATTATTTATTATATATCATTTATTATTTATTATTTACTATTTTTTGTTTTTTTATTTACTATTTATTATTTATTATTTATTAATTATTTTTATTTTTATACTTTATTTTTTATGTGTTATTTATCATTTGTTGTTTAATATTTAATATTTAATATTTTTCTATAGTTTTATTATTAATTATTAATTGTTATTAATTAATATTTATTAATTATTAATTAATATTTATTGTTAATTATTGTTAATTATCTAATATTTATTATCTATTATTTATTATTATTTTTATTAATTATTATTTGTTATTATTAATTATTAATTATTGTTTATTAATTATTGTTTATTTTTTATTTTTTATTTTTTATTAATTATTATTATTATTATATATTATATATTATATATTATTTATTTATTTCTAATTATTTATTATGTGTTATTTATTATTAATATTATTTATTATTTATCATTTATTATTTATTATTTAACTTTTTTATTTTTTATTTTTTATTTATTATTTATATTTATCTATTATAATTTATTTATTATATGTTATTTATTATTTGTTATTTATTTTTTATTATTTATTTATTTTTTATTTTTTATTATTTTTTATTTATTATTGTTTATTGTTGATTATTTATTATTTATTATTATTTATTGTTTATTATTTATTGTTTATTATTATTATTTTCTTACTATTTATTTTTTATTATTATTTATTAATTATTATTTTTTATTTTTTATTTTTTATTTTTTATTTGTTTATTATTATTTATTATTATTTAACATTATTTAATACTCTTTATTCTTTATTATTTATTTTTTGTTATTTCTTATTTCTTATTTATTATTTAAAATTATTATTATTTAAAATTATTATTTCTTATTTATTTATTTATAGTTATTTATTATTTATAATTCATTATTTACTATTTAATGTTTTTTGTTTTTTATTTAATGTTTATTATTTAGTATTTATATGTATTTATTATAATATATTTATTATGTGTTATATATTATATATTATTTATTATTTATTTATTATTATTATTATTATTATTATTTATTATTTATTATTTATTATTTATTTATCATTAATTATTAATTATTAATTATTATTTGTTATTAATTATTATTTATTTTTTATTTTTTATTTTTTATTATTATTTATTATTAATTATTTATTATTAATTATTAATTATTTATTATTTATTATATGTTTATTATTAGTTATTATTATTTAATATTTAATTTTTATTAATTGCAATTTATTATTATTTATTATTTATTATTTATTATTTATTGTTAAATATTTCTTATTTATTTATTATTTATTTATTTATTATAATTTATTTATTATTTTTTATTTATTATTTATTATTTAATTTTATTTATTTATTATATTTTTATTTAGTATTTCTTATTTATTTGTATTTATTATTTATTATTAATTATTTTTTATTATTTTTTATTTTTTATTTATTATTTTTTATTAATTTTTATTATTTATTATTTATTGTTAATTATTTATTATTTATTATTTATTATTTATTATTTGTTATTTGTTATTTATTATTTGTTATTTATTATTATTTATTGTTTATTATTTATTATTTATTATTTATTATTTATTATTTTTCTTTATTATTATTTATTATTTATATTTATTTACTATAATTTATTTATTATGTGTTACTTTCTAACCGTTTTGACGAGTTTTAATGGTTGTTCTATATATTACTGTTTATTTGGGTTTCCATGACCCATTATCTTTATCAATGGATTTTTGGGGGTTATTATGATGATTATATAGAATTTTTAAGGGGTTTTCCAGAGTTGTCATGAGTTTTCATGCCGTTCTCATGCTTTCTAATGCTTCTTCATGCTTATCCATCCGTTTTCACGCGTTTTCATGTTTTTTCAACCCTTATCACGCCTTTTTATACCTTTTCACGTTTTTCATTTATTATTTATTATTTATTATTTATAATATACGTTAATTTATTTGTTATCTTTTATTTAACCCTCGTTATTTATTATTTATGACTTACTATTTATTATTTAATATTTAATATTTAATATTAATTATTTATTATTTATATTTATTTATTATTTATTATTTATAATTTATTATTTATTATTATTAATAATAATATTTTATTTATTATTTATTATTATTTATTATTTATTAAATATTATTATTTTTTTGTTTATTATTTATTATTTATTATTTATTATTTATTATTTATTATTTATTATTTATTTATTTATAATTATTATTTATTTATTTATTTATAATTATTTATTATGTGTTTTTTATTATTATTATTAATATTTATTTATCATTTAATATTAATTATTTGCTATTATTTGTTTTTTATTTTTTATTTTTTATTTTTTATTTATATTTATTTATTATAATTTATTTATTATGTGTTATTTATTATTATTTATTGTTTATTATTTATTATTATTTATTGTTTTTTGTTTATTATTTATTATTTATTATTTATTATTTATTATTAATTATTATTATTATTATTATTATTTAATATTATTTATTATTATTTATTATTATTTATTGTTTATTATTTAATATTTAATATTTATTATTTATTATTTATTATTTATTATTATTTATTATTATTAATCATTATTTATTTATTTATTAGTATTTATTATGCGTTATTTATTATTATTATTATTTATTATTTATCATTTATTATTTATTCTTTACTGTTTTTTTATTTTTATTTACTATTTATTATTTATTTTTTTATATTTTTTATTATTATTTATTTCTATGTGTTATTTATCATTTATTATTTAATATTTAATATTTTTTTATATAGTTTTATTATTTATTATTAATTATTAATTGTTATTTATTATTATTTATTATTTATTATTTATTATTTTTAATTTATTGTTTTTTATTGTTAAATATTTATTTTTTATTTTTTATTTTTTATTTATTACTTGTTTTTATATTATTTGATATTACTTATTGTTACTTATTGTTGATTATTTATTGTTTATTATTTATTATTTTTTATTTTTTATTATTATTTTTTATTTTTTATTTTTTTTATAGTTATTTATTATGTGTTTATCATTATTATTATTATTATTATTTATCATTTATCATTTATTATTTATTATTTACGTTTTTTTGTTTTTTATTAATTATTTCTTATTTCTTATTTATATTTATTTATTATAATTTATTTATTATGTGCTATTAATTATTTATTAATTAAAATTTAATATTTAATATTTTTTTACTTAATAATTATTATTTATTTTTATTTAATATTTTTTATTTTTTATTATTTGTTATTTGTTATGTGTTATTTATTATTACTTATTGTTTATTATTTATTATTATTTATTGTTTATTATTTATTATTTATTATTATTTATTTCTTATTATTTATTATTTATTATTATTTTTTAATTATTATTTTTTATTTGTTTATTATTATTTTTTATTTTTTATTATTATTAATTATTATTTATTATTATTTCCTGTTTATTATTTTTGTTTATTATTTATTATTTATTATTTATTATCTACTATTATTATTTATTATTGAAAATTATTATTATTTAGTATTATTTATTTATTTATTATTTATTTATAATTATTTATTATGTGTCATTTATTATTATTATTATTTATTATTTATCATTTATGATTTATTATTTTTTATTTTTTATTTTTTATTTAATATTTCTAATTTAGTATTTATAAGTATTTATTATAATTTATTTATTATGTGTTATTTTTTTTTATTATTTATTATTTACTATTTATTATTTATATTTATTTATTATAATTTTTTTATTATGTGTTATTTATTATTTAATATTTATTATTTAATATTTATTATTTATTATTTATTATTTTATTATTTAGTTTTATTATTTATTTCTATTAATTATTAGATATTAATTATTAATTATTAATTATTAATTATTAATTATTATTTGTAATTTATTATTATTCATTGTTTATTTTTTATTATTTTTTATTATTTTTTGTTTATAATTTATTATTTATTACTTATTATTTGATTATTATTATTTTATTGTTATTTATTATTATTTATTATTATTTATTATTATTTATTGTTTATTATTTATTATTTATTATTTATTATTTAATATTTAATATTTAATATTTATTATTATTATTATTATTATTTATTATTTATTATTTATTTATTTATAAGTATTTATTTGCGTTATTTATTATTATTATTATTATTTATTATATATCATTTATTATTTATTATTTACTGTTTTTTGTTTTTTTTACTATTTATTATTTATTATTTATTATTTATTTTTATTTTTATACTTTATTTTTTATGTGTTATTTATCATTTGTTGTTTAATATTTAGTATTTAATATTTTTCTATAGTTTTATTATTAATTATTAATTGTTATTAATTAATATTTATTAATTATTAATTAATATTTATTGTTAATTATTTTTAATTATCTAATATTAATTATTTATTATTTATTATTATTTTTATTAATTATTATTTGTTATTATTAATTATTAATTATTGTTTATTAATTATTGTTTATTGTTTATTTTTTATTTTTTATTAATTATTATTATTATTATATATTATTTCTTATTTATTATTTATTTATTTCTAATTATTTATTATGTGTTATTTATTATTAATATTATTTATTATTTATCATTTATTATTTATTATTTAACTTTTTTATTTTTTATTTTTTATTTATTATTTATATTTATCTACTATAATTTATTTATTATGTGTTATTTATTATTTGTTATTTATTATTTATTATTTAATATTTTTTTATTTAGTATTTATTATTTATTTTTATTTATTATTATTATTATTTATTTTTTATTTTTTATTATAATTTATTTATTATTATTTATTGTTTATTATTTATTATTTATTATTATTTATTGTTTATTATTTATTGTTTATTATTATTATTATTTTTTTACTATTTATTTTTTATTATTATTTATTAATTATTATTTTTTATTTTTTATTTTTTATTTTTTATTTGTTTATTATTATTTACTATTACTTAACATTATTTAATACTCTTTATTCTTTATTATTTATTTTTTATTATTTCTTATTTATTATTTATTATTTAAAATTATTATTATTTAAAATTATTATTTATTATTTATAATTCATTATTTACTATTTAATGTTTTTTGTTTTTTATTTAATATTTCTTTTTTAGTATTTATATGTATTTATTATAATATATTTATTATGTGTTATATATTATATATTATATATTATTTATTATTTATTATTATTATTATTATTTATTTATTATTTATTATTTATTACTTTATTTATCATTAATTATTAATTATTAATTATTAATTGTTATTAATTATTATTATTTATTTATTTTTTATTTTTTATTATTATTTAATATTAATTATTTATTATTAATTATTAATTAATTATTATTTATTATATGTTTATTATTAGTTATTATTATTTAATATTTAATTTTTATTAATTGCAATTTATTATTATTTATTATTTATTGTTAATTATTTCTTATTTATTTATTATTTATTTATTTATTATAATTTATTTATTATTTGTTATTTATTATTTATTATTTAATTTTATTTATTTATTATATTTTTATTTAGTATTTCTTATTTATTTTTATTTATTATTTATTATTAATCATTTGTTGTTTAATATTTAATATTTAATATTTTTGTATAGTTTTATTATTAATTATTAATTGTTATTAATTAATATTCATTAATTATTAATTAATATTTATTGTTAATTATTGTTAATTATCTAATATTTATTATTTAATATTTATTTTTATTTTTATTAATTATTATTTGTTATTATTAATTATTAATTATTGTTTATTAATTATTGTTTATTGTTTATTGTTTATTTTTTATTTATTATTAATATTATTATATATTATTTATTATATATTATTTATTTATTTCTAATTATTTATTATGTGTTATTTATTATTAATATTATTTATTATTTATCATTTATTATTTATTATTTATTATTTAACTTTTTTATTTTTTATTTTTTATTTTTTATTTATATTTATCTATTATAATTTATTTATTATGTGTTATTTATTATTTGTTATTTATTATTTAATATTTAATATTTTTCTATTTAGTATTTAGTATTTATTTATTATTTATTATTATTAATTATTAATTTTTTATTTTTTATTATTTGTTATTTATTATTATTTATTATTTATTATTTATTATTTATTATTATTTATTGTTTATTATTTATTGTTTATTATTATTATTTTCTTACTATTTATTATTTATTATTATTTATTAATTATTATTTTTTATTTTTTATTTTTTATTTTTTATTTGTTTATTATTATTTATTATTATTTAACATTATTTAATACTCTTTATTCTTTATTATTTATTATTTATTATTTCTTATTTATTATTTATTATTTAAAATTATTATTATTTAAAATTATTATTTATTATTTATTTATTTATAGTTATTTATTATGTGTTACATATTATTTTTATTATTTATTATTTATAATTCATTATTTACTATTTAATGTTTTTTGTTTTTTATTTAATATTTCTTATTTAGTATTTATATGTATTTATTATAATATATTTATTATGTGTTATATATTATATATTATATATTATATATTATATATTATTATTATTATTTATTATTTATTATTTATTATTTATTATTTATTTATCATTAATTATTAATTATCAATTATTATTTGTTATTAATTATTATTTTTTATTAATTATTATTTATTTTTTATTATTATTTATTATTAATTATTTATTATTTATTATTTATTATATGTTTATTATCAGTTATTATTATTTAATATTTAATTTTTATTATTTGCAATTTATTATTATTTATTATTTATTATTTATTATTTATTTTTAATTATTTCTTATTTATTTATTATTTATTTATTTATTATATTTTATTTATTATTTATTATTAATTATTATTTTTTATTTTTTATTTTTTATTTTTTATTTTTTATTAATTATTATTTTTTATTATTTATTGTTAATTATTTATTATTTATTATTTATTATTTGTTATTTGTTATTTGTTATTTGTTATTTGTTATTTATTATTATTTATTGTTTATTATTATTTATTGTTTATTGTTTATTATTATTTATTATTTTTTGTTTATTATTTATTATTTATTACTTATTATTTGATTATTATTATTTGATTGTTATTTATTATTATTTATTATTATTTATTATTTATTATTTATTTATTAATAAGTATTTATTTGGTTTATTTATTATTATTATTATTATTTATTATATATCATTTATTATTTATTATTTACTGTTTTTTGTTTTTTATTTACTATTTATTATTTATTATTTATTTTTATTTTTATACTTTATTTTTTATGTGTTATTTATCATTTGTTGTTTAATATTTAATATTTAATATTTTTGTATAGTTTTATTATTAATTATTAATTGTTATTAATTATAATTTATTAATTATTAATTATTATTTATTGTTAATTATTGTTAATTATTTAATATTTATTATTTAATATTTATTATTATTTTTATTAATTATTATTTATAATTATTAATTATTAATTACTGTTTATTATTTATTGTTTATTATTTAATTTTTATTTTTTTATTTTTTTTTATTATTATTATATATTATTTATTATATATTATTTATTTATTTCTAATTATTTATTATGTGTTATTTATTATTAATATTATTTATTATTTATCATTTATTATTTATTATTTAACTTTTTTATTTTTTATTTTTTATTTTTTATTTATATTTATCTATTATAATTTATTTATTATGTGTTATTTATTATTTATTATTTATTATTTATTATTTAATATTTTTTTATTTAGTATTTATTATTTAGTTTTATTTAATATTATTAATTATTAATTTTTTATTTTTTATTATTTGTTATTTTGTATTATTTATTGTTTATTGTTTATTATTTATTATTATTTATTATTTATTGTTTATTATTATTTTTTTCTTACTATTTATTATTTATTATTATTTATTAATTATTATTTTTTATTTTTTATTTTTTATTTTTTATTTGTTTATTATTATTTATTATTATTTAACATTATTTAATATTCTTTATTCTTTATTCTTTATTATTTATTATTTATTATTTATTATTTATTATTTAAAATTATTCTTATTTATTATTATTATTTATTATTTATTTATTTATATTTATTTATTATGTGTTATATATTATTATTATTATTTATTATTTATAATTCATTATTAACTATTTAATGTTTTTTGTTTTTTATTTAATATTTCTTATTTAGTATTTATATGTATTTATTATAATTTATTTATTATGTGTTATTTATTATTTATTATTTGTTATTTGTTATTTATTATTATTATTATTATTATTATTATTTATTATTTATTATTTAATATTTATTTATCATTAATTATTAATTATTAATTATTATTTGTTATTAATTATTATTTATATTTTATATTTTATTATTTTTTATTATTTATGTTAATTTTTTATTATTTATTTTTTATTATATGTTTATTATTAGTTACTATTATTTATTATTTCTTATTTATTATATATTGTTAATTATTTCTTATTTATTTATTATTTATTTATTTATTATAATTTACTTATTATTTGTTATTTATTATTTATTATTTAATTTTATTTATTTATTATATTTTTATTTAGTATTTCTTATTTATTTATTATTTATTATTTATTATTTATTATTAATTATTAATTATTAATTTTTATTTTTTATTTTTTATTTTTTATTTTTTATTTTTTATTATTATTTATTATTAATTATTAATTATTTATTATTTATTATTTATTATTTGTTATTTGTTATTTGTTATTTATTATTATTTATTGTTTATTATTTATTATTTATTATTTATTATTGTTATTTATTATTATTTATTATTTATTATTGTTATTTATTATTATTTATTATTTATATTTATTTATTATAATTTATTTATTATGTGTTACTTTTTGACCGTTTTGACGTGTTTTAATGGTTGTTCTATATATTACTGTTTATTTGGGTTTCCATGACCCATTATCTTTATCAATGGATTTTTGGGGGTTATTATGATGATTATATTGAATTCTTAAGGGGTTTTCCGTAGTTGTCATGAGTTTTCATGCCGTTCTCATGCTTTCTAATGCTTCTTCATGCTTATCCATCCGTTTTCACGCGTTTTCATGTTTTTTCAACCCTTATCACGCCTTTTTATACCTTTTCATGTTTTTCATTTATTATTTATTATTTATTATTTATAATATACGTTAATTTATTTATTATCTATTATTTATCCCTGGTTATTTATTATTTATTACTTACTATTTATTATTTATTATTTAATATTTAATATTAATTATTAATTATTTGTATTTATTTATTATTTATATTTATTTATTATTTATTATTTATAATTTATAATTTATTATTATTAATAATAATATTTTATTTATTATTATTTATTATTTATTATTTATTAAATATTATTATTTTTTGTTTATTATTTATTATTTATTATTTATTATTTATTTATTTATTATTATTATTATTTATTTATTATTATTATTATTTATTTATTTATTTATAATTATTTATTATGTGTTTATTATTATTTTTTTTAATATTTATTTATCATTTAATATTAATTATTTGCTATTTTTTGTTTTTTGTTTTTTATTTTTTATTTTTTATTTATATTTATTTATTATAATTTATTTATTATGTGTTATTTATTATTATTTATTGTTTATTATTTATTATTATTTATTGTTTTTTGTTTGTTATTTATTATTTATTATTTATTATTTATTATTTTTAGATTATTAATATTATTATTTATTATTATTTATTATTATTTATTGTTTATTATTTATTATTTATTATTTACTATTTATTATTTATTATTTATTATTATTTATTATTATTATTCATTATTTATTTATTTATAAGTATTTATTATGCCTTATTTATTATTATTATTATTTATTATTTATCATTTATTATTTATTCTTTACAGTTTTTTGTTTTTTATTTACTATTTATTATTTATTTTTTTATATTTATTTTTTAAAATTTATTTTTTATGTGTTATTTATCATTTATTATTTAATATTTAATATTTTTTATATAGTTTCATTATTTATTATTAATTACTAATTGTTATTTATTATTTATTATTTATTATTTTTAATTTATTGTTATTTATTGTTAAATACTTATTATTTATTATTTATTTTATATTTTTTACTTTTTTTAATATTATTTGATATTATTTATTGTTACTTATTGTTGATTATTTATTGTTTCTTATTGTTGATTATTTATTGTTTATTATTTATTATTTATTATTTATTATATATTATATATTATTTATTTTTATTATTATTATTATTATTTATTTTTTATTTTTTTATAGTTATTTATTATGTGTTGTTTATTATTATTATTATTATTATTATTTATCATTTACGATTTATTATTTATTATTTACCTTTTTTGTTTTTTATTAATTTATTTGTTATCTATTATTTATCGATGGTTATTTATTATTTATTACTTATTACTTATTATTTAATATTTAATATTTAAAATTAATTATTAATTATTTATATTTATTTATTATTAATTATTTATAATTTATAATTTATAATTTATAATTTATAATTTATAATTTATAATTTATAATTTATAATTTATAATTTATAATTCATTATTATTAATAATAATATTTTATTTGTTATTTATTATTTATTATTATTTTTTAGTTATTCTTGTTTTTTGTTTATTATTTATTATTTATTATTTATTATTTAATATTTAACATTTACTATTTATTATGTATTATGTATTATTTATTATTTATTGTTATTATTATTAATATTTCTATTATTATTATTTATTTATTTATACTTATTTATTATGTGTTATTTATTATTATTATTATTTATTATTTATCATTTATTATTTATTATAACTATTTTTCGTTTTTTATTTATTATTTATTATTTATTATTTATTATTTATATTTATTTATTATAATTTATTTATTATATGTTATTTATTATTTAATATTTAATATTTAATATTTATTATTTTATTATTTAGTTTTATTATTTATTTCTATTAATTATTAGATATTAATTATTAATTATTAATTATTAATTATTATTTGTAATTTATTATTATTTATTGTTTATTTTTTATTATTTTTTATTATTTTTTGTTTATTATTTATTATTTATTACTTATTATTCGATTATTATTATTTTATTGTTATTTATTATTATTTATTATTATTTATTCTTATTTATTCTTATTTATTATTTATTATTTATTATTTATTATTTATTATTTACTATTTATTATAAATTATTTATTATTATTATTATTATTATTATTATTATTTATTATTTATTTATTTATAAGTATTTATTTGCGTTATTTATTATTATTATTATTATTTATTATATATCATTTATTATTTATTATTTACTGGTTTTTGTTTTTTATTTACTATTTATTATATATTATATATTATTTATTTTTATTTTTATACATTATTTTTTATGTGTTATTTATCATTTGTTGTTTAATATTTAATATTTAATATTTTTGTATAGTTTTATTATTAATTATTAATTGTTATTAATTAATATTCATTAATTATTAATTAATATTTATTGTTAATTATTGTTAATTATCTAATATTTATTATTTAATATTTATTTTTATTTTTATTAATTATTATTTGTTATTATTAATTATTAATTATTGTTTATTAATTATTGTTTATTGTTTATTTTTTATTTATTATTTATTATTATTATTATTATATATTATTTATTATATATTATTTATTTATTTCTAATTATTTATTATGTGTTATTTATTATTAATATTATTTATTATTTATCATTTATTATTTATTATTTATTATTTAACTTTTTTATTTTTTATTTTTTATTTTTTATTTATATTTATCTATTATAATTTATTTATTATGTGTTATTTATTATTTGTTATTTATTATTTAATATTTAATATTTTTATATTTAGTATTTAGTATTTATTTTTTATTTATTATTATTAATTATTAATTTTTTATTTTTTATTATTTGTTATTTATTATTATTTATTATTTATTATTTATTATTTATTATTATTTATTGTTTATTATTTATTGTTTATTATTATTATTTTCTTACTATTTATTATTTATTATTATTTATTAATTATTATTTTTTATTTTTTATTTTTTATTTTTTATTTGTTTATTATTATTTATTATTATTTAACATTATTTAATACTCTTTATTCTTTATTATTTATTATTTATTATTTCTTATTTATTATTTATTATTTAAAATTATTATTATTTAAAATTATTATTTATTATTTATTTATTTATAGTTATTTATTATGTGTTACATATTATTTTTATTATTTATTATTTATAATTCATTATTTACTATTTAATGTTTTTTGTTTTTTATTTAATATTTCTTATTTAGTATTTATATGTATTTATTATAATATATTTATTATGTGTTATATATTATATATTATATATTATTTATTATTTATTATTATTATTATTTATTATTTATTATTTATTATTTATTATTTATTTATCATTAATTATTAATTATCAATTATTATTTGTTATTAATTATTATTTTTTATTAATTATTATTTATTTTTTATTATTATTTATTATTAATTATTTATTATTTATTATTTATTATATGTTTATTATCAGTTATTATTATTTAATATTTAATTTTTATTATTTGCAATTTATTATTATTTATTATTTATTATTTATTATTTATTTTTAATTATTTCTTATTTATTTATTATTTATTTATTTATTATATTTTATTTATTATTTATTATTTATTATTTATTATTTAATTTTATTTATTTATTATATTTTTATTCAGTATTTCTTATTTATTTGTATTTATTATTTATTATTAATTATTAATTTTTATTTTTTATTTTTTATTTTTTATTTTTTATTAATTATTATTTTTTATTATTTATTGTTAATTATTCATTATTTATTATTTATTATTTGTTATTTGTTATTTGTTATTTGTTATTTGTTATTTATTATTATTTATTGTTTATTATTTTTTATTTTTTATTTTTTATTGTTATATATTATTATTTATTATTTATATTTATATATTATAATTTATTTATTATGTGTTACTTTCTAACCGTTTTGACGAGTTTTAATGGTTTTTCTATATATTACTATTTATTTGAGTTTCCATGACCCATTATCTTTATCAATGGATTTTTGGGGGTTATGATGATGATTATATTGAATTTTTAAGGGGTTTTCCAGAGTTGTCATGAGTTTTCATGCCGTTCTCATGCTTTCTAATGCTTCTTCATACTTATCCATCCGTTTTCTCGTGTTTTCATGTTTTTTCAACCCTTATCACGCCTTTTTATACCTTTTCACGTTTTTCATTTATTATTTATTATTTATTATTTATAATATACGTTAATTTATTTGTTATCTATTATTTAACCCTGTTTATTTATTATTTATGACTTACTATTTATTATTTAATATTTAATATTTAATATTAATTATTAATTATTTATATTTATTTATTATTTATTATTTATAATTTATAATTTATTATTATTAATAATAATATTTTATTTATTATTTATTATTATTTATTATTTATTAAATATTATTATTTTTTGTTTATTATTTATTATTTATTATTTATTATTTATTATTTATTATTTATTTATTTATAATTATTATTTATTTATTTATTTATAATTATTTATTATGTGTTTTTTTTATTATTATTAATATTTATTTATCATTTAATATTAATTATTTGCTATTATTTGTTTTTTATTTTTTATTTTTTATTTTTTATTTATATTTATTTATTATAATTTATTTATTATGTGTTATTTATTATTATTTATTGTTTATTATTTATTATTATTTATTGTTTTTTTTATTATTTATTATTTATTATTTATTATTTATTATTTATTATTTATTTATTATTATTATTATTATTATTATTTAATATTTTTTAATATTTTTTATTATTATTTATTGTTTATTATTTAATATTTAATATTTATTATTTATTATTTATTATTTATTATTTATTATTTATTATTATTTATTATTATTAATCATTATTTATTTATTTATAAGTATTTATTATGCGTTATTTATTATTATTATTATTTATTATTTATCATTTATTATTTATTCTTTACTATTTTTTGTTTTTTATTAACTATTTATTATTTATTTTTTTATATTTTTATTATTATTTATTTCTATGTGTTATTTATCATTTATTATTTATTATTTAATCTTTTTTATATAGTTTTATTATTTATTATTAATTATTAATTGTTATTTATTATTATTTATTATTTATTATTTATTATTTTTAATTTATTGTTTTTTATTGTTAAATATTTATTTTTTATTTTTTATTTTTTATTTATTACTTGTTTTTATATTATTTGATATTATTTATTGTTACTTATTGTTGATTATTTATTGTTTATTATTTATTATTTATTATTTATTATTATTATTTTTTATTTTTTATTTTTTTATAGTTATTTATTTTGTGTTTATTATTATTATTATTATTATTTATCATTTATTATTTATTATTTATTATTTATTTTTTTTTTGTTTTTTATTAATTATCTCTTATTTCTTATTTATATTTATTTATTTATATTTATTTATTATTTGCTATTTATTATTTATTAATTAATATTTAATATTTAATATTTTTTTTACTTAATATTTATTATTTATTTTTATTTAATATTTTTTATTTTTTATTATTTGTTATTTGTTATGTGTTATTTATTATTACTTATTGTTTATTATTTATTATTATTTATTGTTTATTATTTATTATTTATTATTATTTATTTCTTATTATTTATTATTTATTTTTATTTTTTAATTATTATTATTTAATTGTTTATTATTATTTTTTATTATTTATTATTATTAATTATTATTTATTATTATTTCCTGTTTATTATTTTTGTTTATTATTTATTATTTATTATTTATTATCTACTATTATTCTTTATTATTGAAAATTATTAGTATTTAGTATTATTTTTTATTTATTATTCATTTATAATTATTTATTTTGTGTCATTTATTATTATTATTATTTATTATTTATCATTTATTATTTATTATTTTTTATTTTTTATTTTTTATTTAATATTTCTAATTTAGTATTTATAATTATTTATTATAATTTATTTATTATGTGTTATTTTTTATTTTTTATTTTATTATTTATTATTTATTATTTATTATTTATTATTTATATTTATTTATTATAATTTATTTATTATGTGTTATTTATTATTTAATATTTATTATTTAATATTTAATATTTTATTATTTAGTTTTATTATTTATTTCTATTAATTATTAGATATTAATTATTAATTATTAATTATTAATTATTAATTATTATTTGTAATTTATTATTATTTATTTTTTATTTTTTATTATTATTTATTATTTTTTGTTTATTATTTATTATTTATTACTTATTATTTGATTATTATTATTTTATTGTTATTTATTATTATTTATTATTATTTATTCTTATTTATTGTTTATTATTTATTATTTATTATTTATTATTTAATATTTATTATTATTATTTATTATTATTATTATTATTATTTATTATTTATTATTTATTTATTTATAAGTATTTATTTACGTTATTTATTATTATTATTATTATTTATTATATATCATTTATTATTTATTATTTACTATTTTTTGTTTTTTTATTTACTATTTATTATTTATTATTTATTAATTATTTTTATTTTTATACTTTATTTTTTATGTGTTATTTATCATTTGTTGTTTAATATTTAATATTTAATATTTTTCTATAGTTTTATTATTAATTATTAATTGTTATTAATTAATAATTATTAATTATTAATTAATATTTATTGTTAATTATTGTTAATTATCTAATATTTATTATCTATTATTTATTATTATTTTTATTAATTATTATTTGTTATTATTAATTATTAATTATTGTTTATTAATTATTGTTTATTTTTTATTTTTTATTTTTTATTAATTATTATTATTATTATATATTATATATTATATATTATTTATTTATTTCTAATTATTTATTATGTGTTATTTATTATTAATATTATTTATTATTTATCATTTATTATTTATTATTTAACTTTTTTATTTTTTATTTATTATTTATTATTTATATTTATCTATTATAATTTATTTATTATATGTTATTTATTATTTGTTATTTATTTTTTATTATTTATTTATTTTTTATTATTTATTATTTTTTATTTATTATTGTTTATTGTTGATTATTTATTATTTATTATTATTTATTGTTTATTATTTATTGTTTATTATTATTATTTTCTTACTATTTATTTTTTATTATTATTTATTAATTATTATTTTTTATTTTTTATTTTTTATTTTTTATTTGTTTATTATTATTTATTATTATTTAACATTATTTAATACTCTTTATTCTTTATTATTTATTTTTTGTTATTTCTTATTTCTTATTTATTATTTAAAATTATTATTATTTAAAATTATTATTTCTTATTTATTTATTTATAGTTATTTATTATTTATAATTCATTATTTACTATTTAATGTTTTTTGTTTTTTATTTAATGTTTATTATTTAGTATTTATATGTATTTATTATAATATATTTATTATGTGTTATATATTATATATTATATATTATTTATTTATTATTATTATTATTATTATTATTTATTATTTATTATTTATTATTTATTTATCATTATTTATTAATTATTAATTATTATTTGTTATTAATTATTATTTATTTTTTATTTTTTATTTTTTATTATTATTTATTATTAATTATTTATTATTAATTATTAATTATTTATTATTTATTATATGTTTATTATTAGTTATTATTATTTAATATTTAATTTTTATTAATTGCAATTTATTATTATTTATTATTTATTATTTATTATTTATTGTTAAATATTTCTTATTTATTTATTATTTATTTATTTATTATAATTTATTTATTATTTTTTATTTATTATTTATTATTTAATTTTATTTATTTATTATATTTTTATTTAGTATTTCTTATTTATTTGTATTTATTATTTATTATTAATTATTTTTTATTATTTTTTATTTTTTATTTATTATTTTTTATTAATTTTTATTATTTATTATTTATTGTTAGTTATTTATTATTTATTATTTATTATTTATTATTTATTATTTGTTATTTGTTATTTATTATTTGTTATTTATTATTATTTATTGTTTATTATTTATTATTTATTATTTATTATTTATTATTTTTCTTTATTATTATTTATTATTTATATTTATTTACTATAATTTATTTATTATGTGTTACTTTCTAACCGTTTTGACGAGTTTTAATGGTTGTTCTATATATTACTGTTTATTTGGGTTTCCATGACCCATTATCTTTATCAATGGATTTTTGGGGGTTATTATGATGATTATATAGAATTTTTAAGGGGTTTTCCAGAGTTGTCATGAGTTTTCATGCCGTTCTCATGCTTTCTAATGCTTCTTCATGCTTATCCATCCGTTTTCACGCGTTTTCATGTTTTTTCAACCCTTATCACGCCTTTTTATACCTTTTCACGTTTTTCATTTATTATTTATTATTTATTATTTATAATATACGTTAATTTATTTGTTATCTTTTATTTAACCCTCGTTATTTATTATTTATGACTTACTATTTATTATTTAATATTTAATATTTAATATTAATTATTTATTATTTATATTTATTTATTATTTATTATTTATAATTTATTATTTATTATTATTAATAATAATATTTTATTTATTATTTATTATTATTTATTATTTATTAAATATTATTATTTTTTTGTTTATTATTTATTATTTATTATTTATTATTTATTATTTATTATTTATTATTTATTTATTTATAATTATTATTTATTTATTTATTTATAATTATTTATTATGTGTTTTTTATTATTATTATTAATATTTATTTATCATTTAATATTAATTATTTGCTATTATTTGTTTTTTATTTTTTATTTTTTATTTTTTATTTATATTTATTTATTATAATTTATTTATTATGTGTTATTTATTATTATTTATTGTTTATTATTTATTATTATTTATTGTTTTTTGTTTATTATTTATTATTTATTATTTATTATTTATTATTAATTATTATTATTATTATTATTATTTAATATTATTTATTATTATTTATTATTATTTATTGTTTATTATTTAATATTTAATATTTATTATTTATTATTTATTATTTATTATTATTTATTATTATTAATCATTATTTATTTATTTATTAGTATTTATTATGCGTTATTTATTATTATTATTATTTATTATTTATCATTTATTATTTATTCTTTACTGTTTTTTTATTTTTATTTACTATTTATTATTTATTTTTTTATATTTTTTATTATTATTTATTTCTATGTGTTATTTATCATTTATTATTTAATATTTAATATTTTTTTATATAGTTTTATTATTTATTATTAATTATTAATTGTTATTTATTATTATTTATTATTTATTATTTATTATTTTTAATTTATTGTTTTTTATTGTTAAATATTTATTTTTTATTTTTTATTTTTTATTTATTACTTGTTTTTATATTATTTGATATTACTTATTGTTACTTATTGTTGATTATTTATTGTTTATTATTTATTATTTATTATTTTTTATTATTATTTTTTATTTTTTATTTTTTTTATAGTTATTTATTATGTGTTTATCATTATTATTATTATTATTATTTATCATTTATCATTTATTATTTATTATTTACGTTTTTTTGTTTTTTATTAATTATTTCTTATTTCTTATTTATATTTATTTATTATAATTTATTTATTATGTGCTATTAATTATTTATTAATTAAAATTTAATATTTAATATTTTTTTACTTAATAATTATTATTTATTTTTATTTAATATTTTTTATTTTTTATTATTTGTTATTTGTTATGTGTTATTTATTATTACTTATTGTTTATTATTTATTATTATTTATTGTTTATTATTTATTATTTATTATTATTTATTTCTTATTATTTATTATTTATTATTATTTTTTAATTATTATTTTTTATTTGTTTATTATTATTTTTTATTTTTTATTAATATTAATTATTATTTATTATTATTTCCTGTTTATTATTTTTGTTTATTATTTATTATTTATTATTTATTATCTACTATTATTATTTATTATTGAAAATTATTATTATTTAGTATTATTTATTTATTTATTATTTATTTATAATTATTTATTATGTGTCATTTATTATTATTATTATTTATTATTTATCATTTATGATTTATTATTTTTTATTTATTATTTTTTATTTAATATTTCTAATTTAGTATTTATAAGTATTTATTATAATTTATTTATTATGTGTTATTTTTTTTTTATTATTTATTATTTATTATTTATTATTTATATTTATTTATTATAATTTTTTTATTATGTGTTATTTATTATTTAATATTTATTATTTAATATTTATTATTTATTATTTATTATTTTATT
The DNA here is from genome assembly GCA_963277665.1 of Viscum album. NCBI lineage: Eukaryota > Viridiplantae > Streptophyta > Magnoliopsida > Santalales > Viscaceae > Viscum > Viscum album. Next base: position 1,747,456,685 of record OY728140.1, read on the forward strand.
ATTTAGTTTTATTATTTATTTCTATTAATTATTAGATATTAATTATTAATTATTAATTATTAATTATTAATTATTATTTGTAATTTATTATTATTCATTGTTTATTTTTTATTATTTATTATTATTTTTTGTTTATAATTTATTATTTATTACTTATTATTTGATTATTATTATTTTATTGTTATTTATTATTATTTATTATTATTTATTATTATTTATTGTTTATTATTTATTATTTATTATTTATTATTTAATATTTAATATTTAATATTTATTATTATTATTATTATTATTTATTATTTATTATTTATTTATTTATAAGTATTTATTTGCGTTATTTATTATTATTATTATTATTTATTATATATCATTTATTATTTATTATTTACTGTTTTTTGTTTTTTTTTACTATTTATTATTTATTATTTATTATTTATTTTTATTTTTATACTTTATTTTTTATGTGTTATTTATCATTTGTTGTTTAATATTTAGTATTTAATATTTTTCTATAGTTTTATTATTAATTATTAATTGTTATTAATTAATATTTATTAATTATTAATTAATATTTATTGTTAATTATTTTTAATTATCTAATATTAATTATTTATTATTTATTATTATTTTTATTAATTATTATTTGTTATTATTAATTATTAATTATTGTTTATTAATTATTGTTTATTGTTTATTTTTTATTTTTTATTAATTATTATTATTATTATATATTATTTCTTATTTATTATTTATTTATTTCTAATTATTTATTATGTGTTATTTATTATTAATATTATTTATTATTTATCATTTATTATTTATTATTTAACTTTTTTATTTTTTATTTTTTATTTATTATTTATATTTATCTACTATAATTTATTTATTATGTGTTATTTATTATTTGTTATTTATTATTTATTATTTAATATTTTTTTATTTAGTATTTATTATTTATTTTTATTTATTATTATTATTATTTATTTTTTATTTTTTATTATAATTTATTTATTATTATTTATTGTTTATTATTTATTATTTATTATTATTTATTGTTTATTATTTATTGTTTATTATTATTATTTTTTTACTATTTATTTTTTATTATTATTTATTAATTATTATTTTTTATTTTTTATTTTTTATTTTTTATTTGTTTATTATTATTTACTATTACTTAACATTATTTAATACTCTTTATTCTTTATTATTTATTTTTTATTATTTCTTATTTATTATTTATTATTTAAAATTATTATTATTTAAAATTATTATTTATTATTTATAATTCATTATTTACTATTTAATGTTTTTTGTTTTTTATTTAATATTTCTTTTTTAGTATTTATATGTATTTATTATAATATATTTATTATGTGTTATATATTATATATTATATATTATTTATTATTTATTATTATTATTATTATTTATTTATTATTTATTATTTATTACTTTATTTATCATTAATTATTAATTATTAATTATTAATTGTTATTAATTATTATTATTTATTTATTTTTTATTTTTTATTATTATTTAATATTAATTATTTATTATTAATTATTAATTAATTATTATTTATTATATGTTTATTATTAGTTATTATTATTTAATATTTAATTTTTATTAATTGCAATTTATTATTATTTATTATTTATTGTTAATTATTTCTTATTTATTTATTATTTATTTATTTATTATAATTTATTTATTATTTGTTATTTATTATTTATTATTTAATTTTATTTATTTATTATATTTTTATTTAGTATTTCTTATTTATTTTTATTTATTATTTATTATTAATTATTAATTATTATTTTTTATTTATTATTTATTATTTTTTATTAATTATTATTATTTATTATTTATTGTTAATTATTTATTATTTATTATTTATTATTTATTATTTTTTATTTTTTATTTGTTATTTGTTATTTATTATTATTTATTGTTTATTATTTATTAGTTATTATTTATTATTTATTATTTTTCTTTATTATTATTTATTATTTATATTTATTTACTATAATTTATTTATTATGTGTTACTTTCTAACCGTTTTGACGAGTTTTAATGGTTGTTCTATATATTACTGTTTATTTGGGTTTCCATGACCCATTATCTTTATCAATGGATTTTTGGGGGTTATTATGATGATTATATAGAATTTTTAAGGGGTTTTCCAGAGTTGTCATGAGTTTTCATGCCGTTCTCATGCTTTCTAATGCTTCTTCATGCTTATCCATCCGTTTTCACGCATTTTCATGTTTTTTCAACCCTTATCACGCCTTTTTATACCTTTTCACGTTTTTCATTTATTATTTATTATTTATTATTTATAATATACGTTAATTTATTTGTTATCTATTATTTAACCCTAGTTATTTATTATTTATGACTTACTATTTATTATTTAATATTTAATATTTAATACTAATTATTTATTATTTATATTTATTTATTATTTATTATTTATAATTTATAATTTATTATTATTAATAATAATATTTTATTTATTATTTATTAAATATTATTATTATTTTGTTTATTATTTATTATTTATTATTTATTATTTATTTATTATTATTATTATTTATTTATTTATTTATAATTATTTATTATGTGTTTTTTATTATTATTATTAATATTTATTTATCATTTAATATTAATTATTTGCTATTTTTTGTTTTTTGTTTTTTATTTTTTATTTTTTATTTATATTTATTTATTATAATTTATTTATTATGTGTTATTTATTGTTTATTATTTATTATTATTTATTGTTTTTTGTTTATTATTTGTTATTTATTATTTATTATTTATTATTTATTATTTATTATTTTATTATTATTATTATTATTTATTATTATTTATTATTATATACTGTTTATTATTTATTATTTATTATTCATTATTTATTATTTATTATTTATTATTTATTATTATTTATTATTATTATTCATTATTTATTTATTTATAAGTATTTATTATGCGTTATTTATTATTATTATTATTATTTATTTATCATTTATTATTTATTCTTTACTGTTTTTTGTTTTTTATTTACTATTTATTATTTATTTTTTTATATTTATTTTTTATAATTTATTTCTATTTGTTATTTATCATTTATTTTTTAATATTTAATATTTTTTTATATAGTTTTATTATTTATTATTAATTATTAATTGTTATTTATTATTTATTATTATTTATTATTTATTGTTTTTAATTTATTGTTATTTATTGTTAAATATTTATTTTTTATTTTTTATTTTTTATTTATTACTTGTTTTTATATTATTTGATATTATTTATTGTTACTTATTGTTGATTATTTATTGTTTATTATTTATTATTTTTTTATTTATTATTATTATTTATTTTTTTATAGTTATTTATTATGTGTGGTTTATTATTATTATTATTATTATTTATCATTTATTATTTATTATTTATTATTTACCTTTTTTTGTTTTTTATTAATTATTTCTTATTTATTATTTATATTTATTTATTATAATTTATTTATTATGTGCTATTTATTATTTATTAACTAATATTTAATATTTAATATTTTTTACTTAATATTTATTATTTATTATTATTTAATATTTAATATTTTTTATTATTTGTTATTTGTTATATGTTATTTATTATTACTTATTGTTTATTATTTATTATTATTAATTGTTTATTATTTATTATTTATTATTATTTATTGCTTATTATTTATTATTTATTATTTTTTTAATTATTATTTTTCATTTGTTTATTATTATTTATTATTATTTTTTATTATTAATTATTATTTATTATTATTTACTGTTTATTATTTTTGTTTATTATTTATTATTTATTATTTATTATCTACTATTATTATTTATTACTGAAAATTATTATTATTTAGTATTATTTATTTATTTATTATTTATTTATAATTATTTATTATGTGTCATTTATTATTATTATTATTTATTATTTATCATTTATTATTTTTTATTTATTATTTTTTATTTTTTATTTAATATTTCTAATTTAGTATTTATAATTATTTATTATAATTTATTTATTATGTGTTATTTTTTATTTTTGATTTTTTTATTTATTATTTATTATTTATTATTATTTATTATTTATCTCTAATTAATAATTAATAATTAATAATTATTTATTATTATTATTTATTAATATTATTTATTATTTATTATTATTTATTGTTTATTGTTTATTATTTATTATTTATTATTTATTATGTGTTATTTATTATTTGTTATTTATTATTTAATATTTAATATTTTTCTATTTAGTATTTAGTATTTATTTTTTATTTATTATTATTAATTATTAATTTTTTATTTTTTATTATTTGTTATTTATTATTATTTATTATTTATTATTTATTATTTATTATTATTTATTGTTTATTATTTATTGTTTATTATTATTATTTTCTTACTATTTATTATTTATTATTATTTATTAATTATTATTATTTATTTTTTATTTTTTATTTTTTATTTGTTTATTATTATTTATTATTATTTAACATTATTTAATACTCTTTATTCTTTATTATTTATTATTTATTATTTCTTATTTATTATTTATTATTTAAAATTATTATTATTTAAAATTATTATTTATTATTTATTTATTTATAGTTATTTATTATGTGTTACATATTATTTTTATTATTTATTATTTATAATTCATTATTTACTATTTAATGTTTTTTGTTTTTTATTTAATATTTCTTATTTAGTATTTATATGTATTTATTATAATATATTTATTATGTGTTATATATTATATATTATATATTATATATTATATATTATTATTATTATTTATTATTTATTATTTATTATTTATTATTTATTTATCATTAATTATTAATTATCAATTATTATTTGTTATTAATTATTATTTATATTTTATATTTTATTATTTTTTATTATTTATGTTAATTTTTTATTATTTATTTTTTATTATATGTTTATTATTAGTTACTATTATTTATTATTTCTTATTTATTATATATTGTTAATTATTTCTTATTTATTTATTATTTATTTATTTATTATAATTTACTTATTATTTGTTATTTATTATTTATTATTTAATTTTATTTATTTATTATATTTTTATTTAGTATTTCTTATTTATTTATTATTTATTATTTATTATTTATTATTAATTATTAATTATTAATTTTTATTTTTTATTTTTTATTTTTTATTTTTTATTTTTTATTATTATTTATTATTAATTATTTATTATTTCTTATTTCTTATTTCTTATTTGTTATTTGTTATTTGTTATTTATTATTATTTATTGTTTATTATTTATTATTTATTATTTATTATTGTTATTTATTATTATTTATTATTTATATTTATTTATTATAATTTATTTATTATGTGTTACTTTTTGACCGTTTTGACGTGTTTTAATGGTTGTTCTATATATTACTGTTTATTTGGGTTTCCATGACCCATTATCTTTATCAATGGATTTTTGGGGGTTATTATGATGATTATATTGAATTCTTAAGGGGTTTTCCGTAGTTGTCATGAGTTTTCATGCCGTTCTCATGCTTTCTAATGCTTCTTCATGCTTATCCATCCGTTTTCACGCGTTTTCATGTTTTTTCAACCCTTATCACGCCTTTTTATACCTTTTCATGTTTTTCATTTATTATTTATTATTTATTATTTATAATATACGTTAATTTATTTATTATCTATTATTTATCCCTGGTTATTTATTATTTATTACTTACTATTTATTATTTATTATTTAATATTTAATATTAATTATTAATTATTTGTATTTATTTATTATTTATATTTATTTATTATTTATTATTTATAATTTATAATTTATTATTATTAATAATAATATTTTATTTATTATTATTTATTATTTATTATTTATTAAATATTATTATTTTTTGTTTATTATTTATTATTTATTATTTATTATTTATTTATTTATTATTATTATTATTTATTTATTATTATTATTATTTATTTATTTATTTATAATTATTTATTATGTGTTTATTATTATTATTTTTAATATTTATTTATCATTTAATATTAATTATTTGCTATTTTTTGTTTTTTGTTTTTTATTTTTTATTTTTTATTTATATTTATTTATTATAATTTATTTATTATGTGTTATTTATTATTATTTATTGTTTATTATTTATTATTATTTATTGTTTTTTGTTTGTTATTTATTATTTATTATTTATTATTTATTATTTTTAGATTATTAATATTATTATTTATTATTATTTATTATTATTTATTGTTTATTATTTATTATTTATTATTTACTATTTATTATTTATTATTTATTATTATTTATTATTATTATTCATTATTTATTTATTTATAAGTATTTATTATGCCTTATTTATTATTATTATTATTTATTATTTATCATTTATTATTTATTCTTTACAGTTTTTTGTTTTTTATTTACTATTTATTATTTATTTTTTTATATTTATTTTTTAAAATTTATTTTTTATGTGTTATTTATCATTTATTATTTAATATTTAATATTTTTTATATAGTTTCATTATTTATTATTAATTACTAATTGTTATTTATTATTTATTATTTATTATTTTTAATTTATTGTTATTTATTGTTAAATACTTATTATTTATTATTTATTTTATATTTTTTACTTTTTTTAATATTATTTGATATTATTTATTGTTACTTATTGTTGATTATTTATTGTTTCTTATTGTTGATTATTTATTGTTTATTATTTATTATTTATTATTTATTATATATTATATATTATTTATTTTTTATTATTATTATTATTTTTTATTTTTTATTTTTTTATAGTTATTTATTATGTGTTGTTTATTATTATTATTATTATTATTATTTATCATTTACGATTTATTATTTATTATTTACCTTTTTTGTTTTTTATTAATTTATTTGTTATCTATTATTTATCGATGGTTATTTATTATTTATTACTTATTACTTATTATTTAATATTTAATATTTAAAATTAATTATTAATTATTTATATTTATTTATTATTAATTATTTATAATTTATAATTTATAATTTATAATTTATAATTTATAATTTATAATTTATAATTTATAATTTATAATTTATAATTCATTATTATTAATAATAATATTTTATTTGTTATTTATTATTTATTATTATTTTTTAGTTATTCTTGTTTTTTGTTTATTATTTATTATTTATTATTTATTATTTAATATTTAACATTTACTATTTATTATGTATTATGTATTATTTATTATTTATTGTTATTATTATTAATATTTCTATTATTATTATTTATTTATTTATACTTATTTATTATGTGTTATTTATTATTATTATTATTTATTATTTATCATTTATTATTTATTATAACTATTTTTCGTTTTTTATTTATTATTTATTATTTATTATTTATTATTTATATTTATTTATTATAATTTATTTATTATATGTTATTTATTATTTAATATTTAATATTTAATATTTATTATTTTATTATTTAGTTTTATTATTTATTTCTATTAATTATTAGATATTAATTATTAATTATTAATTATTAATTATTATTTGTAATTTATTATTATTTATTGTTTATTTTTTATTATTTTTTATTATTTTTTGTTTATTATTTATTATTTATTACTTATTATTCGATTATTATTATTTTATTGTTATTTATTATTATTTATTATTATTTATTCTTATTTATTCTTATTTATTATTTATTATTTATTATTTATTATTTATTATTTACTATTTATTATAAATTATTTATTATTATTATTATTATTATTATTATTATTATTTATTATTTATTTATTTATAAGTATTTATTTGCGTTATTTATTATTATTATTATTATTTATTATATATCATTTATTATTTATTATTTACTGGTTTTTGTTTTTTATTTACTATTTATTATATATTATATATTATTTATTTTTATTTTTATACATTATTTTTTATGTGTTATTTATCATTTGTTGTTTAATATTTAATATTTAATATTTTTGTATAGTTTTATTATTAATTATTAATTGTTATTAATTAATATTCATTAATTATTAATTAATATTTATTGTTAATTATTGTTAATTATCTAATATTTATTATTTAATATTTATTTTTATTTTTATTAATTATTATTTGTTATTATTAATTATTAATTATTGTTTATTAATTATTGTTTATTGTTTATTTTTTATTTATTATTTATTATTATTATTATTATATATTATTTATTATATATTATTTATTTATTTCTAATTATTTATTATGTGTTATTTATTATTAATATTATTTATTATTTATCATTTATTATTTATTATTTATTATTTAACTTTTTTATTTTTTATTTTTTATTTTTTATTTATATTTATCTATTATAATTTATTTATTATGTGTTATTTATTATTTGTTATTTATTATTTAATATTTAATATTTTTATATTTAGTATTTAGTATTTATTTTTTATTTATTATTATTAATTATTAATTTTTTATTTTTTATTATTTGTTATTTATTATTATTTATTATTTATTATTTATTATTTATTATTATTTATTGTTTATTATTTATTGTTTATTATTATTATTTTCTTACTATTTATTATTTATTATTATTTATTAATTATTATTTTTTATTTTTTATTTTTTATTTTTTATTTGTTTATTATTATTTATTATTATTTAACATTATTTAATACTCTTTATTCTTTATTATTTATTATTTATTATTTCTTATTTATTATTTATTATTTAAAATTATTATTATTTAAAATTATTATTTATTATTTATTTATTTATAGTTATTTATTATGTGTTACATATTATTTTTATTATTTATTATTTATAATTCATTATTTACTATTTAATGTTTTTTGTTTTTTATTTAATATTTCTTATTTAGTATTTATATGTATTTATTATAATATATTTATTATGTGTTATATATTATATATTATATATTATATATTATTTATTATTATTATTATTTATTATTTATTATTTATTATTTATTATTTATTTATCATTAATTATTAATTATCAATTATTATTTGTTATTAATTATTATTTTTTATTAATTATTATTTATTTTTTATTATTATTTATTATTAATTATTTATTATTTATTATTTATTATATGTTTATTATCAGTTATTATTATTTAATATTTAATTTTTATTATTTGCAATTTATTATTATTTATTATTTATTATTTATTATTTATTTTTAATTATTTCTTATTTATTTATTATTTATTTATTTATTATATTTTATTTATTATTTATTATTTATTATTTATTATTTAATTTTATTTATTTATTATATTTTTATTCAGTATTTCTTATTTATTTGTATTTTTTATTTTTTATTAATTATTATTTTTTATTATTTATTGTTAATTATTTATTATTTATTATTTATTATTTGTTATTTGTTATTTGTTATTTGTTATTTGTTATTTATTATTATTTATTGTTTATTATTTTTTATTTTTTATTTTTTATTGTTATATATTATTATTTATTATTTATATTTATATATTATAATTTATTTATTATGTGTTACTTTCTAACCGTTTTGACGAGTTTTAATGGTTTTTCTATATATTACTATTTATTTGAGTTTCCATGACCCATTATCTTTATCAATGGATTTTTGGGGGTTATGATGATGATTATATTGAATTTTTAAGGGGTTTTCCAGAGTTGTCATGAGTTTTCATGCCGTTCTCATGCTTTCTAATGCTTCTTCATACTTATCCATCCGTTTTCTCGTGTTTTCATGTTTTTTCAACCCTTATCACGCCTTTTTATACCTTTTCACGTTTTTCATTTATTATTTATTATTTATTATTTATAATATACGTTAATTTATTTGTTATCTATTATTTAACCCTGTTTATTTATTATTTATGACTTACTATTTATTATTTAATATTTAATATTTAATATTAATTATTAATTATTTATATTTATTTATTATTTATTATTTATAATTTATAATTTATTATTATTAATAATAATATTTTATTTATTATTTATTATTATTTATTATTTATTAAATATTATTATTTTTTGTTTATTATTTATTATTTATTATTTATTATTTATTATTTATTATTTATTTATTTATAATTATTATTTATTTATTTATTTATAATTATTTATTATGTGTTTTTTTTATTATTATTAATATTTATTTATCATTTAATATTAATTATTTGCTATTATTTGTTTTTTATTTTTTATTTTTTATTTTTTATTTATATTTATTTATTATAATTTATTTATTATGTGTTATTTATTATTATTTATTGTTTATTATTTATTATTATTTATTGTTTTTTTTATTATTTATTATTTATTATTTATTATTTATTATTTATTATTTATTTATTATTATTATTATTATTATTATTATTATTTAATATTATTTAATATTTTTTATTATTATTTATTGTTTATTATTTAATATTTAATATTTATTATTTATTATTTATTATTTATTATTTATTATTTATTATTATTTATTATTATTAATCATTATTTATTTATTTATAAGTATTTATTATGCGTTATTTATTATTATTATTATTTATTATTTATCATTTATTATTTATTCTTTACTATTTTTTGTTTTTTATTAACTATTTATTATTTATTTTTTTATATTTTTATTATTATTTATTTCTATGTGTTATTTATCATTTATTATTTATTATTTAATCTTTTTTATATAGTTTTATTATTTATTATTAATTATTAATTGTTATTTATTATTATTTATTATTTATTATTTATTATTTTTAATTTATTGTTTTTTATTGTTAAATATTTATTTTTTATTTTTTATTTTTTATTTATTACTTGTTTTTATATTATTTGATATTATTTATTGTTACTTATTGTTGATTATTTATTGTTTATTATTTATTATTTATTATTTATTATTATTATTTTTTATTTTTTATTTTTTTATAGTTATTTATTATGTGTTTATTATTATTATTATTATTATTTATCATTTATTATTTATTATTTATTATTTAATTTTTTTTTGTTTTTTATTAATTATTTCTTATTTCTTATTTATAATTATTTATTATAATTTATTTATTATTTGCTATTTATTATTTATTAATTAATATTTAATATTTAATATTTTTTTTACTTAATATTTATTATTTATTTTTATTTAATATTTTTTATTTTTTATTATTTGTTATTTGTTATGTGTTATTTATTATTACTTATTGTTTATTATTTATTATTATTTATTGTTTATTATTTATTATTTATTATTATTTATTTCTTATTATTTATTATTTATTTTTATTTTTTAATTATTATTATTTAATTGTTTATTATTATTTTTTATTATTTATTATTATTAATTATTATTTATTATTATTTCCTGTTTATTATTTTTGTTTATTATTTATTATTTATTATTTATTATCTACTATTATTCTTTATTATTGAAAATTATTAGTATTTAGTATTATTTTTTATTTATTATTCATTTATAATTATTTATTTTGTGTCATTTATTATTATTATGATTTCTTATTTATCATTTATTATTTATTATTTTTTATTTTTTATTTTTTATTTAATATTTCTAATTTAGTATTTATAATTATTTATTATAATTTATTTATTATGTGTTATTTTTTATTTTTTATTTTATTATTTATTATTTATTATTTATTATTTATATTTATTTATTATAATTTATTTATTATGTGTTATTTATTATTTAATATTTATTATTTAATATTTATTATTTTATTATTTAGTTTTATTATTTATTTCTATTAATTATTAGATATTAATTATTAATTATTAATTATTAATTATTAATTATTATTTGTAATTTATTATTATTTATTTTTTATTTTTTATTATTATTTATTATTTTTTGTTTATTATTTATTATTTATTACTTATTATTTGATTATTATTATTTTATTGTTATTTATTATTATTTATTATTATTTATTCTTATTTATTGTTTATTATTTATTCTTTATTATTTATTATTTAATATTTATTATTATTTATTATTATTATTATTATTATTATTTATTATTTATTATTTATTTATTTATAAGTATTTATTTACGTTATTTATTATTATTATTATTATTTATTATATATCATTTATTATTTATTATTTACTATTTTTTGTTTTTTTATTTACTATTTATTATTTATTATTTATTAATTATTTTTATTTTTATACTTTATTTTTTATGTGTTATTTATCATTTGTTGTTTAATATTTAATATTTAATATTTTTCTATAGTTTTATTATTAATTATTAATTGTTATTAATTAATATTTATTAATTATTAATTAATATTTATTGTTAATTATTGTTAATTATCTAATATTTATTATCTATTATTTATTATTATTTTTATTAATTATTATTTGTTATTATTAATTATTAATTATTGTTTATTTTTTATTTTTTATTTTTTATTAATTATTATTATTATTATATATTATATATTATATATTATTTATTTATTTATAATTATTTATTATGTGTTATTTATTATTAATATTATTTATTATTTATCATTTATTATTTATTATTTAACTTTTTTATTTTTTATTTTTTATTTATTATTTATATTTATCTATTATAATTTATTTATTATATGTTATTTATTATTTGTTATTTATTTTTTATTATTTATTTATTTTTTATTTTTTATTATTTTTTATTTATTATTGTTTATTGTTGATTATTTATTATTTATTATTATTTATTGTTTATTATTTATTGTTTATTATTATTATTTTCTTACTATTTATTTTTTATTATTATTTATTAATTATTATTTTTTATTTTTTATTTTTTATTTTTTATTTGTTTATTATTATTTATTATTATTTAACATTATTTAATACTCTTTATTCTTTATTATTTATTTTTTGTTATTTCTTATTTCTTATTTATTATTTAAAATTATTATTATTTAAAATTATTATTTCTTATTTATTTATTTATAGTTATTTATTATTTATAATTCATTATTTACTATTTAATGTTTTTTGTTTTTTATTTAATGTTTATTATTTAGTATTTATATGTATTTATTATAATATATTTATTATGTGTTATATATTATATATTATATATTATTTATTTATTATTATTATTATTATTATTATTTATTATTTATTATTTATTATTTATTTATCATTAATTATTAATTATTAATTATTATTTGTTATTAATTATTATTTATTTTTTATTTTTTATTTTTTATTATTATTTATTATTAATTATTTATTATTAATTATTAATTATTTATTATTTATTATATGTTTATTATTAGTTATTATTATTTAATATTTAATTTTTATTAATTGCAATTTATTATTATTTATTATTTATTATTTATTATTTATTGTTAAATATTTCTTATTTATTTATTATTTATTTATTTATTATAATTTATTTATTATTTTTTATTTATTATTTATTATTTAATTTTATTTATTTATTATATTTTTATTTAGTATTTCTTATTTATTTGTATTTATTATTTATTATTAATTATTTTTTATTATTTTTTATTTTTTATTTATTATTTTTTATTAATTTTTATTATTTATTATTTATTGTTAATTATTTATTATTTATTATTTATTATTTATTATTTGTTATTTGTTATTTATTATTTGTTATTTATTATTATTTATTGTTTATTATTTATTATTTATTATTTATTATTTATTATTTTTCTTTATTATTATTTATTATTTATATTTATTTACTATAATTTATTTATTATGTGTTACTTTCTAACCGTTTTGACGAGTTTTAATGGTTGTTCTATATATTACTGTTTATTTGGGTTTCCATGACCCATTATCTTTATCAATTGATTTTTGGGGGTTATTATGATGATTATATAGAATTTTTAAGGGGTTTTCCAGAGTTGTCATGAGTTTTCATGCCGTTCTCATGCTTTCTAATGCTTCTTCATGCTTATCCATCCGTTTTCACGCGTTTTCATGTTTTTTCAACCCTTATCACGCCTTTTTATACCTTTTCACGTTTTTCATTTATTATTTATTATTTATTATTTATAATATACGTTAATTTATTTGTTATCTTTTATTTAACCCTCGTTATTTATTATTTATGACTTACTATTTATTATTTAATATTTAATATTTAATATTAATTATTTATTATTTATATTTATTTATTATTTATTATTTATAATTTATTATTTATTATTATTAATAATAATATTTTATTTATTATTTATTATTATTTATTATTTATTAAATATTATTATTTTTTTGTTTATTATTTATTATTTATTATTTATTATTTATTATTTATTATTTATTATTTATTTATTTATAATTATTATTTATTTATTTATTTATAATTATTTATTATGTGTTTTTTATTATTATTATTAATATTTATTTATCATTTAATATTAATTATTTGCTATTATTTGTTTTTTATTTTTTATTTTTTATTTTTTATTTATATTTATTTATTATAATTTATTTATTATGTGTTATTTATTATTATTTATTGTTTATTATTTATTATTATTTATTGTTTTTTGTTTATTATTTATTATTTATTATTTATTATTTATTATTAATTATTATTATTATTATTATTATTTAATATTATTTATTATTATTTATTATTATTTATTGTTTATTATTTAATATTTAATATTTATTATTTATTATTTATTATTTATTATTTATTATTTATTATTATTTATTATTATTAATCATTATTTATTTATTTATTAGTATTTATTATGCGTTATTTATTATTATTATTATTTATTATTTATCATTTATTATTTATTCTTTACTGTTTTTTTATTTTTATTTACTATTTATTATTTATTTTTTTATATTTTTTATTATTATTTATTTCTATGTGTTATTTATCATTTATTATTTAATATTTAATATTTTTTTATATAGTTTTATTATTTATTATTAATTATTAATTGTTATTTATTATTATTTATTATTTATTATTTATTATTTTTAATTTATTGTTTTTTATTGTTAAATATTTATTTTTTATTTTTTATTTTTTATTTATTACTTGTTTTTATATTATTTGATATTACTTATTGTTACTTATTGTTGATTATTTATTGTTTATTATTTATTATTTATTATTTTTTATTATTATTTTTTATTTTTTATTTTTTTTATAGTTATTTATTATGTGTTTATCATTATTATTATTATTATTATTTATCATTTATCATTTATTATTTATTATTTACGTTTTTTTGTTTTTTATTAATTATTTCTTATTTCTTATTTATATTTATTTATTATAATTTATTTATTATGTGCTATTAATTATTTATTAATTAAAATTTAATATTTAATATTTTTTTACTTAATAATTATTATTTATTTTTATTTAATATTTTTTATTTTTTATTATTTGTTATTTGTTATGTGTTATTTATTATTACTTATTGTTTATTATTTATTATTATTTATTGTTTATTATTTATTATTTATTATTATTTATTTCTTATTATTTATTATTTATTATTATTTTTTAATTATTATTTTTTATTTGTTTATTATTATTTTTTATTTTTTATTATTATTAATTATTATTTATTATTATTTCCTGTTTATTATTTTTGTTTATTATTTATTATTTATTATTTATTATCTACTATTATTATTTATTATTGAAAATTATTATTATTTAGTATTATTTATTTATTTATTATTTATTTATAATTATTTATTATGTGTCATTTATTATTATTATTATTTATTATTTATCATTTATGATTTATTATTTTTTATTTATTATTTTTTATTTAATATTTCTAATTTAGTATTTATAAGTATTTATTATAATTTATTTATTATGTGTTATTTTTTTTTATTATTTATTATTTACTATTTACTATTTATATTTATTTATTATAATTTTTTTATTATGTGTTATTTATTATTTAATATTTATTATTTAATATTTATTATTTATTATTTATTATTTTATTATTTAGTTTTATTATTTATTTCTATTAATTATTAGATATTAATTATTAATTATTAATTATTAATTATTAATTATTATTTGTAATTTATTATTATTCATTGTTTATTTTTTATTATTTTTTATTATTTTTTGTTTATAATTTATTATTTATTACTTATTATTTGATTATTATTATTTTATTGTTATTTATTATTATTTATTATTATTTATTATTATTTATTGTTTATTATTTATTATTTATTATTTATTATTTAATATTTAATATTTAATATTTATTATTATTATTATTATTATTTATTATTTATTATTTATTTATTTATAAGTATTTATTTGCGTTATTTATTATTATTATTATTATTTATTATATATCATTTATTATTTATTATTTACTGTTTTTTGTTTTTTTTACTATTTATTATTTATTATTTATTATTTATTTTTATTTTTATACTTTATTTTTTATGTGTTATTTATCATTTGTTGTTTAATATTTAGTATTTAATATTTTTCTATAGTTTTATTATTAATTATTAATTGTTATTAATTAATATTTATTAATTATTAATTAATATTTATTGTTAATTATTTTTAATTATCTAATATTAATTATTTATTATTTATTATTATTTTTATTAATTATTATTTGTTATTATTAATTATTAATTATTGTTTATTAATTATTGTTTATTGTTTATTTTTTATTTTTTATTAATTATTATTATTATTATATATTATTTCTTATTTATTATTTATTTATTTCTAATTATTTATTATGTGTTATTTATTATTAATATTATTTATTATTTATCATTTATTATTTATTATTTAACTTTTTTATTTTTTATTTTTTATTTATTATTTATATTTATCTACTATAATTTATTTATTATGTGTTATTTATTATTTGTTATTTATTATTTATTATTTAATATTTTTTTATTTAGTATTTATTATTTATTTTTATTTATTATTATTATTATTTATTTTTTATTTTTTATTATAATTTATTTATTATTATTTATTGTTTATTATTTATTATTTATTATTATTTATTGTTTATTATTTATTGTTTATTATTATTATTATTTTTTTACTATTTATTTTTTATTATTATTTATTAATTATTAATTATTATTTTTTATTTTTTATTTTTTATTTGTTTATTATTATTTACTATTACTTAACATTATTTAATACTCTTTATTCTTTATTATTTATTTTTTATTATTTCTTATTTATTATTTATTATTTAAAATTATTATTATTTAAAATTATTATTTATTATTTATAATTCATTATTTACTATTTAATGTTTTTTGTTTTTTATTTAATATTTCTTTTTTAGTATTTATATGTATTTATTATAATATATTTATTATGTGTTATATATTATATATTATATATTATTTATTATTTATTATTATTATTATTATTTATTTATTATTTATTATTTATTACTTTATTTATCATTAATTATTAATTATTAATTATTAATTGTTATTAATTATTATTATTTATTTATTTTTTATTTTTTATTATTATTTAATATTAATTATTTATTATTAATTATTAATTAATTATTATTTATTATATGTTTATTATTAGTTATCATTATTTAATATTTAATTTTTATTAATTGCAATTTATTATTATTTATTATTTATTGTTAATAATTTCTTATTTATTTATTATTTATTTATTTATTATAATTTATTTATTATTTGTTATTTATTATTTATTATTTAATTTTATTTATTTATTATATTTTTATTTAGTATTTCTTATTTATTTTTATTTATTTTTTATTATTAATTATTAATTATTATTTTTTATTTATTATTTATTATTTTTTATTAATTATTATTATTTATTATTTATTGTTAATTATTTATTATTTATTATTTATTATTTATTATTTTTTATTTTTTATTTGTTATTTGTTATTTATTATTATTTATTGTTTATTATTTATTAGTTATTATTTATTATTTATTATTTTTCTTTATTATTATTTATTATTTATATTTATTTACTATAATTTATTTATTATGTGTTACTTTCTAACCGTTTTGATGAGTTTTAATGGTTGTTCTATATATTACTGTTTATTTGGGTTTCCATGACCCATTATCTTTATCAATGGATTTTTGGGGGTTATTATGATGATTATATAGAATTTTTAAGGGGTTTTCCAGAGTTGTCATGAGTTTTCATGCCGTTCTCATGCTTTCTAATGCTTCTTCATGCTTATCCATCCGTTTTCACGCATTTTCATGTTTTTTCAACCCTTATCACGCCTTTTTATACCTTTTCACGTTTTTCATTTATTATTTATTATTTATTATTTATAATATACGTTAATTTATTTGTTATCTATTATTTAACCCTAGTTATTTATTATTTATGACTTACTATTTATTATTTAATATTTAATATTTAATATTAATTATTTATTATTTATATTTATTTATTATTTATTATTTATAATTTATAATTTATTATTATTAATAATAATATTTTATTTATTATTTATTAAATATTATTATTATTTT
Source organism: Viscum album (assembly GCA_963277665.1). Taxonomy (NCBI): domain Eukaryota; kingdom Viridiplantae; phylum Streptophyta; class Magnoliopsida; order Santalales; family Viscaceae; genus Viscum; species Viscum album. Next base: position 1,747,475,367 of record OY728140.1, read on the forward strand.
GTTTAATATTTATTATTTATTATTTATTATTTATTTATTATTATTATTATTTATTTATTTATTTATAATTATTTATTATGTGTTTTTTATTATTATTATTAATATTTATTTATCATTTAATATTAATTATTTGCTATTTTTTGTTTTTTGTTTTTTATTTTTTATTTTTTATTTATATTTATTTATTATAATTTATTTATTATGTGTTATTTATTGTTTATTATTTATTATTATTTATTGTTTTTTGTTTATTATTTGTTATTTATTATTTATTATTTATTATTTATTATTTATTATTTTATTATTATTATTATTATTTATTATTATTTATTATTATATACTGTTTATTATTTATTATTTATTATTTATTATTTATTATTTATTATTTATTATTTATTATTATTTATTATTATTATTCATTATTTATTTATTTATAAGTATTTATTATGCGTTATTTATTATTATTATTATTATTTATTTATCATTTATTATTTATTCTTTACTGTTTTTTGTTTTTTATTTACTATTTATTATTTATTTTTTTATATTTATTTTTTATAATTTATTTCTATGTGTTATTTATCATTTATTTTTTAATATTTAATATTTTTTTATATAGTTTTATTATTTATTATTAATTATTAATTGTTATTTATTATTTATTATTATTTATTATTTATTGTTTTTAATTTATTGTTATTTATTGTTAAATATTTATTTTTTATTTTTTATTTTTTATTTATTACTTGTTTTTATATTATTTGATATTATTTATTGTTACTTATTGTTGATTATTTATTGTTTATTATTTATTATTTTTTATTTATTATTATTATTTATTTTTTTATAGTTATTTATTATGTGTGGTTTATTATTATTATTATTATTATTTATCATTTATTATTTATTATTTATTATTTACCTTTTTTTGTTTTTTATTAATTATTTCTTATTTATTATTTATATTTATTTATTATAATTTATTTATTATGTGCTATTTATTATTTATTAACTAATATTTAATATTTAATATTTTTTACTTAATATTTATTATTTATTATTATTTAATATTTAATATTTTTTATTATTTGTTATTTGTTATATGTTATTTATTATTACTTATTGTTTATTATTTATTATTATTAATTGTTTATTATTTATTATTTATTATTATTTATTGCTTATTATTTATTATTTATTATTTTTTTAATTATTATTTTTCATTTGTTTATTATTATTTTTTATTATTTTTTATTATTAATTATTATTTATTATTATTTACTGTTTATTATTTTTGTTTATTATTTATTATTTATTATTTATTATCTACTATTATTATTTATTACTGAAAATTATTATTATTTAGTATTATTTATTTATTTATTATTTATTTATAATTATTTATTATGTGTCATTTATTATTATTATTATTTATTATTTATCATTTATTATTTTTTATTTATTATTTTTTATTTTTTATTTAATATTTCTAATTTAGTATTTATAATTATTTATTATAATTTATTTATTATGTGTTATTTTTTATTTTTTATTTTTTTATTTATTATTTATTATTTATTATTATTTATTATTTATCTCTAATTAATAATTAATAATTAATAATTATTTATTATTATTATTTATTAATATTATTTATTATTTATTATTATTTATTGTTTATTGTTTATTATTTATTATTTATTATTTATTATTTATTATATGTTTAATATTATTTATTATTATTTATTATCTAATTTTTATTATTTTTTATTTATTATTATTTATTGTTTATTATTTTTTATTTATTATTATTTATTGTTCATTATTTCTTTATTATATATTTATTTATTATAATTTATTTATTATGTGTTATTAATTATTTAATATTAGTTATTTATTATATTTTTATTTAGTATTTCTTATTTATTTTTATTTATTATTTATTATTAATTATTAATTTTTATTTTTTATTTTTTATTTTTTATTGTTTATTTATTATTATTTATTGTTAATTATTTTTTATTTTGTATTTATTATTTATTATTTATTATTTGTTTATTATTTATTATTTATTATTTATTATTTGTTATTTGTTATTTATTATTCTTTATTCTTTATTCTTTATTCTTTATTATTATTTATTATTAATTATTTCTTATTTCTTATTTATATTTATTTATTATAATTTATTTATTATGTTTTTTTATTTTTAATTTAATATTAATTATTTTTTATTTTTTTATTTAGTATTTCTTATTTATTTTTATTTATTATTTAATATTTATTATTATTTATCAATTATTATTTGTTATTTATTATTATTTATTGTTTCTTTTTTATTATTTATTATTATTTACTGTTTATTATTTATTTTTATTTATTATTTATTATTTATTATTTATTATATGTTTATTATTAATTATTATTAATTATTATTATTTATTATTTACTATTAATTATTTATTGTTTATTATTTGTTATTTATTATTATTCATTTTTTTTATTTTTTTTATTTTAATTTTTTATTATTTATTGTTTACTATTCGTTGTTTATTATTTCTTGTATTATTATATTATTATATTGTTATTTTAATTTCGTAATTTTATTATTTTATTATATTATTTTCATAATTTTATAATTTATGTATTTATTATTATAATTTATTTGTTATTTATTATAATAAATAGTATATAATAATAAATAAATAAATAACTCAATAAATAACTAATAAATCAATAATTATTAAATATTTATTATTAATTATTGATTATTGCTTATTGCTTATTGTTTAATTATTGTTGAGTTTATATCTACTGGTTATGTATTACGGGAAGGGGGTCTTCTACCCCATATAGTTCTGGAAGTTGGAGTTCGACTGGCAGAGACGGTAGAGGTAGTGTATGTGGTGCTTCATGGAAATAACACCCATATCAGCAGAGTGGTGCTACTCAGGGGAGTCAGACGACACCATAAGGAAGAGGGGTAGGAAGGTTACATGCAATGCATCCTACACTTGTGGAGCGCAAGGCTGGGCCATCGATGGTGAGAGGTAATATTCTAGTAGCTTCTACTTTTTCTAGTTCCTTGTATGATATTGGTGCCCCTCATTATTTTATATTTACAAATCCTGTTAATGGTTTGATCCTAGAGATGGAGTCCATAGCTGAAGTAATGAATATGAACACACTGTTAGGAACACAGTTTAGAGATATCTGTTTATGAATGGGATGTTCACTCGATATCGAAGAGTATCATTTTCTTTGGGATCTCTATGTCCTTGGTATGATGGGAATCGATGTGATTATGGGAATGGACTAGTTTGTTCCATACTAAGATCACATCGATTGTTATCATAGGAGAGTAACCTTTGTATCTCCTAAGGGTGACCAGTATGTCCATCATGGAGAGTGGGATATCCAGGCAAGCCAAGTAGGTCCAATTACTCAACAACTGGGAGAGCTCACAGCCCAATTTGCTAGTATTTTTCTCGATGATGGGAGTGGTAGGAAAGACATCTTTCTACCAATAGTGTAGAACTATTATAAGATTTTTTGAGGACTTCTTAGGGTTTCCACCAAAGAGAGATGTGGAGTTCACTATTTAGCTCATGTTGAGGGATGAGTCAGTATCTATTCCACCTTACATAATGGCTCTGAATGAGCATCAAGAGATCAAGACACGATTGGGGGAATTGGAGGATAAGGGGTTTATCTGTCCAAGTACATTTTCTTGGGGATCACATGTGTTGTTTGTAAAGAATGCTGATGGAAGTTTACATTTGTGTGTCTATTAACAGAATTTGAACAAAATGACCATGAATAACTGATATCTGCTTCCACGTATCAATGACCAGTTAGACTAGCTAAATGGAGCTTGTGTGTTCTTAAAGATTGATATGAGATCAGGGTATCATCAACTGAGAGTTCAGACTTCTAATATACCAAGGACTGCTTTTAGAAGAAGGTATAGCCTTTATGAGTTTTTCGTAATGCCGTTTGGGTTGAAAAACACTCCAATAGTGTTTATGGAATTGATGAATAGGATCTTTAATGAGTACCTGGATCAGTTTATGGTGGTGTTCGAGGATGACATCTTGGTGTACTCTAAGACTCATGACGATCATGCCCAACATCTTGATATCATTCTGAGTGCACTGAGAGAGAATTGGTTATACACTAAGATATCTAAGTGTCTATTTTAGATTGACCAATTACACTTTCTAGGGCATATCATCTCAGAATATGGTGTGGTAGTGGACCCAAAGAATGTTCAAGTAGTGGTTTCTTGGGAGATTCCCAAGAATGTTTTTAATATCCAAAGATTTTTGGGATTAGATGGATATTACAGGATGTTCATCTCAGACTTTTCCCAATTGGTAGTGCTGATTTTGGGTTTTACAAAGAAAGGGACAAAGAATGAATGGATGGAAGCATGTTAGCATGCTTTCAAAGAATTGAAGAAGCACTTGACATCGGCAGAAATCTTGATCCTACTGGAGTCAGGTGAAGAGTACACGGTGTATTGTGATTCTTCTAGGACCAGACTAAAAGCTGTTTTTATGAAATGGGATTGAGTCATTTCATATGGGTCATGGAGGTTGAGGCAACCTAAATGTAATTAACCCACACATGACCTCGAGTTAGTAGTGGAGGTTTGTGCTCATAAGTGTTGCCAACACTATCTCTTGGGTGAAAAGTTTACAGTTTTTACATATCACAAAAACATGAAGTATATCTTTCCACATTATGACTTGAATCTTCAGCAGTGAAGATGGGTAGATTATATGAAGTCCTCCGATTTTGAACTAGAATATACACTTGGAAATGGGAATAGTTTGGTTGATCCCTTAAGCAGAAAAATTCAGACTTAGTTTGTACATGGGTCGAGTGCAGAGTGAAAGATGATGAATTTGATTTCTAAAAAGCATGTGCTGGTTTAAGAGATTCCAGAGAAGATGACTCTGGTTTCAGTATCAATGGAGTATACACTCTTGAGACGAATCAGGGATAGGAAGTACGGGGATCTGGATTGTTTCTCCATGAGGGCAATCCTTGATGATGGGGAGACACCTTTAGACTGGATGATAGATAAGGATGAGGTCATCTATGTGGAAAATCATGTTTTTTTGCCTACGATCATGTGAGAGGATATCATGTGTTAATTTCATGACTTGATGTGGGTGTTACATCTAGGTGTGACCAAAATGTACCGTGACCTACGACGATAGTTTTTCTAGTTGGGCATGAAAAAGGAAACAGTAGGGTTTGTGACGAGATGGTTAACCTGTCAGTTGGTGAAAAAAGAGCATCAATGACCTAGAGGTGTATTGCAGCTATTGCCTATTCCGGAATGTAAGTGGGATGATGTGACTATGGATTTTTTGGTAGGCCTTCCAAAGACTCTTAGGAATAATGATTTTAGTTGGGTAATTTTAGATCAACTGAAGAAGGCAACACATTTCTTGTCTATCAGGGAAACCTTTATAGTAGAATAGTTGGAAGAACATTATATTCAAAAGATAGTTAATTTGTGCAGGGTGCCACAGAATATAGCTTCATATCGCAATTCACACTTTACTTCACGCTTCTGGAAGGTCTTGTAGAAGGTGATTGTCACCTAGGTTTTTTTTAGTACATATTTCCACCCACAGACAGAAGGGAAGTCGGCGCGTACCATACAGGTGTTAGAGGATATGATGCGGGCATGTGTGCTTGACATTAGTGATTTTTTTGGAGAAACACTTTTCATTAGTGGAGTTCGTCAATAAAAATAGTTATTTGGAAACTATATATATGTAAACATATGAGGCACTTTATAGTAGTCCATATAGATCACTGCTATGCTGGATGAATGTGGGTGAGTAGGAGTTGTTGGGACCGAGTCTCGTACAGGAGACATCGGAGCAGGTTTAGCTAATTTGAAAACATATGTCTACGGCTCAGAGTAGTCATAAGTCATATACTGATAGAAGGAGATGAACCATAGAGTTTATAGAGGGTGATCATGTATTCCTTCGGGTGTCACCTAGGTTGGTTCATCGCTGGATATGGAGGCAAGTCATGTTAGAACCTAGGCTTGCGGGACAGTTTGAGGTATTGGAGAGAATTAGACCGGTAGTGTACTGATTGAATCTTCCATAGAAATACAATGTTGTTCATGATTTTTTCCATGTGTCAAAACTACGAGGGTATCACCCCAAACCTTCTCATGTGATCGATGTGAATGATGTTGACCATAATATAGATGCATCATTTGAGGATCATCTTATACGTGTGCTAGATCATAGTGAGAAAGTGTTACGGGGAATGACTATGGTGATAGTTAGTGTGTTATGGAAACATGGACGTGTGTGAGAGGAAACATGGGAATGGGAAGAATATACGGGGGATCAATGGACCAATATTTTTGAATTAGAATCTTAGTGATGTTCGAAAGTGTAGCTCGAGTATGAGCTGTAATGAAGTTGGGAGATTATAAGATCTCGGCCTTTTCTAGAGTCATCTCAGGCGGGTTTTTCAGTATCATTTTTTTGTTTTGAAGTACCTTTTCTTTGAAATTATGTTTTGACGTGCATTTGGGTGAGATTTTAAGAAAAATATATGGAGAGAGGGTTGTGTACCATTTTCACATGGTTTGAGAAAATGCACATCCAAACCGAGGTAACCATGTGAACCATGCAAACCTAGACAGTGAGGTCTACATGGTTTGCGCATGGTTTCTTTAACCATGAAACCCTTATAGATGAAACTACGCATGAATAACGGATTTGTATACAAATTAGTTTTAAAACCACCCAAATCCCTAAAACCCATCTATTTCGACCTAGGCTCGGGGTTGATGAATTAAAGGCAATCCCTGATCATTCCAGAGGGATTATAAGGCGATTTGAACAGCATTATTTGAGATCAAAAACCTGGATTGAAGATCCTCTCTCTTTTCAGTAAGTATATTTCATCCCGATGCTTCTCCCGTTATTTCCTCTATATTTATTTGATCTTTTTATGGAATATCTCTACGGATTCCATGGATCTAAACCTATGTTTTTGAATCTAGATCTAGGACTATGGATCTTGATCTAGATTTAAAATATCTTGATGGATTTGATCTTAATTTGGGGTTTAGGGATTTAGATCTGGATGTTGATCGATGCCATTGTGCTGCTCATATTTTGGGGATTTATATTAGGTTATAATCCATCAAAAAACTGAGTTAGGTGGTATAAATTGAACTCCCGTAGTTGTGGATTTGATACGCGCATGCAAGATTAATGATTTTCTGGCATCCCTTAGTAATTTTTTTTTGTAAATTGGGTTAATTTGGAATGTGAAATTGACATGTTGGTTTTTTGGAGATATGGATGATTAATTTATGATTTGATCATGGAACTAACGGGATTCCCAAATAGATAATTGATTTGGAGAAATTTTTTATGATTTCAGATATTGTATTCAAGATATTGAATTGTTTTTGTTTGAGATAATTAATTAGGGGAATTAATTAAGAGATATTGATTTGGCTATGTTGAGATAATTAATGGTGGATTAATTATGTGCCTTTATATTTGATAAGATAATTAATTGTAACATTAATTATGAAAAGTTGATATTTTATTTGGGTAATTAATTGTGGATAATTAATTATGGAATGATATTTGTATTGTTTGATTAATTAATTGATGAATTAATTAATGATTTGTGTACTTATTTAATTGTGGTGTTAACTAATGGATTTTGATATATTTAACAAATTGTTGGATTAGTAATGGAATTATGTGGTTAATTATTAATTAATTAATAAATGATGTAAATGATTGAGAATGTGGGTGACAGACATGGCCTTTTAGGCCAATTGATAAGTTGGGTCGTTAGACATTGTGTTCTACCCTAGTAGTTGATATAAGCGTTTGTGATGTGATGTGGTAGACATGGTGATATACACCAATTGGGAAAGTGGGGTGTGAGACATGGTGATCTACACTAATAGAGATTTTGGGTGTTAGACATGGTGTTCTCCACCAAACTAATGATAATGATGAATTTTGAGTCGAACTAGAGACATGAATCAAACCTGAGTCTAATGTCATTATTAAAGAATAAGTGACAATGTGATTACTGTTTAATTACACATTGTATTTATTGATTCATATAATTGAATGCACTATCTTTTGACTAGAATTGTTTTAGACACCATTGGTGGTGGCCTACTGAGTTGTACTTACAACCTATTCGGGTTTTCGGATCGGCACATAAGCAAGCTTTTTTGTTGCATTACAGGATAATGGAAAGGCCTTGGGATAAATTTTTTATTAGGGATGGAGCATGGGCGAGGGAATCAGATGTGGCTTAGGACCCTCTTGGGAGTACTTGTGTATTTAATTTTAATTTCATTGTAGACACTTGACACTTGCATTGTCATATCATGATTTTACATTTTATGGAGTATTTTATTTCCTGTTTTGACTATCATGTGACATTGGTATTTTTTTTATTATTTATATTATTTCACACTTGTTTATTATTGTTTACTTTTGTTAGTGTTTTATCTCTGATAAAAGAGGATATAGTCTCCCCATCACTGATTTACGGGACCCTCGCTGCTAGTCAGCACCCTCTAGCATACAAGGAGGTATGCTTGAGGGCATGTGACCAACCAGATCGGGGCACCATTTAATGGTACCCAGGTCGGGATGTTACAACCTCACTTCCCCAAAAGCACATAAACACAATAAAACACCACAAAGACCATTTAAATGATTTAAAAAAGGGCATTTTATAACATTTCACTTTACTTTTGGGGTGTTAACACATATGCAATAATCTAGTGAAAACCATTTTATTAACAATATATAATTGGTTAAAAATTTCCATTTTGGGGTGATATCAAAACAACATGAAATAAGGATTTCATATCACAACAAGAATGAAAGAAAATGATCCTAATAGCCATGATTATTAGTAGGGAATCAAACCCATATAATCCATCATTACAAAATAATATCAAATTTGTAAAATCATGTGAATCATTCCTATTACCCCCTTGAATTTCAATTATCCAATTATTTATCTTTGATTAAGCCATCACAATATTATGACATTGTAAAAAAAAATAACCCCCCACCACATGATAAAAAAATACATATAAATGAGGTATTCTTTACCTTAAAGGAGCTTTTTCAACTATTTGTGCACCACATGGTGAAGAAGAAATACCTACAAACCACAACTACACATGGTAAAATTAGAATCAAACTACACCACACACAAGGATCATCAAAACGTATGTAAATTCACATCTCAAACCAACACAACATCACCATATTGAATCTCTAAGAGAAAAACTAGCGGAAACTAACCAAGAAGAAATAAAGGGCTTATCACCCATCTCTAATGGGCATACACCAAGTCCAATGAATCAAATTAGGTAGAAGAAGGATAAAATTCCTCCCAAAAACATCAAGGGTTCACCAAAGTTGAGAGAGGAGGTAAGGGTACATATGAATGAATAAAATTTCCCAAATGAAAAGAATTTAAATCATATATCCCACCACTTTCACATCTTGTAAACAATACACGACATGTAATTCAGGGGTTGTCTAAAAAATCCACTTTCACTATAAACAGAGTAACCTTGTCCTAATTTAATTTCATTTCATGGATTCCACTTTAACATCATTAATCCATCTCACAGATTCCCCCTCTACCCATATATAATCTATGAATTAGCCGGCTACTCAATTGATGAACCAACAACTCACATCGTGTAAATAATACATGACGTGTATTTCCTGCAGCAACTCTATTATTTCTCCAACCACCATAGAACATCCTAAATCCTCCTTTGAAACACCTATAACAGCCAAAAATAGATATTTAACAGACTAGGGATGCATGTACCATTACATCAGATACCTCTAAAATTATTCTCTCCCTTTATAATATGAAACCAAACTCTTAAATAAATAAGTCTAAACAATCACCTTTTGAGATGACTCTCAAGGACCTCATCATACCTCAGATGATACTACCATCAAGACATACCAAAACAAATGAACACAAAACATCTCTTATAACCTCATCAACACACATCCACAAACCACCTCTTATCACACAACCACACCACCACACAACCATCTCAACCTCCACACAACCCAAACTAACAACCATTTCAACCAACAAACCGCACTACCCCAAACATACTAATCATATAATTTCATCTTCCATGTAAATATATTATCCTATATGGGTAGAACTGACTCACCCCCATGAGTTTAATTGAATTTTAGTATAACGTGTCTCAATTAAGAATTAGGTCCTCCCCTTTTCATACGTCAGAACTTTATCACACATCATACATGAAGGGAAAAAACACATCTCACAAAACAAAATGATCCAAACAACACATCAAAAATAAAAACAAATAAAATAAAACTCAAAACAACTCTAGGTACTAGGAAAAAATATTCATCTCTCACTCCCAAGTACTCTTCTCTAGGACACCTTGCCTCCACAACCAATGAACCAAAGGAATGATCCATTCATATAGTGCCTTACTTTAAAATCCTGGATCTCTGTTGGATGCTCCAAGAACATCAAATCATGCTTCATATACAACTCTCCCCATTCAATGATATGGGAGTCATCATGAACATACCAAAAAGGCTAAGATATGTGGAAGATTTCGAGGATCCTATCCATCTATAGTGGTAACTCCAATTGATATTCCACCTGTCCAACTTTCCCCAACACCTCAAAGGTCCCAAGATAACTGGGAGAAAACTTACTTCTTTTTCCAAAACTATGTTTCCCATGTTATGGAGAATCCATCAAGAACATGTGGTCCTGAACCTCAAACTCTAAGGGCCTCCAACTATGATATGAATAAGACATTTTCCAGTCTTGTGCTGCTTACATATTCTCCTGAACAAGATAAAACTTCTTTTTTGTTCTTTGGACCACATCAGGTTTGTGAACTACTAAAACTCCAACCTTTATCCAACATATCGTAAATCAAGACAGTCTCTTATACAAAGCCTCAAATGGAGCCACACCAATGGAAGAGTGATATATATTTTGTATGAAAACTCAATCAAAGGAATTTGTCATACCCAAGATCCACCAAAGTCCAATATGCACACCCACAACACATCCTCCATGTTCTAGATAGTATTCTCCATATACCCATCTTTATGGGGGTGGGAAGTGGTGATGATTCATAATTAAGTGCCAAGAGAATTTTGTAATCCCCTACAGACTCTAAAGGTAAAACATGCATCACTATATAAGAAAATAGACCTTATAACTCCATAAATATTCGCCACCTCATCCACATACCTATTGTAAAAATCATCCACTTTTCTCAACTCATTGGTCACTAAGAACAGGACAAATTTCATTAACTAGTCCACAATCACTGAGATAGAATCACAACCTCCCTGATAGCAGGGTTTCCTTGTGAAAAAATCCATAGATATGTAATCCTATTTTTACTTGAAAGCATTCAAAAAACACAAAAAATAATTATGAATATGATTCTGGGCCTTTACCTGATGTAAAACCAAACACTTTTCTATAAACTCCTCTACTTCATGTTTCATCTTGGGCCACCAAAACTGTATCCTCAAACCACGATTCATCTTAGGTATTCTTGGGTGCACTGCAAAAGGTGATATATTAAACTCACAAAGGACCCCCTCATGAATCATTATCAGAAGAAAAAACCTTCTATGAAACAACATATAGTTCCAACTTTCCTCTGACCATCCTTCCCGAGCATCAACATGAGCAACATGATTATACATTACCTTTACCTCTGAGTCTCACCACTAAAAATCTTCCACATACCACATTAAATAGGTCTTCACCATAAAAAAAATCCTCTTCCATTATGCACTCTTAAATATAATTTTACGGATTTAAAATCCTCTATTTCTCTACAAGCATCCCCAGAATCCCAAACAACATCCTTCTCCAACATCTTTCTCAAAGTGTCGGCCACAACATTCCCCTTTCACTTGGTGTAGGAGATCTCAAAATCATAATCTTGGAGAAACTCCATCCACCTATGTTATCACATATTTAGATAACACTGATAAAAGATATATCTCAAACTATTATGATAATTTAAGACCAAAAATAATTCTTCAGTGAGGTAATATCACCACAATATAAGTTAAAAACCCACCATTATCAACTCTAGATCATTGGTGGAATAGATATAGTTATGGGGATATAAATTTATAGATCCATAAGAGGTCACTAGCATCTAATACATCAAAACACACCCCAATACCTGATGGAAAGCTTCAAAAAAACATAATAAACATTACCCCCTACTCAGGAAACTAATGCACTGAAGCACTATCCAACTTCTTCTTCAGGTAACCGAACACTTCTCAGCACTGATCAGTCTACAAAAAATTATAGTCCTTCCTGTTCAACACTTTAAATGGTTATAAAACTCAAGGGAAATCAGGCATAAAATTCTTCATAATATCTTACACGACTAAGAAAAATGAAAACCATGACCACGTTCTTGGGTGCTTTCCAAGAAACCAATTCTTTAACCTTTTACAGTTCCACTACCACACCCTGCACCATGTTCATAAGTAAATTCATCACTCTTTTCCAAAACATACACTTGGAAAACTTTCCATAGATATAGTGGAATTAAATAATCTACAAGATAACTCTGAGATGCTCATCATGCTCCACCTCTAACTTTGAGTAGATAAATATTTTTTTGATGAGAACGACTATGAACTAGTCTAGGAATTCATGAACTACTAATTTAATGAGTCATATGAACATATTTAGTGATTTTGTGACACTGTACAGAATGAAAATAGGCACAAAGTTCCCATACCTACATCTTAAAGAAGTATTCAAAATATCACCCACCTTCACCCTCAACAGGTGATATCCAAACTGCAAATTGGTCTTAGAAAACCATGTTCCCTTCTCATCTGGTAAAAAAGTTTATTTATCTATTAAAGAGGGTAATTATTCTTAATCATTACCAAATTCAACCTCTAGTAGTCAATATATAACCTCATATTACCATACACCTTCTTGGTAAAAAATGTTGGAGAACACCATGGAGACAAATGAGGATGGATAAAACCATTATACATTATATCATCTATATGAATCCTGAACTCTAACAACTCAGAAGGTGTCATTTGATAAGGATCCATCGAAATTAGATTAGCATCAGGGTGTAAGTGTATCCTGAACTCAATATCATATCATGGGGTTGGCATCACAACCTCTTTAGAAAAACATCTAGAAACTCCCCCAATAAACTTGGGGACCACCACTATCCTAGTGTTCACTAAATCTACCAAAAAATTATACATAAAAGAAATAATGGGGTCTACAAACAAGCTTCCCACTTAAAAACCCTACTCACCAGAAAAAAACCACACACTGGTCATCCAAATCTGAGAAAATGACTCTCCTATAGAAGCATTCAATAATAGAATGAATATAATACAACCAATAAATGCCTTAGAGAAATTTTTTTGGTTGCATCGATAGCAATAAAAGATCCCCACGGGACTAATGTAGCCCCATCATTAGTCTACACCCCCGACACACATTAAACAAGATGGTCTGGCCTCTGATTAGTGTATTAAAAACCTGAGTCATGGGAATCCTCTCTAGATATAGTATCAGAGAATAGAATAGAGAGGGTGTAATAAAGGAGTGTGACGATCCTAAATTTAACAAGGCAGAAAAAAGGGTACACAACTAACTGAGTGTACCTCAAACGATATATGGACCCTCTACCACTATTTCCTTTACTGAGTAAAATGGACCATGACCAGATCTTGTAACTCTCTTTTAATGACCACCTCCATAACCACACTTGTTTCAAGGTCCATGAACATGAGGAACATCCAATTTTTTTCCTATACCAACCCTATCTCCCCTCGATGAAGCATAAACCTACTACCCCTACTGCTGAAATGATCTCACATGAAACTACTACTAAGGCTGACGCTGAACCTGTCCACATCCACCAAATTGAGAATGGGAAACAACTATGCACTGGTTTTTTTGATGTCTATAATCCCTATAACCAAAACACTCTAGCCTAATATATCTAGAAAAATCACGGAAACCATAGGACCCATAAGGCCAGAAGGGAAGATATTGAGGTCAAATCCCCACTAGTCAAAACCTCAAATGTCTTGGTTCCTGAGACCTACCACAAAAAACCCTACTCCTCAAGGAACCTTCTTAATTACCCTATAATTTTAAACCTCATCATGGGTTAATATTATTGATCGCCTTTATCTTCTTCTAAACCTCCTGATAAATTGGAAATGTAATAGTAGTAATTGCATACTAGATTGAAGGGAGAAGTGACTCCTCAAGACGTCTCACATGAGACACCTCATCTAGAAAAAGATACATGGAATGCGTATAAGGTTTTTTTAATATATTACCATCTAACACACATAAATATTCACCTAATTAATATAATGAATCTCTTTCCACTTTATTTCCTTCATGGTAGATGAAAGGAACTCTACTCGTAACTCCTTATGAAATTCAACCCATGAAACATCTGCCTCCTTCCACTCTCCTAGATACATTTCCCACCACTGAAGCACATCTCCATGAATATAACTAACTACCAAAGGAACCCAATATCCACCAGGGCCTAGATCAAACAAAAATCAATCTTAATATCCTCGAACCATCTCTATGTCTTCATATCTGAAACACTGCCATTGTACTACCCCAAATCCTATTTCTAAAAAGAACACAAAACCATCTACCAAGCCTCATAATCCTCAACTAGATCAACCCTATGATGGTCAACCAGATCATCCTATTGAAAATCAACTTCATTAGACACATTCAGACAATGAATAGGATCTATTCCAGAAAACAAGGAGAATTTCATAAGCCTAGTATCATGGAATTTTATTTATATCTATTTTCATTGAATTTATTTATTTTAACCATCCCAAAATAACCTAACTAAAATAGGAAGGAATCATCATAATGAATATACCTATACTAGGTATCTACCCAACAAATAGTTCCACCTCACTTGGTCAATAAATAAGCTCAGAGTTTGTGCGCTACATTATAGTGGGGCCCAAAATCCCATGTCCTAGCCAGTCTCCCTAACATATCTTGTACAGAAAGGTAAACTAAAACTATTTCCATACCAAACCATGAATTAATCACTATAGATAAATCCAAACTTTATGCTATCTCTCAACCATCACATATGATACCCCTCTATCATGAACCCCTCCCTCCAAAGATATCTCAATGAGGGGTGAGAGACAAAGACCCCCGAGTCCTGCCTCCAATAGTCCTCAGGATGGTGACTATAACCAAGGGTATAAAAATATCATAAAATGGGATTCATTACCCTCAATAATATTTTAATGTTGGTAGATAAGAGGAATAATCCATAATAAAATTCATGGCATATTATAAAAAGAAACCAAAACCATCCCCCGATATATGTAAAAATAAAACAAGTACAGATAAAAGTATCCAAAATTAAATACCCAAAATAAAATCTAAATCAGTGATACAATAACTATCCAAATGTACAAGCTATTAATGTTCATCTTAGTTCACATAATCCTCCACGAAACCTAAAAATTATTTTTATATATATATGGTGAGCATATAAGTTTACTCATTAGGAAAACCAAAATCTCTTATGAACATGTGAATGAAGCAAACTAATGAACCAGTGAGAAAACAATAGGACCAAAAAAACATAGAAAAGGACAACTATCCATCCCAACCTCACTAAGGAATGATACCCAAATAAAGTAATCCAAGTATTGTAACATAATAAGAAGCATATCAATGAAGGGTACCCTACACCACTTTACCAATGATTTTCCACTCTCATATCCTAACATTGTACATCCTGGAGATTCCATATCTTATGAATAACATATACCACTACCCCACAACATTGTCACATCACATCACACCCAAAGACACCTGGGCCGCCACCCCACAACATGTTCACATCCCAACTCACTCAATAACATTTAGTCCATCACAACACAAATATAACAAGAGTATTAGGGTATCAATAAAATAGATGACATTAACCATATTCCCTCCTCTTACATTTAATGACCCCTTACATAAGATTCCCACAACAAGGAAACATAATATATCATTCTAAAACACATAGTTAACCACCCCAAAATATGGTCACATCACATATCACCTAAAAACACCTGGTCCACCACCCCATAGCACGGTCACATCACATATTTTATAAAAAAATATGGGCCACCACCCCATAGAACATTCACATCACATGTCACCCAAAAATACATGGGTTGTCACTTAGTGCACTTAAAAACCTTTGTCAATCGCAACCTATTCTTATCTACTTACCTATAAGAGAGATAGGGGAAGATAAGGTAACCATGCATCCATCATCAACATTAGGATGTTGGAAAAAACACTTCTCGTTTGAATATATGAGTGTCACCACATAGTGCTTGATGACATTGGGGTGTGTATAGAAATCACAAGTATTGTAAAAGTATATATATATATATACCCACACATAATCCCAACCTATGGGCTCAAAAAAACACTAACCAACTCACAACATCACCACTTCCGCTGCCACCTTTAAATTTGTAACAGCACACAAGCCAAAAGCCACAAACAATATTTCACATTTCCAACCAAACCCATTATCCAACACATTCATTTCACTAATAATCATCAACAACATTTAACCACTTAGACCATCATTTATTTTCTCATTAACTATTTCCATCCCATTGACCAAATCATACCCCATCCATTTCAATCATTATTAAACATGATATTCCATCACTACTTGAGCATCTAGTATAATGCAACTACACATCACAAGAATCTGATCATCTCCATCACACAATCACTATGCCTCCAACAAATTATGTAAAAGAAACCACCACCTTGCCACCCCAAAATCATGTCCAAACTACCACTACCTTGCTACCCGAAAAGCACATCCAAAAAACCACTACCTCACCGACACAAAAGGACAACCAAACAACCACCACCTCACCACCCCAAAAGCATATCCACACATCAAAACGCATTAAATACTATTTTACATAATTAGAAATTACATTTTATTTAATTTCACAATATTTTAGGGGTGTTATCACATAATACAAAATCCATGGGAAACCATTTTATTAACCAGATATAAGTTGTTATCCAAATTTTATTTTGGGGTGATATCACAACAACATGAAATAAGGTTTCCATATCATAATAAGAGTCAAATAAAATAATCTCAAAATCAATGATATTCACTAGGTAATAAACCCCTATAATCCATCATATCATAATAATATCAAAGTTGTAAAAGCATGAGAATCATTCCCCTTCCCCCTTCAATTTCAATTATTCAATTATTTATCTTCGATTAAGCCAGAAAATCTATATATCATAGATAAATAAGAGCAAAACCCTCCCTCATGATACACAATAATGATAAATGAGGTATCCCCTACCTCAAAGAATCTTTTCCAACTTACTGTACACCATGGGTTGAAGAAGAAATGTCCAAAAACCACAATGACACACTAGAAATCATTGATCAACCAACACCACACCCAAGGATCATAAAAATATAGCCGAAATCACATCCAAAACCAAAAAAACATCGATGTAGTGAATATATAAGAGAAAAAAAATATGAAAGTAACTAATGAGAAATACATGGATGACCACCAATCGCAAATGGGTATCCAATGGATCCAATGAATCAAAGATGGGTGAAAAGGGATAGAATTCTTCCCAAAAATTCCTAAGGTTCACCACAAACAAGATAAATGGTATGGTCGAATGAAGAAAATTGGCCAAAAAAGGATTTTAAATCCATTATACCATTTATTTTACGTCGGGTAAACATTACACGACAAGTAATTCAAGGGTTTTCTAAAAAAATTCAACTTTTTTTGATAATTGAATCACCTACATATTATTTAATTAAACATTGTGAATTCAATTTTCATAGTGTGAATTCATCACATAACTTCCCCTTCTTCCTAAATACAACCATGAATGAGCCATATACTCAATCCATGAACTATAAATTCTTGTTGTGTAAAAAATACATTATTTTTATTTCCTGAAGAAGCTCTACTACACCTCCAACCTATAACGTCCCAGATCCGGGTGCCACTCAATGGGTTCCCCAAACCCTGTTGGTTACATGACCTCAAGCGCATTTCCCCAAAAGCTAGAGGCTACTGTCTAGCAGCGAGGGCCTAGGTCTGAAGTGGGAGAACTAGGCCCTCATTTGTCAAAGTGTAGCGTAGTGGAAAGGATAAATAATATACAACAGCAGAAACAGTAATCAGTATACAACTGAAATGGACAACTGAATTAAAGAGAACCATTAGTAATATATATATATATATATATATATATCAAGATGCAGTATGTCACTATTCTATGAAAATAGATAGAACATGATACACTTCAATATAATACAATAAAACTCATGTACAAGGTACAACAAAACAAAACAAAAAAGTGCAACAGGAGGTCAGCAGCATCATAAGCCTAAGCTCAGTCCAATGCTCTCCTACTCCTCTACAACAATCATATACCTGTATAGGGACTCTTTCCCCTGTCGAAACCTATAGCAATATAGTCTTTTTGGGCCAAAGACATGACCGAAATAGGGTGTGAGAAATAAATCCCTGTAGGAACCCACTAAAGGCCCATGACCAACTTTCAGTGAAAAAATGTGCAACAGAAGTGTGTAGTAGTAATTTTTTTTAAAGATAAGGGGATAAGCCCCATAAATTTATTTATAAAAAAGGTCGAAGGGGAGAAATACATGGAAATAGTGTAAAGACATACATTATTGGAGACCCATCTTTTTCATTATCTTGTCACTAATTTTGCGCTCTTGGGCTCTCATCTCATTCCACATTTTAGCGCTGAGACGTCCTCGACCTCTTCCTCCAGAGTAGCGGTCTGAAATCTCCTGAGCTCGCTGCAATAGAGTTTCAATGTCTTCATCAGAGGTGGCGGTTTTATCATCTTCCTTTTTCTTCATTTCCTACTTTATTTGCTTTTTCTTTTGTCTTCTTGTTCTTTCTTGTTGCCACTGGAAGTCCTCTTCTTCTATTTTGTCATCATTCCTTGCTGAAACAGGAACCTGCATCTTGGAAACCGGAGAATCAGAAGAAACTCCCCCCAAAGGAGGCATGATTCCAGCCCCTGATGAAGGATCTAAATCTCCTATAACATTAGAAAAAGTATCATTATTAGAAGAAACAATAAAATATTTTAAGGGAGTATCAGTGGGATCAACATCCCTGCATTGTACAGTATGCATTTTTCCATCGAAGTAACAATATTAGAAATCTTCTCTAAACCTTCCCCAACTTGGAGCTCCAAGCATCCTACAATCAGAGACCTATTATCATCAGAGAGACAGTCCATCTTTGCCTTCATTTTATCATTTGTATCTTTGCTATCATTAGGTGTCAAAGTCTGAGATGTAGCCAAAGCTACAATCTATTTTTTTCCAGAATCAGACTCAGTTTGAAGACCCTGCTGAGAGTACCCCTGTGATCCCATATTAATGCTAACCACATCTGTGGAAGTCTGTACTGAGCCCAGATTTACAGAACCAACATAAATATGCGTAGGAGATTCCAAATCCAAAATTGTTCAATCATCTTTCATATTCCCATCCCTAGCATGCAGGGGTGAAGGGGGTTCTCCCTATTCCACGATCTCAACCCAGGACTTCTTAGTTGGATTACTAGTCTTATTAAAATTCAAAGAGTTTGTAGATTCAACTCTTGGGACATCCTTATTGATAGATCCAGTAGGTAAAAGGTCTTTATTCTGTTGTCAGAAGTAAAAGTAATAAACTAAGAAGTACTCAAAAGCAACTAACTCTACCAGCCATATTTCCATCTTAATATTCATTAAGTCATGCCAATCCTGTGCTTTAACTTGGTAGGTATAACATATTAAAATCACTTCGTGAATGTTCATGTTACCACTGTCCTCAGTCATAAAACCTTACCCTTAGGTAATCGGAGTCACAAATCGTAGGTAATTTCCCACAGGCATAATAGATATTGTCCTCAGGCGTACGAAGTATCTCCCTCAGGCACAGAATCTACTACCCACAGGCACAGAAGGAGTTTCCCTCAGGCTAAATAGAACACTGCCCTCAGGATAAATAGAACACTTCCCTCAAGTGCAAGTAACTGGGCCACTCCCAACATATAAGCAAGAAATTATATAAAAATTTTCTCAAGGTAATTAAAGTATGCTAAATTTTTACAGTATACCCTTGGGTAACCCGGACAAACGGCTAAACAGAGGAATGCACCCCAGGGGTGGTCCTGGATCCAAGAAACGATCCCAAACAGCAGTTAATAATTACATTCAATTACCTATAAAATTCTAGGTATTCAAAATATCCAAGGCCTCAGCCATACAACACCCCAAACATGGTTTCGTAGCAGAATGGTACACAAAAATGCACAAAAGTTGGAATTTAAACACCAGACCACCTACCTCGATTTCCCCTAATCGGTATAAGTGAACGACGCCTCCCGGATTTTCGAAGAATGACATAGATCTGGGATAAGAGAATTAATGTTTAAAAATAATTAACATTCCTTAGAGGAAGAATTGGTAAGACCAACCCAAGGATAAGGGAGAACTCACCTGTGTGGTTCCAACGTGATCGGCAGAAGAGGAAACAAATTACTGGTGTGCGGTCAGCTGATCTCCGAAGCTCTGACCATCCTCCTAAGCTCCAAGGATGTTATAATCTTCCCCTATTAACAGAGGAGGCTACATCCCATTTTATGCGAAAAAAAATACGCGACATGTACTCTTAAATACACGATGTGTACTTTTCTCATTTAACTGTTCCTCTAGTGGCTACCTTTCCAACCACTAAACTATTCATCAGTCGACATGAGTACATGGCATGTTGTTCACAATACACGGCGTGTACTGTTTCTCAACTGGTAGCCACCTTCACCGTCTTACTGCTTAGTTGGCGACCCACTATACGACATGTAGTTGGGTTTTACAACTTCCATCACCGACAGGGCTACACGCCCAGTGTACTCATCCCACATGGCCAAAGTACAGGGCATGTGGAAAAGTAAATGGAATCTACCCACAAAATTTGGGATTTTTCCCCATTTTCCTTATTTTCTCAAAAAAAAACATAGGAAAAAGGAAAAGAAGAAACCCGTACCTCAAGAATAAGAATTGTGTTCTTACAATCTTCCCCCCTTAAAAGAATTCGTCCATGAATTTCTCTTCCAAGGGTGGAGAAGATAATATTATGAACAACTCTGGTCACTGAGAACGTACGTCAGTCTCCAGCTCCCAAGTTTTGTCCTACACTCGGCCATGCTTCCATATCACCTGTACGAGAGGAACTGACCAGACTCGGAGAGCCTTCATGATCCTATCAACAATATGAATGAGATGTTCCTCAAAGGATGCATCGACCTGAAGCGCAACCTCCTCGGGCTGAAAAATGTGAGACGGGTCTGAGTGATAACGGCGCAGCTGAGATACATGGAAGATTTCGTGCATGGACCGGTACCTCTACGGTAACTACAATATATATGAAACCGACCTTAATCTCTCCAGAATCACAAATAACCCCACATACCTCGGTGAACGTTTACCCTGTGTCCTGATTCGCCTGTGTCCTAACCTCGGTGAAACACGTAAGAAAACCTGATCCCCGACCACGAACACTAAGGGTCATCTACGGCGATCAGTATAAGATTTCTGATGAGATTGTGCAGTAGACATCCACTTTTGAATCAACTAGACATGCTCTAAATTATCCTGCATGAGACGAGGCCCCAGTATAGCTGCCTCACCTGCCTCCATCCATCACCAGGGTGATCGGCATGGCCTACCATATAAATCCTCGTATGGTGCCATCAATAGTTGCTTGAAAACAATTATCATAGGAAAACTCTACCAAGGGTATATGCTTCTCACATGATACCCCAAAGTCTAGGATACATGCACGAAGCATGTCCTAAAGCACCTGTATCGTACGCTCTGACTGGCCATCGGTCTGAGGGTGGTAAGTTGTGCTCATAAGCACCTGTGTACCTAGTGCCCTCTGGAAACTCATCAAGAAATGAGATGTAAAACGGGTGTCCCTATCTGAAACGATAATATGAGGGAACCCATGAATAAGTACAATCTCTCGCATATACTGCTTCCCGAGCTTGTCAACACCAAATGCTTCCTTGATCGGTAAAAAGAAAACTACCTTCGTAAGTCTGTCCACAACAACCCAAATGGAATCACTGCCTCGAGGAGACCATGGCAACCCTGTCATGAAGTCCATCAAGACATCATCCCATTTCAACTCTGGAATGGGTAACTGTTGTAACAGTCTGGCTGGCCTCGTATGCTCTGCCTTCACTTGCTAATAGGTGGAACTTCTCATAACAAAACCATCCACTTCGTTCTTCATACCTGACCACCAGTATTGACGACTCAAGTCATTGTACATCTTGGTAACTCCGGGATGAACTGCCCAAGCTGAAGCGTGAAACTCCCACATCAACTCAACGCGTGTGTCCCCTGGAACCCATACTCGTCCATGGAAACGCAGTACCTCATTATCGCTTATTGTCCAACCAATAAGTGGTTCCTCACTTTCCACCGACTCCTGTAGAACATTTCATTCTGAATCAGATAGATGTCTAATCATCACTCTATCCAAGAGGGTATAAGTCACAGCTAAGGAATAAATATAGTTTTCCCCTGAATGTCGTACATCTACAAATGCATCTCAGAAAAGAAGGCCATAAGCTACCATTCACCACTAACCTCATGAACTACCTGTGTCTGAGTCTTTCTGCCTAGTGCATCAGCAACTGCGTTACCTTTACCAGGTGTATAGGAAAGCTTAAAGTTGAAGGACTGATGTTATTAAACCCACCATCGCTGTCTCATGATCAAGTCATGTTGAGTAAATATGTACTTGAGACTTTTGTGGTCGGTAAAAACCAAAAAATTCTTTCCTAAGAGATAATGTCTCCAACAACGTAACGCATGAACAACTGCAGCCAACTCGAGATCATTCGTCGGGTAATTACTCTCATGTGGCCTCAACTGCCAAGACCCGTACATAACTACTCGATCGTCCATCATCAACACTGCTCCCAGCCCAATACCTGATGCATCATAGTAAACTGTATAGCTCTTCCCCTGCTCTGGAAGTATCAGGATTGGTGCTGAGGTCAATTTTCCCTTCACCTATTGAAAGGTTGTCTCGCAAGGTTTGACCAAATGGACTTTACACCCTTCATAGTCAAACCCTTCAATGACACTGCTAAGCCGGAGAAGTTCTGAATAAAACTCTTGAAGTAACTAGCCAGCCCCAAGAAACTTAGTATATCAAACACGTTCGTAGGTTGCTCCTAGGAATCTACTACTCTAACCGTATCTGTCTCTACTGAAACTCCTCCCTCTAAGATAATATGACCCAAGAAGTGTATCTGGTCCTTCCAAAAGTGGCACTTTTAGAGCTTAGAATATAGCCGGTGCTCTCTCAGTGTACTCAATACGATCTCAAGATTGGTAGTACGGTTGTGTCGAGTGTGAGTGTACACCAAGATATCGTCCACAAAAACTACAACAAAAAAATCTAGATAGGAGTGGAACACCCGATTCATCAGATCCATGAAAACTATTGGCGCGTTTGTGAGTCCGAACGGCATCACCAAGTACTCATATATACCATACCTACTCTTGAAGGTTGTGATAGGTATATCAGATGGTCTAATGGGCAACTGATGATATCTGGACCTCAATTAAATATTAGAGAACACTCACACTCCTAGAAGTTGATTGAAAAGATCATCTATCCTTGGTAAGGGATATCGGTTCTTAACCATCAACTTCCTATAATCTACAAAGAGTCTAAGGGTACCCTCCGCCTTCTTCGCAAAAAGGACCGGCGAACCCCAATGACAAGTAATGGGTCAGATGAAACACTTTGACTGCAACTCATATAACTATCTCTTGAGCTCCTGCAACTCATGTGAAGCCATCCTATAAGGAGGAATGGATACTGGTTCCACTCCTGGCACAAGCTCAATAGAGAAATCAACCACTCACTCTGGATGTAAACCTGAAAAGTAATCCGGGAAGACATCCCTGAAACGATCAACTACTCGAGGGAAATCCTTCTGACATGCCCTCTTGTCATCCAGATATAATCTTGCAATCTGGGCTATCACTCCACCTCTCCCTCGATGCTCAGGTCCAGCTTGGCTCGCCCGGAAATCCCACTCACCCTTGCATAGAAACTCTTCACCCTCTGGTGATGTAAAACTCACCCTACGACGATAGAAATCCACAAATTCTCGAATGGGTACCAACTGGCCCACCCCGAGAATGACATCATAGCTTGCCATATCCAAGACATAGAGGTCCCATAGAAAGTGACACCCACCATCCTCTAGGTGAACTCCTTGCACTGTTGCACACCAGCCGTTCTAGTCCCCAACAAAGTTTCTAGCATCATATCATCAGAAGAAGAAGAAACACATAGCTCAAGGCTCTCCAAAATGGGCACAGATATAATGCTTTGTGTAGCACCTGCATCGAAAAGTCATAAGATAAAACAGAAGCTACTAGAATAGTACCTCTAATAGTAAAAGTTTTGGGATCCTGCTCTTGTTGGTTCTATTGCACTGCACATGCCTGCCAAGTGCTGCGGCCCTGCGACACAGCCTGGCTACCATGAGCTGTCCCGCCCTGCTCTCTCTGAGATCCCGGTGTTTGGCTACCACGTTCATGACCACCATCTCTGCATGAATGTCCTAACGTACCCCAATTTCATGAATGGTAAGAAGCTGCTGGTTCTTCTCCCGCACGCGTAGTCTGCACAAAACCCCTCTCACTAGCCACTGGTAGAAACGCCCTATAAAAGCGCTGTAGATGACCCATATTTCCTCAAGCTAGACACTCCACTAGGTCATTTGGACACTGCAGTTTCATGTTCCCCTCTTTACCACACTGGTAGCACATGACCTAGCCACCTGAAGTATTCCTCTGACTAGTACATCCAACACGAGGAAAATCCATTTGCCTTTTCCTCTTACCGGTAGAGATCGTACCATAAACTAGTGTTGAACCACCCTAGCCCACACCACTTTCTTCCTGTAGGTTTCGCTCAGTAATCAGTGTCTGGTTCACAATAGTATGCACGGTAGGAAACCTGAAAACATTCATCAATGCTCAGATATCATATCGAAGACCATCCTCAAAGCGTCTTGCCCTCAACCTCTCATCACCCTCTAGAACAGGTGAAAAGCATTGTAGCTCGGTGAAGCGAGCAGAATATTCCATCACTGACATGGTTCCCCCTTGCAAATTCATGAACTCGAGAGCTCGATATTCCTTCAGTGTCTCTGGGAAGAAAAAGTCATAGAAGTATACCTGAAAATCTTCCCATGCCATGACTCGGTGATGCTCAGTCGGGGTGGTAACATCCCACCACCTCTTGGTGGAATCACGCATCATGTATGTAGCAAGCTTGACCCTCCTCAATGGAGGCGTATCAAGATGCTAGACAATAGTCTACATAGAACCCAACCAAGACTCCGCATCCTGTTGTCCGCCATCCCCTAAAAACGTAGGCGGATGCTGCTGCTGGAATATACGCGTCATCTCTACCATAGATGTGTCGGTATGCGGTGCTCCCTGGAAGGTTTTCTTGAACCGCATGAAACCTTCACAAAACTGCACCTCTGCTCCTGTGTCCAGTATAATGGATGGTTCTGCTAGAGGATCAACTGGTATCCCATAGCCTACTATTTCAAGAGTATACTCATCGTTGCTCTTTTGGCGAACAACTCGTGGTTGTCTCGGCGGCATGTCGCTACAAGGTCAAACACATGCCTTAGATCAAGTATTAACAAAGACAGGAAACTAGGGGACCAAAAGGGAAATAGGAGGAATAAAGAATTCATGATTTTCAAAACAAGACTACACAGCGTGTCTATTAACTACAAGGCATGTACCTGAATTTTCTTCCCCTGCCCGGGTCCTTCTACACGACTTAGCAACACGGATCTCTTCTAATCTAGATTACATGGCTTGTATAAAACTACATGGCATGTACGGTTTAATTTCCAACTGCCCGTGTCGTTAGTGACACGACCGACTAATCGACCGACACTACACGGCATGTTACACCTGCACACGGCATGTAAACCACCCCATTTTCACAAGCCACACGGCTAAGTCCACATGGTCTCTCACCGGCCAAGACTACATGGCATGTCCACGGGCACACGAAATGTACTAGGAAGGGTAACACAGACCAGTGTTTTTTGTGACACTGTCGGGTACCTGGGTCAGACTACACAGCGTGTACAACATTGACACGGCGTGTTCAAATAAGGATTTCCTCCATCTGTGTTCTTAGTTACACGGGAAGTCTCTGGGTCAATACTACACGGCGTGTAAAACTGGTACATAACGTATTTCCCCAAGACATCCCCTACCCTGTGTCTCTGCCCACATGGTCTAAGACACAGGAAGAGACTACACGGCGTGTAGTTAGGGTACACGGTGTGTACATAAAAAGTTTTCATTTCTTCCCGAACAAAAGAAAACACAGCGTGTGTCCATAGAACTACACGATGTGTATACTGGGTTTTCCAGATAGTAAGCCTCAAAAACTACTCTAGATCCCAGAAAAACACTTAAAACAAACACTTAAGTGCCAAATTCTGATCCGTGAGGGCCCATACTCCCCGTGAATCAAAGCTTGGCATTTTACACATGTTATAAAAAGGAAAACCGGTCAATGATCCACCAGATTCCGGTTATTGAGGGCTCATACTCTCCAAAAAGCATAGTTTCGCGTCTATTATATCAGCAATCTCACACAAAAATAGCCTATCAAAAAGAAGGTATTTATCAAATAAGCTATCACGACATCATGCTTTTCTAGCACAACCACTATCACAACAACATGCAATTTCTAATTCACCTAAATAGCATGGAAGGAATGCATGTCATGTGATTATAGCATGTGCCTAAATGATGCATGAGATGGAATACCCTCATCTCATCGGGTTTCAACTAAATAGAATCCAAGTATAACATATAAATAGCACAATCACTAGTGCGTCACCCAACGGTGAAAATCAAATCAACTATAAAATTGAAAAACAAGTAATAATTGCAATAACGAGGTAGGTTGGATTTTACCTCTATATGGGTTATCTACTCCTGGGAAAATCTTATTACCAACCACCCTTTATGTCCTATCCCCAACTAAGGATCCAAATAGTATGTCAAAGAAAAGAACCCCTCAGATATCACTTTGTAACATCTCAGATCCAGGTGCCACTCAACAGGTGCCCGAGACCCAGTTGGTCACATGACCTCAAGCACATTTTCCCAAACACCGGAGGCTTCCAACTAGTAGCGAGGGAATAGGTCTGATAGTGGGGAAAATATGCCCTTTTTTTTCAAAGTGTAGCGCAGAGGAAAGGATGAATAATATACAACAACAGAAATAGTAAATAGAATACAACTGAAATGGAAAACTGATGTAAAGAGAACCAGCAATCATATATATATATATCAAGATATAGCATGTCACTATTCTATGAAAATATCCAGAATAGAATACACTAAAATATAATACAATATAGCTCAAGTACAAGGTACAAAAAAACAAAACAAATCAACGTAACAGA
The DNA here is from genome assembly GCA_963277665.1 of Viscum album. Lineage (NCBI taxonomy): Eukaryota > Viridiplantae > Streptophyta > Magnoliopsida > Santalales > Viscaceae > Viscum > Viscum album. The sequence continues at coordinate 1,747,503,134 of OY728140.1, forward strand.
AGATCAGAAGCATTGCAAGCCTAAGCTTGGTCCCATGCTCTCATAATCCTCTACAACAATCATATACTTGTATAGGGACTCTTTCCCGTGTGGACACCTACAAAAATATAGTCTGTTTGGGCCGAAGACATGACCCAAATAGGGTGTGATAAATAAATCCCAGTAGGCACCCACCAAAGGCCCGTGCCAAACTGTCAGTGAAAAATGTGCAACAACAGTGTGCAGTAGTAAAAGAAATAAACTAATCATTACTCAAAAGTAACTAACTCTACCATCTATATTTCCATCTTAATATTCATTTAATCATGCCAAGCCTGTGCTTTATCTTGGAAGGTCTAACATATGAAAATCACATCGTGAATGTTCATGATACCACTGTCCTCAGTCATACAACCTTACCCTTAGGTAATCTGAGCCACAACCCACATGTAATTTCCCATAGGCATAACAGATATTGCCCTCAGGCGTACAAATTGTCACCCTCAGGCACAGAATCTACTGCCCATATGCATGGAAAAAGTTTCCCTCAGTCAAAAAATAACACTACCCTTAGGCTAAATAGAACACTTCCCTCAGGCGCAAGTAACTAGGATGATCCCAACATATAAGCAAGCAATTATATACAATTCCTCTCTAGGTAATTAATGCATGCTAAATTTTTACGGTATACCCTTGGGTAACCTGGCCAAATGGCTAATAGAGGAATGCACCCCAGGGGTGGTCTTGGATCGAAGAAGTGATCCCAAACAGTAGTTAATAATTACATTCAATTACCTATACAATTATAGGCATTCATAACAGCAAAGGCCTCAGCCATATGACACCCCAAACATGGGTTCGTAGCACAACGGTACACAAAAACGCACAACAGTTGGAATTTAAACACCAGACCACCTACCTCAATCGCCCCTGATCAGTATAAGTGAACGATGCCTCCTGGATCGTCCAAGAACGACGTAGATCTAGGATAAAAGAATTTATGTTCAATTTTAAATAACATCACTTAGAGTAAGAATTGGTAATAACATTGCAAAGAGAAGGGAGAACTCACTCGTGCGGTTCTAACATGATTGGAAAAAGCAGAAACGGATTCCCGGTGCATGGTCAGCTAATATCCGAAGCTCCAACCGTCCTCCCGAGATCCAAAGAAATTTTATGCTTCTTCTATGAACAGTGGAGGCTACTGCCCGTTTGAAGTGAAAAAACAAAATACACGGAGTGTACTATTAAGTACACAATGTGTACTTTTCTCATTTAACTCTTTCTCTGGCAGCAACCATTCCCGCCACCAAACTGTTCATCTGTCGAAATGAGTACATGGCGTGTAGTTCAAAATACACAGTGTGTACTGTCGCTCAGCTGGCAGCTGCCTTCTCCGCCTTACTTCTCCCTTTCCGACTGATTACACAGCGTGTAAATACCCACTACATGGCATGCAGTCAGTTTTTACACCCTCCATCTCCATCAGGGCTACACGCCCAGTGTACTCATCCGACACATCCAAAAAACACAACTTGTGGAAACGTACACGGCGTGTACCCAAAAAATTTGGGATTTTCCTGCATTTTCATTATTTTCCCAAAAACACCACAGGAAAAAGGAAAAGAAGAAACTCATACCTCAAGAATAAGAACCGAGTTCTTACACAAACACCATGGAACCTCCTCATGCCTCTTCTAAAACACCTCCAATAACCAAAAATCAAAAATTAATAGACTGGGGAGGCATGAAACATTACAATTCTAGTTCATTGGATTTAAATTAAAGATTTTCTTCAAACAATGGGTTCTTAATACCATTTTATTGGGCACTATCAATGTTTTAATCATCTAAAAAATGATAATCATCAGCTTATAAGAATCCTATCACTGAAACATAACCTATCCCACAACATATAATGTGAATAAATTAATAAATATAAACTACTCCCACTTTTTATACTCCAAACTCGAAATGTTACATAAATTGTATGATATTTATGTAATAAATAATGGTAAATTATATAGATAACTTTGATATGATTGAGGCATAGGAATACTTACACATATATAAAAATATGGTAAGTGCGGCCAACATTAGTTTGAGATGAGGAATCCCAAAATTCTATTTAAAACACCACATAGATTGTCCTTCACTTGTTAAATTGGTATTGTGACCAATATTTGAAACATCCACTCAGAATACCCATCACTTACCAAGTAAAGGAATGCATAAATATCAACTCCTCCCTCTTTTTAGACTACCTCCAAGAAAATTTATATAAATTGTCCTATAGTTAATACATTTTGTCCCATAAAACATCAAATTGATAACCTAGACCAACAACCAAATCTTGACACCAATTTTTCTATTTCTATGTCACCCTTTTATACAATGATAACTTATTAGGAATCATCACCAATAAAATTCAAATGTTGGGTTCCCCTTATTATAAGTATAGATAATTTTATTATATGATTTTGAATACCTTATTTGCATTTTTTTATTTATTATATACAATGAATATTTCATAAACCTATTAGGATGGATATGAATCAAAAATGAATGGGAACTAATTATATGATAATAGTGAATGGGTATGGATTTAAAGAGTTCATTATCTTTTCAAAGGAACATGCATATGACCCTTATCAAATGATTTTTTTTGTTTAGATTATTGTTATTGAAGAAAAAATTGTCTTGAAGAGTTGGAAGAACATTGGATTTATCACAGAATAGATCAAAGATATATATGTTTTACTAACCATGGGGAGAAACTTAATGTTCATATTTATTGGGATGATACTATGATTTATGGATGATTTGATATGAATACCATTGTAAATTATGATGTAGATCGTTTGAAAGAAATGAAAATATATATTTAAGATGAACGTCGTGATTTTACAATGTTTTTTGAGAAGTTAAATAGTTTTTCTAAGAGACCATTGTCTACTGGTTTTACTAAATATACAACATTGTTAGTTGTATTGAAGTTATATAATTTGAAGGATATTAGAATATGGAGAGACACCAGCTTTACATAACTACTATGTTCAATGGGAATGACCTCTTAAAAAATACATGTATGCCCAAATGATTACATATTGTTTCTCAATGATCACGAATCACTCATAAAAATCAAAAAGTGTGGTGTGAATTGATACAAGAAAGATGGATCAAGTCTATCAAATGTTGAATGGTACTTTCCTATCATTACATGGTTTAGATGACATTATGGATGTCATGAAACCTCTAGAAAATTGACATGGAATACAGATATAAGAATTGAATATGGGAAATTACTTCTCCTAGAAGACACTTCCATGTGGATGAAAATTTATTATGAATATCCTGAATTTTGAAATGAGATGATAAATCTCAATATTGAATTACCTATAGATGGAATAAATCATTTTGATATATATATTAGAACTCATTTTACTTGGCTAGTTATATTGGTAAATTATAACTTCCCACCATGTTTATGCATTAATCATTACTAAATTAGGTTTTCTCTACTTATATCTATACCAAAACAACCCGGTAATGATATTGACATCTATTTGGATATATTGGCCGAAGAAATTAAATTGATGTAGGATACAGGTGTTACGTTAAATGATTCTCATAGAAGTTAAGAATTCACAGTGAGATCCATCTTGTATAGGATGATAAATTACTTTCCTTCTAATGGAAAATTTTCAGGCTATAGAATTAAAGGAATTTTGCGGTGTCCCATTTGTGAAGAATTCACACACTTAGTTCGGTTGAAAAATTACTAGAAGACTATGTTTTTAGGACATCGTAAATTTTTACCTAAATATATATATATATATATATATATATATCAATCCCAGATGACATAATTTTATGGGAATATAGAACAAGGTACAACACTATCTCCACCAACAAGTTATCAACTATTTGAGAAAGTAAAACACATTGACACAATTTTCGGTAATCCTTTTTTGAAAAACCTTATGAAATTAGGTTAGAAAAAGAGATCATTTTCTTTGAATTTCCATATTGTAATTGTTTAAATATCATTAATTTTGTTGATTTCATTCATGTTGGTATTGGTGTCCTAGAACCAACTGCTTTGTACTTTATTCATTAATAAATACCTTATCACATATTGATTAATATTCAGCGTGACAATTTATGTGATAATTTCCTAAGCATAGTTGTTGAATTAAAGAGTCATAGTAGATTCCGGCTATGATGAGAACCTAGAAGTTCCATAATACTATTCTTGAATATATGTTCTATGGCTGGATGATTTTATTTGGGGACACAAATAATACAGGCCATTAGGGGCGAGGACTCATAAAACTTTGAGACACCTTCTCATGGTATGCTCCCTTGGTAATATCTAGAAGGATATTATGAAAAGGAGAACCGCCAGTAGGAAATCCACATTTCATAGTGTCATTGGATGTTCCTATCTTCAGACATGTGTATTGTTCCTTAGACTTTAAGATTAATATTAATGGGTATTAAAATTCGTGCACTTAGATGTGTTGACTAAAACTAGGATGACACACTATTCACAGCGATGTAGGATATGTTGTGTGTATCATGAGTAATACTGCATTAACAGATAATGTGAGAAAGGATTTGTCCCTTCTATTCCATAACAGATGTAGATATCTCATTACCTTTGACAGAATTGATATAGCATAATTAAATCCATGTTCATGGTAAATAATGGGAATGTTTGATTCTGTAAAGTCAAAGAAAGAATAATCGAGCAAATGGGTTTATAGAACTAGCATGAAACTCACTTGATTCGAGATATCAAGAAAAAGGGATTACATTACACAGTAAGCATTCATAAGAGATGACACGTCATTGCAGTGTTGACTTCTTTCTCTATGGGTGCCTTGGCATGTTGCTAGATGTTAACCGTGGAATTTAGGCAGGCTCTGCCTAATGCCAATGAGAAAGAGGCTTATAGGGCCACGTACTATGTGTGTCCAAGTATATCAATTAAAAATTAATTTAACAAGTTGAGTAATGATTATTCCCAATTTTGGTTTAATAATTATTCAAGGATGATTGATCGCATATACTTCAACACTAGTTATTTGAGATAATATATTATGGGTGAAATAATATATTTATTAGTGAGTAATGTAGTGATATTTATTTGAGAAATAAATTGCCATTATCCAAGGTATAACAAATTTGGTGAAGGAAATTAAGAAAATGAAAAAACAAAAGTACACACCATGCAACTTTTATAGGGATTTGTGAGAAATAATATTAGTTATTTAATTAAATAATATTAGGTGTAATTCTCTAGGCACATATCAAGTAATAATAATGATCAACTGTTATTATTATAAATGGGGTCTTACTAAGAATCAAATGAAATGAATAAATGATTTTGGGTAATTAATTCATTTTATTATTCTATGTAATTAAAATCCCAATTATATAATTCTCATTAGCCTAAAATTTTATTGTTGGGTGTGGAAAACGAATCTAAAAAATCTATAAATCCACTAGAGATTTTTTTCCACCAAGAACACTCTCAAGTTATGAGAGAGATCCTCCTCCACCAGATCATAGAGAGCGCTTTGGAAGCGGATCTTAGGGCGGTCAAATGCAGACATCGAAAGAAAATGATCTTCCATGCTATCACCCATAGATCCCTTCAACAACGTCCGTAGATACGTGGAACACATGTGGATCTCTGCTAGAGAAAGCCTACACTTGTCTTCTATTATGAAATGATGGATCACATCAGATTTTGACCGGAAACATAAAAAGAGAAAGAATTCCATCAAGGTAATTGTCTTCATTTAATTAAATTAATTATAACCAACATATGATGATCCTCTCTATGGTTCTGGGACTCCCTTCCTTTCTTTTGTTCTTCATTCTATTCCAAATATCTGGCGTTTTATTATTGGGACGGATCTCGAAGTGATCATTGTTAATGGAAAAATTAATGTTAGGAACACCTAACAATGAACTTCCACTGTTTCTTGATCCTACATGTGGTATTAGAGAGAGGTTATATCATTGATTATAATTATTTAGTTTTTTGTTGATGATTTAGGCATTTAATAATTTAGTTCTTTCAATTCAAGCAATTCGTTCTGGAAATCTAAATCTCAAGATTTGTTTCTCCTCTTTTGTTTCTCGTTCACCTTACAGAAATGATATTTTATTTTAATTTTTATTAAAATAATACATGGGATTTCATTTGGAAGGGCCAAAGCATCTGAGTCATACAACACCAGAACACATGGTTTGTATTCAGCAGTACATGCCGTGTAGTCAAGATTCAATGCATCAGACCGGTCTGCCAAACCAAGCCATGTGTTGGAGTCTTTATAAGCCTTAAATGACTCCATGTGTTGACCAGAAATAGGTGGCACATGGCTTCTAGATTACACGCCATGTAGTCTACTTGACACGGTGTGAAGTCCCTTTGGGTTAGGGATGGACCGTGTACCCCGTACACGGATTCCTCGGTTGGAAATCATGTAACACAGATACTACATGACAAGTGGCCTAATGAACACGTTGTGCACTCAGAATATTTCCTAAGTACATATACATGCCATGTCCCCAGGCATGTACTTTAGATGGATAGTGAAAGACAGTACACACCATGTAGTCAGAACTACACAATGTGTACTTATCCAAATTACACAGATTTATTTAAATTTATTAATATATTATACAAACCATTGGGACGTGTACCATAGTGCGGGTGTAAATCTATGGCACAACACGTGATGAGTGTTTTATATATGTGTGTTTAATTTAACATCTATGTTATGTTCATTTCTACTCATTGGGTAGTTATGAATGAGAATTCAATGGGATGCCTCCAGGGTACATATTATGTACAAAGATAATTTTAAATTTATTTTTTTATTGAAAATTATGGTGGATGAGAATCTCAAGGAAATTCATAAAAGAGTTTAATATAAAAGGATAGATTAATTAAATATAATTAATTGATTTGAGCATGATTTTTATTAAACAAGTACAATTAAATAATTTAATGCTAGTTTTATTTATGCATAAATATCATTTTATGTATGGATGATCATAAGCTAGACCAAGACCTTTATATGTGAATGGTTAATTTTAATTTATTTATTTAAATTCAATTTTTTGGCCTAAGACCCTTCTCCTCATTAATATGTAGGGACTGCATTCCCAAGGTTTCATTTATGTAAAACCCTATTTTTTCCCCTCACCGACAATCGGGATAAAATCATATATAATGGATGGAGCTCCCAAGCTAGTAGAGGTGGATCAAGTTAAAATCCATGGTGAAACCAATCCAAGGAGATAAAAATGTTGACAGGTGGAAAGCTGTAATCATGAACCCAAAAAGGATCAAGGTGTTTCTCCCCTAGGCCTTGGGTTAGTTTATCAATATCTATATAAACTAACCAATAAAAGAAGCCTATGATCATAACATTTATTTTATATCTTTCAATTGAATGGTTTATTTATTGAGGGTGTGTCATCATGATCAGTCAATTAATGAATTAAAAAATCATGAAATATGGAACTAAAATAATACCGACTTATACGTAAATATTATCTTAGACATGTTTAATCATTTAAGTATATCCTAATTAATATTAAAAATCATGTAATCGAAGATAATAAAATGGAAATTTACATATAAGGATAAAATCCCCCGATGAAATATTAAGCTGCTATAGCCTTCCATAATCATGGTTAGAATCAAACCATTATTCAAAATTCTTGACCAACCCTGGTTGGGGTGCTTTCAATTATCGGGGAATTCAAACTCATGTTTTTGGGTTGACTTGACTTGGTTCACATCAAGGGTTGAATTCTATAGTAGGACTTGGTGTGACCAATAGGCAAAGTTTTAGGAAATCGAAAATAAAAGGGTTTTGGGATCGGGGAGTCCACTCAGTGGAACAAGGAACTCTGAGTTAATGCAGTTGGCATTTAGAATTCCTAACTAAAACCCTTCACATTTCTTGACCAACCCTAGTTGGGGTAATGGTAAGGGAAATATAGATCATTTTCACTATAATATTCAGGAAACAAAATATTCTGATTTCAATGGTGAGGGATATTGGATTTTGATAAAATAGTAGGAGACTAATAAGTATTAATTTATTTATTTGTCTCAGTTTTATCATTATAAAGTACTGAAATCTTTTATCATATTAACATAAAAAATTGACAAGAAAAATGACTTCAAACATATCATTGTGAACTATACTCGAGAAGGAAAACCTTCTCACCGACACCAATTTCTTGGAATGGCAGAGGCATTTATGCGTCATACTTTTCCACGAGAAGAAATTGTACGTGCTGGAGGATCCTATTCCAGTTATGCCAATAAAAGAGGCTAGTGATGAGAAACTATCTCTCTATATGAAACATATGGATGATGCCCCAGATGTCCAATGTTTCATGCTATTGTCCATGTCTAATGATCTCTAGAAGAAACATAAAAACATGGATGTGTATAGCATGATGTCTCACCTTAAGGATCTCAATCAAGAGAAGGAAAGATAAGAGAGATATGAGATCTCGAACTCCTTGTTTACAACTATTCTTGGAGTGTCTGCGCTATCTTCACCTCATGTAGTCATGATATTGGCTACATTGAACACCTGGACATTTTAGGGATTATGTTCCTAGATGAGTTGCATAAATATCTCTGCCTATCATCACTTCCCAAGACCTTCTCTAGATTTATTGTGAACTAAAATATGAGAAACAATGATAATTGTCTATCAGAACTTCTAAACTTAATTTTCCAGGTATATAAAGACATGGGGTGTGACAAACCCACACTCCATATGGAGAATAAGAAAAGGAAGGACAAGAAAAAGGGGAAAAAGATTCATAAATGGTCTAAATCCCCTGAGTACCATCCCTCAAAGAAAGGGAAGATACAAAGGTAGGGAAAGGAATGGGAGGGGGTATGTTTTTCATGTGATAAGCCAGTCCACTGGAAGAGGAACTGCAATCCGAAGCATGGGGACACTAAAAGTGTGCTCATTATCAAGTGTAAAATATTTATTTCTACACATTGGGTATTAAATACTTATTGTAGGGATCACATCTATATTCAAATGTAAGAACCAAGTATATTTAGAAATATATCCAGAGGAGAGGTGGATTATTAAGCTGCCAATGGCATGAGGCTGGCTGCATTGGCCATTGGCAATTACCAAATCTAATTTCCAACCGGGATTCGTTTGGTTTTACATAACTATTATTATATGCGTAGTTTTACAAAGAACATAATTTGTGTATCATGTTTGGATATGAATGGATTTACTTTCATGTTTAGAAATAAGTGTTGTTTCTTTTATAAGAACAATGTATGTTATGGCATGGTGCATTTAAATAATGGTTTGTATGTATTGAATTTCAAAAAACATGTGTTGGAAATCGATAACAAAACAAACTCACATGACTCATACATCACCCAATTTTGGAATCACCATCTTAGTCATGTAAATGAGAATAACTTGAAAAATATCTACCAAGATGGTTATTTAGACTCTACTGAGCTAAAACTACTTGTATATTTCATGCTTGTTTACAAGGTAAAATGACCAAGCCACCTTTTGGTGGACAGGGGGAAAGGGCAACAGAGATTCTAGGATTGGTTCACACAGATGCGAATGGACCATTTCCAGTAGAAGTTAGAGGTGGATATTCTTACTTAATTTCTTTTACTGATGATTTGAGTAGATATGGATATGTCTACTTAATGAGGTACAAGTCAAAGTACTCAGAGAAATTTAAGGAATTAAAGTATTAAGTAGAGAATCATCTTGGTAAGAAGATAAAGAAACTCTGATCGGATCGAGGTGGAGAATATCTGAACCAAGAGTTCATCGACCTTTTATGGGAGTCTAGGATTATATCTCAACTCACTCCTACTTATACACCATAGTGGAATGGTGTTAGTGAAAGGAGAAAATGAACCTTGTTAGACTTGGTGAGGATGATGATGAGTCATGCAGATGTTCCATTATCCTTTTGTGAATATTCATTACAAACTGCAGTATAAAAATTAAACCAAGTACCAACTAAGGTAGCAAATATAATTCCTCCGAGATATGGAATGGAATGAAATAAATTCTTTCGCACACACGTGTGTGGGGATGAAATGTGTTTGTTAAGACCTTATTATGAAACAAACTAGCACCCTGCGGTACAAAGTGTATCTTTATAGGATATCCTAAGGAAACTAAAGGATATTACAAATATAACCATTCAGACAATAAGTTAATTGTCTCCAGAAAATAGGTCTTTCTGGAGAGGGATAACATCCTCAAAAAGGATAGTGGGAACAAGATTGACTTCGATGAAGTTAAAGATCAAGATAAATAGGAGTTAGTACAAGAACAAGTTCCACAGGTCCCAGTGGAAGAGGTTCTAGAAACAAAAGTACTGCGTAGGAGCTCAAGAGAGGTAAGGGAACTATAGATATTTGGTTTCCTGGTCAACAAGGATGGTGAATCATTATTGTTAGAAAATGATGAACCTCTCTCATATAAGGAAGAAGTAGAGAGCTTAGAAGCTGCAAGATGGCTAGAAGCTATGAAATCTGAGATGGATTACATGTATTATAACCAAGTCTAGGTTCTAGTTAATGATCCATTTGATGTAAAACATATTGGATGCAAATGGGTATTCAAGAGAAATTTGTACATGGAAGGTCAAGTTAGCGCTTATAAATTATGTCTAGTGTCTGAAGGACTCAGACATCATCAAGGATTTGACTATAATGAAAACTTCTTGCTATTTTCCATTTTTAAATCCATAAGAATCATACTTTTCATAGTATCATACCATGACTACGATATTTGGAAGATGGATGTCAAAATAAAATTACATAATGGGAACCTTCAGGAAGATGTCCAAATGACACAACTAGAAGGGTTTGTGACCCCAGGTGAAGTCAAATGTGTTTTCAAGTTGTAGAAATCCATTTATATATTAAATAAAGCATCCAAATCATGGAACATTTGATTTGATGAAGTCAAAATGGAATTTGGTTTCATTAAGAATAAATTTGTGCCATGTGTTTATAAGAGGTTTAATGTGAATTTGGTCATTATACTAGTATTATATTTAGAGGAAATATTTCTTATTGGAAAATATGTACCAGTCTTACAGTCAGTTATGGACTGGTTGAACAAGTGTACCTCCAAGAAGAACATAGGTGAAGTGGCCTACATTATAATGATCAAGATCATTATTGATATATCCAAGAGGTTTCTTGGACTATGTTAGAGTACATACATTGACCAGATACAAAAGAGATTTAGTATGGAAAAATACAAGAGGGGATTGGTTCCAGTGTCACATGGCCTATATCTTTCTAAGATAATGTGTCCCTAGACACAATAAGAGAAATATTGGATGAGTAAAATCCCATATGCTTCATCTATAGGATCCATCGTGTATTCCATGTTATGTACCCGGCATGATGTTACCTATGAATTGAGCATGGTGGGAAGATATCAAGCAGATCCAAGAGAACAACATTGGACTGTTGTTAATAATATCATTAAGTATCTGAGAATAACTAAAGATATATTCCTTGTATATATAGGAGATTAGGAGCTTGTCATCATAGGGTATGCTGATGTTGGTTTCTAGAAAGATCAGAACGATGTGAAGCTGTAATTAGGATATGTTTTCAGTCTCAACAGAGGAGTTGTGACCTAGAATAGTTCAAAGATGTCAATTGTCACTGATTCTACAGTGGAGTCAGAATATATAGCAGCTTATGATGCAACCAAGTAAGACGTTTGGATTCGAAACTTTTTCCAGGAGCTTGGTGTGGTGCTTAACAGTAAATATCCAATCACATTTTATTGTGATAATATTACAGTGGTGGCTCTTGCAAGAGAACTAATGTCACATCAACGGATAAATCACATTCTCCGAAACTATCACCTCTTGAGGTATTTTTATCAAATCGGTGAAGTTCCAATGAGTAGAGTGTCTATGGAAGAGAATGTGGTGGACCCCATGACTAAAGGCCTATCTCAGCAGAAACATGAATATCATGTGAGAGCTATCGGGTTAAAGGTTGTTAGAGGTTGGATCTAGTCCAAGTGGGAGTCTGTTGAAGTTAGTGGCCTAGAACCAACTACATTTTACTTTATTCATTAATAAATACCTTATCACATCTTGATGTTTCTTCTACATGGCAATGCATGTGAAAATTTCCTAAGGATTACTATTGAAATAAATGGTCATAGTCGATCCCTGCTATGATGATAACCTGGAGTTACATAACACTATTCTTCAATATATGTCCTATGGCCAGATGATGTTATTTGAGAGACACAAATAATACAGGCCATTATGGGTGAGGACTCATAAAAATTTGAGGCACCTTCTCATGGTGTGCGCCCTTGTTAATATCCAAGAGGATATAATGAGCACGAGACCCACTAGAAGGAAATCCACATTTCATAGTGTCATTTAATGTTCCTATCTGCGGGCGTGTGTATTGGTCCTTAGACTTTAAGATTATTATTAATGGGTATTAAAACTCATGAACTTAGTTTTATTGACTAAAACAGTGATTACACATTGTTCGCAGTGAGGTAGGATATGTTGTGTGTGTCATGACTAATACTGCATTAATAGATATTGCAAGAAATTATTTCTCCCTTATGTTCCACAACAGAAGTAGATATCTCAAGCCCTTTGATGGAATTGATATGGCCAAAATAAATCTATGGACATGGTAAGGAATGGGAAATTTAAATTTAAAAAATTCAAAGAAAGAATAATCGAGCACATGGGTTGATGGAAAGAGCATGAAACCCACTAGATTTGAGATATTAAGACAAAGGGATTACATTACACGGCAAGCATTCGTAGGAGGTGACACGTCATTGTGACATTAAATTCTTTCTCTATGGGTAACTTGGAGTGTTACTAGATGATAACATTGTACTTTATGTGGGATCTGCCTAATTCCACTGAGAAAGTGTCCTAGAGGGTCACACACTAAGTGTGTCCAAGTATCTCAGTTAAATATTAATTTAACAAGTTGAATAAATATTATTCCAGATTTTGGTTAAATAATTATTCAAGGATGCTTAATCACATTTATTTCAACACTAGTTATTCAAGAGAATATATTATGGGAGAAATAATATATTTATTAGTGAGTAATTCAGTGATATTTATTTGAGAAATAAATAGCCATTATTCAAGTTCTAATAAATGTGGTGGAGGAAATAAAGAAAATGGAAAAACAAAAGTACTTGTTGTTTATATTAATATATATGCCGGGTAATTTTTCTATGAATTTGTGAGAAATAATATTATTTGTTTAATTAAATAATATTAGGTGTAATTCGACAGGCACATGTCAAGTAATAATTAAGGTCAACTGTTATTATTAGACATGGGGTCTTACTAATTATTAAATGAAATGAATAAATTCTTTTGGGTAATTAATTCATTTTATTATTATAAGTAATTAAAATACCAATTATATAATTCTCATTAGCCTGTCCATTTTTTGTTGGGTGTGCACAGCAGATCTAAAAAATCTATCAATCCAAGAGAGAATTTTTTTTCCCATCAAGAACACTCTCATGTTATGAGAGAGATCCTCCTCCACTTGATCAGGGAGAGATATTTGGAAGCGGCTCTTCGGGTGATCGAAGGAAGACATCGCAAGAAAAGGCTCTTCCATGATAGCACTTAGAGATCCCTTTGATGATGTCCAGATATATGTGGAGCATGTGTGGATCACCACTAGAGGAAGCCTGCACTTGGATTCTATGATGCAATAATGGATCACATCAGATCGTGAATGGAAACATCAACAGAGAGAGAATTCCATCAAAGTAATTATTGAATTTTTATTAAATTAATTATAAAAAACAAATTATGATCCTCTATATGGTTCCAGGACTCCCTTCCTTTCCTTAATTCTTCATTCCATTCTGAAGAGCTATCATTTTTTTATCGTAATGGATCTCGGATTGATCATTATTAATGGAAAAATTAAAGTTGGGTACACCCACCAACGCACTTCCGCTGCACCCAGAACCTACAATTCATATAGAAAAAATGTATTTGATAATGTTATAGGCATGTTATTAAATGTTCCAGACAAGAAAAAATAAATAATTATGGCTAGTTTGGACATGATTGACATGGATATAAGGGCAGATTTGGCATCAGTGAAGGTTGAAAGGCAGAATTTTATTCCTCCAATATATTACACTCTATACAAATAAATAAATAAATTTTTTAATTTCATTAATGGCGTAAATTTTCTATAGAGGTATTCATAAAATATCATGAATGTCATGTAAATGAATAATTTTAAGTTACAGGGTCTAAACTCACAAGAGTTTTATGTTTCTATGTAAGATTTGATTCCTTTATCATTATGATGGATTCTTCCTAAAACTGTAAGACATGCATTAACTTGACTATGCTTCTTTTTGAAAGCCATATAAAGTAAAGTTATAGACTCGGTAAAGTTTTCAATCATGAATATGAATATTGTAGTCATATTATGTGAATTAGATATCTTCTAACCCCTATCATTATTTTATATAATGGTCCACTTAATGGTTCACTTAATTAAAGAGGATCAATTATATAGTTCTTTTTATTACAGATGGATGTTCCCCATTGAATAACATCTGAATGTTTTGAAAGGGTACATCAAGAATTGAAGTTAGCTAAAAGGTTATATTTTAAAATGATATTTTATTGAATAAGTTATTGAATTCTGTACCAATTACCTATCACATATTGATAGAATCAGACTACTTAAGTCTTGATATAGTATATGCTTTATGGTGAAGGGATTTTTAAAAGAGATATTGTTACAATTACTATCACAGAGTGTGAGTAAACTCACATTTACATTTTACATAATAGTGTAGAGGTTTTTTCATACATTAAAGCATAAAAATTAATTCTTAGATATTTGAATCCTTCCAAATATGGAATTTAAATATCAAATACATTTAATCAATGGTTTATAGGATGGTCCTATGGTTAAATTTATATGGAGTTATCTGAAAATATGAATTCAATTGTCGAATGAATTTTATGGATAGCTTGGGTACCATATGTAAATGTTATATCTTACATTGGTTTTGTAATTAATGGTTATACATTGTATACAAAGGAATAATATTAACGTATTATGATGAAAAGTAGTAGATTTTTTCTTATTAAAGAAGTGATTCATGTATCATGTTTCAATGGTATTAATCCAATTTATGAAAATTTTTCATATTTTGGAATCATCGACTATATATAGAAGTTGTATTATAAAACATTTCAAGATCAAATTATCCATTGAAAATTGGTTGATAAAAGGAGTATAGTTAAAGTTAATGGATTAAGATGAGGTGCCGGTATCCCTTCCAAAGGTGGAGATAAAATGTAGTGTTTAGCATGAAACGAGATAGTGCACCAGGACCAGACGGTTTTCCTATGGATTTTTATGTTGTTGCTTGGGACTTTTTCAAAAATCAAGTGAAGGATTCCATATTTTACTTCTTTTAGGGATGGCCTCTCACAAGAATGGTTTGTTCTTCATGGGTGATCTTAATTCTGAAAGTGATGGATCCCTCATCCTTGAACCATTATAAACTAGTCTATCATTGCAACGTTAACTATAAAATTATTTCCAATATTTTCAGTAGGAGGTTAAGCAATTTGATTCCAATGATTATTCCTAGGAGCAGTACAGTTTTGTGAAATGGAGAAACATTCAAGGGGACATTTGAATTGCTAAAAAGATTGTGGAGGATCTTGATAAAAGAGTTATCGGTTCTAATTTTATGATTAAAGTGAATATGGATAATGTATGTGACAAGTTGGAATGGTCTTTTATCTTAATGTTCATGAAATGTTTTGGATTTAATTATTGGTTTTGTGATTTATGATTCTATTTCTATGTGTCTTCATAAATATCAATATACTTTATGGGGAAAGGATTTGGTTTATTCAAATCAATCAATGGTGTGAGGTAGGGAGATCCACTCTCTCTTAATCTTTTTATTTTGGCTCAAGAATCCCTCTTTAGAAACATTAGAAATTGTATGGAGTAGGGTAATCATAAACCTTTTATTAAAAGGTCGTGGAGTAGTATGATTTCTCAACTTATGTATGTGAATGAAATAATTTTCTTCATCAATGGAAGAAGGAGTTTTGTGAATGGATTCAATGAAATCACGGAAACATATGGTGGTTTGAGTGGGAAGTGAAATAGTAAAAGAAATATGAGTGTTTTTATCTCCAAAAAATACGCAGGGAGTTGTTGCATGGATATTCACAATATGTTGGGAATGCATCAAAGGCATATTCTAAAGGAATATGTCAATGACCCAATATCCAATGGAAGGATAAAAAAAGCTCTTTTTGAGGATTTTATAAGCCAAATTTTTGAGAGGATTTGCAGTTGAAAAAGCAAATTTCTTTCCATTAGAGTTAATATTACTCTTATCAACAGTGCCTTATAATCGATCCCAATGAATATTCTTTCTATTATAAATCCTCTAAAGGGGACCATCATGAGAGTGGAGTTAATTCTGAACAGTTTCCTTTGGGATTCTCATCAAGTTGGTATGTGTCATTGGGCCTCTTAGAATAGATTATTAAGGATGATTGGGGACGGTGGGATCAACCTTCACAATACTGAGGATGTAATGAATGGAATGAAAGAAAAAATTTCACAGGAAATTATCTTGGGTGAATAACTATGGGGAAAATTCATGAGGGATAGATATGGTGAAAGTAGGGAGAGATATTCTATTAATCGTATGGGGTTTTCCACTCTTGTTCGATGCATGATCAAACAGTTGGGAATCATGGAGAACAAAACTCGAAGGGTTATTGGATTTGGGGAACTCAATTTTTTGAGGGTGAATTGGATAGTTTAAACCCTATTTTTCTAGGATGTCCAATTTCAAACATCTATTTCAAGGAGGCTGCTTTGTATTCGGGCATTATTGAAGCCATTCTAGACAAGGATTGGAAGGCTATGTATGATGAAATTTTCTTATCTGAGGAGCAGGATTACTTTTTCTTCAACAAGTAATCATTAATGAAATTTAATGTCAATGAATTTATGAGTTTTATCCATTGGAGTGAGGGTGTAGAATTTTGGGCTGATCACCTTTGGTGTAAGGGAATTATAAGAAAGATAAAATTATTTGTATGGAGACTATGGAACAAAGCCTTACCTATGGATGAAAATTTCTAAAGGAAAGGTATATTATTGGTTTTCGGATACCATTGATGCTCTTCACCACTCCATGAAACCTCACACCGTCTCTTCTTCTATGTATATTCGGTGATAGAGAGCTGGTGTTTTTTGTGTTCACATCTTAACATCAATCGGAATAGAGACTCACTATAGGAGGGTATCTTTAACTGGATAGTTTCATATTCCCCTCATATAGTGGAAGGGAAGGGTCATTCTATTATCTTTTCTGTTACATGTTGGATTTTATGGGAAGGGCGTAATTGGTTAAGGGAGGACATGCCTATTTTACACCTTTTTTTCGAGGTGCATGTAAAATTATTTGTTACAGATCGTGGGTTTTTGGTGGTAGTGGGAGACTCGATGGTGTCCTTCTGAATACTTCTTCCAAGATTAAGCTTTAGGAGGAAGGTCAGGTATTATAACCAAGGGATATTTCTTAGATTGAATTCCCCCATTTCAGGGTTAAAGATAAATGTAGATGGCTCTTGCTTAGCTGGGTAGATGCATGGTGGAGTATTTGTGAGGGACAGTTGTAGTTCAGTTATTCTAGGGTTAAGTGTGTATTTTGGTGCTAGATCTTCTTTTGAAGTGGAGGTGTGGTCTCTCATATTGGTATTTATGATGTGTAGGCAAGGTGAAATTGTTATCACTAATGTTAAGTTTGATTCATCCATACTAGTGAGTTTTCTGTAGGGAGCAAATAATTATCATTGGTGGTTAACATATATTATTAGAATTTGTCAAAGATTGATCAATCAGAATATTCCCATTAAACACACATGGAGAGAAGGTACCTTTTTTATAGATGCCTTATCTTCTCAAGGTACCCTCTATGATAATTATGTAATTTATGATAAAGTAGGGTCCTTTCTAGTTGATTGTATGTTTTTTGTTAATGGAGATGCCTTGGGTATTCACTAATTCTGGCCTCATTGATCTCAAGGCCTGTATGGTTTAATTTTAATAAAAATTGAATGTTCATGTCATGATGAATTGGTATTCATGAAGGTGAATTTTAGTGTGAAAGTGTATAAGGATTAGCTGTTCATAATGGAATCACAAGAAGTGAATGTATTTTATGTCTTATATCCAATAAACAAGAATTGGTGAATTTTCATGTTGGTGACTAAAAAACTATAGAGTGAGATGAAAATTAAATTAAGGATGGCCCTTTTGTTGGGAGATCATAATAATTTTATGAAGGTCCCTATGTATAAAATTCCTTGTATGTTAGAAGGGGTCATAGAGAGAGGATTTGGATACTCGATAAAGGATCCAAATCTTTTCAACAATTAATGAGAAAAAGTGAGTGTTCAATTGGATGTTTAATTTTTTATATATATTATGTTTTTCTTCATAATATTATATATTCTCCACTACATTTACATAATATAAATTAATGTTTTGACTACTCATAAAAATAATAAATTCTATACATGATGATGTTAGGAATCATGAGGAATAATGAATGATTGATGACAAAACTATAGAATTATTTTGAGATGAACGATGTCTTGATGAAATAAACAAGAACAACGTAGAATCACTATGTTAAAAAAGTATCAAGAAAATAAGAAAAGGTACAAAATTCGAGTTAGGATGGTATCAAGGTTGTCAAACTATTGACCCCAACAAGTTAAGGTTCATTAGATATTTTGGGATCACAATGAGAATAAATATTCTATTTCAAATAGATTCATTGAACCATGTCTTTCCTTTATTTAAGTAAACCATTTAGGAAGATATTAAGGTAATTTTATGATAAACTTTCTCTATTTTATTGGAAAATTATATTTTGAAATGTTGATTTACTTTTCATTATCTCTTGTATATTTATTTTATTTTATATGATTTTTATAATAAATATGGATTGTTTTGAATTTTTTTAGGGTTTACAAATTTCCCTTAAAAGTGTTTTTAGAAAATAAAAAATACGGATATCATAATAAATATGTCTTAATATTCTCTAGAAAATGACATAAAGGATTTCATACACTTTTTGAAATGCATCTTCGAAGGGATGATGAGGGAAAAATAAACCCACCCACTAGTTATGTATACACACATTATAATATAGGATAGTTTGAAATATTTTAGAAGTCTTCATGATGAGAAATCATATCCTGTGCAATGCAGTCAATAATATTTTCTATGAAATTATTTATCTTATCCACTTTGATTCAAAATTTTTAATTTAAAAAACAATAAAGGATTTCTAAAAATAAAAAATGTGCAGAAAAACCAATGCACCCCTATCATAAATCAATGATGGGGTACTCTTCACTTGAAAATAAAATAGTATGTATTATAAATCTGTAATAAAAGTTTTATATGATATAAGACAACTTTTTTTTATATGAAAATTGATGAATCAAAATATGGAGCCACTTTCATCCCATGTCATGTGCTATGAAAGGAGGGCCACATAAATAAATATGGTAAATTTTATGAAAACTCAAATGATTTATAGGAATCATGTGTTAGTATTTCAAAATATTAATTTGTTATTATTTATAACAGTATTACATAAAATATATATTTATATTTATATTTTTTATATGGTTTATACAAAATAATCAGCATCGATATTACCTAAAGAAAAATTACTTTTCATAGCTTTAAAGAGTCAAAACAATGTGTTTGTGTTAGAGGTGTAGATTTTGGAGTCCCACCTTGAATATATTTCAAGAATAAAAACCGGTAAGGATATATATATGAGATGATGAAAGGACTATGTGAACATATATATTTTTTGAAATATATTATTGTTCATTCCAATTTTGTGAACCAATATATGTGAATGGATTAAGGAAAATTGGCAGTGGAACTAAGATCATTAAATAAATAGATAAATGACCCCACTAAATTTTATGCCAGAAATTTCCCTCAACCACTTTCCTAATTTGAGTTAATATATTTTTTTACTCTATCTCTTAAATGTGAATCAAATAACTTCTGATAACTTTATATTATCAAAATTATGTTGGGTGAAGTTGTATCTGAATTATATATATCAACATCCACACATATCCTTATTGTGAGGATTATAATTTATAATATCCTAAGAGACATTCTACATAACAAAAAACTCCATAAAGATCAATGATAGTGGGTATTGAAGTATCTCATGAGCTAATTGTTGAGTTACCTCTTCCACTAGATGATCTGGATGTAACTATAACCGATAATGTTGTTGGAACTTTTGTAGCATGATCATCTAATCTTATAAAGATACATGAGTTATATCCTTAACTATTTTTTTTCAAATGAAAAATCTTTAACATTTTATGAAAAATGTCTAAAATGGGTTATGGTATTTTATATGGATAGAAAAATGGGGAAATAGAAGGTCAGAGCAAGACAATCTAGTGAATCAACCAAGTAATAAAAAGGACCTTCTTATAGTACCTTCTTCCCACCAGTTCCACTATCACATATATTATCATTAAAATTTCATGAAGATACAACATTAAAATATGGAAAAAAAAAATTTATATTCAATATAAATAATAAATATTTGGATATTTCATTACAGAATTGGTTGGTCTGTAGAGTAAAAATGGGATTATTAAATTTTAATGGCTAGGAGTCTCAGTTGTGAATAAATACATGAGGTGCATTTTCATAATTCGTCTCTTTAAAAAATGATGTACAATTTTTGTTATAGTAAATAACTATTCTAATTTTCCACAGGAGTATATATTAATAATATTTAAATGGAAAACCCTGCGAATCATGATTTGGAATCATTAATCCCAATATCATTTCTACACATAAACTTTCTTTGGAATTGAAAGAAATTAAAAAGATAAAAGATATGATAAGTGGCATGTTTTAGAAGAAAATAAAAGAAGGAAGACTCTTCTAGATGCCTACAAAGCAAGGGTAAAACTCTAAAATCTAATTATATAAAATAGTTTTTCAATTTTTTCATTACTTATTTTTTTAGAAAGCACGGATGCTCATATCAATAAATTTGGATATAGAAAATGTTTATTTTTTGGATCTAATGCATGAATTTTCATAAAACTGACCACACCTGATTTCAATTGGGAATTTTTAATGCACTAAAATAAACATTTTACTGATAAAATTTAAGTTATATGTTTCATTTTGGGTTTCAACAAGTGTTTTCTTTACGATATTGTGATCTATAAATATTGGTTAAATCATGGCATGAGATCAGTGACCAAACATATGGAGCTTATGGATTTATTCAAATAGAAATAAATTAATGTATTTATAGTTATATTATCTATCAAAACATATTTGAAAACAAATTACTTATTTTGGTCAATTTTTCTATAGCTTTCGAAGAAAAATAATGACAACTATAATGGATATTATATTTTCAAATTTATGAAAAATATCTTATTCCATTAAAAGAATAGCATCCCTAAAAATTTAATTTTCAAAGGTAATTACAATTTCATTAAAAATATATATTAATCATATGTTTTTTAATTATTTTCTCAGTATTACTAATATTTATAACAATCTATATACTCAAAATAATAAGTAAATTTTCATAGAGATGAGTGGAAATAGTACATGGAGATAGAATGTTTACCAACATCAAATTTAGGTGATTACCTATTATATTTGTGATATAGTGTGGGATATGGCCATTAAGATGCATTTTGGATGTGAATCATTAGTATAATAATTCTTATATATTATTTTTTGTCAGTTTTTGAAGGAGAAGTATAATAGAGGGATACACTCTATAGATTTTGGTAGAGCTAGTAACATGTCTGAAATTGCTCACACTCATGAGAGATTTGAGTTTGATGTTAAAACTATGATAATGGTGATAGTGAAATGAAAAAATAAGGTATATAGACATTATAAAAAGTGACTTCTTACTACTTATTTAGTTAATTTTCAGAGTGATAATGCTCAAGGAAGAACAAGAAATGTTGTGATGATATAAAAATTATTTTTCTCAAAAGCATGTGCTCTTGAATGGGACCACATCTATGGTGAGAGATTATTATCACCAAGAATTTGATCCAATTCATTAACATCTTATTTTGAGAATGATAATAAATTTTTTGATATATAAGAATCATCGTCACCTCGATCTGATACATGATGTGCTCAGTATAACTCGATGTGAAGGTTTTTAGTTTAAAATTGACCTCTTAGTTCAAAACACACATCAATACTCAAAATATAGTAAACCCAATCAGAATGTTTTGATACTTTATGGAAATGATCCATAAGTCATTTTTGATTTGTAGGAACCAGCCACACTTAAATCTGATACACAGTGTGCCCAATGTGACTCAAAGTGTATGTTTTTAGTTTAAAATCAACATTTTAGTTCAAAACACAAGTGATATACTCAAAAACATGAAAACACATTCAAATTGATTTGATACTTTAGGGAAACTATCCATAAGTCATTTTTTATGTGTAGTAATCCACCACACCTCAATCTGACACATGGTGCGACCGATATATCTTGAAATGTTTGTTTTTAGTTTTAAATAGTTTTAAATTGACATTTTAGTTCAAAACACATGTGACGTGATCAAATCCAAGAAAAAACATTCAATTTTGTTTGGATGATTTAGGAAAATGATCCATTAGTCGTTTGTGACATATAAGAACTGCCCACATGTAAATTTGACACATGATGAGGCTGGTATGACTCAGAGTTCATGTTTTAAATTTAAAAGAGTCATTTAAGTATAAACACATGTCACACATCCAAAACTAAGAAAAAAAATCTCAAAATGATTTCAAACATTGTGGAAATTATCCATAATTCATTTTTTATGAATAGGAATCAATTGAACATTAATATTACACACATGTAGTTGGTATAAATCAAAGTGTGTGTTTTTAATATAAATGTGTCATTTTAGATTAAAATGTGTATCACATAGTGAAAATAGAGAAAAAATGCTCATATTATTTTTAAAATTTAGGACAAAAATCCATAATTAATTTGTAGCATGTTGGAATCAACCATATAGAAATCTGAAAGATGATGCGATGGATTTGAATAAAAGTGCATGTTTTTAATACAAAAGTATCATTTTAGTATAAAACACATTCCACTGGACAAAAATGAGAAAATGAGCTCACGTTGGTTTCAAACTTTAGTAAAATGATACATAATTAATTTGTGACATGTAGGAATCGGTCGAACAACAATCCAACACATGATGTTTTCGGTATGAATCGATGTATGCGTTTTCAATATGAAAGTGTCATTTTAGTTTAAAATGCACATCACATAGCCAAAACCAAAAAAATGAGCTTAGATTTTTTTCTAAAATTATAAAAATGATTCATAATCTATTTTTTGATGTATATGATTCGACTACACATCAATTTGGCACACTATATAGTCGGTATGACTCAATTTATGTGTTTTCAATATTAAAGTTTTATTTTAGTTTAAATCGTGTCAAATAGCCAAAATTTAAAAAAACATGCTCATATTGTTTTGAAACTTTAGAAAAATTATCTATAATCCCATAGTGATGTTTAGGAATCGACCAAACATCAATGTGACAGATGATGTCGTAGGTATGACTCAAAGTGATTATTTTAAATTTAAAAGTGTTATTTTAGTTTAAAATGTCCATCATGTGACAAAAATAGAAAAAACATGCTCATATTATTTTCAAACATTAAGAAAACAATCCATAATTCGTTTTTTATGTGTAGAAATTGACCGCATGTTGATCTAACACAGGATGTGGTTGTTATGACTCAAAGTGTATGTATTCAATATAAAAGTATCATTTTAGTTTAAAACACACATCACATAGCCAAAACAAAGAAAACAATCATGGATTGTTTTTCGAATTTAGAACAACGATCTATAATTCATTTTTGATGTGTCGAAATCGAAAATATGTCAATCCAACACACGATGTGGTTATTTTGACTCAAAGTGAATGATTTCAATATAAAAGTGTCATTTTAGTTTAAAATAAGAATAAAAAAATACTAAAATAATGGCATTTAGCTACTTCCAAATGCAGCCGATAAAGGGATTTAGAGACTGCCCAAAGACCAATTTTGGCCCCCTTAGTTGCTCCATCGCTAAAGAGAAATAGAGATTACTAACAGAGACCTCTAAATATTCTCTATAAATAAAACCTATTACTAATACTGAGGTCATGACTAGAGTGTATGAAGGACATGGGGTACTTGGGTGAGGGAGATGAGGGACTACGAAACATCGATTTTCAACCATGGTAGATCTATGGTAGCTAGAGGGAGGTGCGATAAGATGATGGAAGTTGAGTTGGGGGTCCAATTTCATTGGGGGAAATAGGGGAAGCTATGAGGGGGAGGGCGGTGGGGGTGTAGGGGGCTACATAGGCAGCAGGTGGGGTGATCGAATGAGGTGGGGAGGTAGGAGGGACAATTTTAGATAGTGGCTCAAGTTGTAGTGGTGAGGGTAGGGGAAGCTGAATGATAGGCTGAAAAAATTACTATATTTTTTTTATTTTGGATTAACTGACTCCATTGGCGGTCAATAATAGTATTAATAGCGTTATCGAATGGAGGTTTCCCTCTACCATGGGTAAAATAACTCAAAAATCTCGTAGTGACATTTCCATTACTGAGAAAATGGTCTCAAATTATTTTCAAACTTCTGGAAAACGATCTAAAATTTATTTATGATGTATAGTAATTTACTTCACATCAATCAGATGTATGATGTTTCTGGTATGACTCTAAGTATGTGTTTTCAATATAAAAGTGTTTTTTTAGTTTAAAATGTACATTACTAAAAAAAGAGAAAAGGAGCTCAGATTATTTGAAACTTTAGGAAAAATTTTCATAAATAAGTTGTGACATGTGAGAATCGATTACCAATAAATTTGACACACGATGTGGCTGGTATAACCAAAACTTCATTATAAAAGTTCTATTTTAGTGTAAAACAGTCAACGCATATCCAAAACTGAGAAAATGAGCTATTATTGTTTTCAAAATTTAGGGAAATGATCCATAATTCATATGTGACATGCAGGAATTGATTGTACATCAATTCAATACACAATGTGGTCAGTATGACACAAAGTAAATGTTTTCAATATAAAAGTATCATTTAAGATTAAAACGTGCATCACTAGAAAGAAACAAGAAAATGATCTCAAGTTGTTTTCAAACATTAGGACAATGATCCATAATTAATTTGTGACATATAGGAATCAACCGCATGTAAATACAATATATGATGTGGTTGTCCTATCTTGAAGTGCATGTTTTTAATGTAAATGTGTCATTTTAGTTTAAAACACACGTCACATAGCCAAAACCAAACAAACAAGAACATATTGTTTTCAGACATTAGGACAATGATCCATTATTCATTTGTTATATGTGGAAATCATCCACGCATCAATCTGACAAATGATATTGGCGGTATGATTCGAAGTACGTGTTTTCAATATAAAGGAGTCATTTTAGTTTAAAACATGTGTCACTAGAAAAAACGATCAAGAGAGTTGAAAGTCTTTTTATACTTTACAAAAAGGGTTCATAATTTATTTTTGACATATAGGAATTGACCGCACATCAATCTGACACCCAATTAACTAGTAATATCATTAATATATGTAGTAATTAACAAATTATTTTAATAAAGTGCATCAAAATTAAAAATATTTTTAAAAATGAAACTAAATTAATCATACTCTTAATCAAATTAATCATATTTTTAAAATAAAAATTGCAGAATATATTATCATTTGCAGTGTTTTTTCTTTAAAATAAATTTTATGGATTTTTCTTATATCATTTTCCCAATTAAAAATCTGATAGGGGTTGGGTTTGAGAGGGAGGGAGTAGAACGACCAGGTGGGTTTTTTTGATCCTTTAGTATTTGATGCTGCGCGAGAGCTTATACCAAGATGAAATTTCTCATGTGATATATTTTAGTGAGAGTTTTTTTTATTGAAAAAGGTTTTATCTCATAGAGAAATTAAGGGTTAGGGTTTATTGTGAGTGTTTCACTGAGGGAGGTATCAGTCAGACAGATCGCATTGAAAGGTAGGGTTAATATTATGACACAAGGGTTTCTGTGATGTTGATCAGCACATGAAATCATCTCATTTGAATCATTAATATCCACTACGTATGGGCTTTACCCATCTCTTCTTTTTAAGGATATCCTTGTATTGCGATTGGGTATTTTTGTTTTTTCCCTCATATATTTCAATGATAACCGGGGATATTAATAGTGTTCTGTTTGTTTCTGGAAACACAGGACAATAAACCATTTGTCTAATCATTCATATATATATATATATAATTAATTGAAAAAAATATTCAAATTCAAATAATTAAATGAATTTACATATAAAATGAACTTATTTTAGTAATTTCAATAATTCGTTGTGTATAATTTAATACTTTTGAAATTTATATATTTTATTTATTTAAATGCATTTTTTATTTTTTTGTAATTTAAATAGTTAAAATAATTATTTTATTAATAATTTTTATATAAATAATAATATTTGTTTATTCATTTTTTAATTCATATAATCAATGTTTTTAATTCAATTTTTTTAAATATTTTTTTAATTTATTCAATTTTATTTATTTCTTTTTAATATTATTTCCTGTAATATTATTTATTCATTTTTTATATTTATTAATCTTCAATATTTTTGGCATTTATTCAAATTTAAATATTTATTTTACATATTTATTTATTAATATTTAATATAATCAATCGTTTTTTAATTGATATGATTGATATTTGTTCATTTTTATTTACTAAGTTTTAATAATTTTAATATGTTTGAATGTTTTGTAATTAATTTATTAAAATGAATTTTTTAATATTTTTTTTATTTGAAGAGTTAATATTATTTATTTTTAATATTTTTCTTTATTTATATAATTAATATTATTTATTTAATCATTGATTACATTTTTTATGTCTTTTAAATTTATGTAATTAATGTTATGAATTCACTTTTTTTAATATTTTTGTAATTTATCCAAATTTATTTATTCAATTTTAATATTCATTCATATAATATTATTTGTTCATTATAAATATTATTAATTTTAAATATTATTTTAGTGTATTTGCTTTTAATATTTATTTATACATATTTATTTATTAAGTTTTAATATTTTCAAAATGTTTGTAATTTATATGATTATTATTTATTCATTACTATTTATTAAGTTTTAATAATTTTAATAAGATTGTAATTTTTATAATTTATTATTTAAATATATTTTTAATATTTTTATAATTTAAATAGTTAATATAATTAATTTTTAATAGTTTTGTTATTTATATAATTAATATTATTTATTTATTCATTTTTATTCATTTTTTCTTACATTTTTATCAGTTCTGGATTATGCGCAAAAAAACTATATTTTCTCCACAGTATAGATAAGTGATCATAAATATAGATTTTATCAATGCTTTTTGGCTTGTAATGTGGCTGCCTAACAAGGTTACTCATGGATATTTGGGACTTGATAAAATGAGCAGATGTAAGGGTATACTAGAAAATATAGTTTAATGTAAAAATGAGATTTTTCAAAATGGAGACTAAATCGTTTGTTACAAATTTCATGAAATTTTACACCTGTTAATGAAAGATAAATAATATGTTCTATATTTCAACTCTTTCCCCAAGATTCTCAAGAAAAAGAGAAATATTAAGATGACGTTAAACATGTTAGAATCCTCTTAGGATTGGGTAAAATTTTCATTATGGACACATAAAAGTGCACATTTTGTATCACATTTGACCAAACTTCATTAAATGAGTAGATTGAAAATCAATAATCAAAATTCAATTTCAGTAATCATTTAAAACATTTAGATATCCAAATCAAGCAGTTTTTTTTAAAAAAAAATCAAGATAATCTCAATTTTATAAAGATTTTAATGACATTCAAGGTTCCTAAAAAAATAACAAAAATTAAAAATAGAAAAAAACATTAAAATCCTAAATATGTTGGTACCACTCCCCCAAAATTATATTTTCAGTACCCCCTTGGTGATTCAAAAAATATTTTAACATCTTTTCATGTATAATTTGATTGGGCATCAATCAAAATAGATTAAAAGGAGTAATACAACCTGGTTTAGTTGGCAGTGCAACCTAGAATTAATCTTCTAAATGCCACAAGATGGAAACCTACAAGTAAAAACAAAAAACAAAAGAAACTCATAGAAAATAAAATAAATAAAAAGAAATATAATTGGAAAAAGAAAAGGATAATTCAGGGTTTAACCCAAAAGTGGGCCATTGGTGTTGAAGACCCCTACAATAGTAGTTCTAGTGGTTATCCATGGTCAGATGATAGGTGGGTTATGTGTGAGATAAACCACCACATACATTTCCTTCCCTTGTGTATCAACATTCACTGCTTGTAGAGGACTCCATGGGTAGAGTTCATCAGTTTTATCCCCATAGAAATAAAATATAGATTTCAAGGTGGGTTATAATTAATAATGGGCCCTGCGCTTTCTCGAATGACATTTGTGCAACCTCCTCCTTCACTTACATGGTCTGCATAAAATGTGTCGTGTCAATGGATTCAATAAGAAAAAATATATAGATTAAGTCTATTTGAATGAAATTTAAATAGACTAAATTTAAATATGATTCCCCTCCTTGCAAGCATCCTTAATAGTTGTTTCTCTATACAAAACCACAGGGATATCGTCATATACTCACTTCAGTTGATGTTTAATGGGTTCAAGGAGCTCTATGTACTCCTCATAAAGTGCATTTGAATTTTGTTCTTCATCCTCTAAGGTAAAACATGAGTTAGCTAAAACTGAAAAATTAAAACCAAGGGAGTTAGTTCTCAATTCAATTTCAATAAAATGAAAGGAAATTAAGTTGGAGAAAAGATTAACTCCCTATGTTGGATTGAACTACAGTTCTTCTTCATTTCTCAAGGCCACATAGAGTAGGGTTGTAGTGGATGAAGTATGTTTTTTGTGCACTTTGAGTCTTTTTTAAAATTCCACCACTTAAGTGGTTTCTTCTTCCATAGCCCGATAAGAATTATATAGGTGTTCTTTCTTATTCTTCTTATTCAAGGATGGGAATATCATATTTCAGGTTTCTTTAGATAAATTAATTTTGGGATTCTTCCAACTTTTGTTGATCCCTTATAAATGTGTTATCATGTATGTGTTCTTCAGGTATCTCCTCCATCTATGGTTGAGTATGGGATGATAATTGTAATTATCCACGTAACTCCTTCTCTTTCTCATCAGGTTCCTTAACAAAAAATATGGGTATAGAGATCACTTCCACTATTAGTTCTATTTCAGGCTTAGGTTACTCCATCTTCTCCAATTGAGATTCTCAGATGTATTCAGCTATCTATTCTATTTTGTTCCCTAGGTTTCATATGTCCAATTTAATAACACGCATAAGATCTTTTCTTTTAAAAATTTCTTATTATTCTTGTTTTTTTTCATCTGGGAGTTTTCAGTCCCTGAATATTAATTGTAATTGGAATACATAATGGATAATATTTTTTTAGTTTTTTAGTGTTTTTTTAGTTTTATTTAATGATTTTTTTTTTAAAAAATGTGAATGAAAATAGTGAGTGAAAAAAAATACATGGATCCCTAGAAACACTTCCATGTTTTAAATCACCTTTCGTAGAATGGTGAAAACACTAAATTTTATTTTATTAATACAGTATATAGGATGACCATGGTTATCTATCTTGAGGTTCTATTATAATCAGGCACTCATTATTTCTAATTAACTTTTTATCTTTTGTTTTTTATTTATGAAAGTAATTATACAAGGGAGTTGAGTGTGTGAATGCAAGACCTAAAAGTTAACATGAAATGAAAGAAAATGAATCTAAAAAAAAGAAGATTATTTCTGAAGGATTTCCTAGAGAGAACCTTTGTTGTCTAATTATTAATTTCAAATTCACTTAATGAACTCACTAAATTGAGTGAGAATACCCTATTTTTCTATGGTTGTGACTATATATTGCATTCAATAGCTTCGAAATTCACTACACATCCACCACCTTCATAAAGGGTAGAGTGGTTATAGAAGAAGAATATTGACCTTAGATAATAAAGTAAAGATACATAGGGTATATCTCACTTGGATTACCCATGACCTAAATCCAATAAATTATGAAATATTAAACATGAATGCACAAATAATGGAGTTCAAACACTGGATTACTCCCATAAGACAGTCCTCGAGTTAGCTACTAAAGATTGTGAGCATAATATATAATAATGGATAAGAAGAGAGAGAGATAGATATAGAATAAAATGATATAAATTTTATTAAAACATGAAAGTGAAAATTACAAAACTAAAAGAAAAAAAATAAAATAACATAACAATAGAGAACTCCATCTCAATTTTTTAGTGTAGTGTTAAATTTAATTAATAGTGGTACCATCATTTTATTTATAGGCATCTCCCCATTCTTATTAAACTATTTAAATATTCTATTTTGAATACTTGTATAAAATTTAGTGGTAAAGCAATGTTTTCAATCATCACCCTTTTAATCTTAAAGATATAAGAGAACATTATAGTTAAACCCTCGTGACCTATGACTTTCCTCCATTACTTCTTATAGAAATATTTTCCATGTTTTAATCTATCTGGAAGCATTAAATTAGATTTATGAGTGCCAATGTGTAAACCCGAAGTTTTATTTTGATGTTATAATGAGTTTCATAAAGCCCTCATGTGACCTTCCATAAAATGTTTTTTGGTAAAGTCATGGATCGACCATGGGGTGAAATTCAAAGAATAAAATATAAGGCTTGAGTAAATAGATCAATTGTAAGTAAAATAAGTGATAGCATGGTTTTCAAGTGACCATGTATTAGATTTTTCATGTGATCTATTAGATGGTCAGGTAGTCGATTCATGACTGTGAATAATTTATTGTCATAATGAAACTTGTAAAGGCATAATCGATCCAAGAAATCCATGGTCGATCAAATCTCTTTGCGTGGTCGATATTCCTATAGTCACTCAACTACCTCATGACCGACTACATATATTGGGTGTCATTATCAATGGTCTGGTTTTTATTTTAGTCAGTTGGAATACATATTTGATCTTTACATGGTTGATCATATCTCTTCTTATGGTCGATGGATCAACTGCATTGTAGACAAGTTACCACAAGACGGGTTCAATGCGTGGTCGATCATGGACTTTGTAGATTTTTGACCCATGGTTTATTATTTTCCATAAATATCTAATTCATAGATATTATTTTATTTACATTAATTACATCCCAGTTTTCTAAAAAATCATCAAAACACCAAAGACTAAATTTAGGCTTTATTCTAAAAATTTAAAAGAACAAATAAAACAATTGAAAACCACATTTTAATACATTTTTGTATTTTTATATAAAATTTTCTTCTACGAAAAATTTGTGATAATTAACTTTAAAATGAAAAAATAATGGGATTATATCATAAAATGACTCAATGAATTATATGAAAGCATTGCCTCTATCAAATGAATACCTATAACATCAATCCTAGATTTCTCAGTTTTAAAGACTCTATAAGTACCATTATGATGATCATGTGGCTAAATTCCATTCCTAGAATGAGGTACCACTAATTGATGATTTTTAAATCCCATTAGTTTCCCTAGCCATATCAACCTACATAAGGTTGATTTCCTATGCTATCTTCTCTACTAGGATGGTCATGATATGTATGAGCCTGTTGGTATCACTAGCCTGCATTCTCTAAAGCATTTTCCTTACAAAATATATAAAGGTGTCCATAATGACAACACAAATAGATCAACCTTGTATCTAAGGAACAATCCTGTATAATATATTCAAATAAAACACAATGAAAACATATAATTTGGGATCTCCTAGGGCTAGAAAAAACATGAGTGCATTTACCTTGACATCCTTAAAAAGATCCACCTCATCTCATCTCTTCCTTGTGAAACTTCTATTCACTAGATGATCCTACACCTATACTCCATCCTAAGGGTATACCAACATCGCCTTGGTTTCCTTTATATATGGTTTCTCTTCATACCACAATCTTTACCATATCTTAGAAAGAAAATAGGTTGAATAGAATCGATTGATTTTGATGATGATTCTTCAATCCAATCTCAAAGTGACCTACCTTTAATTACTTATCCCCACTCATGTAGGGTGTGGAGCAGGTCTGGTCAGTAAAACTGATAGCATGATTCATGATCACCATAATACCCTACTTGAGATCTATGAAATCTTGATACCAAACCAAAAAAGGACTATCATGATAAAATAACACAAAAATATCCCATGATAACCCTTATAGTTCAATCCATATTTTTTCTTTTCCTCAAACAACACATCCTACCATCTATTAAAAGACCCTTCAAGCATGAATTATCCATTCTCACCCTACTATGTTCATGGATCTCAATACTCTAAAAAATGTGATGAATTCATTCAACCCATTCTCAGGACTCTTTTAGAGAAACATCACCCAAAAAATATGGAGAATGATAGAAGTGGAAATACTATATTTTATTAGAAATGGTAGGTTCCCATCATAGTATTCCATGATTTTTATCCCGAAGCAGATAGTAAATACACTTTAGTACATGTATATATACTATAGGCCTAACAAGAGTAGTATGCTCATTATCCCCTTCATGTGTATTCATATATGATTGTTGAGGTGACAAATTCTAAATTTATGTAAATAATCACATCTAATTCTCCTTCAAAGAATATGAAACTTTATCAAATTATAGAAAACATAAAAATAATCATACTATGAACCTCTTACCTATCTCATTTGTATCATTTTTTATGATTTTATAAAACATTAAACACAAACCAATAATGTTTTTAGAAATACCATGACTCAAAATAATCATGAATATGCTAGAAATAATATTATAAAAAATAATTTTAAATTTTATATTAATATATCCATCACTAATACATAATTAAGAATATTTTTTGTTATTAATCTTAAATTAATATAAATCATCAAATGGTTACAAAAATATACTAATAAAATGCGCACAAGCATACAACATGACATATTTCCTATAAGTTTTTACTAATAGATTCTTACTCAGGATGTACGATTCTCAATGAGATTAAGCTTAAGTCAAAAAGGGACTAATTCAAACTTGGACTGCCCATAGTATCTCAAGATTCTAGTATAATTATGCTGGTTAAAAATATTTATGGATTATATTTTAAGTCCTGGTGATTCTATCTCTTTGATAATATCAAATCAAATTATCCTATGTTGAATCTTATACCATTTTTTCATAGCCCAATCTGGAGCACATATTGATCTGAATCGAGCTTCCATAAGACATAAAACACACATCTCGATATCAATATGTTGGCATAGATGTTGTGGGATAATTTAAATATATTAGGATGTGATATACCATATTTGATTATTATTATATATATATATATATTACTTGAAAACTAGAATGACCTATTCCTATAGTAGACAAATGAAAGACGAAAACCTATACTCGAAAGAAAATAACATGTATGTCGATGGGTACTTAATCAAACTGTATAATAATAATAAATTATATATGAATGAAACTCTTAAAAGTAAAAAACTATACCACATACAATATAACAACCAAATAAAACCAAAATAGAACCCAATTAATATATGATCCCCAAAAGAAAAGTAATAAGTTATAGAAATGGTTGATAGGTATCCCATTACACAATGTCGAGAGGAATTACAGATGTCTCCCTAGACCATATTCATGCAAGAAAATCACCACCTGGTTTCAAACACCATGAATCCTTTCTCCTTCCTCTATAATCCCTCATTCATTGGTGATTTCCATTTTTTTGGATCACATACATCAATGTTTACACATATTCCAAAGGAACACATATTGGGTGTGAGTACATTATACCTTGTATAAGGTCGCCACCTGACCCCTACATGTATATTACAAATTCAAGTGTATGAATCAAAAATATAAAGTGGAAAAGTATAATTATATAACAATAACCTATCCATTAACAAATTAATAGATAAGTAACATGTTCTGCTAACATAATCATAAATCAATTAATAAGATCTATCAAACCTACTTAAATCCATTCCCTAAATCATAGTCAGTGTACTGAGAGGAGAATGAGTCACCTATAACTTCAATAGGAGGAAAAACACGCATTGATATATATATATATATATATCAATCTATGTGTGTGTGTGTTAATATTCATCCTCAAATGAGAGGCACCTCTTGAAATAGGAAGGAACATATATATGTACATATACATATACATATACATATATATATATATATATATATATATATATATATCATTAATAAGTACATATAAGTACTCATCCTTACATAGGAGGTCTCTCTCCTCACAGAGAAGTACATATTCATATATATAAATGCATTCATATATGCAGTCAGTATACACATATTAATCCATAACCTCCATTATTAAGTCATGCAATAACTTCATATGAAATATTAAATAATATAAAAACTCCACATATCTAACACTATAATTAGAATCATATAATATTTTCATAGAAGTTAATGATCTTTAATAGAATCCTATATGCCTAGAATAACAGGAATTGGCCCTAAGTTGCATCATGTAACTTGTAATAACAATAATATAAGTATGTGTAGTAATATTTTAATAAATATTACATGTCAAAAATTATTATACATAAATAAATAAACCATTAGAAGACATAATAATTAACCATTCATGGAATAATAATCATTTCACACATTTCAGTTTAATAAGACAAGAATTTTACAAAGAGTTTTTAGAATAAATTTTTTTCCTAGATATTCCTCACTACACCCCATTTTACAGCTATCATAGCCACTATGAAAATTTGTGAGAAAAGGAGGGGTTACCTAACAAATGATTTTTTAAAGCCCAAATCAAAATTCCTAGATGGAGAACATGCCATTTCTTGACTAATTTAAAAAGATTTAAGATCATTAATAATAATCCCTTGAATTAACTTGTAAGAAGAATGACCAAAGGACAAATGGATTTAAAAACCTTTAAGAAGCTAAAGGAATTATATTTTCAGATCTTAATAGAGATTTATATTAACCTAGGTGAGTATAATGACATAGAGGTCATGGAAAATGAGAGAAAATATCTATAGATAAGATCTGACTGAGAATGATTGAAAATGGAAGAAATCCCCAACCAAGGGTTAATATGGGTTAATTATTTAATGTTTAACTACCATTCGAACCCCTTGTTAAAAAAATAAAGGTTTCTATTGGGTACCTGATACAAGTGTATTGGGTACTTAGTGGAAACACTAATATTCACTATAAGCGACACTAGATTCCATCCGGTACCTGATGCTATACCTGAAAAAAAAACTTCCCCCCTTCCTTATTTTACCCATTCATCCTTAGTCATTCTTAAAATTATATGATTTTAAATTTTAAAATAAAATAATCAAAATTAAATAAACCACCAACCATAAATAGTGATAGTCATTATAACCTTATGGGGATTTTTAAAGTTAATAATGATTACACATTCATAATGCATAACCGTACAGTAATAATTTTTTTTAGCAAAACATCATTACTACCCAAACTACAAAGGGTTTTTATGTGATCTCCATAAACCACAAGTACAACCATAAAATATATTTATCTTCGACATCATGAAACAAAGATCATATAAATATTATTCTAGGTATTCATATACTCATGATTATTTATATACACTATATATTTATCACATATCATTCAAACAAAGTAAATGAGTATATCACTTCTCACTCACCTAAGCATGACCATGAATTTCTTTACTCTTACCCAATTAGGAGTCCATTTTTCTTGCCTCTCATATGGATGGGAAAAACTCATATTGGTTAAGAAAATATTCCCCCTGATTAGCATCAGACCAAATTACACCCTTTTTGGATTATTATCAATATTAACATAAGATAATTATCAAAGTATTTCTATTCACGTGTAGGGAACCTGATTAACCTCTAGCCTGGGATAATTATATAGCGCACACACCAAGTACTCTAAAGACATTTTTGTATGATGTTCAATGATATTTACTTAAAATTGATCAATCTAGATGTCATGTTCTCTAACTCTTGTCTAATGAGTTAACATTGTATTTCTATATAAGTTCCCGCTCATGCTAATATTAACATATCACCACAACCCATCACTTTACATAATGGTCTTAAATTAGGGATATCATAGAGTTTTACCTCCAAGGGGTTAATTATCATATCAAACATGTATCATACATATATTAAGAAGAATTTTTAAATTATCACTAATAGTAAAACCATGATGAATGTGTGTTCCTAACATTCACATTAAATGAATATCTTTTAGATACAAATACTAAAAAAAACCTTACATTACATAGATAGTTTCATCAGAGGATCAATAACATGATTATTTATAGCCTCCTAAAAAATTGATACATGTCTTACTGCAATAATTTCTCACTACTACAAATTTTAATTTTAGCGATCACCATCTAATTACTTTTGACGGTCACAGTTACCCCATCACTAAAGGGAAACAGTGACTACTTATGGAATTTTCTATAGGGGGCCCACATATGACTATAGTGGAAGTCACCATGGGATTATTTAGTGACCAACATTCCCAACCACATAACCAAATATAGAGAAACTGACATAGGTGACTACTAATTCTCCCATAATAAAAGGGAATTAGTGACCATTATTGGAAATCACAATTCTAAAGAATA
The DNA here is from genome assembly GCA_963277665.1 of Viscum album. Classification (NCBI taxonomy): domain Eukaryota; kingdom Viridiplantae; phylum Streptophyta; class Magnoliopsida; order Santalales; family Viscaceae; genus Viscum; species Viscum album. The sequence goes on from OY728140.1 coordinate 1,747,540,127, forward strand.
TGTTTTTTAAAAAATCACATTTCCACATCCATCAAATAAAAAACAAATAAAAAATAGATTTATTCAAAAACCAAAATGAAATCAAAACTAGTGATCTAAACAGCTATAGATCCTTCTAATCTTATGTTTTAATCAACCTAACAATACATTAAAAAAATTAAACAAAGAAAAAACATATATATATTTAACATTAAAATAAAATGTATTCAGTTAATATATATAAAATAATAAAAAATAGTTTATATAGTGTTATGTATATAAAGAATCATAAATATATAAATGAGGTAAAGATAATTTGAAATATATAATTACACTATTTATCAGTTATGTAATGACTATTAAAGTTGAAAACTATTTTTACCCCATACTGATCAATCCAAGTATAGAATTGATGTATGGTTGATCTCAATAGATCACATATGATGGAGGCAAAATTGATTCCTTTACATAAAAAATTTCCCGGTGACCATTATACCATGATTTCATGTTAATACAAGTGTATTTTCTTGGTTTTGGCCGTATTTTTATATGATTTTCCACTTAAATACAAATCTGAGGGAAAAAGGAACTTTTAATCATATCAAGCAATTCAGGTATCTGATCCACATGTTGATAAATCCTATATATCTTAAATTAAATAATGATCATTTTAATAAGATTTTATTTAAACTGGACCTCGTTTGGTTGGTTTTGACCCCTATATACAAGATTTTATCATTATTATAAAAATGGTAATAAATGTAAAAAAAGACTTTTAATTATACTAAACAGTCCAAAAATCGAACAAATGCATAGTTGATTACAATTGATTACATATGATTTGAGGAATTTTCTCTTATATTTTCACATAAACAAAAATTTGTTTTCTCATTTTGACCTCATAATGAAAGATATGTCATTTTGATAACACTAGATGATGTTGCCCATCATTTTCCATCATACCAGGTGACATGACCATTCGATGGATGCGGCATTGATTACTATAAATAAAAAATGGATCGATAACCATTCTCTCATGATTTCATGTTAATAAATGTATTCTTTCTTGGTATTTTCCTTTTTTGTAAGATATTTCACTTAACTCCAAATCCGTGGGATAGATGCCACTTTTGATCATACAATGAAATTTAGGTATCTAATACTTGTGATAATTATTCCTATAAATTTTAAATAACAAAAATATCTTTTCCCTTAGATTTCATTTCAATAGAATATATTTTGGTTATTTTCTACACCTACAGTCATGATTTTTCCCTTATTACAAAAAATGGTAATAAATTTGAAAATAAACTTTTAATTGTACCAATCAATCCAGATATCAAATTAACATGAGGTTTCTAATAATATATCACATATGATTATAATATTTCTCTCCTAGTTATGAACATAAATAAACAAAATATTATTTTTGAACCCCTGGTAGGAGATATGTTATTTTAATAACACTAAACAATGTTACCCATCGTTTTCCATCATACTGGGTGAACAATGTATTTGATGGATGTGATGTGGATTATTATAAATCAAAAATGGATTGACGATAATTATCCCATTATTTCATGTCAATACATGTTATTTTTCTTGGTATTTTACCCTTTTACATGATTTATCACTTAACTCCCAATCCAAGGGTAAAATTCCACTTTTAGTCATACCAATAATTTCTTGTATATGTTCCACATACTGATGATTTCTATAGATTTTAAAATATATAAATATTTTTTATGATATTTCATGTGTATAAGATCCTAGTTGGTTGGTTTTGACCCCTACAAACATGATTTAACTATTATTACAAAAATAGTAATAAATATAAAAAATAAAATTTTAATTATACTGACCAATCCTTCCATCAGATTGATATGTGGTTGATACCAAAAGATAACATATTATTCAAGGAATTTTCTCCTAGATTTTCACATATATCAGAATTCTTTTTTTCATTTTTTACCCCCTAATTAGAGATATTTCATTTTAATAACACTAGATAATGTTACCAAATGTTTCCCATCATACCGATTGACACAAGAATCTAATGGATGATACGTTGATTCATAAAGATCAAAAACAGATAAGTCATCATTATACAATGATTTAATATCAATAGATATGTGGTTTATTGGTAGTGTCCCCTTTTATGTGATTTTTTTGTTTACACTAAATTTGAGGGATAAACACCAAATTTGATAATATATAGAAATTTAGGCATCTGATCTATGTTATAATGATTCCTATAAATTTTAAATTACTTAAGTATAATTTTCCTAATATTTCATGTCATGTAAAGCTCCTTTGGTCAGTTTCGACCCCTACACACATGATTTTCCCATTATTAAAAAAATGGTAATAAATGCAAAAATGTACTTTAAATTATACCGACCAATCAAGAAATTGGATTGATGTGAAGTTTATAAAAATATTCCACATATGATTCTAGTAATGTTATCCTATATTTTCGTGTCAGCTAGAAGTTGTTTTCTTATTTTTGACCCCCTTACTGAAGATATCTCATTTTAATAACACTAGATAATGTTACTCATCATATTCCATCATACCAGGTGATGAGAGAATCCAATGGATGGGGTAGTGATTCATATAGATCAAAAAATCTTACTGATAATTTTCACACTATTTCATGTCAATCCATGTGTGTTTTCTTAGTATTATCCCATTTTATGTGATTTGTCACTTAACTCCAAATCCAAAGGACAAATTCCACTTTTGATCATATTGAGAAATTTAGGTATATGATCCATGTGAAGATAATAAATATAGATTTTAAATGACTTAAATATCATTTTTATAATATTTCATGTCAATTAGTGCTGTTTTGGTCAGTTTTGACCCCTATACGCATGATTTTCCATTTATTACAAAAATGTTAATAAATGTGAAAATGAAATTTTAATTATATTAACCAACCTGGGAATCATATTGACATTTATTTGATTCTAATAGATCATATATTATTTAAGGGATGTTATCTTATATTTTCACATAAATTATATTCTTTTTTCTCATTTTTTTACCCCTTAATGGGGGATATTTCATTTTAATAACACTAGAGAGAATTACCATCCATTTTCCATCAAACCGATAAAATTAAGCATTTTATGGATGAGAATCTGATTTATAAATATAAAAAATGTCTCTATGATCATTCTCCCATGATTTCATGTCAATATAAGTGGATTTTATTAGTATTGGCCACTTTTATATGGTTTTTCACTTAACTTCAAATCCAAGGGAGAAATTCTACTTTCGATCAAAAAGAACAACTTAGGTATCTAATCAAAATACTGATGGTGCATAAAATTTTTAATTGAATTAAATATCATATTACTAATATTTTTTATCAATTATGTCTCTTATGGTTATATTTGACCCCAACACATGTGATTTTCCCATTATTACAAAAATAGTAATAAATGTGAAAATGTACTTTAAATTGTATTAACCACTCATGGTATCAAATTGAAGTGAGGATGATTCTAATAGTTCACATATGATTTAAGGAATTTTATACAAGATTTTAACATTGATCTAATGTCATTTTCTCATTTTTTGACCCCCTAGTAGGATATGTGTCATTTTTGATAACACTAGTCAATGTTACCCATATTTTTTCATCATACCAAGCATCACAAGAATCTGGTGGATGTGAAGTTGAATCCTACATATAAAAAATGGATCGATGATAATTATACCATGATTTCATGTCAATTTAAGTGTTTTTTATTGGCATTGGACCCTTTTTTGTGATTTTTCCCTTATGTCCAAATCTGAGGGACAAATACCACTTTCGATCATACTATGAAATTCCAGTATCAAATCAATGTGATGATGATTCCTATCAATTTAAAATTAATTAAAGATAATTTATCTAATATTTTAGGTCAATTAGAGCTTGTTTAGATGGTTTATCCCCCTACAAAAATGATTTTCCCATTATTAAAAAATTGGTAATAAATTCGAAAATGAATGTTTAATTTTACTAAAAAAGTCAGGAATTAGATTAATTTGTAGTTAATTCAAAAATATCATATATTATTTGATGAATTTTTTCTTAAATTTTCACATCAATCATATTTTTTCTCATTTTGTCCCCTTGATGGGAGATATGTCATTTTAATAACACTAAACAATGTTACCCATAATATTCTATCAAACCAAGAAAAATTTGTATAAAATAGATTAAAAACTAATTCATATATATTAAAAATGGATTATTTATCATTATGCCATGATTTTATACCAAATCAAGTGTGTTTTGTCAGTATATTAACCACTTTTATGTGATTTCTCACTTAACTCCAAATCTAAGGGACAAACAACATTTCAACCATATCGATAAATTTGGGTATCTGATACAAATTTCATTGATTCATATAGATTTTAAATGGATTCAAGATCATTTTACTGATATCTCATTTTAATCAAATTTTGTTTGATCAGTTTTGACCCCTACGTGCATTATTTTTCCCTTATTACAAAAAATGGTAATAGTTGTGAAAATGTATTTATGGAAGGAAATATTAATATAAAAAATATGCATGAATTCATGAAGAAAACAAAGGCCAATTTATTCTAAGAAACTCTGGAAATACAATCTATATAGTCAAACTATACCAAGGAAAAGTATGGGAGGTTATATAGGGTGTTACGTGATGGAGTTTATATGAATTTTTCCCTCTAGAAAAGTATTTATGATATATTTTCCACACACATTGAGAACTTGAGATGGGTTATTTTTTATGGTGATATCTTATTTTGGGAAGACTATTAGTTGAGTAGTTTGTTATTCTTTCTAGGTTGTATGCATCCTGTTATGAAAATCCTTTAATCCAGGGAACACCTTCAGTTCAAAGACACTATACATAATAGAGATCAGAGGGTTTTATTTTTTATTATTCAACTAGTGAATGAACATGACCATGAATATTTCACCCCTCCAGTTCGAGCGTATTTTTCTCTATCAAATTTCATAATATTATTTATGTTACATAAGGATAAAATCATTAAGATAGAGATATTTAGAATAAATATATACTAGATAAATAATGATTTCTACTTTCATGGGTGATGTAAAGTTCCATCCCTACTAATTTCATGGTTAAACATAAATAAATTCATATGACATCCTCATTCTACACCTATAATAATATGGATTTTATTGATAATTTATTTTTAGAAAGTTAATTAGTAGGATTCTTGTTAAATTTGTTAGTAAATAGCATGAGAGTTACAATTATATTTGGGTCTATTGAAAATTTCATTGTAGCTCAGTTTCATAATGTGGATTTCAATACTAATGAATTTCACACTAAGAGTGTGTCATTTTCAGTGAGGATTCATAATATTTTAGGAATATAAATAGAAGCACGACTCATGTTATATGTTTTATGCATGAGGAATATTATTACATGTGTACTACTAAAAAGAAACTAAGGCATGTTAATACTTGATGTTTAAACTAAAACTGAGCTTCATGGGTAATTTATGCTTATATTTACAAGATACTAAGCTATGATATAATAAATGGATGGTGACATGAACAAGTGTGCGATAGTATCACACATGAACGAGTCTTCATGATTACACATGTCGGTAATGTGAAAATACTGCATCATCTAGGTTTTTTTGAGTTCTCACATTATCCATGAAAGACACATTTACAATTACAATACAGATATTTGTGGTTCATTTGATGCTATACAAGAGGATTAAATGCCATGGTTTTGATAATGTAATAATATTATGATCATTCACATACATATTTAAAATGAGGTTTGAAGATAAATCATGGGAGTTCATAGTGTAAATAATGACACCCAAATATATAGATATTTTTAGTGAGATACATGTGTTTATATATTATATTTAATGAGGAGGATTATACCAAAATTATCTATGTATTTAACCAGTCGACACAAAGTGAAATGTACTTAATAGTTATATACATCATGATATAGAGTTATCATGATCTCTACAAATAGAAAAAGAAAATAGTCTATGAAATAGAGGAAGAACTATAATATTTAATAGGGTATAAGAAATTTTGAGCCACTCAGATATAAATCCATGACCTTATTATTTACATGATTTCATGCATGTATTTATAGAATTATAGTTATTTTAGGAGATATAAATATTATAGAAAATAAATATTTAAATGAAGATCAAAGTGATTCGATTTATTAAGGAAATGCATACATGGTATTATAATACCACATGAGTTTTTCAATTGAGTCATCATGAATTATAGTGGAAATGTTATCTCATGTTTAAATGAGATTAAAGGTCAATGTCTCAAGTGGTCTCTATATTCCACGATTACTAGAAGAATTAGTGAGAATCAATATACAAGATATCTCATTTGGATATATTCATGCAGGTTATAAAAATATTATTTGATATGTATTAAGAATATTGAGAACCTTTTGACATTGAAAATTATATAGAAACAAAAGACTAGTTCAAGAAGTAGAGATCACAATTTATTCACATTTGAGAAGAATAATTGAGTGTTGCTAATACTACTACTATCAATATAATTTCATTAAGTCTCTTAAATATTTACATTTATATTGATTTTAAATCACTATAATACCATGTTAATAATATAGCCAATGTACATGAACTGTTCTTGATCACATCCTATAAGTTGAAGATGTGTTTATTGGCTCGAAGTGTTTTCAAGAACGGGTGGTTCCATTAAAAACAATGGAAATAACAAATGGGAGAATAAGATGAGGTGTTCTGGGAGGTTTTCACTGAAACCAAACACATGAGTTCTCAGGTGAATATAGGTTCCTCAAAAATTAGGACTCTTATATTGATTCTGGATATGGGTTCACTATGTAATTTAATTTCTATAACTACTAAATTTTTGGATGTTTCACATGTGATGTGTTGTTGAAATTTAAAGATAAAAATAAATTACTAATTATTTTACTATGTTTCATCATCAATATAAAAGTTTTTAGTAGGTTTACAATTCTTACTTGGTAAAATTTATTTTTAATTAAAATGTAAATTTTATTTGTGACTATAAAAAATAAAAACCAAATTAGATCGGAAATTTGAAGGAAAAACCAGAATCATAAAACAAAACACACCTCCTAGATATGATGCATCATGTAGGATCATGGATTCTACTAATGTATGGTATGGTAGGGGACTTCAATAAATAAAACATATGTAGATAATAATAATTTATATAATAAAAATTAAAAAAATCAGTAAAAACCAACATCTTAGGATCCCGTGCACCACCCCGATGCATATACTGATGTAGTTCTTTGACATTAGCTAACAACTACAGATTTACCTCCTCAGAAACATACATCTTCACCTCTAAATTTTGAACATGATATGTCATCCCAGTGACAACATGATTCAAAAATTCTATTCATGAAACTATAGAATGAGGAATTTTCATTCCATAACTCAATATATAGCCAAGTCTGTCATGCCCAATAATGCATTGAAATTTCTCATCCCCCATCATGGAAATTTATCTCTAGTCCTATGGAAGTTGTACAAACACAACCTCGAATTGAGAATGAGTAATGTATATATATATATATGCGTGTATGTATTTATGTATATACATATGAATGTAAGTATTTATAATCAGTGCAAGAAATTATTATAAGAGCTATAACTTCGGGATTATTTCGATCATGAGTTATCATCCACATCGATATTTTATCAGTCGGTGCACCTTAATCCAATAATTGTATAACAATAAGATATAAATATAAATAAAATGAAATTAAATAATAAATATAAAAAATAAATGATAAATACATGATGTTGAATATGGGAAATGGGGAAATTCCCAAGCATTATGAGGTGGTCCCTGTAGTTCATAATTCTCATAATGACACGTATACATCACCAACATTAAAAAATTAAAATTTGAGTCAATTAAAATTTTTGTTCATTATTTAAAATATGTAAACCAAAAAATTACTTTCACCGCCACCCCCTAATTAGACCAATATGAAACCAAGTGACACCATTGAGATGGGAGAAAACCTCTCCGAACTCTGCCTAGAATGTCAGGGGAACCCACATTTGGGACTCGGTGTTTCCTCTTAACCCTAAATTTATAATACTTACACATTTTATGACATTTTTAAACAAACACTAGCCAAAAATCATCAGGTTACACTCTCAGATTATTCTATTCAAGAAAAAAATATCACAAATGTAAGTATTTTTTAAACATAGTTAAGAAGCTAAAAAAATCATATTATGTGAACTTCCCACTATAGATGATGAAATGTATCCTAGGGTAATGAATCCCAATCATATATAGTCATTAAAAATATATGTGGTTCGCATATGATATAAACCAGCTGAAGAATAAATATAGGGGCACCCACTCCCACAGTATGGTATGTCTCATCAAATGATATGTTAAGGGTTATGTTGAAGTTCTAGGATGAAATACCACGAACATGGCCTCTCCCATGAGAGAAAACGTGGTCGATTCTGATCCTTTTGAAAAAATAATTTATACATAATTAGATATATGTGCATATATATGTTTAATTTTTTTAAAATAACAAATTTACAATCATACATACCTTGACCCATTGACACATATGGCTCTATATAATGATGTAGATCTCATGCCTATTACCCTAACATATCCATAGTCATAGAAAGAATTATTAGTTAAATGAACATAGACTATATATCAAATAAAGGGATAGTAAATACACAAAAACCAGTTAAACAATTCATTAATATTTTTATAGATAAAAAATTAAACTGAAGAGTGGGAAAATCATACCTTTTATTAGACATGAAAATCATTTGTTTCTCTTTTAGGAGTCTCTCTAATATAATGAATATCTTATTCATGTTGAACTATGGTGTGTTAATCAATCTGTTGTGAAACAAAAACCACAGTATTAGGTTCATCTTATTCAATAAAAAACACTCCTCACATTAAAACTTATAGAGAAATGTTACAATTTAGAAATGATGGAATAGTAGTGAAGAAAACATGTTCTATTTGTGATTCCAAAATGAAAGGTTCATTATTAACTCATTCATATCTATATAAAATACTATTATATTTCACCAATGTAAACTTATATTGATCAACTTTACATCAACAAACTAGATCACCCCAGTTTTACTTTAATGATATGTGTTTCACCCTGTGCATGTATACAAATTTAATGATGTCTTTCAACTAACCATAGTAATTTCCAGAATTGAAATATGTACAACCAATTCAATTATTTTTTGTTTCAGGTTTTTCATCAAAATATTTAATGAAAAACCTCAATATATTGGAACCTAAAGCATTGTAACGACAATCCTTTATAGATGGAACCCCATCTAGTTTGTAAAATTTTTAGTTAGTGTATGGTCACCTAACTCCCACATGTTATAGACCAACATATTTCACAAAATTCAATAAAATGATATGCAAAAATAAATTAGTACTATAATTTAATCATAATGAAAATCCATTTATACATATAAAATCCATGAACCAATTATGAAATGATAAATAATGGGACTGTAGAATTTTATAATCAATCACATGAGGAATCACTTGTTTTAGATCATTAATGTGTTTCTTATAAATCATAACACCATTTTTAAATGATAAACATATATATTCAAACAAAACATGTAGAAGCTAAACAATAAAAGTTATAAGACACATACTACATAGATAGTGCAACTGATGGGGTATTGGAAAATATATATCGATGAGAATGTACCCACTCAATGTTGTCCATGTCAAATATAGTTCCTTCTCTTAATATAACTTCATGAATTCATGAGGTCTTATATATTTTTATTTTAACATCTATAAAATATTCTTAAAAAAATAGTACAATAATCCATCAAATAACCATCAGATATTGATGCCTCTAGATGAGCTTTGTTATGTAGAAATCGTTTCAATGTATTTGGATACTTCTCAATATGATACATCCACCTAAATTTCACTAGACTGATATCCATTACTTCATCAGTTAGGTGCACTATCAAGTGAACCGTAGCATTGAAAAATGATGGTGGAAGTAATTTATCCAAGTGAAAAATCATAAGTACAATTATATCATGAAAAAAATTTAAATCACTTATTCATTGATTTCTTAAAAAATATAAAAAATTCACTCATATCAATCTATAGTTAATAAAAATAGGGTGATAAACAATCATGAATTGTGATTGGAATCAACTACTAATGTAATATGTGATTCTAATGAATTTTAATCCCTTTAAACGTTCTACTCAACACATCCAAACACTTGGATATATTAAGAGTAACCATTGGGCACCATTAACATCTTAAAAATGAAAATAAATCGATCTTTACCATTTTTATTCATCTTCTATAGTGAAACAAGCATGCATGTCTTGTTTTCCTCACCAAAATGTAAATAAAAATATTTCCTTAAACCCCTTTCTTCTAAATAATGTTATGAATTAACATGGTCCTTCGATTTACCACTAGACGAAAAAAGGTCCACCATATATTATCACAAATATTTTTTTCAATGTAAAATTCATCCAAATTTTTTATTAGAATATTAGTTTTCCAGTGAGGAAGATTAAGAAAAATATTTTTCTTCTTCTAATTATGACTGAGCTACCAAACTGAAACATGAATAGTGGTTAATGGGTAAGCCAAAAAATCTTGAAATTTATAGATTGGGGATGTTTTCTTGCTCAATATGTGATAATATTTCTACTACTATCATGATATTTGGTGCTGGGTTTAATTCTCTAAAACCATCTAATTCTATTCAGTCCTTTCTAAACCTGTGCTGAGGGGGAAGAAAAAAATTGTGACCCATGTATTCACTTTTTTTACAATGTTTCATACATGTAGATTTTTTACTTTTATTGTATAAAGTGAAGGAAAACTCCCCTTTCATTCTCGAACCTAATAAATTTTCATAAGCTGGGACTCTATTGATTTTACAGTAAAAATAAACTCTTAATTTGAGCATTTCATTATTTTAACTATCGTAAGTCATCACACCATCACCCCAAAATTCATTAAAATAATCAATTAATGGATTAATGTAAACCTAAATCTTATCCCTCATATTTCTAAGTCCATTAATAAGAGTCAAAATTAATAAAAAAATGTTGTTTCATACAAAGACATAAAGAAAGATTATACAGAACCAACACCACAGGATGTGTGATATAAGTTTTACTAATAATATACCTAAATTGATTAAAACCATATACTTCCAACATCAATAAAACATTATGAATATATTTAGAAAAGATATGTTGCCTATAGTCAAACACATTCCATGCAAGAGAGTCTATCAAGTGGGTTAGCATATCACTTTCATTATTTCTTTCAGCATTCCATCTCATTAATTCAGAATCTTTTGATGAAATAAATAATATTTTTAACCTATCATTTAGAATAAATTAATTTATTTGATTTATGATAATTGGTTTCCCATATTTCATTATCTTACATTGAGGAATTTGATTTCCCATATTATCTTTCCACCTGGAAGAGTCACAGACCGTAAAATTAACCAAATAGGCAGTTTCTTTTCTAAATAGTATACAGATTTATTCCACATGATTCCATGGTATTAAATGGGATACCTAAGTTCTAGGTAAACTTATTATCATGGTAATATGACTCACGAATCTTAGCATCAAAAGGAAGTAATTTTTTTAATTACACCAACAACATATTCAACGATATGTCTGTCCACTAATTCAAAGCCTTCAAGTGAAAAAGCATTGAGATAAATGAATATTTGTTGTAATTGTTACACCTAGAATATAATTGAATTTTTCATCATTAATTATTTCTTAAAACCTAAAAAAATTAAGATCTACACCAGAGCATGGATTGATCTCACCGTTCTCAATATTCTGGATTGTAATGCCTTCAAGAGCCAACCCACATATGATTTCAGTAATCATTTCATGCATTAGATCAATCATACCTGTATTAATATCCATATAAAATATTTTTGTATGATAAAAATAAATATATTCTTCCCTATGATGAGTCCAAATTTTATAATTTTTTAGAAACTCATTCGATAATAGGGTCTCCCTTTTAATATCACATGTGAATGGATATCTGTTTTCACATTTTCTACATAGACGCCTAATATAGTAACTTTGAAATCCTCTAGTGAAATTAATAAACATAATAATTCCCTCAAAATATTATATCAAAATTATATTTATAAGATCAATAATACTCTTATCCTTATTCCCATTTGTACAACAAGCGGTTACATTTATGAAAGACTTCATGTTTCATGTATTTTTAGAATTTCATATCACAAAATATATATAAAATAATGACTAAAAAATTAAAATTTTACTTCAATTTATACTAATCCAAAACAAAAAGAAACATTCAAAAATGACATGATCATCACATTTTAATTTATATTTAATTATTTATACCTGTAATTTTTTAAAGTCTTCTTTTGTACATGACTAAATATTTTGTAGAGAGTCACTTATAAATTAGTAGATGAAAATAAAATTTAAAAAGTAAAAAAACAATCAGACATATATAATAATATATGACCAAGGATTATTTTTTAAATTTAGTTATCAAAACAATAGACTAGATAACATTCTTTTATTCAACCATCGTTGATATGTTAGTGTCAAACGACTGCTGAATATTTAATTGAAAATAGTAGAAAATTATGTATCAAATGTAGAAGAAATATAATCGATACATGGTTTATACTGAGAAATTATTTTATGTTGAAAAAACTGAAACCAATGAAGTATAATATGTATAGTATAAAAAACAATAGAATAAGCTTCACAGTTGTCTTTCATTTCCATGAAAGCTATAAAATCTTGGAAACATACCTCGAACAAAACATTGTTTCTCAAAACCTCTATGGATGGAAATATTCCACTGGTCACATATATAGACACCATAGGAATCAAATTTTTTATAGGAAATATCAAAACACATTTTTCTTAACATATCCTAAAACTTTTTCTTGTTTTAATTTAAGGTGTCTATTGGGTATAGAGGAATGAATATTTACTGAAAAAATTAAAATGTACAGATTTTTTTTCCTGTTTGTAATATTAATAAAACAATCTATTTTTCAAAACTCTCCCCAATAAGTTTTGAAATTATCTGAATGTGATATAATTACGACAACCATGATAAAAAAGGATTACTTTAGGGTTCATTCCAAGGCCACTCAAAAATGAAGACAATAATTTCATAGTTTCTATCACTACCATAAATTTGGACTTATTTAGTGCTTAACTTTATTAGTGCTAAAAAACCTATAATTTTTTTTATCATTTCTAAAGAAGGTTTCGATAAAAGTATCCCCTAATTAACACTTTTTTTGCACTGGTAAAGGGTACTTTTATCAGCACTTTTCTTAGCACTAATAAAAGTATGTCTTTTATCAATGCTAGAAAAAAAATTAGAACTGATAAAATGTATATTTCATAAATAAAATTATATATCATTAAAAAATATATATTCATATATAAATATAAATATATTTATATAAATATAATATATTTTAAAAAATATGATTTATATAATAAGAAATATGTAATCGCACTTAATATATATGATATTTAATGGAAAATGGTTTATAAAATAGTTAACAAATAATATTAATTAAGAATTTTCAATTTATTATTCAGTAATATTCATTTGATAAAAATTTGAAGATAAAAAAAATTCAATAAATTAATAAATGATCTAAAATAAGTTGAAAACATGACTCGAATTTCAAAGGGTCGTAACATTTGATCCAGGTGTCTGTTTGAGCTATACCACATATAAAATTGAATCTTTTAAAAATATATATATATTGGTAACTTGGGGTAACCCTGTACATCATTTTTTTGGGACACAAAATTCCCATAAGGCCTCTAAAACTGATTTTCTTGTTGGGGTAACCCCATTTTTTAACATTTCATAGAATTTCATCTTCATTTAAGGGAGTATTCTTATCTTTTTTTATGTAGAATCTATTTATTCTCAAGGATTACACAAAAATAGATATAATGATATTCAAATTTTATTATTTTTCTAATTGTACTGTTATTTTTAATTAAATATATACGCATGTATATATATTTATATATATTTACACATAAAATTTTAATTTTATAAATAAATATGTCAACATATTTATATATAAAATATCATTCTAAATACATAAACCATATCTAAAAATGATAATAACCATTTTATTTAAATACATATATATGAATATTTATATACCTATACAATGTATATATAATGTGTATTTGTATATATAAATATATTTATGTGTGTATTAACAAATAGATATATATTATCTATATATTCTAATATATTATATAAAAATTAATATATAATATATGTAAATAAATATAAATATGTATTATTATATTTATAGATACACACATATATATAATATATATAAATGTATGTATGTTGTAAATATGTATGTATTTATTTTTTTATTTATATACACACATACACACAAAACATATTTATAAATGTATTTAAAAATATTCATAAAAATATATGTTAATATTAAAATAAATATATTGATAAAAAATATAGGTAAATATATATATATCATAAAATAGAGAACCAAATAACATAAATCAGTGGTAATGGTGCAGGCACTAGAGGGTGAGGTCCCAGGTTCTAATCCAAGGGGAGGCACATGTGGGTGTGGTATGAGTGAGAAATGCTCTAGGGATGATAAAGGGTCAAAGGAGTGCCAAATTAAAAGAGTGGGGTGGGTGTTTACTATTGATAAAAGTAGGGGATGGACTCCCTATGGAATATCAACACTAAAAAAATTGGCGTTAAAGGATGGATTTTGTCTGTTCTTTTTTGCGCTGATAAAAGGCCCCCTTTAAGAGAGATTTTTTAGTGCTAATAAGAGGGTCATTTGTCAGTACATTTTTAGTATTATTAAAAATGAATCCCTTTTAACGTTTCATAGATCAAAAACATTTTTTTAGTTATGATAATTGTTTTTTCTAACGCTTTTAAAATTCAATTTTACAGTAGTGTTGGCAATGTTTGGTAAAAAATGAACACTACCATAGGAAAAAAGAATAAATGAATAAAAATTAGAAATGATGTTAGGGAGATACCAATGGAGACAGTTCCTTTCAATTTTGGTAAAATATCAATTTCTTTATTGTTTAGGCATAAATTTTCTTGTTTTTATACATTATTGACAAGGATATTCTTTAAATAAATGGGAAAAGGTTCATATTATATTTTTTTAATATATATTTATTGCATTTAACATATTTTATCACACATGTTTCCTGCATATCAAACAAACTAGTGACTCACAAATATATTTGTCATTTTTCATTATATATATATTATTTGTTTCCATCAAATTATTATCAAAATAAAAACCCTATAATAGATGACATTTGAAATGAATTAAGAATCACTGGGTTTAACTCTGATATCATGATGAATCAGGAATGATGGAGAGTGGAGGGGAAAATAGCAGTCTGATCACAAATTGTGGTAGAGAAGGGGCAGCGATGATGAATAGGATTAGAGGCAGTAATGGCGATGGATCTGATAGGGGTATGGTTATGGTAAGGGCGATAATGGGGAGGTAGGATGGGAGATAGTGGTGGCCTCAGTAGGGGTCGTGGCGAGGGTTATGGGGTGTTGATGTTCAACCCACGTATATCATGGGTTTTCATTTTTTGCGGATTTCAAATTTTCAAATTTGTGGCACGTGATATACAGAATATATGGGAGATACGAGATATATCATTATATCTATTTTGAATGCGATGGGATGAACATGAGATCTTATAAAAAGGAAATAGGCATTGAAGAAATGTGGAAATGATTAGTGGTGCACAATGACGCGGTAGAGGAGAAATATGTGAGAAACAGTTTTGGAACGGGCAGTATCGAGAAGTGGAAATTTGGTTTGTGAAACACGGTGCTACAATAATGATTTGTGTTTGGTTTTAATCTTTGATGGGTGAGATTTTATCATAAATTATTTTCAGAGAGGTGATAGATCCATATCAGGGTGTGGGATTTCACATGGTTTTTTACACCATATCTAGAATTCAAGTTTCAATCATTACAAGGATTTCAATTTACTCTCTGATTATTAATGGATGTCTTGAAGTTAGCCTATTATTTTTTAATCATCTGCATTAGAGGGTTGTTCAATGTTAAAATTTTTTCTCTTTTATTTTCTTCTATTTGGTTTTGTGCTATTTTTACATTGGATATTCTCAAAATTTATTTATCACAATTGAATAATTATCATAGGACCGATCTACCCTTGACCAAACAATTTGTATCAAAGGAGGTTATTTGTGTTTCCTAATAATTAAATTTGGGTGATACAAACCATGAGATTTTTTCACACATTGAATTGTTTAATGAGAAAAATGATTTTACAATTTAGTAATAAAGAGTTAAAATATTCTATTATGTGAGATGACAGTGATGAAATTGAAAAAAAATCAGATAAACTAGAGACAATAAGCGATGGTGATTGGAAAAAAATATAGGAAATTTGAAGAAAAGAATGATTCATATGTATTTTTCTGATAATACTCTACTATAAGTGATGAATATGACAGATCTAGAGATGATCTAGGTGAATCTTGAAAGAAAGTGTGAATAAAAATCTCTCACAAAACGTTTATATCTAAAAAAATGATTGTATCTTTAATGGTATAGAATTGATATTTAGGAACCCGTATGGATGATTTCACTAAACCGATGATGGAACTATCTTCAGTTGTGGTCAAGATCAATGATAAAGTTAATATAGTACATATTAAAATGGAAGAATAAGACAAAGTGTTTATTTTTTGGGTTCATTTCTTGATTCATACGGTAATATCATCTCTATATTGTTGTTCAAGAAAGACATACTGAAGGTGGATTTTGTGATTTCATAATTGTTTATGAATGAGACTCGGTGAAAGACCAATGATGGAGAATATTCAGGTACTACTGGTATTCTAGATGGGTTATATGGGCGTGGTAACCATAGAGGTAGGTCAAAGATCAAAAAAAAAGTTCAAGTGATTATTTTATGATAATGAAGTTCATGTACATATAAATTTCCATGAATTGAAAAAGATTAAGGAGAAAAAGATGGTGTGCGACACTGTTCTTGAGGAAGTTGTCATAGGTCTTATTAATGGTGGGGTTGATTTACTTCTAGTTGGCATTGATTGTTTCTGGTCCGATCATTACACCGAATGAGTGGTTGATTCAACACCATATTACCATATTTCACTAAAGAGGGAACTATTTTCTTTATATAAAGAAGGTAACTTTGGTAGATTGAATATGGACAACAAAAATTATATTGATGTCCTTGGTGTTGGTAATATTTTTATTACTATGAATGTAGGTTGTATACTAACATTGAGGGATGTGCGACATGTGTTAGGTATACACCATGATTTTTTATCTGGTTGTACTCTTGATTATGATGGATTCAGTAGTTCGTTGGGAAATGGAAGATGAAAATTTTCTAAAGGATCGATGGTTTATGAGTGAGGTAGAATGGATGACACATTTTACAGGATGGATTTAAAGGAATGTAGTGATGTTATGAATGTATTTTCAAAGAGGACTTCATCATATTTGTGGAAAAAGTGATCATCGTGCATGAGTCTAAGACCATAAACTAGAGAGAATAAGGTTTGGAATCTGAAATAGTCCAGGTCAGGTGTTTCAGGTCTTACACCTAATTTATTTTCTTTAGAGATTGTCACTAGTGAAAAAATATTTAAAATCAAAAATTAGGGTGATGTGCTAAGAGATTCAGACTGCTCGGAGGATGTTGAGTATAAGGAGAAATTAATTCATTCAGTTGTTTCATATTATTTGATGATCATAGTTATTAAGAATCCATGTGTTGGTTCCTTACTTATTCAACTTGGCAGTGTAGACACATGTATGATGAATATTTCGGCATTTGGATTACTTTTATAGGGGAAGCTTTTAGGTTTCTGTTAGAGATTAAAAAGAGGGATTTTATATCTTCTACAGAGGATGATGGTTGGTTCAATACCAACTAGTTGGATTTTCAACTGAGTTTGCTGGAATTAGTCTTCTTCTATTTCGGGATGAAGGGGAAAGTATTAAAGTTTAGCCTGCATATCGCATGGATTTTTTTATGAATATTTTGATTTTTCAAATTAGTGGAACGTGAGATACAAGAGATATGGGAGATACTAGAGATGCCTTTTTAATGTCCTGAAAATTCCATAATTTTTTTTATTATATGTAATTATTTCGAGACCTCGAAATCTGACAGTGTGTGATTCTATGGCTCAGAGTACCCGGAATGATCTGTCAATGTTTTGTTAAGATTTAGTTAATGCACATAAGAAATTTTCCTGAAAAAGTGGAATAAATCTTAAACAGTTGCTCAAATCATAAATCCGAGTGTACTATTTCATTTATAATGACGTATTTACCATAGGTGTGACTTAAGTTTGGTCAGCGTAGGCCTCCGCTGAACTTGTGAGGGTTTGTTTTCTTTAGGCTGATACTAACCTTGGTCGGTACGAGCCACTAGTGAAAGTTATATTTAGGCCAAAAATAAAATTATTAACTGCCAATTATTTTATTGTAAACATTCATATCTTCTAAATGGTAACTCGAATTAAAAATCCAAGAGTATTGTTGGGTTTTTTGGGGCGTGTTTCACTTAGGCAGAGCCTAAACCTAACCGGCTTGAGTCGAGGGTGATTGTTATTAATTATCTGAAATTTTTTCAAGTACGTTCAGTAAACACATGATCGACGTTTTCTAACTTTTGAACTATTCCTCAGATTAAATATCTGAGGGCACTGTTGAATCCATAGTGCTGAGATTCACATAAGGGAGACATCACTTTGACCGCAGTAGGTACGAAGAAAAAGTTAGTTTTTGGAACATTTTAATAGAATAAATAAAATAACTTTTATTTTATTTTATTCCTCAAACAGACAAGCGGTAAGGTGGGACCGACGACGTTTCAAGACAATAAATGGATTGACCCTCCAATCCGAGTAACATCAATGTTGGGGAAAATTAAAAATATTCCTAATTAAATATCCCCATTAACTCCTCGCGTCACTAATTACCCTCCCCCTCTATTATAAATATGGAGCTAGGGAAGGGGTATCAGAGAGCTTCGCCAAGAAGAAAATTGCTGAAGGAACGCCGCAACGCTATACTCTTAGAAGACAAAGCCGGTCTAGCCGGAGGTGATGGATGCCACCAAACCACCAATGGGTGACGTGCGAGTGGCATCTTTGGGAGCCAGTCACAGGAACTAAGAACACGATCCACCGACAAGCGCGGATGATTCTCTAACATTTCAAGCTAGGGTATATTTTTGTTTGAGAATTTTTGATTCCCTCCTCCCCATTCTTGAAATTACACGAAGAACACGGGTCAATCGACTAACGGGTTGACCCATGATTCATTCGTCTTTGTAGAAGGTTGATGCGGGGTATCTTTGCAAGATTAATCTTGTGTTCAATTAAATTGTTTATTTAACTCCATTAACATCCTCTAAATTAAGAGATAATGCAGAGGGCATGGGCCTAACGAACCTATCCCAAACCCTCTACTATCTTGCATTCCTTGCACCACCTTGGAAGACCGCGAGCATGTCGACACGCACCGCAAGAGGAGAGTTGTGGATCGTTAGCTGCAACGAATGGAGGAGGCATCCCACATTATGGCCGAACACGGGAAGGGAGGTGGCGTAATCAATGCGCCACCGATGAACGGATTTCGCGACCGAATCCACGACAGAAGCTAAACCCACCTATGGAAGGTTCCACAGCGGCCGAGCGGCGCCCTCACGGTGCCGCTGCTTTTCCAACCGAATAGCCTCTGGGCCATTTGGGAATCCGAGAGACTGGGGGGTTACACACCCCAACGTCAGACCGAACCAGGCCACTGCCCTCGGCTGGGCCGCCGCCCTCGGCTGGGCCGCCGACCTCGATTGGGCCACCGCCCTCGACTGGGCCGCCACCCTCGGACCGGGCCACTACCCTAGTGGGTTGCTACCCCTGGACCGAGTCACCGCCCCACGTGGCCCGACCTCCCCATTACCAGCTGCCCCCCTTGAGGACTGCGCCCGACCTCATCCTAGTGGGCCAAGTTTTCCACGACCCAGCCCAGACCAGGTTGGACCGGGTCAGTCCGACTAGGTCGGACCGGGCCTAGGCCCAACTGGGCCCAGAATCACATAAA
This sequence comes from Viscum album, assembly GCA_963277665.1. Lineage (NCBI taxonomy): Eukaryota > Viridiplantae > Streptophyta > Magnoliopsida > Santalales > Viscaceae > Viscum > Viscum album. The sequence continues at coordinate 1,747,560,384 of OY728140.1, forward strand.
GGGCCATATCATGAGAACCGGATGTCAATTTGACAAACCGTCTATAGAGTTGGGATCCTTGGACTGATATGTTCCATTTTTATTTAGTCCTCTTGAGTTTTTGAGATAGTTGGATTATGGCCGGGTTGGATCGAACCTGAATCCAACTGGGGCCCCTGTGCTAAAACGCTTATAACTCACAGACCGAGTGTTTGATGGATGCACCATCTGTCGCATTGGAACCCTTAAAAAATGGAAGTCCTTTGGGTTACTCTTTTCTGGATATTATTTGTGGTCTAGGTATGACTGATATCTTGAGGGAAGATTATACGGAACTCGAGCGCACCGGGTGTGAGGAATCCAATGACTGGAAATGAGGTGGAAGTTGGAGATTGATCATGCAGTGTTCAGAACTCAGCGATCATGTGTGGTTCAGTGTATATTGATCATGTGTGGGTCAGATCCTATGTGGGCCAGCACTCAGCAATCATGTGGGGGTCAGCGCATACCGATCCGGTGTGGGTCAGATCTTGTGTGGGTCAGCGCTCAGTGATCCTGTGTGGGTCAGCGCATACTGATCCGGTGTGGGTCAGATCTTGTGTGGGTTAGTGGGGGTTAGTTACCTATCAACTCTGGGTGGGTCAGATCTTGTGTGGATCATTGCGAGGGTTAGTACCAATCGATCATGTGTGGGTCAAACTCCCTATAGTCAGAAGTAGTGCATCTTGAAAAAATAAAATGATCTAGCTTTACAATTAATCATCTGTACTTCTATACGTCACTAAAAACATGGTTTGAGATAAGACTCTTTTTGAGCTATCTTACTTTGTGCTTTTTATTGAGGTTATGCTACGAGGTACTATACCTGTTTGGTAAACTATCTTCGTGGTGTTACCTATGTGCTACTTTTACCTTCGTTGAATTACTTGTGTGGTACTTCTACCTTCATGGTGCTATCTTCGTGGTGTTACTTGTGTGGTAATTCTATCTTCGTGGTATTACCTGTGTGTTACTACTATCACCGTGGTGTTACTTGTGTGTTACTTCAATCCTCGTGGTGTTACCTGTGTGGTACTTCTATCTTTGTGGTGTTACCTATGTGGTACTTATACCTTTGTGGTGTTAAGTTCATGGTGTTATCTTCGTGGTGTTACCCGTGTGGTACTTCTATTTTTGTGGTGTTACCTGTGTGGTACTTCTATCTTTTTGGTGTTACATGTGTGGTACTTCTACCTGCGTGGTGTTACCTTTGTGGTGTTATCATCGTGGTGTTACCTGTGTGGTACTTCTACCTTTGTGGTGTTACATGTGTGGTACTTCTACCTTTGTGGTGTTACCTGTGTGGTACTTCGACCTTCATGGTGTTACCTTTGTGGTATTCTTCCCTCTTGTGTGAGATGAGTCTATCTTGATAACTTAGGTATATGTATAGGCTTATACCTAAGTATATTTGATGTCTATTGCTTCGTGCATTGTGTTTTTTACTTTGTCGAACTCTAGGAGACTTATGAGGGTCTCGGGGTCCCTACTGAGTATTGTCATACTCACCCCTGCATGGGCTTCACCCACACCTTGTTGTGTCTTGTACAGATGACATACAACTTTGATCAAGGATGAGGGCGATAGGACTAGATGGTGCTTGGAGCTAGGACTGGACAGTGCTCGGAGCTGGACCTTTTTGTGTGACGTGACATAGGGACTACTGATCGTGAGCTGTACCTACACTTCATGTATGATCCTCATTGGACATTCCATGAGCTATTTTGTACCTTTCAGTTGTATTTGTACTTTTCTATTGTAGTTGTACTTTTTCAGTTGGTCTTGTATTCCAACCCATTTACTTTCAGCACTCTTTTTACTACAACAGTTTACTTTTTGGTTATATCTAGTTGCATTATAGTCTGTGTAGTTGCTTCTTGTAGTGTTCTTGAACTGTGTGTCCGTACGATAAAGTTGAACTTCCTCCCCATATTAATGATATGCTTTTCTGATGATAGTTTCCATCCCCAGGCCTATAGAAGGCGGTCTTGGGGTAGTCAAAATACGGTCCCTGGGGAACGGGTCCTGAGAAAGTGGTATCAAAGGAGTTTGGTTCTACTGAAGAACTATAACTCTGATATTTATTATTATGTAATGGTGTTAAGTGTTATGAGTTTGGTTTTAAGTTCGGGGAGTTTAGTGTGGGTGTGACAGCTGATGTATCCAAACACTAGGACACTAAATTCTGATTTCCAACTCAGTACATGAAAACCCTGATTGCGTGTGTTTTTGAAAAGTTTTTCTTTTGATTTCTTTATAGTCAGCTCACCAGGTATAACATAATGACTGTGACACACCTGTTCTTTATCAGGATGCCTCTGTATAGACATCTAGCTAGGATTCCTGAGAGGGTACATGATGATGGCCCATCGAGCAACGAGGCCTCAGTGTAGAGACCTCTTATGACGTTAACACCTCCGGGCGGTGTACCAACATCACCACTACCTGTTGGATGAGTGTTTCCACCATCACTACTAGTAGAAGCTGCATATCGAATGAGTTCATTTCATGAGTTCCAACAACAGAGGCCTATGTGGTTTCGAGGCGAATCAGATTCCCAGGCAGCTGGGGGTTGGTTAGAGACAGTGGCTAGAGTTTTCTGCCTAGTTGAGACACTATTAGAGAAGATGGTGATCCTAGCTTCTAGTATTTTCAAATACATGACCATGAGGATGGTCCATAGGATAATGAGGATTTGGTACATGGATTGTTGCCCGAGATGGTACCTTTGGGTAGTGTGCCAGCTATATCACTTCCTTTTGGTAAGTAGTTACAACCAGCGGTACCGGTAGGGGACACAAGTAGGATTAGTGCCTTACACGTGTTTCAGCATCAGATACCCCTCAGGTTCTATGGTGAGCCCGACTCGGAGTCAGCTAATGACTAGCTTGAGGAGGTGGTTGAGAGTTCCCTAGAGCTTCAATATCTTCGGTAGGACGACATGTCGATAGCTGAGTATTCATCGAGGCGTGCCGAAAATTCATGGTACTCTATGATTATGATACGATCAGTGCTTCAGAGCTCATACTTCCGAGTGTGGTGTCTTTAGGGAAATCTGAGAAAGCTTTATTCCTTTATGCATTCCTACCTATGTTATGGTTCTAGAGAGAACCTTTTTGGTTGAATGTCCTTCGGCTGAGCAGATACAACCAGTGAATGTTAGCAATGGGAAAGTAGGAAACTGGTTCCAATCTCAAATACTTGGGTGTGTAAAACGTTTTCGGGAAGAGGATATTATAGGGATAGAAAAATCTTAAGGGCTGCAGATGTGGGAGTGGAGCTAGGAGAGCAGCATGAGGTGGTGTACATTGTGACATGTTACAACCACCACCTCAATGTGGTCCCCACTAGGCCCAAGGATCTAGAGGAAAGGGGAAGGGAGTAGCTACATGCGGTCAAAAAGTGTGACCCAAGGGCTCTAGAAATTTTTAGATGTACTTTCAGTGTCTAATACTAGATGCCATATTAATAGACATAGAAACTAATCATTCCTTCTTACCACGGATCTTGTTCGAGACCTAGATTTTCTGGTTAATCCATTGACTTGAACCTCATGTCTGGAGATACTTTTGGGAGAATATTCTATAATCATACATACGCTGACTATGTGATCTGACCCTTGAGGCGAGTGTTTCGATTGAAACTTCTTAGTGACAGCGTCGAGGACTTATGACATTAGTTTGGGTATGACTGGACATCTATGGTTCATACTCAGATTTACTGTATTAGGAAAAATAGTTGTGGTTTATCTACAATGTTGATATGGGGTTTTCCTTAGTCGGTGAAAAAGGAATCCCAGGTAGCCCAAGATAAACTCTTGCATAGGAGGGTGCAGTCGATCACTCGTGAGTCGGCCAACCTTACCCTCATGGTAGAAAGAGTTTTCAGTTTTGAGTTCCCAACAGGAGTGTCTAGAGTTACTTCAGATCTATGACTTTGAGATAGTCTATACTCATGGGAAGGGGAACGTGGTAGAAAATGCACTCCGCATGAGGTCTGGTCTATAACAACTATGTGAGGTGTCAAAGTAGCTAGTCACGCTGCAGATATCTTTCATGGATAGAGATGAAGCTACTTACATCTAGTCTACGACTATCAATCCCCCACTCCTTCATAAAGTCAGGGAGGCACAGCTTGGGGGCATTGACTTCGAGGCTCGACGTGCTCAGATATCCTCAGGACAGAACCTTGATTTATTTTCTGAAGGTGGGGAGAACGACATCCTATTCAGAGGACATACCATGGTACCGGTGGAGATTCGAGAGGAGGTGTTGAATTAGTTACATATGTCCCCTCTGGTGGTACATCCTGGTGTGGTGAAGATATACCAGGACCTCCGGCATCAGTAATAATGTTCAGGGATGAACAAAGCAGTGGTAGAATATATATCACAATGTCTCACTTGTCAGCAAGTGAAGACTGTATAGAGTTGGCATAAGTCTTATGCCGATAGGATATAGAGACCCTTGGAGTTCTATTAGGGGGACTACGTATTCTTGTGAGTCTCTTCTCGATGGGTACTACATATATTTGACTGAGGCGATAAGTTATCACCGAGGTTTATCGGTCCTTTTCTGATACTTCAGAGGATAGGTGAGGTAGAATACTACTTATCTCTTCCACTACAGTTGGAGAGGGTGCACGATGTATTCCACGTATTCCAGATGAGGAGCTAAATGAACGACCCATCTCACATCATCGACCATAGCGAGTTGGAATTTGATGATGGGGTGACATTTACGGAGGATCTAGTGGAGATTGAGAATCAAGATGAGCGGGTCCTTCATGGGCATTAGAACCCTCTAGTGCATGTGTGATGGTATCAAGAGAACCATTAGGAGATCACATGGGAGCAGGAGGCTCAGATTCGTTCTCAATACCCTCCTTTGGTTGTTTTGCCTTTATTTTGGCTTTCGAGGACGTAAAGCCCTAATATGGGGAGAATGTAATTTCCTAGAAATTATGTATAATTTTTTTATTATATGGAATTATTTTGAGACTGAAAAATCTAATGGCGCTCGATTCTAAGGCCCAGAGTGCTTGGAATGATCCATCAAAGTTTTTTTAAGCTTTAGTGAGCACGTGTAAGCATTTTTCCTAAAAAAGTGGAATAAAACTTAAACGGTTGCTCGAATCAGAAATCTAAGGGCACTATTGTGTTCAGGATGGCAGTTTTACCCTATTCATGACTTATATTTGGTCGGTGTAGGCCTCTGGTGAGAAAACACCAAAATGGAATAACCGTAAATAAAATAATTAAATAATGATATTTTATTTTTAAAAGGCTTATGACTCACAAATGGTAACTCAGATTAAAAATCTAAGACCACCACTGAACTTGTGAGGGTATGATTTCTTTAGGCAGATACTAACCTTGGTCGGCGCGGGACACTTCTGAAAGTTAGATTTTTCCCGTAAATAAAATGATAAAGTGACAATTATTTTATTATAAAAATTCATAACATCTAAACGGTAACTCGGATTAAAATTCCAAGAGTACCGTTGGGGTTTATGAGGCGTTTTTCACTTAGGTAGAGCCTAACCTTGACCGATGCAGTTCGAGGGTGAATGTTATTAATTTTCTAAACTTTTTTTGGGTACGTTCAATAAACACGTGAGAGGTGTTTTCTAACTATTGAACCATTGATCAGATTAAAAATCTAAGGGCACCGTTGAATCCACATCGCTGAGATTTGCTTAAGGGAGACATAACTTCGACCGCAGTAGGTCCAGAGAAAATTTTAGTTTTTTGATCTCTTTAATAGAATAAATAAAATATCTTTATTATATTATTTTTATTCTATTCCTCCAACGGACAAGCGGTAAGGTGGGATCGGTGACGTATCAAGCCAAAAAATGGCTTGACCCTCTAATCTCAGTAACAACAATGTTGGGAGAAATTCGGAAGCTTCCTAATTAATACCCCTCATTAACTCCCCACATCGTTACTTACCCTCCCCCTCTCCTATAAAAATGGAGCTAGGGAAGGGGTATTAGAGAGCTTCACCAAGTAGCGAATTACTGACGGAACACTGTGACACCATACCCTTAGAAGATGAATCTAACCCAGTGGGAGGTGATGGACGACACCAAACCACCAATGGGCATCGTGTGAGTGGTGTCTTTGGGAGTCGGTCGCAGGAACTATGAACATGGTCCACTGACAAGCGTGAACGATTCCCAAACATTTCAAGGTAGGGGTTATTTTCGGTTGAACATTTTTCATTATTTATTCCCCATTATTGAAATTACATGAAAAGCATGGGTCAACGGACTAATGGTTTGACCCATTATTGATTTGTATTTACGGGATGTTGATGTGGGGTATCTTTGCGGGGTTAATCTTGTGTTCAATTCAATTGTTTATTGAACTCCCTTAACATCCTCCATATTTCGAGCTAACGCAGATGAGATGGGATTAACAAACATGGCCTGAACCCTCTACTATATTTCTTTCCTTGCCCCACCTTGGAAGACCATGAGCACATCGACGCGTTCCTGAAGAGGAGAGTAGTGGCTCATTAGCCGTAGTGAACAGAAGAGGTGGCCGACACGATGGTCGGCCGCAGGAAGGGAGGTGGCACTATTGTCGTGCTGCCAGTGAACGGAAGTCGTGGAAGAGGCCGAACCCTCCTCTGGCGGGATCCTTAGTGACTTAATGACACCCTCACAACATCACCATGTCACCCACCAAACATCCCCCGAGCCGTTTGAGAATATGAGAGACCGGGGGGTTACACACCGCTGCGTCAGACCGAGCCGGGCTGCCGCCCTTGACCGGGCCGCCGCCCTCGACCGGGCCTCCTCCTTCAACTGGGCTTCTGCATTTGTCCAGGTTTCCACCCTCGACTAGGCCGCCACCCTTGGAGCGGGCCCCTACCATCGAACAGGGTCGCCGCCCCAGCAGGCTGCCGCCCCTGGACCGTGTCGCCGCCCTAGTGGGCCGCCGCCCCACGTGGGTCGGGCCGCCACTTTGTGTGTTGCCCTATTCTGGATGGGCTTCCCTTGTGGGCTGTGCCAAACCTCAGCCTAGTGGGCTGAGTCTGCTGCGGCCCAGCCCAGACCGGGTTGGGTCGGGTTAGTCCAACATGGTCGGGTTGGACCCGGGCCCAGAATCATATAAAGGGACATATCTTGAGAACCATATGTTTTTTTGATGAACTGTCTTTGATATTGAGATCCTTGGATTGAGACGGTCCTTTTTGGTTTACTTCTCTTGTGTTTTGGATACATTTGAAGTATGGACAGGTTGGATCGAACCTGAATCCAACCGGGCCCCCAGTGCTAAAATGCTTATAACTCACATACCGGGTATCCGATTGACACACTATCTATCGCGTTGGAAACATTACGACATAGCGGTACTTTGGGTTACTAATTTTTAGAGATTAGTGATAGTAAATGTATGACAGATATCTTGAGGGCTGATTCTATAGAACTCGAGTGAACCGGGTGCGAGGAATCCAGTGGCTGGCATTGGGGTGGAGGTTGGAGACAGATCATGCAGAGTTCTACCTATCGACTCTGGGTGGGTCAGATCCTATGTGGATCGTTGCGAGGGTCAATACCTATCGATCCTGCATTGGTCAAACTCTGTATGGTCAAAATTAGTGCCTCTTGATAGAATAATATGATCTAGCTTCACGACTAATCATCTGTACTTCTATACTTCCCTAAAAACCTAGTTTGAGCTGAGACTCTTTGTGAGCTGTTTTTACTTTGTCATTTTGATTGAGGTTATTCTACGAGGTACTATACATGTGGGGTAAACTATCTTTGGGTTGTTAACATTGTTGATATTTTACCTTCATGGTGTTACCTGTGTGGTACTTCTACCTTCATGGTGCTATCTTCGTGGTGTTACCTGTGGGGTACTTCTATCTTCCTGATATTACCTGTGTGGTTCTACTATCATTGTGGTGTTACTTATGCAGTACTTCTATCCTCGCAGCGTTATCTGTGTGGTACTTCTATCTTGGTGGTGTTACCTATGTGGTACTTCTACCTTCGTGGTGTTACCTTCGTGGTTTTATCTTCATGGTGTTACCCGTGTGGTACTTTTATTTTCATGGTGTTACCTGTGTGGTACTTCTATATTTGTGGTGTTACCTGTGTGGTACTTCTACCGTCGTGGTGTTACCTTTATGGTTTTATCTTCATGGTGCTAACTATGTGGTACTTCTACCTTTGTTGTGTTACCTGTGTTATACTTCTACCTTCGTGGTGTCACCAGTGTGGTACTTCTACCTTTGTGGCATTACCTTTTTGGTTTTCTTCCCTCTTGTGTGATATGAGTATATCTTGATAACATAGGTATATGTATGGGCATATACCTAAGTAGAGTTAATTTATATTTATTTGTGATTTTTTTTCCTTTGTGGAACTCTTGGAGACCTATGAGGGTCTCAGGGTCCCTACTGAGTATCGTTATACTCAGCCCTACACGGGCTTTGCCCGCACCTTGTTGTGTATTGTGTAGATGATGTACACCGTTGATCAAGGATGAGGGAGCTAGGACTGGACGGTGCATGGAGCTGGACCTTTTGGTGTGACGTGATGTAGGGACTACTGATCGTGAGATGTACCAACAATTCAGGTGGGATCCTCGGTGGATGAACCATGATTTGTTTTGTACCTTTCAGTTGCATTTTTAATTTTTAGTTGTACTTGTACTTTTTTCAGTTGGGGTTGTATTCCGACCCCTTTACTTTTAGCACTCTTTTTACTATAGCAGTTTACTTTGTGGTTATATCTAGTTGCATTCTAGTCTGTATAGTTTCTTCTTGTTGTGTTCTTGAACTGTGTGTATGTACGGTAAAAAAGAAATGCCTTGCTATATTAGAGATATGCCTTTCTGGAGCTAGTTGCTAGCCCCTAGCCTATGGAAGGTAGGCTTGGGGTAGTCATGGCACGGACCCTGGGGGACGGGTCGTGACAATATTTATATCTACTTTAAATGGTATGGGCTACACACATGAGCCTATAAAAAGGAAAGAGGCAGTGACACAAAGTGGAGATGATTTGTGGTGTGTAGTGATGAAACAGAGGCGAAATATGTGTGCAATGGTTTCAGGTGTGGGTAGTAGAGAGAATCAGAAAATAAGGTTGTGCACCAATGCACTGCATCACGGTTTCGGTTTTAATCTTCAAGGGGTGAAGTTTTTTCACAGACGATTTTCAGAGAGGCATATTAGGGTGTGATTTTTCATACTAGTTGTTTACATTATATCAGCAATTTATGTTTTGAGATTTACCGGGATTTTTTTGTACTTTCTGATTATTAGTGAATATCTTAATGTTTCCATGTAATCCTTTGAATTAGAGGGTTATTTCATGTTAAATTCTCATGTGCCATTTATTTTATGCTATTTTCACTACCATAGATATGGGAAAGGGAAGCGCCTGCCTTTATCGGCACTAAGTAGAAAACGCTTATAAAAGTCTCACATTTATCAACGCTAGCTCAATGCAATGATAAAGGTCACTTTTATTAGTGTTTTTTTATCATTGATAATGGGCAGATTTATCAATTCTATTCTTAGCGCTGATAAAAGTATTTAATAATAATAATTATTAATATATATATATAATTATTATATATATATATTCAAAAATAATGTTTATTTATATAAATTAATTAAAAAACACGTATTAATAATTAATAGAAAATAGGTATATTAATATATATTTTTTAATAATTCAAATATATATATTGTTTTAAAAAAATTATTTATAATATTATAAATAATTATATATATTTAAATAATTATAAAATAATAATGAATTTTTTAAAATAATAAATATATTGATTATATTTATAATTATATATAAATACTTTTAAAATATATTTATTTATAATTATAATTATAATTATAAATAAATAAATATATGTCTTAACGAATTTGGTCCATATATATATATATATCATGAGATAATGGTGATATTCATGGACATGATTATCATTATTTATGTTCATAAATTGATGCGTGAGTATAATTGATGTTATATGATCATAACGTTATTTTTGGACATGATGGTGGATTGCTAAATGTTAAGATTATCTATATTATGATGACATGTGCATATGTTATGTATTCATTATGAATTTTTAAATAATTATAACTATATATATTTATATATTTAAACAGTTATAAAATTACAATAAATACTTTTATTATAAATTTATAAATATATATATTTATATATTCACATATATATATATATATAATTATATACCAAATATTTATAAATATATTTATATATAAATATAATATTTATAATTATAAATAATTATTTATTTATTTATAGTTATAATAATAAAGAAATGTGTATTTATTTAAATAATTATAAAATTATCATAAATGTATTTATTATACTTATTTATAAAATTATAAATATAATAAATATAGTTTTTATAATTTTAAAATTATTTAAATGAATATATATAGATAATAATAATAACTAGAAATGAATATATATTTATTTAAATAATTATAAAATTCAAATAAATATATTTATTATATTTATTATTTTATAAATAAATATAATAAATTTATTTATTATATTTTTATAATTATTTAAATATATCTATATTTATATGTAATTATAATTAATATATTTATTATAATTTTATAACTATATATATTAATATAAATATATACAAAATGTTTATAAATATATTTATTATATATATAATTCTAAATAAATAAATAAATATTTATTATATATATAATTTTATAAATATATATAATAATATAAATAAATTATTAACATTATATCTTTATCGGCATTTTTTTAGCACTAATAATATTATTCTTTATCATCATTATAATTTTATTACTAATAAAGTCATGTTTTATTAGTTTTTCTAGCACTGATAAAGAGATAGATTTATCAGTGCTAAAAGGATCATAAATAGGTGGTTTATTAGCACTTTATATTTTAATGATGATAAACACCTCTTTAATAGGGATTTTTTGAAAGCACTGATAAAAGTCTTATCCCTTCTTTTAAAAGAACCATAACAAGATGTCTTCTTTCACACACCTTCAAGATTTCGTAGAACCTGACTGATGTCTCACCACCACAATCGTTCAATCCCACTGTCATCGCTCTAGTTGAACCGCACTATCATCGCACCACAACTCTCATCAAACCATCTTCTCACTATCACCATGCTCTCTTTGAACCCTATTGTCGTCGCTACTCTTGTTGAACCCCGCCATCGTCGCTACTCTCACTGAACCCCATCGTCGTCATTGATATCATCTCTGGAATCCAGTCTATATTGTGACTTTTCTGAACATTTTTGACAAATCAAGACCATAAAATGTAAATGTATTCTATTCAAATATTTTTTTATGTATTTCTCAACCGATTCTCTTCATGGTTCACTTTTTGTTTCTCAAACAATAGTGTGTGTGGAACCCCCTTTTATTTTAGTGTAGTTTTGTTCGTACCAGATTCACCCCATTAGTTTCTTTTCCATCCCCACGCATGTTCATGTTCAAACTTAAGGGTAAGGGATGACCCTTTTTTCTTGTGATTTATTTGTTTCCAGGGCATTTGATTAATTTTTTAAGCTCTGTTCATCCTATATTTGAATTTACGGACCATTCAACATTGATTTGTGATAGGTTACCCCATGTCTCTGCAATTAAATTTGATAACCATGATTGTTTTCATGTTTAAGTCCTTGTTTTATATATCAAATAATAACATTAAATATTTTTATGTGTTACTGGAAAGGTAAATCAAGTTTTATGTGATTTTCATTTCAATTCTAAGGACATATCAATTATGGAACTTGTTAAAAATACATTTTAATAAACCATGCACACCATCTATTTGATAAATTACATGAATTTTATTTATAAATAAATTAGAAGATTTTATAAGGTGTTTTGGTCATCAAATTGAATTCTTAATTGGCATAATATTTTTACATTCTCTTTCAAGCAATACTTGAAATGCCAAGAATTGATAAAATATTTCAAGATTTCTTAAAAATAAAATGTGAGGTTTAACATTTTTTTACCCCAATTGGTTTATTGGATAAGAAAATTTAGGCAATGTTTTAATCAATGAAGTGATTTTGTAAAGGTGTACTAATTTATAAATTAATTTAAATGGTGTTTTAAGTGTAATGTTTTAAGAAATTTCATATAAATGATTTCAAATTATTATGTAGAGAATTATCCACTTTGTGGGTTTCTAAAAGTCTGATTTGGACCTTTTAAATGGTCTTTCAAACATGTGGGTGTGTGAGAACCACTTATTTCCCCTTATTATTATTTACGTTTATGGGTGTTGTTTGATGTATGTGGTGATCATGTGATGGATAGAAAGAGGTTATTTCTTATGATAGTGTTATAGGTATGATAGAGTTATTATGTATGCTTAAGTATAGTTGTTTGGATTATTGATTGGGGCTCACCATTTCTATTAAATTGTTCATGCGAACATGAGTAACTAAGTGAGAATTATTTATTTATGCTACATTAGATCATTTCACACTTTTAGTTTTACCTAGTGATGTATAGGGCTAGTGAGGAGTGCCCCTGATTTTGTGATTGGTGCAAGTTAGTCAAGTGACATGAATTAAAATGCAACATAAGTCTATAGTTGGTCCCAATTTGATAAATTCTAGTACTATCTCACATTAAACCCAAGGGTAGATCCCATGATGTCATTTAACTATATAGCATGAGTGGGGGTTTTTTAGGATTTTCAAAATTGTTTTAAAAGTGTGTTTCATTAAATCCACGGTTAGGTCTCATGAGACTCGCAAGGTGCACCTAGAGTTTTTCTGTTAATTCTAAAATCATAATCAATTTCTTCATGAATGGACTAAAATCGAATAATTTTACTATTTTATACTTTTATAAATTTAACTTTTATGTATTATAATTTTATACTTTTATAAATTTGTAAAACTATATACTTCTATAAATTATGTATACATATATAACATATATTTACTTTTATATAGTTTTATAAATTTATATATATTTATAAATTATGTATATTTATTTAAAATATATATTATTATATAAATTATATATAATTTTATACTTCTATATAAATTTTTAATTTTATATACTAATATAAATATAAAAAAAATTATTTATACTTTTATACCTGTAAACATTTTTCAAATTTTTAACAGTTTAATACTTTTATTCTTTCATAAATTCAGTTTCAGTGTTGAAAATATTTTAAAAAATATAATAATTTTTTTATGAAACCAGTATTATATTCAATACCCATATTTTCTATTATGAAAAGGGTTTTCAAATAATATAGATTTAATTTTATTTTTATTTCCATTATTATATTCAATAGCTATATTTTATCAGTTTTTTATAATGTTAATGTGATTTTATGCATCATTTTAACTCATATAAAAAGGGTTTTTACCATAAAAAATAAGAAGGGAAAAATATTTTTTAAAAGTGAAATTTCCTCTATTATTTTTATAAATTTCCTTCAATAAGTTTTTGTTTTTGATCATGTGAGATGATAAACCATTTTTCAATCATTCCATTTTCTTTCAAGAAATTCATGAGATCTGTCTTCAATTGAACATGTTTTGTGTATTTATTTTTTTAAATATTAATATTACTAAATCAAATTGAATGGATATTAATAGATAATATAGGGATTTCAATCATATGACAAAAGATTATGAATATGTAGTGATAGAGTTCATCATGTTTTCAAAATATCATGCATATGACCCTTCTCAAATCCTTTTTATGTTTTTACACTATTGTTTTTCAAGACTAATTAGTCTATAAGAGTTTGATGAACACTTTATCTTTCCTAGAATTGATCAAAGTTATAAATATTGTAATAGACATGGGGAAAAAGTGATTGTATCTAGTAACATGGATATCACTACGTTTTAGGAATCATTTGATATGATTACAAGCATGAATAATGAAGAAGACCATATCAAGCATGTGATTACAAGTGAAAATGATGATTAATATCATATTAAGGAAATGAAAATGACAGTTGAAGATGGAATTTGTGATTGTCCAAAATTGTTTGAGAAGTTAAAGTGTTGGGTAAAGACTCCTTTGTATGTTTGTTGCACTAAATATACTGCATTGTGAGCCATACTGAAGTTGTATAATTTAAAAGTAGGAAATGTATGGAGTGAAATTGATTTTATTTAACCACTTTCTCTCTTGAATTATATGATCCCAGAAGGTAATGAGATTCCTAGACGAACATAAAATGTTAAAAAAATTCTATGTTCGACGGGTGTGATCAATAAATAAATACATGCATTCCCAAATGACTATATATTGTTTCACAAGGACTAAAAATCACTTCAACAATTCCAAAAGTGTGTTGCTTATTGATATAAGAAATATGAATTTGGTCCAATGAAATTTTTATGGAACTTTCCAATAATTACAAGGTTTAACCCCCTATATGGATGTGAGGAGACTGCAAAGCAATTAATGTGGCACACAAATACAGGAAATAAATATGGGAAACATCATTACCCAGTAGACTCACCTAAGTGGAAGGGAATTGATCATGAGTATCCTAAATTTGTAAATGAGTCAAGAATCCTTTGCCTTGTGTTGTCTATATAATGAGTCAATCCTTTCAGTTTTCAAAGTAGCACTAACAGTACAAGGCTGGTTATGTTGGTAAATTATAACTTTCCACTGTGGTTATGCATAAAACAAAAATAAATCATGTTATCTATGATTATATTAGGACCAAAACAACTAGTTAATGATATTGATGTTTATTTGGCTCCATTGATCAAATATTTGAAATTATTATGGGACATGGGTGTTATGATGTATGATGACTATAGAAATAAATATTTCACATTCAGATCTATGTTGTACAGGATGATAAATAACTTTCATACTTATGGAAATTTGTATAGATATAGCATTAATGGAATTCAATTGTGTCCCCTTTGTGAATAAGGTACATAGTCAATTATGTTGAAACATTCATCGAAGGCTATATTTCTACAACATCATAGATTCCTACCCTGATGACATAAGTACTGATCTTGGATGATCTTTCAACAGAAGTGGGTTGATAATAGGGGTGTTGTTAAAATAGTTGAATTGAGATTTGTTAAAGTGGATTTCAGTAAATAAGGGTTCAATGACAAACACTTTATAATGGCATCACAGGAAGAATATGTATTTTATATTTCAGATCCTGCAAAGTGAAAGTGCTCAATTGCTCTACTATCAACCAAAACTACTGAAGGGTTTGATTAAAATTCAACTAAGGATTAACCTTTTATTGAGATTCCATAATAATTTTGTAGTGGTCCCATTGTCGAGAGGGTTTGGTATGTAATTGGATAACAAAATGAAGGTATTTGAATAATCCATATAGGTGTCAAATCCCTTCATAATTAAAAAAGGTTTCATTAATTAGGTTATTTTTTTTATATACCTTGTGTTACCTCATGTTATTATCTGTTCACTACTGTATTTATGTTATCTAAATTAAATGTTGAACCACTTAAATAGATAATGACTTCTTCATGTGTTGGTACTCTAAATTAAAAAGAACAACAGGCCTCTCAACCTGATTGTTCTCCTAGTTTAGAGAAACAACAACATTCTACATGTGTTGGGTCTCCCAATCCTAAAGAATAAGAGGATTCTCAACATGATGTTGCTCCCAGTGAATAGGTACAATGATCTTCTGCACATGTCTATTATACATATCTAGAGGAACAAGATATTTATGATGTTGAATCTAAGAATATGGTAGGAGAAAAATAACTGATGATATAGAAAAAATAGGTTCACCATAGTGTGACGTTTTTAGAAAAAATAATTAAGACGAAAAGCAAAGGCATCAAATTTAAGTTCAAATAGAATGTGTGGGGTTAACATGTTAACCGAAACAAGGATATTTTTAGTAGTTACATTGGTCTCATCAATCAGAAACATGTGATGATTAATGTAGATTCATGGTACCATGTTGTGCCTACTCTTAAAGTTCTAATGTGGGAAGATATTATGGTAATATTATGATATCCTTTCTTTATTTTAATAGAATAATAATAATAAAAAATTTAATTACTCTTCATAATCCTTTATAGAGTGAATTTATAGTATATGAATCCCACAATAAATATGTATTAATGCTTGCTGGAAGGATTCACAAAGTATTCCGCACAATTCTAATGACATTTCATCTAAAATATTTTTAAGGGAAAATACACCCACACCTACCGCTTATGTATACACACCTAATAAGATAAGAATCATGTAATAAGTTTATTATACATCGTGCATAGATTTATTTTCATGTAAATTATGGATGGTAATAAATTTTTTTAAAACATGTATTCATCACTTTGATTGAGAATTTTTTATTTATAAAACAAAAAATGAGTACTGAAAATAAGGAACGAGTAGTAAAACCAATGTACCCAAACCATAAATCAAGGATAGGATGCGCTTCACTTGAAAACAATTGGTATATATTTTAAATCTACCGTAATACTTTTATGTGACATGAAACTATAACATAATTATGTTTCTCTATTTATATGAAGATTGATGAATCCAAATTCAAAGACCCTTTCATCCCATGTCATGTGCTATGGAAGAGGCACGTGTAAATAAATATGAGATACTAATAGATGTAAACAGAAGGAAAATCCTGAGAAACATGTGTAGGTACAACATAATAAAACAAATCGTTAAATCGATATTATATAATAATGATTACTTATTTTCCTATATTTTTTATCTAACATTGTCATAGGATTCATAAACACCTGTACCAGATAAACATCTACCATCAATGGTCTTGAAGTGTCCAAAACAATGTGGATGCATCATAGGTGTGGGTTTTGGGGTGACACCGAAAATATATTTTGAGGAAAAAATAGGAGGATAAAGATAATGAAATGGAAAATATGAAAGTAAGATTAGTTTCCCTTAAAGAGAAATTTCATTAGCAGATTGAGTTTCTAGAATCTATTATGAGGATAATCAAAGATAATAAATAACTCAAGAACAACGAGTCTATAAATATCCCCCCACCCCCACCATCTTTGAGGCAATCCATTACCCTAAAAGGGTTTTATTAGTTGAGATAATCAATATTTTAATTGTTGTTTCTATGAAATGTGAATTATAAAGACACTGATACCATTCCTATACTGATATTTTATAACATGAAAATGAATTTGATTTATATCTATCAAAACCCATCCACCACCTTTTACTGAGGGATACAATGTTCAATATTCAAGATGACCATCAACACAATAGACCACTTCCAACAGGTCATGTGAGAGTGGCGATTAGCATAGCTCATGAGCCGAGCACTGAGCTAACTATTCAACTTTATGGTGAAGATATTCATATGGTCGACCAAATTGTTGGAACATTCATCGCATTTTCATAAGATCTTGTAAAAAAACATGTCAATAAGGAGTTATTCATTTACAATTTATTTTTCTTGTTAAAAATTTTAAAATTAATTAAAAAAGGTCTGAAGCGATGAATATTATTACAGATGGACAAAAGGAAGTGGGTTAAATGAATTGTCAACTCAAAAATATCTATAGTATCAACCAACAAATCGAAAAGATCTTATGAATGCACCATTACCCTGCCCGTTCAATATCCGTATTTACTAAAATTGAAGGTTCAAGTGGATACAAAGTTATAAAATGGTATTAGTCACATTGTATATTTTTATGAAAAAATATATGGAAAGGAAATTCAAGACTACATTTCTCTTGATAATATAAATGAAATCCAAAATTATTAATGGCTAGGAGACTCAGTTTTAAATGTATACATGAGGTATGTTTTCGTGATTTTTTTCCAAATTTGATATACAATGTTAATTATGACTAAATACATTTCATATTTTTTACAAGAATATATATAAATACAAATTTAAGGGATTACCACATGAAAATAAATTTGGACTCATTATTATTCACATCACTTATATAGAACAAACAACAATAGATTAAAAAATAGATGAAATAGTGACAAAATTGGCCAAATTGTTTAAAAGAAAACTTATAGATGATAGACTATTCTTAATACCAATTATGTAGAGGTAAAACTGTTAAATTTAATCATATAAAATATATTTTCATTTCATTCATTAGTTATTCCTTTTTGTGTTTTTAGAAACCATTGTATGTTCATTGCGAACAATTTGGAAACTCCAAAGATTTATTTATTATATTCACTGCATGGATACCGAACAAACCAACTACACGTGACAATGTTTTTCAATTTGTAATACACTACATCCAACATTTTAGAACTAAAATTCAAGTTATATATTTTATATTATGTTTTAATGGGAATTATTTTTTGATAGAAAGGTGTTTAAATATAATGAATATCATGGAATGAGGACAGTCCATCAACACAAGGAGCCTAACAAGTTCTACAACCGGACAAGTATAAGGGTAAATATAATAAGTACCACTATGCAAACACATATCAAAACAAATTACATATTTTATATCAATGTATCTGCAGTGTCAAAAACAAACAAATGGAAAATATTGTGGTAATTATGTTTGTAAATTTATGAGAGAGATCTTATTCCATCAACAAACTAGCATCCCAAAAGAGGTATTTTCAAAGATAATTACTATTTCATTTAAAATTTTTATTAATCCTTTATTTATTTATATTTTTATAGTACTATTATGACTTCCAAAAATACTCATATTTACATGATGATATATATTTTCTTTGAAATGAATGGAAAATATACCTAATCATAGAATATAAATAATAGTATACAGATGTGACTTCCATAAGAGTAATGGATTTTTTCATATTTATTTTTAATTTATTTATTTTTATTATTACTCACATAATAATTTTTTCATTATAGAGGTGTATTCCTTTCTTTGAGTTCAAAAATTTTGTTCAAAGCTACTCATGCTCATGAGAGATTAGACTTTCAGGTTGCAAATGAGATAACAACAACAAGGAAACGGGTAAAAATGTATACAACCATCATAAAAAGATGAATTCCTAATAATTATTAATTAATTTTTTCATTATTTAATCTATTCTTTGTAAGTTATTTTCCCTATCATTTTTATCTAATAATTATTTTTTTCATAGATATTTTGGGAAGTCATATTTTTCTTTCAAATATCCTCAACAAGCCACAAAAGAGATATCATATGTATTTCTTCCAATGTTACCACACTTTACATTGATTTTATTTGTTTAAATTCCTAAAATTCATATTGATTAGATGTTCTTAGATGAAATACCTATCTTATTTTTAATAACTAGAATATTATAGGAAGGCTTTTAGCTATGAACATCAACTCAATATGCAGTGTTGGTAGTTAGAAAGAGAAAGAAAATGGAAATCATGGTAAAATTTTAATCTCGTGTTTTTTTAAACATGAATACAATGATTTATATGTCATTTGGTATGTGTAGGGATCAGTGGCACCTCAATCTGACACACAGTGTGAGCTGTATGACTCTAGGTGTTCCTTTTTATTTAAAATAAAAAACAATTTTAGTAAACATGACGACTGACATACTCAAAACCATTAAAATACATTAAAATTGTTTTAATACTTTATTAAAATGACAAATAAGTCATTTAGGATTGTATGAATATCTTCACCTAAATCTGATGCACGGTGTGACCGGTATGACTCCATGTGCATATTTTTATTTAAAATTGATGTTAATTTGAGTAAAAAAGACAAATCAAATGCTCAAAATTGATCAAAAGAATTTTTATGGTTTTGATATTTTATGAAAATGATCCATAAGTCATTTTTGACTTGTAGTAATCAAATGCACCTCAATATGATACACAATGTTCCCTGTATAGCTGTAACACCCCGAGCTTCCACGATACGCTTCTCATTCAATAATGCAATAGCTTGCATTGTACGCAACTTCGAGTTCTAAAACACCGCGATTAATCAAAGTAGCCATTATGAATAGTAATAACCACTTTTTAAAATTATAGAAATTTTATATTTCAAAATGGACTTCATTTTTTAATTCGTAATATCGAAATTATCCTAAGTTGAATTTTTTTTAACTTTCTGAGAACTTCCAATTTTTTTATGAATAGTGAAAAATACTTAAAACAACTTTTTTAATCAAAATAATTTATTGTGATAAATTATACTATTTAGTGGTTTTAAAGTATAATTAGAATATATTTTTACCATTTTATCCAATGGTGGTCATTATAATTAATTTAACATTGAAATTGGACATAAACAATTGCCAATATTTTGATATAAATTGTTTCTTAAAAACACGCTATTTGTTGTAACAGTGGGAATTAATTATAAAATTAATTAATGAAACTTATATTTTTGGAATTTTGTAAAATAGACATCATTTTTTTAATTCGGAATATCAATTATAGATTAGGGTGAAATTTTGGCCTTATTCTGAAAAACTTCAATTTTTGATGAATAGTGAAACCACTAAGTGGTTGTTAAAAACTGATTTTTCGTTAAAATGAAATATTACCACTTCTGTGATTTGATTTTCAAAAATCCGACATACATTGTTGTAATTAAGAAGCAAAATGTGGTTCGATGGGATTAAAATAATTTTTTGGTGAATAGTAACTTTTACGTTCTTAATCGCGATGCGAGGTAATTAGTGTAGTTTAAGGTAAAAATAATGTTTTAATAATATTAGATGAGCTTGACACTTTTCCTACTCCTATTGGATGAGTCATTGCCGACCAATACAACCCATGGGTCAACTTGGGGACCCCATGGAGCCACTTTAGTTGGAAAATGACATTAATATATATTTATTTAATGTTAAAATTAAATTGACAAAAACATGAGTTATTTTACTAAACCAGTTTTTAAGTGGGGTTACACAAGTCCAAATTTTGATTATAAATACTAATTAGAAATATAAAAAGATTTCCTACATCATAGTATTTTTTTTATAATTTTTAGACATTAAATAAATTAAATTATTTATGACATCATTATTATGCAGCGATGACCTCATTATTTAACGATTTTAATAAAATGAAAAGATAATGTAAAATCCAAGTCTTAAACTTGTCCAAAGACTATTTTATGGGTAGATTTAGAACCCTTATCACCTTATCCACGAATTATATAAGTGTGGGACCTTTAAAATCCGAAAATCATTGTGTAATAATGTAATATTTCAATCTTTCCAAAAGAGCCCCTCCTCTCCACTTATAAAAGGCCCCCACCTCTCCCACCTTATTCACACTTTCAAGCCATTTGGCTCGGCCAAACTCTGCCCAAATACTCTCCCAACATTCCCCTCTTACTCCTAGAAGCCTCACTTTGGGTAGAACTCTTCTCAAGGAAGCCTTTGGCTCAAATCAAAAAGAGTTACCCGATTTTGAGGTAATGTCTTCTCTAATGTTGTTTTGTTTTATTTTTCTTCTCCAACCCCCTAAAATCTTTTTATTCATTTATTTTGTAACAAAAACAGTATCCTAAATATACTAGGATGTTGTTAAAATAATGATTAGAGCTACACTTACACACACCTACATCTAATGGTTAAAGAACATACGGTTTCTGTGGATGGTGAATTTCTGCCTCACGAAACGATGATTGTTCAACACTCATATAACACCTTCAAAGGTGTCCATTAAGATGTCACTATATTTATATATGATATATAATGTGTTTATGTTTTACTTGTGCTTCTGTATTTCACATTTATGACATACTTTATGATTTCCATTATGGGTAAAACGTGATAATTTCATTTTAGGAAGTGCGGACTACCGCCCCCTCAAAGTGATTTGAATCGTTAATGCCATATGTGGGATGTATAAAGGATGGATTAAATGGTATTATACACTATATTATAATGTAATTATATTATAAATTTTTATCATTATGATTCCGTTCCATTAAATACGAAATAGAAATGAAAGTAGCGTTCATGCGTACGTACGGATTACCGTTTCCATGAACGATGCATTTCATTTCTTACCTCTAAATGTTACGTGAAATTATTAATGAATGTATATACTGGATATATATCATATATATGATATCTACATCATGAATATAATTCCGTATATAATGGATATTTCACCACATGAACAACTTGAAATTATAGGAAGTTTATTTTTGACTCAAGTACCAAAGATCGACAAAACGACCGTTATTAACTTAAATAATTACATAATGTTCATAACATGGTAATAAGGGATATAAAAGGAATAATAAACATGAAAGAGGTTCTTAATTAAATAGGAATTAGATCTATTTTATTATTCAGGAGGTTAAAGAACGGTCGAGTCAGGACATGACGCAAGGTAAGGGAACTTCTTAACCCAATTTCTATTCTTTGGGTTAATCTCCTACTTTCAAATTATGTCATGATATTATTATGTCCTATCTTGTATTTATACTTTATTTATGTGTACATATAGTGAATACACATAATATATCTATTTTATTTAAAAATGATCTTTGTAAGGGAACTTCTTAACCCAACTTCCATTCTTTGGGTTAATCTCATACTTTCAAATTATGTCATGATATTATTATGTCCTATTTTGTATTTTTACTTTCTTTATGTGTACCTATAGTGAATACACATAATAGATCTATTTTATTTTAAAAATGAACTATTTAAGGACTTCTTCTCAATCCCCTTTCATTGAGGCATATTTGGTTTTATACACAACTTTCTTTTATACGGTGTATAAACCCCTTTGACTTTTACGTTTATTCAAAAGGAATCTTTTTTATACGAAGCAATTTTCTAAACGACAAAAGGGAATGTTTTTCTTTCCGTACTTATGCGGCGACAACGAATTCTCCGCCGCCGTGACCATTATTTGAGTTTCGGCTTCCTCTACAAGCCATCATTTTTTTAATGAAAAATAAATACAATGTTTTAACTTTCTTTTATTTTGGTATTGAAAATGGTTTTGAAAGAATTTTTATTATATCAATGTGTTGTATTGATATCTTGTGATTGAACTGTGGAAATGTTATGTTTCCTTTATGCATGTTTTATGTGATACGATTATGTTATGGTTTATGATATGTTTAAACCTATTCATAGGAGGAATGCATTGGACTTAATAAGTGACGGGTGGAGCCCGCTATAGCTCCTCGATGCATCTGCAGGTCTCATGAGACAAACTAGTGTCTTGGCACGAGGCCTTGAAAAAATCTTATTTGTGGTCTTGGCATGAGGCCTTGGCTACGTGGTTATGATAGTCTGGCATTATGCATTCCATCATTATGAAAGTGGTTATTGATATTTCATGTGATTATTCGACCGGTAGAATATCCATGTGAAGAAGTGAATGGCATTATCTCATTTTACTTTTGCCATATTATGTTGAAGTTCAAGTTTAAAAGGCTTTTGTTTTAGTTATACATTGCCTTAAATGTTAATGTTTATTTTTGAAAGCTTCCTCTATATTGTTATCCTTACTGAGCATCTGAGCTCACCCCTTTCAATGTTTTAATATTTTCCAGGATGTGAAGAAGTATTTTATGAATGACCTGCAGGGATAGTCAGAAGAGGATATGAGTGTGGACTATGAAGACTTTGTTATTAGTTTTTCACTTTATGATGTAATGTAACGTGTACGAATGTATCTAGTGTTTCCAAGGCTACTAAACTAATCGGTCTTTCGAGACTTGATCATTTGTGATCATGCCAATGTTACGAAGTAATGCACCGGCTCTGGGTAGCTGGGGTCGGGGCGTTACAGTTGGTATTAGAGGCAGTTTAGTACTAACTTTGTAATCTAGATTTAGATAAACTCTGATTAGAGCACATAGCCCAAAGATAGACTTTGAGGATTACTATAGAAGAACATCCTAGAATTTTGGTATTATAGAGATGTTATGAGTTTTCCGAGCAATACATCCCTGTCTAGATACGAGCAGGTAGAGGCGGCTCTGGCACAGATGTCCCTAGGGGTAAAACCCGAAATCACCGCTTTGAGGTAGACTCGAACGGGAACTAGTGCACGACAATGGGCCTTGCTGCACTCTTGGTTACGACACTCCCGGGGGATATGCTTAGGATAATTCTCATTTTCTTTACAGACCACTATGAAGGGTTATGAGTATATACTTCCTCAAAGGAAACATTTCTTTTTATGATTATGGATTATATCCATAAATAGTTCAATTTATTTAAAGTATTTTACAAATATGGAATTATGTATTTTATTTCATAAACTAATGTAGTTTATGCCACTGTTTAGAAATGGCACCTAGTGGAAGGAATGGAAACAGTATCAATGCACGCACTCCGTGTATGGATTTCCCTCCTTCTCAAGATAATTATGGTTGAGCTAGTGATACAACTGGTGCTGATCAGCTTCTCACCATACTGGGACAACTCACGCAGGTTATGAATAATAACCTTACTCGTATGGAGCACCCTGATCCGCAATGTGGTGGATCAATGCTAGACCATTTCATGAGGCAACAACCACCAACCTTTAATGGGAGTACAAATCCTATAGTATCTGAGCAATGGATAAATTCCTTAGAGAAAATATTCCATGCCTTGGGGAGTAGTGAAAGGGAGAAGGTTGTCATGGCAGTTTACCACCTCACTGGAGATGCCGATCAGTGGTGGTCGCTGATTCAAAACACAAAGGAAGATGATGACGTATCGAATATGGAATGGAGGGAGTTCAAAGAGCTTTTCTTAGAAAAATACTTTCCTCGTGACCATCGAGCAGATATGGAAAGGCAATTTCTGAGTCTGAGGCAGAAGGAGGATGAGAATGTCTCAAAGTATGAGGCTAACTTTACAAGGTTAGCGAGGAATGCTTCCGATTATATACGTAACCCAAGGAGTAAGATTGATTGTTTCTTTGATGGGTTAAAACCATTTCTCCGTCGAGCTTTAGTATCACAATCCTTCTCATCATTCGAAGATATTGTCTCGTGTGCTATCAAGACAGAAAAAGAATTCTCTAAGTCTTATGACAACAAAGTAAAGCAAGAGAAGAAGAGAACGGTGGAACAAGAGACAAATAAAGGGAAAAAGGGAAAGAAGGATTTTACATTATGTGATAATTGTGGGAAGAATCACCCTGGTACTTGTCTAAAAGGAATGGGAGTTTGTTATAAATGTGGAGAAAAGGGTCACCAGGCTCGTGATTACAAGGGAAAGAAAGAGGCTGTCAAAGTTGAATGCTACAATTGTAGGGAAATGGGGCATTATGCAAATGAATGTCCTAAGCGTCAAGGATACATACCTCAGAAAAGGCCAAGGGATCAAGGCCAATCTTATGCTGTGACTACAGTTGAAGCGGAATAATTAATGTATTGGTGCTTTTGGGCTCAAGGATTATATTCTGGTTATAAGAATAATTTGATATATATAATGATTGTACTGCAGTACTTTTTGATTTCAGGAAGGTTTTAATATGATTAAGGTAATCATATTTTTAGTATGTGACAATAAGAGAAACTTTACTTTGGTTGGGGAATATGATAAATTGATTTTGGAATTAAGAGACCTTTTAGAGAAAGTCTGGACAGAGGTATTTTGGATAACTATAAAGGTTGGAGTGGATTAAGTTGATCTTTGGATAGTATTGTTTAAGGTTAAAAAATTTATGAAGATTATTTTTAGAATATTATGATACTATAGTCTTAGGAAAAGGACAACCTGCAGGGTAGGGCATAACCCGTCGCGTCGGACAGAGATGCAGGAATCGAACCCACAACCATAGTGCGACAAGCCTTTATTTCCTACCACTAGCCTACAGGAAGTCCCTGGTTATTACAAAATAATTTTACTAATCTAAATGGTATGTGTTAACATTTGGAACCTTATACAATCAGGATAAGAATAATATTCTTGAGTTCTATTATCTTTTTGAGTGAAAGATGAGTTGAAGGTTGAAACTCTAATTGTCAAGAATAAATACATATATACCTATCTCTTATTCAATGAATAAATTAATTCTTAAACTTTAGTAAAGGGATATTAAAACAAAAAAATGTGTTATCCTAATACCTTATGTCTTGTTGAACTTATGATATTTTAAATCAACATAGATTGAAGGCTTTGAGGCCCTCAATTTGACAGTTGATTGTGATTGATGACCTCAATCACTCCCTACAAATATTTACGTTTTTCCTCCAATTATATGTCTCTAATTTCCACCAATTTTCTCCTAATCGAGATCATAATTGGGTGGTGACTTTTTCATTTCTCTTTCCCTCTTATTAGGGCTAAATTTTATTAATCTTATTTCCGATGTGGGTTTTCCACAAAGGTATTTTCTCTTTTCAACCTTTTATTTTCAAAGAAAAATTTCAAATTGCGAGGACGCAATTTATTGAAGGAGGGGAGAATGTAACACCCCGAGCTTCCACGATACGCTTCTCATTCAATAATGCAATAGCTTGCATTGTACGTAACTTCGAGTTCTAAAACACCGCGACTAATCAAAGTAGCCGTTATGAATAGTAATAACCACTTTTTAAAATTATAGAAATTTTATATTTCAAAATGGACTTCATTTTTGAATTCGTAATATCGAAATTATCTTAAGTTGAATTTTTTGTAACTTTCTGAGAACTTCCAATTTATTTATGAATAGTGAAAAATACTTAAAACAACTTTTTTAATCAAAATAATTTATTGTGATAAATTATACTATTTAGTGGTTTTAAAGTATAATTATAATATATTTTTAACATTTTATCCAATGGTGGTCATTAGAATTAATTTAACATTGAAATTGGACATAAACAATTGCCAATCATTTGATATAAATTGTTTCTTAAAAACAAGCTATTTGTTGTAACAGCAGGAATTAATTATAAAATTAATTAATGCAACTTATATGTTTGGAATTTTTTAAAATAGACATCATTTTTGAATTCGGAATATCAATTATAGCTTAGGGTGAAATTTTGGCCTTATTCTGAAAAACTTCAATTTTTGATGAATAGTGAAACCACTAAGTGGTTGTTAAAAACTGATTTTTCGTTAAAATGAAATATTACCACTTATGTGATTTGATTTTCAAAAATCCGACATACATGGTTGTCATTAAGAAGAAAAATGTGGTTCTATGGGATTAAAATAATTTTTTGGTGAATAGTAACTTTTAAGTTCTTAATCACGATGCGAGGTAATTAGTGTAGTTTAAGGTAAAAATAATGTTTTAATAATATGAGATGAGCTTGACACTTGTCCTACTCCTATTTTATGAGTCGTGGCCGACCAAGACAACCCATGGGACAACTTGGGGACCCCATGGAGCCACTTTAGTTGGAAAATGACATTAATATATATTTATTTAATGTTAAAATTAAATTGACACAAACATGAGTTATTTTACTAATCCAGTTTTTAAGTGTGGTTACACAAGTCCAAATTTTGATTATAAATCTTCATTAGAAAGCTAAAATAATTTCCTACATCATAGTATTTTTTTTATAATTTTTAGACATTAGATAAATTAAATTATGTATGACATCATTATGATGCAGCGATGACCTCATTATTTAACGATTTTAATAAAATGAAAAGATAATGTAACATACAAGGATTACACTTGTCCAAAGACTATTTTATGGGTAGATTTCGAACCCTTATGACCTTATACACGAATTATATAAGTGTGGGACCTTTAGAATCCGAAAAGCATTGTGTAATAATGTAACATTTCAATCTTTCCAAAAGAGCCCCTCCTCTCCACTTATAAAAGGCCCCCAACTCTCCCACCTTATTCACACCTTCAAGCCATTTGGCTCGGCCCACCTCTGCCGAAATACTATCCAAAAATCCCCCTCTTACTCCTAGAAGCCTCACTTTGGGCATAACACTTCTCAAGGAAGCCTTTGGCTCAAATCAAAAAGAGTTACCCGATTTTGAGGTAATGTCTTCTCTAATGTTGTTTTGTTTTATTTTTCTTATCCAACCCCCTAAACTCTTTTTATTCATTTCTTTTGTAACAACACCAGTATCCTCAATATACTAGTATGTTGTTATAATAAGGATTCGAGCTACACTTACACACACCTAGATCTAATGGTTAAAGAACATACGGTTTCTGTGGATGGTGAATTTCTGCCTCACGAAACGATGATTGTTCAACACTCATATAACACCTTCAAAGGTGGACATTAAGATGTAACTATATTTATAAATGATATATAATGTGTTTATGTTTTACTTATGCCTCTGTATTTCTCATTTATGACATACTTTATGATTTCCATTATGGGTAAAACACGATAATTTCATTTTAGAAAGTGTGGACTACCGCCCCCTCAAAGTGATTTGAATCGTTAATGCCATATGTGGGATGTATAAAGTATGGATTAAATGGTATTATACACTATATTATACATTAGTTATATTATAAATTTATATCATTATGATTCCGTTCCATTAAATATGAAATAGAAATGAAAGTAGCGTTCATGCGTACGTACGACTTACCGTCTCCATGAACGGTGCATTTCATTTCTTACCTCTAAATGTTACGTGACATTATGAATGAATGTATATACTGGATATATATCATATATATGATATCTACATCATTAATATAATTCTGGATATAATGGATATTTCACCACATGAACAACTTGAAATTATAGGAAGTTTATTTTTGACTCAAGTACCAAAGATCGACAAAACGACCGTTATTAACTTAAATAATTACATAATGTTCATAACATGGTAATAAGGGATATAAAAGGAATAATGAACTTGAAAAAGGTTCTTAAGTAAATAGGAATTAACTCTATTTTATTATTCAGGAGGTTAAAGAACGATCGAGTCAGGAAAGGATGCAAGGTAAGGGAACTTCTTAACCCAATTTCTATTCTTTGGGTTAATCTCCTACTTTCAAATTATGTCATGATATTATTATGTCCTATCTTGTATTTATAATTTATTTATGTGTACATATAGTGAATACACATAATATATCTATTTTATTTAAAAATGATATTTGTAAGGGAACTTCTTAACCCAACTTCCATTCTTTGGGTTAATCTCCTACTTTCAAATTATGTCATGATATTATTATGTCCTATTTTGTATTTTTACTTTCTTTATGTGTACCTATAGTGAATACATGTTATAGATCTATTTTATTTAAAAAATGATCTATTTAAGGACTTCGTCTCAATCCCCTTTCATTGAGGCATATTTGGTTTTATACACAACTTTCTTTTATACTGTGTATAAACCCCTTTGACTTTTACGTTTATTCAAAAGGAATCTTTTTTATACGAAGCGATTTGCTAAATGACAAAAGGGAATGTTTTTCTTTCCGTACTTATGCGGCGACAACGACTTCTCCACCGTCGTGACCATTATTTGAGTTTCGGCTTCCTCTACAAGCCATCATTTTTTTAATGAAAAATAAATACAAAGTTTTAACTTTCTTTTATTTTGGTATTGAAAATGGTTTTGAAATCATTTTTATTATATCAATGTGTTGTATTGATATCTTGTGATTGAAATGTGGAAATGTTATGTTTCCTTTATGCATGTTTTATGTGATACGATTATGTTATGGTTTATGATATGTTTAAACCTATTCATATGAGGAATGCATTGGACTAAATAAGTGACGGGTGGAGTCCGCTACAGCTCCTCGATGCATCGGCCGGTCTCATGAGACAAACTAGTGTCTTGGCACGAGGCCTTGACAAAATCTTATTTGTGGTCTTGGTACGAGGCCTTGGATACATGGTTATGATAGTCTGGCATTATGCATTCCATCATTATGAAAGTGGTTATTGATATTGCATGTGATTATTCGACCAGTAGAATATCCATGTGAAGAAGTGAATGGCATTATCTCATTTTACTTTTGCCATATTATGTTGAAGTTCAAGTTTAAAAGGATTTTGTTTTAGTTATACATTGCCTTAAATGTTAATGTTTATTTATGAAAGCTTCCGCTATATTGTTATCCTTACTGAGCATCTGAGCTCACCCCTTTCAATGTTTTAATATTTTCCAGTATGTGAAGAAGTATTTTATGAATGACCTGCAGGGATAGTCAGAAGAGGATATGAGTGTGGACTATGAAGCCTTTGTTATTAGTTTTTCACTTTATGATGTAATGTAACATTTACAAATGTATCTAGTGTTTCCAAGGCTACTAAACTAATCGGTATTTCGAGAATTGATCTTTTGTGATCATTCCAATGTTACGAAGTAATGCACCGGCTCTGGGTAGCTGGGTTCGGGGCGTTACAATAGCTCAAATTGTCCGTAATTAATTTAAAATTAACATTTCAGTTCAAAAATTTTCACTCAATGAAAACCAATAAAACACACTCATTTTGTATTAATAATTTATGAAGATGATTGATAAGTCATTTTTAATTTTTATGAATTGGTCTCGCATGAAACTGACATACAATGTGACTTATATGACTCAAATTGTGTGTTTCTTGTTTAAAATAACATTTTAGTAAAAAAGAGAATTGGCATACTAAAAACCAATAAAACACATTCATATTGTTTTGATACTTTATTACAATGATCCATAATTCATATGAGATGTGTATAAATCATCCTCACCTCAATCTGATGAACTATGTGACTGGTATGACTCCACACATGTCTTTCTATTTGAAATTGACATTAATTTTAGTAAAAAGGATAGCTCACATACTCAAAATCAAGAAAAAAATATTTGGATTGTTTTAATACATTTATAAAATGACCCATAAGACATTTTTGACATCTAATAATCAACCTTTCCCCAATATGATACACTATGTTCCCGGTGTTACTCAAATTGTCCGTTATAAATTTAAAATTAACATTTTACTTCCAAAACCGTCACTCACTAAAAACTAAAAAAATGATCTTGTATTATATTTATAATTTAGTAAAATGATTCATAATTAATTTTTTAAATTTATGAATTATTCTCATATAAAAAAGACACACGATGTGACTATTATGACTCAAAGTGCGTGCTTCTAGTTTAAAATGACATTTTAGTAAAAAAGACAAGTGACATACTAAAAACCATAAGAACACATTATTATTGCTTTGATAATTTATTAAAATAATACATATATAATTTTATATGTTTAAAAATCATTTTCACTTTAATCCAATGCACTGTCTGACCATTATGACTCTAAGTGTGGCTTTTTATTTAAAATTTACATTAATTTTAGTAAAAAAGACAACTGACCTACTCAAAACCAAGAAAACACATTCAGATTATTTTGATAATTAGGAAAATTATACATAGTAATTTGTGACATGTAAGAATCATTCTCACCACAATACAATACACAATGTGACTGGTATGACACAAAGTGTGAGTTTCCAGTTTTAAATGACATTTTAATAAAAAATAGAAGTGACATACTGAAAACTAAGAAAACACATTCAGATTGTTTGGATACTTTTGTACAATGATATAGAAGTCATTTTTTACATGTATCAATCATTATCACTTAAATCCTACATATAGTGTGACTGTAATAATTCCATGTGTGTCTATTTATTTAAAAGTGGCATTAATTGTTTTAAAAATAATAAGTGACATATTGAAAACTGAGAAAACACATTTTGATTGTTTTGATAATTTAGAAAAACAATTAATAATTTATTTATAATGTTTATAAATCAATATCACCTCAATATGATGCATGATGTGACCCATATAACTCTATGTGTGTATTTTTATTTTAAATTTATATTAATTCTAGTAAATTGAACAAGTGACATACTAAAAACTAATCAAATTTATTTAGATTGTTTTGATACTATAGAAAAATGATCCATAAGTCTTTTTTGAAGTATAGAAATCCCATTCACCTCAATCTAACTCATGGTGTGACCAGTATGACTCCAAGTGTTTATTTTTATTTAAAATTGACATTAATTTTAGTAAAAAGAACAAGTGACATACTAAAAACCAAGCAAGCATAGGATTGTTTTGATAATTTAGGAAAATGATCCATGAGTCATTTTTAATGTGTAAGAATAAACATAACTTCAATATAATTCATTGTGTGACTGGTATGACTCTAAATTTTTCTTTTTATGTAAAATTAACATTAATATTAGTAAGAATAAAAGTTACGTACTAAAAAATGATCAAAAACATCTGGATTGTTTTGATACATTAGGAAAATGATACATGATTCATCTGCGACTTATAGAAATCAACCGAACCACAATCTGATGCACAGTGTGATTGATATGACTCTAAGTGTGTCTTTATTTTAAATTGACTTTAATTTTAGAAAAAACAACAATTGGAATAATGAAAAAAAATTTATTTAGATTGTTTTTATACTTTATAAAAATGATCCATGGGTCATTTTTGACATATAGGAATCATCAAAACCTCAATTTAACGTATAGTGTGACCAGTATGACTCAAAATGTTTGTTATTAGTTAAAAATTTATATTTTAGTTCAAAATGTGTGTCACTCACTAAAAACCAATGAAATTCACTCTGATTTTCCTGATAATTTAGGACAATAATTCATAAGTCACTTGTGATGTGTAAGAAGTAGTCTCACATAAAACCGACACACGATGTGACCGGTATGACTCTAAGTACATGTTTCCATATTGAAATAACAGTTTAGTAAAAAAACACAATTGACATACTAAAAACCAAGAAAACACATTTGTATTATTTTGATACTTTAGTAAAATAATCCATAAGTAATTTATGACATGTGAGAATCACCCACACATAAATATCACACATAGTGTGAGTGGTATAACTCCAACTATGTCTTCATATAAAAATGACTTTAATTTCATTAAAAAGAAAAATTGGCATTCACAAAACTAAGAAAATGAATTCAGATTTTTTTGATACTTCAATACTATAGATATTCTGTTTAATCTCATGAAAAGTCTTTTAACAGTGCTAAAAAATCGATGTTAATCACAACACTGATAAATGGGGGATTTATCAGCGCATGTTTAGCGCTGATAAATGTCTCATCTACTAGATTGTGTTGTTTGTATAATAGTACAGTAAAACAACCTATGGTACAAAAAAATAGCACACTACAACCTCTTATAAACATAATATATAATTGAATTGAAATAAATTTGACGTCATTAATACAAAAAAAAATTACTATATACATTTCAAACAATGTTTTGTATAATTAATATTACAATTACCATCCAAAAACACTTTAAAACATTAATATTTGTCTTTGGAACCCGTGATCACCTATCAAAAAGGTCCTCCCATGGTATCTGTTACCAAACAAATCACCTTAATCTGAGAAAAAGAATGCACCTATATATAAAAATAAATCATATTTAGTAATATTATCGAGAAATAAATTTAACATTAATATGAATGAATACAATAAAAGAATGTCAACTTTTAATAAAAAGACACACTTTGAGTCATATTGGTCGCACTATGCATTGTATTGAGGTGCAATTGATTCCAACATGTCATAAATGAGGTATGGAGCATTGTTCTAAATTATCAAAAACAATTCGAATGCATTTTCTTGGTTTTATGTTTGTTGTTGTTCTATTTAATGAAATTAATGTCAATCTTAAATAAATAAACATTTGGAGTTATACCAGTCACACTGTGTGTGATATTGAGGTGTTTCTAATTCATATACATCAAAAATTAATTAAATATAATTTTCATAAAGTATAAAAACTATCTTATTATGTTTGATTGGGCTTTAGTATGTCACTTATGAGTTCTATTAAAATGTTATTTCAAACTGGTAACATGCACATTAAGTCCTATAGGTCATATGGTGTGTTGTTTTTATTTGAGACTACTTATTACATGTCATAAATGACTTATTACTCTCTATATTAAATTATCAAGAAAATCAGAGCACATTTTATTGATTTTCTGTGAGTGACGCACGTTTTGAACTAAAATGTCGATTGTAAAATAATAACGAGAACTTTAAGTCATTCTGGTCACACCGTGCATTAGATTGAGGTATGGTTGATTCCTACACATCAAAAATAACTCATGGATCTTTCTCCTAAATTATAAATACAATATAAATGTGTTTTATTGTTTTTCAGAACGTTACTTGTTCGTTTTTACTAAAAATAATGTCAATTTTAAATATAAAAACACACTTTGAGTGATATTGGTAACATTGTGCCTATTATTATGGTTTGGCTACTTCATACACATCCCAAATAACTCATGGATCATTTTTATAAATTATAAAAACAATCCAAATGTGTTTTCTTAGTTTTCCGTATGACACTTCTTCAATTTTCTAAAATTGATGTCCATTTTAAATAATAAGAAACACTTATAGTCATACTGGTTACACCATGTGTTAGATTGATGTTAGGAAAATTCCTAAAGATCTCAAATGACTCATGTATAGTTTTCCTAAAATATAAAAACAATCTGAATGTTTTTTATTGGTTTTGAGTAGGTATGTTTTGCTTTTACTAAAATTGGTGTAAATTTTAAATAAAAAAGATGTACTTGGAGTCATACCGGTCCGAATGTGTCTCAAATTGAGGTTAAAATTATTACTACACATCTAAAATGACTCATTTATCATTTTCCTAAGGTATAAAAAAAATACTATTTGTTTTATTGGTTTTTAGTATGTCACTTGTTCCTTTTTTACTAAAAATAATGCCAATTTTAAATAAAAAGAGGCAGTTGGAGTCATACCGGTCGCATCGTGACTCAAATTGAGGTGTGGATAATTTCTTCACATCCTAAATAACTCATGGATCATTTTTCTATAAAATAAAAACAATCCAAATATTTTTTCTCTGTTTTCAGTATGACACTTCTTCCTTTTTCTAAAATTGATGTTAATTTTAAATAAAATGACTCACTTGTAGTCATGTCGGTTACACAGTGCATAGGATTGAGGTGAAGATAATTCTTAAATATCTCAAATGACTCATTAATCATTTTACTAATGTATAGAAACAATACTAACATGTTTTATTGGTTTTGAGTAGGTATGTTGTCCTTTTTACTAAAATTGATTTAAATTTTAAATAAAAAACGCACTTGGAGTCATACTGGTCACATCGTGCATCAGATTGAGGTGCGACTGATTCTAACATGTCCCAAATGACCCATGGATTATTTCCCTAAAGTATTAAATCAATAAGAAATTTTTTTTATCTATTTTTAGTTTTTCAATTCATCCTTTTTACTAAAATGGATGTCAATTTTAAATAAAAAGATGCACTTTGAGTCATACAGATCACACTGTGCATCGAATTGAGGTGTGGATAATTTATACATATCTCAAATGACTTATGTATAATTTTCCTAAAGTATTTAAATAATAATAATTCATTTTCGTAGTTTTGAGTTGGTCATTTTTCCTTTTTACTAAAATTGATTTCAATTTTAAATAGAAGGATGTAATTGGGGTCATACCAATCACACAGTGTATCGGATTGAGGTGAAGATGATTCTTACACATCCAAAATAACTCATGTATCATTTTCATCAAGTATGAAAGTTATCCAAATGTGTTTGAGCAGTTTTTAGTATGACATTTTAGGAACAAATGCAATGTAACGCTATTGGAATTAGATCTTGAATCAAAACATGACACTCATATGATTGCATACCCTTTAACATTAAATCATTTATTAACATGATATTATTCATATTAGATGAATACCTATATGGATCCTTTAATTCATTCAAGAAGTTTAAAAAATGATATATCTCCTTCCAAGAATGATGGTAAGGAGCTGGAGGAAGAAAAGTTAATTTTTCACCCTTTACTGGAACTAACTCTTCTTGTCACAAACCAACCCAGGTCGACCACAAACTGGTCTCTTGAGCCTGTCTACGGCATGGCCCAAAGGGCATTACAAATCCCCATGGGATGGAAACTAGTTTCGGGCATCAAAACAATTAGTTGGGAATGATTTACCCCCGAAAAATAAAAGGCAGATAAACAGAAATAACCGGTCAAAAAAGATAAACACTAGAAGTAGAGAAAAAATTAAAGATAAATAGCTAGACATACCGCCATTTGACCCCATGTGTCACCACCGACATAGATCTAAGATCCTAGACTAAAACCTGAAACTAAAAAAGTAAAGTAGGCATGAGCACCGAGATGCTCATTAAGAAATCCAAAATATAATAACTTCTTACCCCTACCTTTAATTAGAAATCCAATCATGCTAGTTTGAAAATAAGGAATAATAAAATAATTTTTTCCTTCTTTTCAAGTTCAATTCATATGTTAAATTTTTTAAGGAAAACTGTTCTATTCAACTATATTATCAAAATAGCCTCCAAGCATACATTGACAAAAAAAGTTTATATTAAATGATGTTTTTCCAAAAAATGAGACATAAAGTATAAAACAACTGAAATGAAAATCACATCACAAGAATCATGTTGCAAATGAGCACCATGGGCAATCCCTATAGGTAATTAGCACAAGTGGTACCCTAGAGTCCTCGTTCCTCGGTGAAAGGTGGTTTAAAAACCACACCCCCCAGAAAAGGTGTCATAGAAACCATGAACCTCATAAAACATGGATAAAAATCCATGACCATCAGCAACCATGGCTTAGAAACCATGACCCTCAATCATTCATTCATTTTTTTAGTGTTGCTGCGTCAATCCTACTAGTCCACCCACCTAGATACTCATGTTTCCCATTATTATATATTTCAAGTGGTTGTCATTTTTCTTTATCAAGCAATCTTATATGTATATAAAATATTCTTTATCCAAAACCCATTAAACCTCTCACAACTGTTCTCCCTCCTTAAGTGCATTCCCCCTCTTTCACGTCACACGATGCATAAAACTCAACATTAGTTACATAATAACATATTCAACATACAAATCATTTTCTAAAACCAAGGGGTCTTCCATAAGAGGAGTTTTCCAGTTTTACAAACCATTTTCAAGGTGTCAAATGGGATTTGTTGTTTTATAAAGAAAAATTTTGATTTTGTAAAAAATAATCACCCAAACTCTTTCTAAAACCATTTATAATACCAATTAAACAATAAATGTGTTGCATATTTAAAAACAAGCTTGAACTCTTGCTTAAAATGATGAAATTCATTTATGAAAGTCAAACCACCATATGACCTTGAGTTCAACCGAAACTCATCTTTGAAAATATTCATTACTAATTCAAAACCACTTAGGATGTCACTTATCAAGAAAAATCACTTAAGTCCAAATGGGAATTAGTAATACAATACATTTTCCAAAACAAAGGCATAACCACTACTAGAAACCACACCCGTATTTCATATCATGTGTATATAGAATATATATAAAACGTGTTTTTAAAACAATAATGCAGTTATAAAATTCAAACTAAAGGCATAGGAATAGTGGAACTAACTCAGAGTGGAATCAAGCCATCCACTTTGGCTCTTGTCACATTCTAACTCAAGGCTATTTCTCCCCCACTAAGCATACATGATTTCACATACATGCAAGGTCACCTAGCATCTATGCACACACCCACTTGGCTATGGGCATGCACAAGGGGATCCTTACATATATGCTTATATGCATATGATCATCACCACTCACCTACACATTCACTTTTATAAATATACATAGGCACACCTAGCCCCATACACGTATAAACACTTTCATGCATTAATATGCGTATAACGAGGGAATATATATATATATATATATATATACATACCTATGCATCTGCAAGAAATTCTCCCTTAACTTGGCGGCTCGAAACCGATATTCAGGGACCAACTTACTACACACCTAAATAATAGCACTCTAAAACACCTAAAGAACACCATAAATCAAGTGTGAAACCAACCAATGGTATTAAAGTACATACCTCAAAACACATAGCTTTTGACAATGGCAGCATGAGACCGCTTCACCTGACATGCATATACATTTTCAGATATATATATACACTTTGACCCAAGTACATATTCCCTGCACCATGAGGGCATTTTCTCAAGGAGGATATACATATATACATTCTTACCCATGTATATACATATATGTATTTGTCACTGACAACCCAAAATCCACACCGCAATGAACAAAACACAGTACAACAATAAAAAGGAGTCTAGAAATTAGCAAGGTCTAAAAAACTAAATTAAACAGGGAAGCAATAGAAACCACACACCAAACATGTTTTTCACCCTCTATATGATTTAATAAACCAATTAAAAACTTTATAAAACATTTCCAAGGAGAAACAAATCATTTTATACACAAAGACCCACTTAAAATACCCTTTTTTGAATTAAACACATGCTAACATCACACCAAAACAAAATACGTATCCCTTTCTTTATTTAATAATCCAATTTCATGTATTATTAAATGACCTCAAATAACACAATATAGGTTACACATGAATGAAAATCAATTTCAGGTAAAAAACTAATTTAAAAATTAAATGTTTAATCCATCATATCAAAAATGGATTTCACACTTCAAGATAATTACTGTGAACCTTAAAACACATAACGACCGTAATTCAAATGGTGTGAAACCAAAAAAAATAGGGCTAAAACCTTACCTCAGTTGGCGGCGGTGAAGAAAATTTAAGTGCAACCATCTGAAACCAACCAACACCCTACTGATTAAATACTACGGAGTCATAAACACCAAAATCCTAAACTTAAACAAGTGAAAACCAAGAAACATGAGAAAAAATTACGTCGGAAAAAATTTGGTTGATTTAAACAAATCGAACCACCTCGCCATTAGTGGTGATTTCTGGAACACACACCAACAAGACTCAAGGAAATCTTTGCACCAATCTAGAAGACAAACGAACCAAAAATTGGATCACCCCAAAAGAGATATGGTTGATCCTAACCCTATAGGGTAAAGGTTAGGATGAATCAAAGACGGGAAAAGAAGGAGAAGATAAGATAGACTCATACCAAGGAGATTAGGAGGAGAAATAACATATAAATCTGGATGGATTTTCTATTCGGAGGTGTGGCGTGCGTCGAAGGGGAGACATCCATTAGGCTAGGGTTGTGCGGGTTTGAGAGAGAGGAGGTAGAGAGAGTGGGGTGCTAGTGGTGGATCGCCGGAGGGAGTCCGTGGGAGGGAGATCAGCTATAGGGAGAGGCATCAACACAATGCAGGTGGAAAAGGGGAGAGGTGAGGCATGTTGCGAGGGGAGAAGGAAGGGAGAAAAAAAGGATGAGAAAAAAATATAAGAAAGAAATAAGAGAAAAAAATAGAAAAATAAATAAATAAATAAAATAATGAAAATGTAATAATAATAATAATGTTAATATTATCCCCAAAATATGTCATAAAATAGAATAAAAATACAATGTTCCAGGTTGGGGCGTGACAATTTTCCCCAGTAGGACACTTTCTGCCCCTAGAAATTCCCAAAAGACTCAGCTGTTCAAAGCATGAAACAAGAGCACAATGATTTTAAAAACAAAACCCCTACCACTTGAGGATCGAACACTCACTTTCCACCCAAGACTTGAAACCTTGAGACCCAGACATCCAATAGAAAGAACAAACAACGTGGGACTCACATTTCCAAACACAACCACAATAATGAATACCCTGACCCCTAACTTAGAAATCACAAGTGTCTGCTCAAGATATCCAATGAACATTTGTTATACGAACCATCATCAGGGATAACCATCTACATTGATCGGGGTTGGGAATAGAAAAGGCAAAGATTTTCCCTGAAAAGAACACCTTTAAGATTATGTTCACTACGAATTTGTCCTATGTTGGTCTCATCACCATATTGGTACTCTATCTAAAAAGTAACTTTCCCAAATCTAAACAAATTAGAAAACCAAAAAAGACCATGACGCTGGTGTGAGCCCTCAACTTCCTATGTCACACCCGACTAGCTTGAGGGAATACATTGATGAGACCCATAGTGGGTCTCCCCACCATATTAGAAACTGAGTAGTACAATGGAACCCACATGGGAACTCTCAATTCAGTTTCAACAATGCGGATTGGATTTTCCCTCATGAACCCACCAACACAGGGCAACCCCAAACATAGGGAGAAACATCAACACCGACCAGCCTGAAACCCTCAGTCCAAGGATAATCTAAAAAAAAGAGACACTAAACAAACACCAAGCCAAACCATGATTCATAAGATCTATAAACCACATACATATCTAAACGAGCATCACCTATAAGTTGTAATTCATCCAAAGAAAGACCAACTATTTAAAGTTTACACTAACAAGGCACAACCATTGAAATCTTATAGAAGTGGACAACAATGCTTCCAAAACATGGTCCACTCCCAAACAAACAACCACATGAAGAGAAAACTTAACCCCTCTCTTCCCAGAAAATAGATGACATGTTGGACGTGCGCCCCTCACACCTTGAAACCACCTGATTGCATTAAAATATTTGTTCTGAGACCTATGGATGGATCTCTGATGTATTGAATCATCTGATGCACCACAATCATGAATTAACAACCTCTAACTAACGGTATATCTTTTGTCAATACCGCTAAAAGACTTCCCTAGGTGACCCAAATAGCCACACCATTGACAAGCCTTCGGAAGATTGCGACGAACGAATTTGAGTGCCCAAGTCAACTA
The DNA here is from genome assembly GCA_963277665.1 of Viscum album. NCBI lineage: Eukaryota > Viridiplantae > Streptophyta > Magnoliopsida > Santalales > Viscaceae > Viscum > Viscum album. The sequence goes on from OY728140.1 coordinate 1,747,600,973, forward strand.
CATTGAAAAAAAAGATTATGTTGTATTAGGAATTAGAAACAAGAACTAATGAAATACTCATGATGAGAACATATGCCTCTGGTTCACCCTCTACACCGGATGGGGAACTCATCATGAGCACCTTGAAAAACATGATTTCCATTTGTCACAGTTCACTCACTGCAGCCCCAACATGCAAGAAGAAGATAGAAATCACCCTTCCCTAGCCCGAACATGACCCTTCAAACAAAACCGAGATAACTTTCCCTTCACAACATCCAGAGATCCTAAATACATGAAGAAACACTTGAATTACCCATGTTACACCTGAAACCCTATCAAACCTGAGCCACCACAAAGAAAGTAAGAAACATTGAATAGAAAATAACCCCACCACTGCACTGGGGGTCTGGTTAAAACTATCAACTGAAAATGACCCCTCAGGGACCTTTGGACATTTTTGGGATGCATACTTTAAACAATAAGCACAAAACCAACCTGAATCAAATCACAAAACAAGCCTCCACATTTAACCATAAATCATTAACTCAACTCAAAACATCATTTCATCATTGAAAGGATATCTTGAAAACAAGAATCAATCCCATAGACTAATAAATCACAAAATCAAACCATAACCAAATAAAATATCAACCGAAATAATACCAAAGAAATGTCACCAAAAAAATTTGAACACCTCTTTCACAAATGACCATTTTTAAAACCAAATGAATGCCAAAACCCCCTTTTTAAAACCCATTTTCCTTTTAAAATTTCTTAAACAAAAATCATCCCAAAACATCACTAATTAAAACATGCCTTCAGAAAACAAAAGAACCTTGATAAACAATAAACCACCATTGGTATTCCATAAAACCTTACATGCATACGTTCTCATGCCAACTCAGGCACCCATCCACGCGTACCAACAACCATCCACATGCAATTACATTCATCCATACATGTGGGCATCCATAAGAATACAAAAGGTCATATAAATTGTTTCCAAGTTATCATTTTTTATAGGAATCAGTTACACGATTCAGAAGAATTTAAAAAGCCCTGAAACATTTTCCAAATCCAATTCTGATTTCCTCTTTACAAAAACTTTAAGAGATCCCAAAACAGTTCCCAAAAGAACATCCATTTCCAAAATAACTCATTACATTTTCAAACAATCCATGATTTTTATTTTGAAAATCCAACTTTAATAAACCAAACACCAATTTTAAGTCCCAAGATGACACCCCAAAACCAACTAAATCCCACACCAAGAACATCGAAAAGCAACCAATTCACTTGATAAATCAAGGTTCCAAATTCTCAAATAAACAAATACTACACACAATTTGGTCACACGGTTTGGGTAACCATTCCCCAACTAGGTGATCATATAGAAATTCATCAAAGGAAATTGCATGCCCTGTTCATGGATTTTCAGGTCAAGAAAATCATCCATGAATCCCTCCAGAATGACCATAAAAACACAAAAAATAACTACAAACATGAAAACAGGACTGAGGAAATTGAAAATAACCAAGATCCCGACACAAAATTTGAGGAAAGACCATCTCAGACCACCCTAGATATTCAAGTGTCATTCTGAATAGGTGGTGATCAAGCACCTACCAGAAATTAACCACTAGGATTCTGACAATCCTAACTCCAAACTATCATACTACCCCAAAGAACATGGGCTAATCCTACTCTATTATCATTTTGTCAAGAACCAACCTAGTTCGACCACGAACTGATCACCAAAGTGGGTTTGAGGCATGGACTTAAGGGTATTCCTGAACCCCACGGGCTAACAACTAGTTTCGGGCATCAAAAAAAGTAGTTGGTAATGATTTAGCCTAGAAAAATAAAAGACAGATAAGTACAAATAAACTGGTCAAAATAGTTAAACACTAGTAGTGGAGAAAAATGTAAAGATAACCAGCTGGACATACCTCCATTTGACCCCATGGGTTACCACCAACGTAAAACCATGATCCCATAGTAGAAACTACAACTAAAAAGTAATGTAGGCATGAGCACGAAGATGCTCAATAGAAAATCCAAAATACAACAACATCATATGTCCCTTACTTTAATAATAAATCAAATCATGCCAATTTTAAAATAAGATATAATAAAATAATATTTTTCCTTCATTTAATGTTCATGTCATAGGTCAACAATTTTAAGGAAAATTCTTCTATTCCACTATATTTTCAAAATATCCTCCAAGCATACATTGACAAAAAAAATCGATTAAATGATTCTTTTTAAATAATGAGACATAAATTATAAAACAACTGAAATGAAAATCACATCATGAGAATCATGTTGCAAACGAGCACCATGGAGAATCCCTATAAATAACTAGCACAAGTGGGACCCAAGAGACCTCATACCTTGGTAAAAAGTGGATTAGAAACCACAACCCTCAAAAAACATGACTTATAAACCATGACCCTCAGAAAATGTGGCTTAGAAACTATGACCGTCAATAACCGTGGCATCGAAACCACGACGCTCAACCATTCATATATTTAGTTAGTTTTGTTGCGTCGGTTCTACTAGATGAAACTGAGATGAACCCCTATTGTGTCATCTAGTGTACTAGTCCTAGTACACCCACCTAGATACTCAGGTTTCCCATTGTACTCTATTTCAAGTTGTAGTGAGTTTTCTTTATCAAGAAAATGTATATGTACATAACACTTTCTTAAACCAAAACCCATTGAACCTCATTACCACCATTCTCCCTCCTTAATCACATTCCTCCTCTTTCACATCACACAATGAATAATATTCAACATTAGGCACATAATAACACATTCAATATACAAATCATTTTCCAAAACCAAGGGGGTTTCCATAAGAGGGGTTTTATAGTTTTACAATCAATTTTCAAGGTGTCAAACGGGATTTGTTGTTTTAAAGAGAATAGTTTTTATTTTATAAAACATAATAACCAAAACTCTTTCCAAAAACTTTTAAAAGACCAACTAAACAATCAATGTGTTTCATATTTAAAAACAAGCTTGAACCATTGCTTACAATGAAGAAATTCATTTATAAAAGTCAAACCGCCACATGACCATGAGTTCATACCAAAAATCATCTTTGAAAATATTCATTACTAATTAAAAACCACTTAAGAAGTTAATTTTCATGAAAAATCACTTAATTCTAAAAGGGAATTAGTAATACATTACATTTTCCAAAAAAAATCATAGCCATTACTAGAAAAAACACCCATATTTCATAGCATGTGTATATATTATATATATAAAACATGTTTTTAAAACAATAAATAAATTATGAAATTCAAACTAAAGGCATAGGCATAAGGGACCTACCTTAGATTAAAAAAATCCATCCACTTCAACTCTTAGCACTTTCTAACTCAAGGCCACTTCTCCCCCACTAAGCATACACACTTTCATATACATGAAAGGGAACCTAGCCCCTATGCACACACACGCTTGGCCATGGGAATGAACAAGGGGATCCTTACATATACGCTTATATACATATACCCATATCCATTCACCTGCACATGCAATTTTATATATATACATAGGCACACCTATCCCTACACACGTATAAACACTCCCATGCATGAATATACATGTAACGGGGGGACATATATATATAATACATACCTATGCATACAAAAGTGAATCTCCCTTGACTTGGAAACTTGAAACCGATGAGTAGGGACCAACATACAACACAGGTAAATAATATCACTCTAAAACACCCAATGAACACCATAAATAAAATGTGAAACCACCCAATGGAATAAAAGTCCATACCTCAAAACACACAGCTTTTGATGATGGAAGCCCGAGACTGCTTCACCTTACATGAATAGAAATTTTCACATATATATATATACCCTTTGACCCAAGTACATAATACCCGCACCATGAGGAAATTTGAACAAGGAGGATATACATATATACAAGCTTACCCATGTATATACATATATGTCATTGTCACTGAAGACCCAAAATCCATACTGTGATGAACAAAACACGCTACAATAATAAAAAAATAGTCTAGAAATTACCAAGGGATCTAAAAAAACTAAACTAAGTAGGGAAACAATAGAAACCATGTCCCAAACATGTTTCACACCCTCTATATGATTTAAAAAACCAATTAAAAACTTTATAAAACAAGTTCAAGGAGAAAGACATATTTTTATACACAAAGACGCACTTAAAATACCCTTTTTGAATTTAATACATGCCAACATCATACCAAAACAAAATACACATCCCTTGAATCATTTAATAAACCAATTGTATGTATTATAAAATGACCTCAAATAATACAACATGGGTTACACATGAAAGACACTTGATTTTAGGTAAAAAAACTCTAAAAATCAAATGCTTAATCCATCCTATCAAAAAATTGATTTCTCACTTCAATATAATTAATGTGGACCTTAAAACACATAAAGACCCTAATTCACCAGGGGAGAAACCAAAAAAACAAGTCTAAGACCTTACCTCGGTTAGCGGTAGAGAACCAAATTGCAGCGCGACCACCTGAAACCAAACAACTCCCTACCGATTAAATACCAGGGAGTCATAAACAATGAAATCCCCAAATTAAATAGGTGAAAAACCAAGAAACACAAGAAAATATTACCTTAGAAAAAATTAGGTAGACTGAAACACATCAAACAGCCTCGCCTTTGGTGGTGATTGTCAGAACAAGCACCAACAAGACCTGAGGAAGCCTTCACACCAACCTAGAACACAAACCAACAAAAAATTGGATCATCCCCAAAGATCTAGGGATCATCCAAACCCTACAGGGTGATGGTTAGGCCGAATCAAAGCCATGAAAATAAGGAGAAGAGATTATAAATTCATACCAAAGATATTCAGAAGAGAAATTGTGGAGAAATCTAGATGGATTTTCCATATGGAGGTGTGGTGTGTGTTGAAGGGGGGATCTCCCTTTGGCTGGGGTCGTGAGGGTCTGAGAGAGAGGAGGGAGGGAGAGCGAGGAGCCAATGGTGGGTCACTGGAGGGAGGTTGTGGGAGGGTGAGGGGCTAATGGGAGGGGCGACGACGTGATGCAGGTGGACAAGGGGAGGGGTGAGGCGCGACGCGAGGGGAGAAAGAAGGAGGAGAAAAAGAGAGAGGAAAGAAATAAGAGAGAAAAAGATAAAAATAAATAAAGAAAATAAAATAAAGAAAAACTAATAATAATAAAAATAATAGCCCCAAAAAATGTCATAAAAGAGAATAAAAATACTACGCGCTAGGTCAGGGAACAACACTTCTTATATTACCATGTCAACCATGTCCAACCTAGTCTTAATTCCATCCTTTGTTTTTTCATGTGCATTTAGTAACATGTCAATTACACTATCACATACATTTTTTTCAACATGCATAACATCAAGAAAATGTCTGACGTACAGAAAATTCTAGTATGGTTATTTTAAAAAAAGTGATCTCTTTTTACAATCGGTTTTTGTGAGGTTTTTAGAAAATGGTTTACTAAAATTTGTGTCCATATATTTTACTTTCTAAAATAATTGATCACTTATTAGTGGAGACAGTGTTGTACGTTCTTCTGAACATCAATAAAATGATTTTTTCTAAGATGATACATATGTCATCGCGGTAGAAATATACAATTTCCTAGAAACACAATCTTTGATGGATGTTTCGATCTAATTGATTGTGTACCTTGTTCGAAAAAAAGAAACCCTTGAGTTCCATTAATGTTATATCCAGAAAAATTTCCATAAGTAGGAATGCTATTTATCATCACGTACAATATGGCTCTCAATGTGAAATCCTTATTTCTATAAGCATCATAAAACATAACACATGAATCCCACAATAATTTCAAATTTTAAATCAATGGATCCAAATAAACATCAATGTCATTACCCAGTTGTTTTGGGCCTGATATAAATGTAGATAAAATGATGTATTTTTATTTCATGTATAACTATGGTGAAAATCAATAATTTACCAACATAATCGACCATGTACTATGAGTGCATTAAAAACCAAAAGGATTCACTCCATCTATAGATAATGCAAGATGAATGTTTCTCTTTTTATTTCCAAATTCAAGATACTCATGATCAATTTTCTTCCACTAAGGAGAGTCTATCATGTGACGTAATTTACTACATTTATTTCTTATATCTACATCAAACATCAATTTCCCTGCAATCCTCTCACTTTCTTGTAGGCACTTGGACCTTGGAATGATTGGAATGTACTATACAAATTTTATAGGACCAGATTCATCTTTATTGTATCGAGAAACACCACACTTTTTGTATTCTATAAGTTATTTTTGGTCCATGACATGTAGTATACAATCATTCGGTTAGGTGTGTATTCTTTTAGAGATCATAGCCTTCGAGTATAGCATTTTTTTGGTATCATATGTTCATCTAGGGAGCTCATTATCTTCTACGAGCATGTAAATCCAGAGAGAAAGTAATTCCATAAAACTGGCATCACTCCATCTATTGTCTGCTTTCAAATTATACAGCTTCAGTACATCTGACAATGCTCTATATTTAGTGCAACCAATATACAATGGTGTCTTTACAAAACACTTAAACTTTCAAACAATTTTGGATAATCACAAAGTACATCTTTAAATTTCCTTGTCATTTACTCAATATGATCATCATCATCATTCATATATTTAATCACATCCTCGATACAGTGTTTTTCATTTTCCACACTTGTAATCATATTAGATGATCCATAAAACATAGTGTTATCACATCCACTAGCTATATTCTCTTTTTCCCTGTGTTTATTCCAACACTTATAACTTTGATCTATTCTATGATAAATAAAGTGTTATTACAACTCCTATGGACTAAATAGTCTTAAATAACAACAACGTAAACATGTAAAAAGGATTTTAGAAGGGTCATATACTTGATATTTTGAAAACATGATGAACTCTTTCACTCTATCTTCATGCTCTTTTGTTAGACGATTGGCATCCATCCATTCTTTATTCATATCCATCCTATTTCATTTGGTAATATTTATATTTAACAAAATAAATACACAAAAAATATTCAACCAGGTTCACCATCTAACCATGTACCCCTATTAAATGATCAAAAGGAAGAAAAATAATCCAGAAAAAAACTTGTACCTATAAAATATAGGCATGATCTAAAAGTCCAATAGGTCACTAAAACCTACAAAATATAAGTGATAACTATTGTATTACATCCTAAAAAATATAGTTTGAAATACATTAGAAAGATAAATATTTTCTTTAAAGTTTTACCAAATAAGCAGTGACATGTGAAATTGTGTTAAAACTTTTTTTCTATGATTTTCATTAAATTAAAACAATCACAAAGAAAACATTTTTACATGGCCAATACTTCTTGGTCAAATAAAATTTTTAAAATATATCTTTAATCTATTTAATAAGAACTCATTTTTTATATATTCATTTTAAAACTCAAAGAGGTTTCCATGTATTATAAAGTTTTCTAAAACATGTTTTAAAAACAACCATTTCCACAAAACTAGGCATGGTGTCCTAAAACCGCATTTTTAAAACTCATGCATTCTTCGTATTTCAAATAAAAACCATTATAAAATTTCTAATTTGATAAAACATTTCAAAATCATTATTAAAATAGGTTGAAAATATTTCAATATCACACTTTCCTTTTTTTTCTTCTTTAAAAACCTTTCACATTCCCTTTTTAAAAAAATCTGAAAATTAAACTCTACAAAGAAGGAAGAAAGTAGAAGGTCAAGCACCAATAACTCATGTCTCACAACATGGGTAAAATGAAAAGAAAACATGTTCCAAACAATAATATAAATAAGAGAGTATATAGTAGAAACAGAGAGATAAAAACCCTAAGTGATCCTAATAATGATTCTAGTGTCATGGGCATTATCACTAGGCTGTATTAATAAAAGGACTTGAGTTGGAGATAAGGAAACTAAGTTTTCTCTACTAAATCTATCCAAACCCCTATAATTACCATCAAACTTAGTCATCAATAATAAACATCCCCACATGGGATCACAAGCTACAATGGTCATACAAAATTCAAAGGGGCTTAAGAGGGTATCATAGCTTTTATGAAAACTCGTTTTTTATAAAATTTAAAATGGGTCTTATCTTTTCAAAACAAGATTGGAATTCCAATACATTTTATCATTTATAAAATTCATCATAATCTAATCATTGGATCATTTTTATCAAACCACCTTTGAATCTCAAATGGTAATTTACACTACCCTTTAAATGACAATTAAAAACATTTAAAGACACAATATGTTTCAAAATCTTATCCATAAGGGAAAACACACCCTTTGGAAATAATAAATCTCATTTGGAAATTTTAAAAAAATTAAACACCCCAAAACATTGATATAAAAATTATCCAAGGATAAAAAAGTGGTTTTAAATATAAATCACAATTTTAAACTCACCACTTTAAAAATAAAACAACATTTTACATTTTTAACACTCTACAATCACCCAAACTCTGGATATGAAATCCAATTAACACAAGAGTAATTTAAAAAAAATCAAGTTGGTGATTACCACTGATTTTAAAACCAAAATAATTCTTTAAAAAAAATCTATTTAGGTATTTTTCCAAGCACTTGTCATCGAATATCATTCCATAAAAAGGGAAAAACCACTAGGAAAACCCCATTTATCTCTCATGGGAACTCATATAGGAATAAGTATAATAAGTAAACACTTTCAAAACAACAATCATTTAAAGATAAAAAATATGATAGATAAAGAAAATGAAATGGAACATGGTATATAAGAAAGATAGTAAAAATAAGATGATGTATCAAGTACTAAGAAGGACATGTCAAATCTAACCATAGTATATCAGTAAATGACACATAATCCATTTATAAATAGGATGATCCATGGAATGGATTTAGAGTAATATAAAAAGTTAATGAAAATGTTCATGCAACCGTACATAAAAATCCTATTCTCTATTGAAATTTCACAAGTCTTTTCATGTGCCAAGTTCCATAAGGAAATCATTTATAATAAAAATAAATTAGAATATATAGGAGTAATTTTTCTAAGAGAGGATTTCTTAGTTCCTATTCAATGAAATCTTCCACTAAAACTTTATGATCCATGTAGATTTTCTATTCCATGTAATATCAGTGCTTGAACTTTCTAGAATGCACATTTTGATTTATCAGGGGTTATCTGGCCTATGATGCTAAATATTTTCAAGAAAAGTAATCCAAATAAAATAGATGTTATTCTATAACTATAGTACCATTCTATCGAGTGTGTCATTGGAATTTAGGATAATGCTTTGGTATTTGTAGGAAAATTAATAATTCCTTTTGATATTATCATTCAAGAAATAGTGGAAGAATTATAAGTACTAATAATCATTGGGTGAAATTTCATACCCATGGAGAAGTTGTTCAATAATTTTAATCTATTTTGATCACTAATATTTTTTTACGTCTTGTCTCGGTCTACTCCGAATCACTGAAAACATTTTATAGTTAATGTAATTTTTATATATATGCACTTTAGGTTTTCACTTTGCAAAACCATGTTAGGCAAATGTTTTATATAATAAAAATGAATTTGGAATCCTTAAAAACTGGATACATGCTTCAAAAAATTATTTCAAGCCAGAAAGGAGTTTTGAAACTCAAAGGAAGGTTTTCTTCTAGTTCGTTGTTGGTATAAAAAAAATAACAAACTCCCTTAGAAAGTGAACTTAATCGACTAACATGAACCTCATGGTAGCATTTCATCATGAATGATGAGTGAAGACCCTAAAAACCGTGATAAAAAACATTGTTGGCAATCCATATGGACACACCTTAGACACGCAACTAGAGAAAAACAAAAGAACACATCCTTAATGGGCATAGGAAAATTTATTAGAGTTCATGAAATCCCCTAAAAAAATCAGACTACAAACATCCAAATGAACCCATATTTATCTTCGGGTTTCTAAGACCTTACAGATCTAAAGAAGTCAACATCATCATCAAACATGTATCGTGACCCGCAAATTCATATATGTGGTGCGAGTGAGAGATAAAGAAAGGGAAGGAGGAGGATATATTAGCTTAGAGGGGGTTAAGCGGAAAAAATAGGGTTTGACGGCAGTGGAGTGGTCTATAGCGGCGGGGGTGTCAGCGGCGGCAGAGGTGGGGTTCACGGTGGCAGAGGGCGGGTTCGGCGGCAGTAGAGGTAGGGTTCATGGTGGCAGATGAGGGGTTCAAAGGCGGTAAAGGAGGGGTCCAACTGTAGAAAAGGTGGGGTTCTACGAAAGCTTTAAGGCGCAAGAGAGAAGACTCTCTTAAGTTTATTTTTATAAACATTGGGGAAGACATTTATCAACGCTAAAATAGGAAGCGCTGATAAAACCTTCCTTTATCAATGCTAAAATTATAACGTTGATAGAGACACAGTTTGTCAGCGCTTTTTTAGCTATGATAAATGCGTATCTTTATAAGTAATAAAAAAGCACTCATAAAGATATAATTTTAATAATGTATTTATATTATTATATATAATTATAAAATTGTAAATATAATAAATAAATAAATATTTATTTATAATTATTACTATAAATAAATATTTATTTATTTATTAATATAATTTTATAATAAATATATATATATTTATAGTTATAATTATAAATATATATTTATTTAAATAATTATAAAATTATAAGAAATATATTTATTATATTTATAATTTTATTAATATATATATTATATTTTTTAATTATTCAAATATATCTATATTTATTTACAATTATAATTATAAATATTTTTAATTTTTGTAAATATTTGTCTATATTTATGAATATATTTATTCAATTATATATATTTATAAAATTATAAGTATAATTAATATATTTTTTATAATTTTATAATTATTTAAATAAATAAATATTTATTTATAATTATAACTATAAATACATATATATATATATATATATATATTTGTATTTAAGAAATTATAATAAATATATATTTATTTATATTTATAATTATAAATATATTTATTTATTTAAATAATTATAAACTTATAACAAATAGATTTATTATATGTATTATATTTATAATTTTATAAATATATATAATTAATATAATTAATATAATTTTATAATTATTTAAATATATCTATATTTATTTAGAATTATAATTATAAATAATTGTATTTATTTATAAATATTTTTATATATTTAAAAATATATTTATTTCATTATATATATTTACAACTTTATAAGTATAATAAATATATTTATTATAATTTTATAAATATTAACATATATTTATTTATTTTAATTATAAGTATAAATAAATATAAGTATAAATAATTATATATAATTATAAATATTATATATATATATATATATATATTAGGTACTTGGGGGTACAATTACCTTAAATGCACACATCACACACACAGATAAGAAAGGAAGGTCATATCTCTACCAATGGATAGTTCACCCATTAAACCTTATTTATTCAGTACATGGCCCAAATGCCCAGGGGGCATGAAACCCATTACATGTCCTAAAAGCCCAGTGCAGCGTCATGTTTGCATCATGTTTGTGTCACCATTTGTCCGCGTCATCATCTGCCAGCGTCACCACCTGCCAACATAAATTTTCTCCCACCCGGATTTGAACTTGGGTCAAATATAGGATTATGGGGAGCCTTTTCCACTCAGGTAAGCCCCCATCTATAAAATTTGACCTCTTTAATACCCTCGCTCAAGTTATAACTATAATTATAATTAAATATATTTAAAAATTATTTATATATAATTGAAATTTTATAATTATAAATATATTAAATATATTTATTGTAATTTTTAAGTATTTATGATAAAATAATAGATTCATGTGTACAAAAATGAATCATATACCTAGTAAAGTATAATCCATAAAAAACGGATCATCGCATATATGGGAAAACATGAATAATAATAATGGTGTAATGTATAAATGAACATTCATGATGAATACATAACATATTTACATTAATTATACTCACGTATCAGTATATTTATTGACCGAATTCATTTGTGATGTGTTGGAATCAACTGCACATCAATACGATCTATGGTGTGACCGGTATAACGTCAAGCGTGTTATTTTATTTAAAGCTGACATTTTTCTAATGTATTCTTTCATATTAATGTTTAATTTATTTCTTTATAAAATTACTAACAAATGATTTGTTTTCTTATATAGTTGGATTATTTTTCTTAGGTTGAGATGATTTGTTTGGAAAATGATACCATGAGTGAAATATTTTTAAAAGGGATCATGCACAGGTGCCAAAGATGATGAAACATTAATGTTTTTATATGTTTGTAGATAATAATTGTAAATGTAAATATATAAAAAATTGTTTGAAATGTATATAGTAGTGCATTTTTTGTATTCGTTATGTAAAATTTATTTCAATTAAGTTTTATATTTTGTGTACAGGTTATGGGTTGCCGTAGTGTGCTGTTATACAAACTGTACACTATAGCAGGGGGGAGGGTTTATCTGTGCTATTTCTAGCGCTCATAAAGGGGATTCCCACTTTAATAGTACTGAGGATAACATCATTTATTAGCACTATTAAAATCTATTTTATGCACTATTAAAGGGAATATATGTAGATGTTTTGGTTTTGTGCATTGTTTACATTGACCATTCTCACACTTTTTTTTATCAAAATTGAATAATTATCCTGGAACTGATCAACTTACGACCAAAAAAGGGGAGTGGTGGTGGTGAGGGAAGACGGGTGGCGGTGGCGCCTCCGGCTGTGGTGGTGACGATTATGGGTGTGGCATAGAGGGTTAGGAGGGCAGTGCAGGCATCGATTGTGAATCTATGTGCAGTGAGAGTTAGGGTGCGGGAGGAGGGGGGGTTATGGTAGATGAGGGGAGTGGAGGGGGTAGAGGGGTTTTTTTTATTTGGGCTAGCAACCGCTATTGGCAGTCACTCATTGTCACTAATAGCGACTTCTATTAGAAGTCACGCATTTCAATTTGTGCATAAACACGGATTTCTAGCGGTCTGTAATGAGATGATATATTTTAAATAATAACATTGTTGAGAAAGGTATTCCTTAGCCTGATAAATAATTCCATCATTTTCATGATGGATCTTTATATAATCCATTATGCTATGAGAAACCCTGAGAGTAATTAAGATATTATTAATCCAAATAACATACTAACACTATGATGTATTCAACTTATGTTATAAAATCAACAATAGTTTACTACTTGGAACTCCAAAAAACCATTACATCATTCATATCCGACACAATGATCATACAGTATCACCTAAAGTTTGAAAACTAGCATTAGTGTAGCCCCCTAAAATGATCATTTTCTCACATCTAAAGAAAAATGATACTTGTGTAGTCATTCTAATGTTTTTAAAGAAATTATTGATGGTGACATACTGAATTTCACCGAGGTATAATTGATACATTTTTCAAGAATAAATAAAAATGTTCCATTGAGATTAGTTCACAACATGAAATTCATGAGGCAATATAAATAGAATAATTAAAACATTTTTATCCCTATTTTTATTAAGGGTGGTTAATATTTTTAAACAATGTTTTTAAAGAACCATGGCTAAAATAACTATGTTTTATGAAAATAGAATTGAATTAACAATATTTATATTAAAGAACATCTAAATTAAAAACATTTAAAAAATGCAACTAGATTAATTAAATCTTTAATTAAATTAATCATATATATATTTTCTGAAATAAACTTTTCTGAATATAGTATCATTAACGGTTTTTTTTGGATGAAATAAATTTGATGGATCGTTCTTATATCATTTTAAATCTAGCAGGGACGGGTTTCTGAGAGAGAGAGAGTAGATTTGCCACGTGGGATTTTTGATTCTGTTGTATTAGCTGACATGTGAGGGTTTATATCCAGAATAAATTTCACATGTGATATGTTTCAGTGAAAGTTTTTTATTACGCAAGGGTTTCTGTGATTCTGATGAACACACAAAATCATATCATTTGAGTCATACGTATTGGCTTTATGCACGGATTTAAATCCTCTCAGGTTGGGCACCTGAACCTGACCCTCAGGTTGGGGTTTTTGACAAAAATACCCCCATAATTAATTTTTTGGGTGTTTTTTACACTGCCGCTGCGGGAAATTCCCGTCAAAATTTCCACTAGAAATTCTTGGGTAAATTTCCAATGGAAATTTTCAATGTAAATTTCCACTATAAATTTCATTTGAAATTTTCCACATGAAATTTATACTTCAAATTTGCACAAAATATTACAATGAAAATATATTAATACATAAGTAAAAAATGAAATTTGTTAATAAATATTTTCATTCTTAATTTGCATTAAAAAATTCTCATGTAAAATTTAGGGATTTATAAGATTCTATAAATACTTCATAAATCATGAATATAATCTTTGAAGTAGACATTTACTAGGGAAATATTCAGTGCAAACATTCCCTAAAAATTTCCAGTGCAAACTTCCACTAGAAATTTCTAGTGAAAATTTCAACTAGAACTTCAAATTTATAGATCAAATTACAATGAAGTTATATTGATACATAACTAAAAAATATAAATTTAAATTAGAAATTTTCATTGAAAATTTCCATTGGAAACCTTTAGTGCAAATTTCCATTGGAAACCTTTAGTGCAAATTTCTACTAGAAACTTCTATTTCCAATTTCCAATCAAATTTTCAATGGAAAATTTCAATGTATTTTTTCCACTATACAACATATTTTAAAATCCATAGGGAAAATTTTCATTGAAAATTTCCAATATAATTTCATAGTATAATGGAAATTTTTAATGAAAACTAAATAAACACGAATACAAACATAAAAATAAAAATAAACTTGGTAATATTAAATCATAAACATCATGTGAAAATTTATTGTGGAAATTCTCATTATATATATACAAACATCAATGTAAACATGCATTGAAATTTGGTGTTTACATTTACAATGAAAATTCTCACTAATATAAATCTATTCTAAGAATTTTTTCTAAAAATTTATAGTACATAATTCGAATGCATATATATATATATACATACATATATATGTATATGTACTAATTTAAATATACAATATAATTTTAAGTAAAAATTTACACTGGAAAGTCACACAATCCCAATGAAAATTTCCAATGAAAACCTATAGTGAATGTTTAAAGTTTTCAGTAAAATTAGCATTTGTTGCAGGAACTGGATTTCTGATAGGATCTCTTTTCAGTGCAAGTTTTTTGTTGCATGTTGATTCTATTGATGATATATTTTACATGTATTTGAGTTTGATTTAATTACCTCGGATCATAAGATGAAAATTTTCATCACAATTTTTTAATTCGAATTTCCACTTAAATAATAGGTGAAAATAGATTAATACATAAATAAACAATTCAAACATGAACTAAAAATTTACAGTGGAAATTTAAAAATAAAATTATCATCTTAAATTTCCAATTTGTATATCCACTAAAAAAATAATTGAGAGTATATTAATTCACCAATAAACTATGAAAAATTATAATGGAAATTTCTACTAATTATTTCCATTGGAAATTTCCTATGAAAACTTTTATTGGAAATTTCAATAGATTATTTAATACACATAATATATTTCCTATTATAAATATATGGGAATATTTAATACAAAATGTTAGTGTATGCATACATAATATATTAATATATATAAAACAATGTAAAATATAAACCAAAATTTCCACATATAAATTTAGGCTGAATAAATATAAAAAGTGTATTTAGTTAAAAAAAATTATTAGTAGAGATTATATATTTATAAACATATAAAAAATTATTAATTATTATTACACATATAGTTTTTTTTTCAATTTTTAAATATTTATTATTGTTTTATATTTGAAATTATATTTACTATCAATGAATTCTTATTATATATTTAGATTTAATTCAATGTTTATGAGCCTCTGTTTTTTTGTAATTGCATTGATGGGTATTTAAGTCCAACTGATTTAAATAAATCAGTTCATTTTTTGAAAATCATTATCATTTAAAATTTACATCTTCCTCCACATCATTTTTTTCCATGCGGAGGTCATCCCACGGTGTACCTGACCCTTAAGTCTAGGTGGTGGACCTAAGACGATAATTATCATTTACGTACCCCTTATTAGTATGAATTTCTATTTCTGTTTTCCCCCTTAATATATTTGAGTGATGACCAGGGATATTAATAGCGTGATATTTGTTTTAGAAAAACCGTATAATGGAAGATTATATTTCTTTTGATTATTACTATTATTATTTGTATTTCAACTAATATTTTGCTCAATGTAATGTTTTTTATCATTACATTCCATTTTATTGAGCAATGACTTTTATAAACACCAACTAAAAACACTGATAAAAGTTTTCATTTACCAATACTAATCAGAAGAGTTAAAACGTTGTTAAAAATACAATCTTTATCAGCACTTTTATATTGTTCATAAAGGATGTTTTTATCAACGTTAAAATAGTGCTATTAAAATAAAATATGAATGATAAAATTTATTTATGCATATTTATATATTTTATTAATTTATACTAGTTTTATAATTATATATCTAAATTAAATTACGCGCATATTGAATTAATCAGGTAGAAACAAAGAATGTAGGGACAACAAGATGAAGAGAACTAATGGTGTCACCACTTATATCTTAAACGGGTTGAGGTAGGTAAGCGATCAATGACTCATCCCATTACGCACGGGGTTTATACCCACATGATATATCTTTCATGAATTCTGCATATATATATATAAGTAATTGAAAATAGATGCAACTTTAAATATTTAAATGAATTTAAATAATAAAATGATCTTATTTTAGTAATTTTAGTAATTATTAGTGTATATTTTAATCCTTTAAAAATATATATAAATTATTTATTTAAATTCATTTTTAATTTTTTTTAGAAATTTAAATAGTTAATATAATTCATTTTTAATAATTTGTTATTGAATATAAATAATAATTTATATTTATTCATTTTATTGGGTTTTTATGTGTTTTTAATTCATTTAAATAATTTTATGAATTTACTTTTTAATTTTTTTTTTGTAAACTATTCAATTTTATTTCTTTGTTTTTAATATTCTTTAATGTGATATTATTTATTCTTTTTTATATATTTATTAATTTTTAATATTTTAGGGAACTATTCAAATTTAAATAATTATTTTACATGTTTATTCATTAATTTTTGATATGTTCATTTTATTTTTTAATTTATATGATTGGTATTTATTCTTTTTTATTTATTAAGTTTTAATATTTTAAATATGTTTGAAATTTAGGTAATTAATTTATTTAAATGAATTAATATTATTTTTGTAATTTAAATAGTTAATATAATTCAATTTTAACATTTTTATTATTTATATAATAAATATTATTTATTTATAAATTTTATACATTTTTATGCTTTAATAATTTATTAAACTAATGTTATTAATTTAATTTTTTTAAATATTTTTTTTGTAATTTATTCAATTTTAATTTTCATTTATTGTATATTATTGGATTATATTCATTTTTAAATATTTATTTATACATGTTTGTTTATTATGTTTTAATATTTTCAATATGTTTGTAATTTTTCTGATGAATATTTATTCATTAATATTTATTAGGTTTTAATATTTTTAATATGTTTGTAATTTATAAAATTTATTTATTTCAATTCATTTTTGATATTTTTTTAATTTAAATAGTTAGTCTAATTCATTTTTAATAGTTTTGTTATTTGTATAATTAATATTATTTATTTATTCATTTTATTTATTTTTTTCTTAAGTTATCTTCTACAATTGATTACGCATGGATAAAACTATTTTTTATCAGCGCTATAGAAACACGCTAGTAAATATTGGTTTTATTAGTAGTTTTCAGCGGTGATAAAAAAATGTTGATTTATCAATACTAAAAAAGGGATGAAAAAAGCCATATTTATGAGTGCTTATTCTTTTTGCGATGATAAAATGACATTTTATCATCGCCTTTTTAATTAGTGCTGGTAAAACCTTTATCCCTATTTTGAAAAGAATCCTAACATGTCGCTTCCTCTTCATGACACATTCAAGAACTCTCAGAACCGATGCTCTACGACACCAAAGTTGTTTTTTTGACATATCGAGCCTCAAAAATCAAGGTATGACATTCTAAACTTGGTTTTAAATATTCTCCCTAAATCTCTCATGTGTTTTTATGTTTTTTTTGAGTTTATCTTCCCATGTTCATTTGTAATAGATCTTTCTCCTACATGTTCATCTGTAACCATGTATTTACATTATTCTTCTTTATATTTTGGACGAATCAACCTTTTTAGGGTTTAATTCATTTTGGTTCTCCGGACATGTTTGATTTTCTGAATTTTTTTATTGTTATTCTTGTTTGTATATATAAATATAGACTATAGATAGAAATTTCCTAAAACACAATTATATATTTTTTATTTGATATTAATTGAAAATATATATGACGTTCCTTAAAATGAAAAAAACATTTTTGTTGATTAAATGAAAATTGGTAGCCTCATAACAAAGAATTAATAAATCAATTAGG
This sequence comes from Viscum album, assembly GCA_963277665.1. Taxonomy (NCBI): domain Eukaryota; kingdom Viridiplantae; phylum Streptophyta; class Magnoliopsida; order Santalales; family Viscaceae; genus Viscum; species Viscum album. The sequence continues at coordinate 1,747,619,613 of OY728140.1, forward strand.
TGACAAATTAATAGCTTGGGTAATTTTTAGATAAAAAATCAATGTTAGTAATTTTATAAATAAGTGTAGAACTTATAAATATCAATGGATTCAATATTATTCATGGGGTTATGGTTTAGGTCAATCTAGTAATTATATTTGAAGTGAGAATGATCAAAGAGTATGAATAATGGTCCCACACACAGATATAATCTTGGTCTCCCTACGATTTTTGGGTGATCTAAAAGAGAGATCTTCTCCTGTATTTTGGGAAGGTTAGACAAAAAAAATTAGGGTTGGAATTTTAAGATCTTTAAGGATGAGAAGGATATGCTTATAAAGGTCATGGTTCAATCAATCCTGACCAATGCTATGTCCTTGTTTAAACTACTTGACTTTGTGATATACCAAAATCCCTCATGACTTGCCAATTTATGATGGGGTATGAAGAACGAAAGAAACACAGTTCATTGGTTTGCGTGGCAAAAAAATGCCCCCTAAAGCTTGTGGGGGCATGGGCTTCAGAGACATGTGTATGTTCAATATTGCTCGGTCAGAAAATAAAGGATGGCGACTAATTCATACCACTAGTTATCTATGCGCTAAAATCATCAATGCCCAATATTACCCTCATTCAAACTTTTTCAATGTATCCCTTCGTCCTCGTCCTAGAATTTTTAGGACAAGCCTATGGGATTCAGGTGATCTTATTCGCAAGGGTCTTTTCTGGACGATTAGGGATGGATCCATGACCAAGATCTGGAGGGACCTATGGCTTGTTGATAGAGGCGGGGTGATAGACACATCCCCGGTGGTCCCTGATTGGGAGGATGCCTTGGTCAACATCCTTTTTAATGATGCTGGTAATAAATTGTGTTCTAAAAAACTAGAAAATTGGTTCAACAAAAGAGTTAATATGGTTATTTTTATTATCCCTGGCAAGAATGATTTGGTCCAGGAAAAACTGTGTTGAAGTCTTGAAATATCGGGATGCTACATAGTGAAATGTGAGCCCAAGATGGACCTCAAAATGTGGAACCCTAAGAATGAGGATTTTTGGAAGTGATTTTGGCACATAGAGGTCCCTAAAAATGTCTGATATTTTTTTGGTAAGAATGTATGGGTATTCTCCATTAAAAGAATTTTCTCATTGTACATCACGTTACTGGGGATCTCTTGTGTCCCTTTTTCATAGGCCAAACAAAATCATCCATCCATGCGATCTTCCACTGTCAAGGGAGCACTAATGCATATAATTTCATGGATATGGTGAATGTTTTTATGTTACTACTCTCAAAATGGAATTATTCTATCCCGGAATAGATAGTATAATCTCTTTGTACATTGTTCTGGATCATCTGGGTAAGAATAAATGATCTTATTTTTAAAATGATATCAAGACTAGACACTTTTTGGATCGAGCGTACTGCTTATTGGATGGAAATCTGGAAGTGTAATGAGATCCAACTTGATGAACTTTCCTCCAATATTGCTTTTATAAATGGATCCCCCACCCAATGTGTTTAAGATTAAGGTTGATGCGGCTATCTCCAGAAGAGGTACTATTGTCATGAGTATGGTGGTGCGTGATCCTATGGGTCACATTGTTGATGCTTTCCAGAATTTAGGACATGTTTTTTGGGATCCACCTATGGCTAAAGCCCGATCATTACATGCCAGTTTGAAGTTCTCCATGGAAAGTGGATGAAAAAAAGGTAATTATGGAATCAGACTATCTTTCCATTATTAATTCCATCAATTCACCATAGTGTGGTCTCCAATCTTTTGACTTACTTGTTTTGAAGATCCAATTCCTTTCCCACCTCTTATCATTACATTCTTTTTCATTCATTAAATGATATGGTAATAGGGTGGCACATTTGATTTCTTCTTGTGGTATCTCAAGAGAGTCACATGTTTATTTTGAGTACTTATCTCTTTAAATGACTTCTCTTATAACTTATAATCTATGATCATTAATTGAAAGACCATTATTTTGAAAATATATATACATATATACATTTATATGAGGTGATTTGGGGGTATAATTACATTCAAACACACACACACACATAGTAATTTAATGTAGCTACTAACTGAGATGATACTGCAATTTATGGACCATCTAATATGATTACATATGTAAATGGTGATGGAATTCATATTTAATAAATTAGAATGGAAATTTAAGATGAACTTTGTGATTGTACAAAACTATTTGAAATTTTAAAGAGCCGTGCAAAGAGACCATTGTATACTGGTTATAGTAAATATACGAAATTATCAGTTGTACTCAAGCTATATAATTTGAAAGCTAGCAGCATATGGAGTCAAAACAACTTTATAGAAGAACTTGGTCTCCTGAATTATATTCTACGAGAAGAAAATGAGAATTATTTTCAAAAATATTACATTAAATGAATGCTACATTCAATAAGTATGACATTTAAAAGAATACATGCCTATATGGATGACTGTATATTGTTTTTCAAGGACCATGAATCACATAAAAATTTCCCAAATTGTGGGACGAATCAATATGTGAAATATATATCAAGTCCTTTGAAGGTTTTATGGAGATTTCCAATCATTCCATGATTTAGAAAACTATATAGATATGAGGATACTAGAATAAATTAACATGGTACACATATACAAGAATTCATGATGGAAAATGACATCACCTAGTTGACTCTCCTCGATAGAGTAAAATTGGTCACGAGTTTTCTGAACTTTGGAAATGAGATAAGAAATATTAGTATTGTGCTATCTATAAATGGAGTAAATTATTTTGGTGTATAATGTAGTACTAACAGTACATGACCTGTTTGTTGGTAAATTCTAACTTTACACCTAGTTTATGCATGAATCACATATAAATTATGTTGTTTCTTCTTATATCTAGACAAAAAAACCATGTAATGATATTTCCATTTATTTGTATCCATTTATTGAAGATCTAAAATTAATGTGGGATACATGTGTTACATTGTATGATGCTAATAGAAGTAAAGGGATCATGCTGTGAGGCATGTTGTATGAGATGATAAATTACTTTATTTCTTATAGAATTTTTTTATGATATAACATTAAAGTAATATTGGGGTGTCCCATCCATGAAGAAGTTACACACTCAGTTAAGTTGAAACATTCATCAAAGACTCTTATATTAAGACATCATAATTTTGTATTTCCACGATAAAAATACCTATCTTGAATAACATCGTTCGATGGAAATACAAAACAAGGTACAACACTATCTCCATTCATTGGTGATCAATAGTTTATGAAAGTAAAGGATATTGTAAATGATTTTCTTAAACCATTTTCGAAAAAAAATAAAAAAAAGGGCTAGAAAAGAATTTAGTTTTTCTGAATTAGCATATTACAATTGTTTGTACATTAGAAAATTTCTTTATTTCATGAAAATAGAAAAAAAATGTATGTTATGGGGTTATTGGAATGTTACTAAATGTATTTGGAAAAACAAAAATGACATTAACGCTAGTTTGGACATGATTGACATAGGGATCTGATAATAGTTGGCACCAGTGATGGGTGAAAGATGTATTTTTCTTCTTTTAACATATTACACTGTTTCTAATTAAGAAAAATATCAATTTTTAAGCATTATTAATGATGTAAAGGTTTTATAGGGGTATTCATCAAATATTAAGAATTTCGTGTCAATGACTAATTTGAAGTTAAAGAGTTTAAAATCACATGACATTCATGTTTTGATGAAAGATTTAATGCATGTGGTATTACCTTGCATTCTTCCTAAAAATGTTTGTCACACATTAACTATGATATGCTTATTTTATAAAGCTATATGTAGTAAATTTATATACTTGATGGAGTTTCCAACCTTGAATATTGAAATTGCAGTCATATTATGTAAATTGAAGACATTATTCCCACAATAATTATTTGATATAATGTACAACTTTATGGGTCATAAGGTTAGATATATTTAACCATACGGTCTTTCACATTATAGATGTATGTACCCATTGAACGATATATGGAGATTTTGAAATGGAACAACTATAATTGATATTATCTAGAATATTTTATTGCAGAGTGATAAATTTTTGAAGAAGCTATTGAATTCTATACAGACTACCTATCAGATGTTGATAACATTGGTCTCCCAAAATATCATCATAGTGGATGCCTTTTGGTTAAACGGATTTATGAATGAGATATTGTTACACTTAACATTACAAAGTATAAAAAATATCACATTTATATTTAATAGAATTGAATAGAGGTTTCTCTATACATCGAAGCCCGTAATGTAATTATTTGGCATTTGAATCTACCAACGGTTGAATGTTGGATATCAAATAAAGATAATCAATAGTTTATATGATATTTTTGAGATCATATCTTGAATAATTAATCTGAAAATACGAATTGAATTCCCACGTGACATAGATGGATATCAACAAGACTAAGTGTAAATGTTTTATATTATAATAGATATGTAATTAACAGTTATATATTCTATATAAAGGAACATGATTAGCACATTACGATACAAAATGGTGGAGTTACTATTGGGGTGGAAGTGATGCATGAATTCATTACCAAGGATAAAAATCCAGTATATGTGAATATGTTATAATTTATTATCATTGAGAAAATATATGAGTTATATTATACAACATTTCAAATGTTTCTATTATATTTCAAATGGGTTTACAATATGAGTATAATTAACGTCAATGAATTAGTCATCGTAAAGGTGAATATTTGTGTGGAAGGGTATAAGGATGGACTATTCATAATGGAACCACATACAGTTTAAGTATTTTACCTGTAAAATCTTTTAAATTGAATTTGGTAAATTATTCTATTGGAGATTATAACAACTACAAGGTTAGATAAAAATTCAATTAAGGATGACACTTTCATTGGGACATCACAATCATTTCATAGTGGTCCCAATGTATATAGTGTCTTGTATGTCATAGGGGACCGTAAGGAGAGTATTTGGATACTTGATAGATGTAATAACCCAGACCTTCTTTTCATGTATGTTTTATATTTCTGGTCATCTTTGGAGAAAAGAGGAGTTTCTGGAAATTTTCTAAGTACACGCCGTGTACTTTCTTACCACAGTAGGCCATGTGCTGGCCGTATAGTAGCCGCACACATGACCATGTGGGAGTGAGTGGAGGATGCTTAAAGCACAGTACAGAAAAGGTGAGTACATGCCGTGTACTCTAAAAGTACACGTCGTGTATTTTTTTTTTCATTAAATGCCCCTGGGTCACGTCTGACGGACAGAAACCACTCCTTCTAGGTTTCATTTGTCCGAGAGTGTCGAGCATCCGATGATCTTCGATGAGCCCATGATCCTCTATCTGTCCTCCAATTCAAACACCATTGATTGTGTTGAAATCACATCAGTGAGTACTCTCTTATTCTTGAGCATTGTTTTCCAATTCCTCTTCTTTTTCAAGTTATCGTGGGTTGAACGTTTTGGATGTTTTCTTAGATCTATGAAATTCCAATGAGATTCAAGTTTCGTGCTTCATGTATATTGATCTCCTAACCACGAGGTCGGTGGATTGTGAATTTCCGCTTGGAGTCATTGAGTATTATGTGCACATTCCACCAATACCCTTGAACGAGGTATTGCATGTTACCATTTTACCCCTATTAATTTCGTGCCATTCTTTTATGACTGTGTAGAGGTAATTTGGATATGAATTGGGTTGATTTCTATGCTTTGGATGTGTTTTGCACATGCATTATTCTGTTTACGACCGTTTGGTCATGTTTATCCTTTGCCTCTTTTCTTGTTTTCCATGCCTATTTCTGTAGGATGGAGAGTTGTATTTTTTGAAATGCTTGTTATGTTGTAGACTATTTTTCCAAGTAGTTCTGTAGAATTACTTTGGCTATATTACACTGCTATTCTCGTTGACCTACACATGGCTATGAAAACCTGGTGTAGTAGGCTATAGGGGGGAGATTGACCGAGTGAGCATTCTCAGAGAGCCAAGAACCACATGAGTCTATAAGGGGAACTGACTGATTGAGCTTCCTCATAGTGTCCTTGATTACTTTAGACTATAAGTGGATTGAATGCTTGATATTCCTCAGAGGGTCTTTGTTTGAATTGAACTACCAGGGCTATAAGGGGAGTCTACCGAGTGAGATTCCTCAGAGATTCCATGACTACCTTATCCTATGTAGGGAATGGACCGTGCGAGCCTCCTCAGAGAGTCTTACTTTACTATGACTATAAGGGGATAGACTGTGAGTGCTTCCTCAGAGAGTCTTTATTAAATTCCTATATAGGACCAATGGGGTTAGACCGAGTGTGCTGCCTAGAGGGTTGTCTGTACTTCTTAGGTAGGACCAGAGGGGATGGCTGTGAGTACTTCCTAGAGGGTTACCTGATTACGGTTAGCTGTTTTCCTCACTGTTTCTTGATTTAACTATGGATTGTTTACTGTTGATTACAGTCTTGTCTTCTATTTTCTATTTACTATTTGCTCTAATTTTACCTTCCATATACTCACTGATCATTAGGCATAGATCTATGAGTGGTTTCCTACTAGTATTTAGTCTGACACCCTGTTTGGGTCATTCATTTTTACCCAAACAGATTATATTGTTTCATGTATAGATAAGGGCAAGCACCCTTCTACTTCAAGTACTTGACTTGTTGTGGAGTTGGAGAGCATGGGACCAAGCTATGGCTTGCGATGCTGAAGAGTTTATCTATTTATATTTATTTTTTTGTACTTTGGTTTAGCACAGGTGTATTCCATCATTGTGAATTCTTTGGATACTTTCCTAGACATATGTATCATGCATCATTTCATATATATATATATATATGTGCTCTAATTATTTACTATTCTATTATTATGATGTTTACTGTTGTTGGATATTTACTTCTTCTGCTATTGTATATGTTGTTCACTTCCGCTGTGTACTATACCAATGAGGGCATAGTTTCCCCACTATCACACCGAAGACCCTCGCTGCTAGTCGGCAGCCTCTGGCGTTCGGGGAAACGCGCTTAAGGCCTTCTGACCAACTAGGTATGGTGCACCTCTGGGTGGCTTCCGGAACTGGGATGTTACAATGTGGTATCAGAGGGTTTTCTTTTCTCTTGACTTACTGTTTGGAGATATAGCTAGGGATAGGAAGGAATTGGTACTTGGTGTTAACCTGTGCCCGGGAGTTACTAACCCGTGTAAGGGGAAAATCCAATCTACCTTGTTTAATTGAAATTTTTTTGGTTTTTCAATTGTTACAATTGATTTGATTTCACCTTGATTAACTCACATGATTTGTGCTGTTTCTATTGATGTTATTGAGGTTCTATTTCTGTTGCAACCCAATGAGATGAGGGTATTCCATCTCATGTATCATTTAGGCACCTGCTATAAATCACATTTCATGCATTTTTTCCATGCCATCTAGGATGTATTAGTGATTGCATGTTATTGTGATAGATGATGTGTAAAATATGCATGTTGTTGTGATAGTTGCCTTAATAGAAATACCTACTGTTGAATGGGGTATTGTTTTTGTAGAGTTTTTCTTGAATAAATGCCAAACTTTGGTTCTTGAGGTGTTATGGGGCCTCATGGACCAGAATTTGGTATATAATTACCTTGTTTTCCATTTTATAATGTGTATAAGATGCCAAACTTTGATTCACGAGGAGTATGGCCCTCCACAATTTGGAATTTGGAACTTTCTATGCTCGTTTCAGTGTTTTTTGGGTTCCAGAGTAGTTTCTGAGGCTTACTATTTTGAAAAACCCAGAATACAGGACAGGTAATATTAATTACACGTCGTGTGTTCTTCTTTTCGGGAAGAAACCATTTTTGTTAAGTACACGCCATTTACTTTATGTACACATCATGTAGTCTCTAAACCTTGTCATAGGCTATGTGGGAAGAGACACGAGATGGGAAAAATCTGGTGGGAACAGGCCGTGTACCCGTTGAACACGTCATGTAGTGTCGACCCTATTCCCACTCATGTCACTAAAAATATAGGTTGGCCTAGTCATGTCTAATACCCGCAAAGTTTCGTCTATACATGCCATGTAAGACTGACCTAGGTACCCGACCATGTCACGGACAACACGGGTTAGGGTTACCCTTTCGCATACATGCCGTGTTTTCCTTGAACACACCATGTAGTCTGACCCAGGTACCTGGCCGTGTCACGAACAACACAGGATGGCGTTATCCTTTCTCATACATGTCATGTCTATCTCAAACATGTTGTATAGTGTGATCCACGTGTCAGGGTGTGTCACTAACAAAATGGGCCAGGTGAATCTTGTCAAGTACACACCGTGTATGAATTGTACACTCCATGTAGTCTTTCCATAAGAGAGAGCTTTGTGGTTTAGCCGTGTGTGGAGACAACACGTCGTGTGTCTGGGGTGTTACACAACTAGTCTGGAAAAGAGTACACGCCCATGTAAATCTCTTCAGGGAACACGCCATGTAGTAAATGTAGATGTCGTGTAGTCATGTTTTGTAAAACATGAGTGCTTTCCTTCTCCTGTTACCTTATTACACACAATTTTTTCAGTCCTTGATAATCTTGAGTATAAGTTTGTGTTTGACCTTGCAGAGTCTTGCCACCTAGACGTCCTCCGGATGACCGCCAATTGCAGGGTAGTGATCAGATGCCTGATATGGCTGATCAGGGATTTCTTATAGATCCTCTTATTATGCCATCCTTGTCACCAACAGTTATAACAGTTTCAAGAACCGATGAGAAGTTTATGGAGGGTTTTCTGAGGATTATGGAGACCTTCTAGGGAGCACCGCCTCCTACCCCATTGATGGAAGATTTGATATGGGTTTTCTAGCAGCATCATCCTCCCACCTTCTCAGGGGAAGGAGGACCATATGTTGTAGAGTCGTGGCTCAATTCCATGTTGACAATATTTGATCATCTGGTGATATATCTAGAGAGGAGGGTGAAGCTTGTTATGTACATGCTCTGAGACTCCACCAAGAGATGGTGGGATGTGGTCTCACAGGCGGGATGCCACCAGAATATTGCTTGAGAGGAGTTTCAGTGTATCTTATATGATTACTTATATCCTGAGACCTTGAGGGCTGATCGATCCCACGAGTTAATGAGTGTAGAGTAGGGTAATCTTACTATTTTGAAGTATTCCTCTCACTTCATAGAGCTGAAGCATTTCATGCCGATCCTAGTAGGTGATGAGTTGTTCCCTACACGGAAGATTGAGGATCGTAGAAGGGATGACATATGGTCACAGGTGAACATCATCAGGTTGACTGAAATATCTTCTTTCGTCAACCAGGCGCTGATCACAGAGCGCAATATGAGGGATTATGGAGTTGTGAGCCAGGGTAGTTCGATATCCAGAGTTAGTGCAGCACTAGATGATAGCAGGAACCACCGCAGGGAGACTACATGAGGAGATCAGAGTAGGCGGGATGTATCTTCCAGTATCTAGGTTGCGTTCTACCAGTGTGGGAGAAGTGGGAATACAAGTCCTTGTTACCCAAGAGACCCAATGGAGTTTCGATCTTGTGGAAATATGGGTCACCTTCAGCACTTTTGTTAGTTCTTCTCACCAGCAGCAGGTGAAAGTGGTTCTTCTATGAATCCTTGTTCAGGAGCAGTGCCACCAGCTTCTCACCAGTTGGGGAACTGGAGTTCTTCCGGTCATTCAGACTGAGGTGGAGGTCATGTCCATGGAATCCAGTCACCCAGTTTACAGTGACATTAGGGTGGATCAGCTCAGAGTGGTCAGGAAGGGTCATAGGGCCGCGGTGCAAGCTAGACTTTTGAAGTGGAGCAAACCCAGCAGGAGCATGATCCTGGACCTTCTACCGTTCGAGGTACAATCTTAGTAGCCTCATTTTTAGCTTCATCTCTTTTTGATACATGGTATTTCCATAGCTTTTTATATGTTTCTATCATATAGAACCTTGGAGTCTACCTCTTTTCTTCTCCTAAAATCTTGACATTAGACACACCGTTGGGGACTAGGATGGCTAGTGTACATCAGTGCAGAGAGTTCCCTTTACAGTTTGGTGGATGTTAATTTTTATGGGACCTATATTTCTTAGATATGAGAGGATATGATGTCATTCTCAGAATGGGCTGGTTAGTTCCTTTCCAGGAAATCGTCGACTGTTATTGCCATAGGGTGAGTTTCATATCTCCAGAGGGTGGATCTTTTCTTCATAGGGGAAAATGGGATGTCCAGGTGATCAGAGCTGGTCAAAAGCATCATTGGTTGGGAGGAGTTACAACCCAGATTGCTAGTCTTTATCTAGATGACCAGGGGACTTCACAGTTAGACTTTACTCTAGTGGTGGATTGTTTTAGAGACGTCTTTCCAGAGGACGTTTCGGGTTTTCCTACAGAGTCTAAGGTAGACTTTTATATTGATCTTGTTCCAGGTGCGGCAACGATGTCCATTCCTCCTTATATAATGGCCACACCTGAGTTTCAAGAGATCAAGAAACAGTTGGAGGAGTTACAGGAAAATGGTTTAATCTAACCCAGTACTTCTATTTGGGGTTCACCTATCCTGTTTGCGAAGAAGGCAGTTGGTACCCTTAGGCTTTGTGTGGAATATCGGAAGCTGAACCGGTTGATGATCAAGAACCGATATCCCTTTCCTATGATTGATAATCTCTTTGATCATCTTCGAGATGCCTGGGTGTTCTCAAAGATTGACTTGAGTTCAGGTTATCATCAGTTTCACGTTAGAACATCTGATATACCTCTCACAGCCTTCCGGAGTAGGTATAGTCTATATGAGTGTATAGTTATGCCGTTCGGCCTCATGAACGCGCCTAAAGTTTTCATGGCACTGATGAACCAAGTGTTCCATCCATAATTGGATTCCTTTGTGGTTTTTTTTGTGGTGATATCTTGGTGTACTGTCACACTAGACATGACCATGCTACCCATCTTGAGGGCATTTTGAGTACACTGAGGGAGCATCAATTATATGCTAAGCTCTCAAAGTGCCACTTTTGGATGGACTGGATTCACTTCTTGGGTCATGTTATCTCAGAGGTATGAGTATCAGTAGACCCAGAGCAAGTGAGAGCTGTTGTTTTAGGGGAGAATCTAATGAACGTCTTTCAGGTGCAGAGTTTTCAAGGGATGGCTGGATACTACAGAAATTTCATACAAGACTTTTCCCACATAGAAGCACCACTGACAGGTCTGACCAAGAAGGGGGAAAAGTTCTTATGGTCATATTCCTATAAGTCATCCTTTCAGGAGCAGAAAGAGAGGTTGACCTCAGCACTGATACTAGTCTTGCCAGAGCCAGGAAAGAGCTATACTATTTACTGCGATGCATCAGGTATCGGGCTGGGAGATGGGCTTATGTAGGGATATGGAGTCGTTGCGTATGGGTCTCGGCAGTTGAGGCCACATGAGAGGAATTATGCGATGCACGATCTCATACTGGAGGCATTTGTTCATGCCTTAGGATGTTGGAGACATTATCTTCTGGGAGAGAATTTTGTGGTCTTCATCGACCACAAAATTTTCAAGTACATTTTTACTCAACGTGATCTGAATTTGAGATAGTGCAAGTGGGTTGAGTACCTAGAGTCCTTTTAATTTTAGCTTCCCTATACGCATGGTATAGACAACGTAGTGGCCAATACATTGAACATAAGGACTCATATATAAGAAATTCAGGAGGCCAGTAGTGAGTGGAAGATTATGGCCCTATTCTCTGAGATGAATTTGGAGGTACACGATTGACATGGTCAGACTCTTATTTCTTCTATAGTTGTTACCTCTACTCTTATGGATCGAGTTCGAATGAAGCATCTCTCAGATTATGAAGGCCTAGTCCAACAGGAAAGAGTTTCAGGAGAGGACCCTATTCTTGGGTGGACCATAGGTGAGGATGAGATCATGTGTTTCCAGAGACACGTATAGGTTCCAGTAGATATACGTGAGGAGCTGATCTGAATTTTCAATCCTCTGTTTAGGCAGTTCATCCTAGCGTCACCAAGATGTATCGTGATCTGCACCATTAGTATTGGTTGCCAGGTATGAATAGGGATGTTGCTGGATTCGTCATTAGTTCTTCCACATGTCTGCTAGTGAAGGTAGAGAATCAGTAGCCAACAGGTCTTTTACATAAATTACCCATTCTCTAGTGGAAGTGGAACAATGTCATGATGGATTTCGTGATAGGGTTTCCGATGTCTCCTCGAGGGAACGATGCAATATGGGTTGTCATTGATAGGATCACGAAGGTCGCTCACTTCTTGCCGATCAAGGAGACCTTCAGTGTTGGTGAGTTAGGGCGGTTGTACATCCAGAATATTGTACGTCTGCATGGAGTTTCACACTCCATTGTTTTAGACATGGATGACCATTTTACTTATCAGTTCTGGCAAGGGATTTAAAAGGCTTTGGGTACACAGGTGATTTCGAGTACATCATACCATGCCTAGATAGATGGCCAGTCTGAGCGTACAATTCAGGTGCTTGAGGAAATGCTCCGAGAAAGAATTCTGGATTTTGGAGGTTCTTGATTGAAGCATATACCTCTTGTGGAGTTTTCCTACAACAATATTTTTTAAGAAACTATTCATATGGAACCATATGAGGCTTTTTACAGTTTTCTCCATGTCGATCACACTTATGTTGGATGGAGGTAGGAGAGGCAGCTTTTCTAGGACCCTATCTTGTTCAGGAGACCTCATAGAAGATAGGGTTGATTCAGAGGAGGACAGATACTACACAGTCTCGACAAAAGTCTTATGCTGACCAGCAGAGATGACCTCTGGAGTTCGAGGCCGGGGATCAGGTTTTTTGCGTGTCACACCATGGATGGGACATAAGAGGATTATGAGACATTCTATACTTCCACCAATGTACGTAGGTCCATTTGAGGTGTTGGAGAGAGTTGGGCCGGTTGCCTATCAGTTGCAGTTACCTTAGAGGTACTGAGAAATGCACAACGTCTTCCACGTTTCTCAGCTTTGATGATAACTCTCAGACCCACCTCATGTCTTTCAACACTAAGAGTTTGAGCTCGAAGTGGATGCGTCATTTGAAGGGCATCCTATCTGGATTGTGGATCACAATAAAAGGTTCTCCTTGGCCGGTCTATTCCTCTGGTATGAGTGTTATGGAAGCACAGGTAGGTGCAGTACGAGACTTGGGAGAGGGAGGCCGATGTACGAGCATAGTGTCCAGAACTATTCGAGGGTCCTTATCCTATGTCGCACTAGGGAAATTCGAGGACTGATTTATTTAAGGTGGGAAGTTTGTAAGAACACAGACCTTATTTTCAGGTATGTTTTCAATTTCTGGTTGTTTTGTTTAGAGAAAATAGGAGTTTTTGGAAATTTTCTAAGTAAACACCATGTACTTAATGAGTGCACGTCATGTAATTTCTTGCCACAGCTGGCTGTGTGCTGGCCGTGTAGTTGCCACACACATGGCCATGTGAGAGTGACTGGAGGCCACTTAAAGTGGAGTACAGAAAAGGCGAGTACACGCCATCTACTCAAAAAGTGTAGAGACCCGAAGCTTGACGTACATAAACATTACATTACTTTTGCGGAATACTTAGTACATAACAAAAAAACGCACACACAAGGATCGTAATAGTTTAGTGTCTTTGGAAACTCGGAACGTAATCTTCTAATCGTGGTGAAAGATCTTCAATATCTCCCATAAAGATCTTCCCTTTTGTTTTTTACCTAAAACCTTTCTTTATATCCTAGGGAAAAGAAAACATAAAAGGGTGAGCTCAAATGCTCAGTAAGGGTAAACAAAAGAAAAATGAATCACATCTGCAAAAGAGAGCATAATTTCATAACATGGGATAAATCATAGTAGTGAAATGAAATCCCAATAATCATAACTTAAAACATGAAACTTTGTGGCATACACACATAATCATAGGGAATCATTTCTTGTTAGTCAAGACTCATTGCCAAGACTATCTTAGTGGACAAAGTCCCTTTCTGAACCGAGTCACCCTCGTTCCAGTCATGTTTCACTGAACCGGTATAACCTACCGTTCCAGCCATGTCTATCTCATGAGATATAAAATCTTTACCCAATGCATTGGAGGGAGATATAGGTCGCACCCATCTTATAATGAATCCTTTCTTATGTGTGCCACATAATCATAAATCATACATCATCGCATAACACATGTAACAAAAATGGGATTCTTGAAACATCATGACATCATAAAACAAATCATATAAGGTAAATGACTTCATAAAAATAATTCCCTCACAACATAATCAATTCAATGTAATAATAGGGATAAAAACAGAACCCTTTATTATCTTAGATGGAAAATAATTTTGATAAAACACTTGAACTCCATTTTTGAGGAAAATATCCTTTCTTCTTCAAAAACACTTTTCTTTTCTTAACATGTCATACAATTATAAACTAAAAGAAGTTGATTAAAAATAAACTTGAAAACTTGTAAAGGAAGCTTCTTAGAAATAATGTTTTAAAAATCCATTCATGCCTTATAAGTTAAAAAAAACATTCTTCGTACTTTTGTCAGAAAAGTAAAAAAGTTCCTCGTACGAAAAAATGACAAAAGATTCCGTTCATATTCTTTACTAAAAACTCACCGAAGGGTAAAATTGGATTTAAACTATTGTAAGTGGATGGAAACAATATTTCATATTGAGGGAACATGGATGTGGATGATAAAATACACCCCAGTAAATACCAAAGTATAAACAATCTCGGATAAAAATGAGATTGTGATATTTCCCCTTACCTTAGGTCCGATTTGCTTTGTAAGTGTCTGAACCTCCTGTATAATGATTTAAATAATGTAATTTACTTATTACAGAATCATATTCATTTTTATGATATCATATATGGTTCACTTATGACTTTATATTACCCGTTCTTTTGTAAATTCCATGTTAAAGAGCGTTTTGGGTAAAATTGTTTCATTTGTCGTCTGTGTTTTGTCTTGTAATTATTCATATGATTACATAATCATGATTACTTAATTACAGAACATAAAACATGATTTATATATATATATATATATTCAGGATATACATATATATAATAAATCAGTAAATGGAAAGAAATACACCGTTCATGGAGATGGTAGTCCGTATGTACGCATGAACGCTGTTTTCATTTCCTTATTGAATTGAATGGAATTAAGTATATGACATAAATAAAAATATAAATAAATACAGTATCATTATTATGTCATATATTTCATTAGTACTTATTATATATACTTTATAATCATTCATGAATGGTTAATCATTGAGAATGAATCTCATCGCGTCGTGGAGACGGTAGTCCGTACGTACACACGAGCGATGATATCGTTCCCATGGTTGTGGAATTGTGTTGAAGTGTATGTATACTATTTCAGTATCAATATAACTCTATAATAATCATATATAGTTACTAATTACACCATTATACCCAACCAATTAAGGTGGTGGCGGAAAATAGATTACACCACGGCGTGGAGACGGTATTCCGTACGTACGCACGCGCGGTGATTTCCTTTTTCTGTAGGATGGATAGAAGGTTAATTAGAGTTGTTTCATATTTATAATAACATATAAGTATATAATAAATACTGATGTTATTACTTTATCATGAAACAACTAAAGAAGAAGAAGTTTAATAAGAATGAAATTGAAAAAGATCAGTAATGGATATTACCTCTTTTTGACGCGCCTTCACTTAACCTCCACTTAAAGAACTAATGGTGGTCTTTGAAGAATACCAGGACCTCTAGTATGATACTAGTGAAGTGGAGAAGAGATTTTGGCAGGGTTTGGCCGAGATTGAATGCTCAAATTGGTGTGTGGAGGAGAGGGAGGAGGTGCTCTTTTATAAGGGAGGAGAGGGGCACCTTTGGAATAACTAAAAATATTATTTTATTATAAAGTCAAGTTCGGTTTTAAGTAGCTCCAAATTGATTTATTTCTAGGATAAGGTATGGATGGGTCGAAATCCCCTCATCCAATAGGATTTATACAGGTTTAGGTTATTATTTTAACCTTATCAATTAGATTTAACTCTAAGTTAAATAATTTAACTTTTACCGTGTCTTTTTGTTTTCTTACACTATATGGTTAATAAACATACCATAACATGCAAAACTAACCCCAAGTTGTTTATTATTAATATATATATCCTTATCTAAGTAATGTTTCCGATCCTTAGATTTTTAGGAATTAAATAACAATTAATAATATAATATTTGTTTTAAAAACTAATTTATGTCAATTTTGACACTATTTGGTACATGATTTTTATGAAATTTCTAACAGAATGATACGTTCTAACCAAGTTACATAAATCAACAATAACATGTCATATTAACCCATAAAATTATTGTAAGTAATAAAAAGTCTCAAATTACATTTATTTGGGCATTTATAACATCAATTATGTTAATATTTTCTTAAAAAGGTAATTACTGTATCATCGTTGTGTCATATATAAATTAAATTATTTAATGTATAAAAATTACAAATAAAATATCATTATGTAGGAAATCGTTTTAGCTTTCTGATGAATATTTATAGTCGAAATTATATTATGTATAAACCTATATTAAAAAATGTTTTAGTAAATAAACTTTGATTTTAACTCTTTTAACTCTTCTTTGAATTAAATAATAATAAATGTCCTGATCTAATCCAAGTGGGCCTAAATAATAATATTTTACACTTAAGGCTGTTTTTGGTCGAGGTACACTTGTCCAATAGGATTAGGACATGTGTTAGGGTAATATTAAAATCATTTTTACCCTTAATTACCCTATTTACTTTTAACCGTGGTAAATAAAAGTAAAAAGTTACTATTCACCAAAATTATTTTCATCTCATTGAACCACATTTTACTTACTGACATCAACCGTGTCTCTCGGATTTTTGAAATTCCATTCACATAAGCGGTAAAATTAAGATTTATGAAAAAAATAATTTTTTTAACTACCACTTAGTAGTTTCACTATTGATCAAAAATTGAAGTTTTTCAGAAAAATGCTAAAATTTCACCCTAAGCGATATTTGATATTCCGAATTCAAAAATTATTTCTATTTTATAAAATTACCAACATATAAGTTGCATTAATTAATTTTATAATTAATTTCCGTTGTCACAACAAATAGCGTGTTTTTAAGAGATAATAACTATCAAAAGATTAACACTTGTTTATGTCTGGTGTAAATGTGAAATTACATCCAATGACCAACATTGTATTAAATTGTAAAAATTTCTTCTAAATATACTTTAAAACCACTCAAATTAATAATTTATCACTATTAATTATTTCAATTAAAAAAGTTGTTTTTAATTAAAATTTAGTAATTTTCACTATTCATCAGAATATGAAAGTTATCCGAAAAGTACCAAAATTTCACCTTAGGCTATATTCGATACTCCGAATCCAAAAATGAAGTCCATTTTGAGAGCTAAAATTTATAAAATTTTAAAAGGTGGTTATTACTATTCTTAACGTCTAGTTTTAATAATATTTTAATAGCATATCGTTGTTTAGTGAAACTCAGTATTACGTACTACACACGCTATCGAGGAAGGTCGTGATTGCGTGTAATGAAAGGAAAGTCAAGGATGCGTGTTGTGAAAGCTCCTTTTGGTGTATCGTACAACACAAGACATTAATAAAATTAAAAAGAATAATTTTCATAAAATCTTGGGCAGTTACATTCTACCCCCCTTAAAATGAATTTCCCCCTCGAAATTCGTCTGGGTTATAAATGGTTTACTACTCGAAAGTTTGTTTAATAGAAACCCACATCGTAAAAAGGGAATACCAAAACCATTCTTTAAAAACAAAGGTATGAAACATATCGGTTACCCAAATAAACTAATCACTGGGTTTACACATAGGTGAAAATATGGATATGGAAGAGAAATCTAACCATCATGTTCTGATGAAGAGTGGTAGAGAACATGGATATGGAAAAGCCAGCAATCACAAAGCCATAAATTTGTGATGATCTAGGGTACCATCTGATTCATCAGATATAAGGGCACTAGGACAACATTTTTGGTTTTCAAGATCATTTCCCTAAAGTTGAAAATTTGAATTAGAATAAATACTTACTTTATTTTGGTACAATCTCACTGTTGTTCGTGCCTTGAACAATTTCCACTTCATATCTTAAATAAATGAAGTTGAATTTGTTATTCGTGAAGTGTTAGCAGATCATGTGATAGAATGACGGGTCATTCCATCTGTCTCAAACAAAAGGTTAGCAAAAATTATAAACATAAGTCGATCTATAGTGTGATTAATCATATATGGTTCCTAAAATGGACTTATACTTCATATATCGTACTGCTTAATAATATAAAACTAGTTTCTACTAATCAGGGACTTCCTATAGGCCAGTGGTAGGCGATAAAGGCTAGCCGCACTTCGGTTGTGGGTTCGATTCCCACATCCTTGTCCGACGCGATGGGATGTCGCCCGTCCTGCAGGTTGTCCTTTTTCTAAAACTATATTACTATAATATCGAAAAAAATTCTATCCTTAAACAATACTAACTTATGTCCAACATAATCCTTTCCAATCTTTAGGCTTATCCATAATACTGCAGTCCAGTCTCATAACATAGTGAAAACGATTACCAGAGATTTAATACCATCGTTGATTCCCATATATCATAAGATATATCTTGTTGGTCACATTCCAAACATTCAAAGGCCTTAATCATGTACTCTCTTGAATACCTATTGAACCTAAGTGAAAACATGAATGCAGTTAAAAGTTAACACCTTCCACATACCAAAATCCTCAAAATTCTATATACTCAAACCATGATATCACTTAGTCCTTATATCAATCATGAGCTCATGTATACAATCAAATATCTCATTATCTTCTTATCCTTTCATTATGAACATATCATCTACTTTCCAAAAGTATCTGAATAACCTTTCATGGTTACTGGTACCATTCATCATACACTTTCAAAACTTAAGGAAAGACAACAGTGTAACAATCCTTAGATGTCTCTTTATTCAATGAGATTACTTATACAACATTACACATGATAAACATGTAATAATTCCACTACATTCTTAAACCATTGACCGAGATTCGACAATTCTTTCATCTCACATATCATTTGTAGTCTCTTCATCATCATCAACATAAATATTTCCCATACGACCATACTGATTCTCTTCATGAGACTTTCCCTTAGGGCAATGGTTTGCATAATGCCCGTACATTCCACATTTAAAGCATTTAACCATTTTTAATGCCGTAGCAATACCATTATCCTCATCCCTGGTGTTAACTGAACCTTTTCATTTTCACTTACTGGCTTTGTGTCCTTTTTTTTCACACCCAAAGCATCTTCCAGTCCCTTTGAAACATTCTCCTTGATGCCTCTTCCCACATGATTTACATAGGGGAAATTGAACTTTCTTTCCTCTATGATCATCATGAAACTCCATCTTTCTCTTATTAGACGAGTCAGGAAACTTACCAAATTTTACATTATTGATCATATTATAAGATTGCTGATTCGGCATAATAATGATGTTTGTACTTCCAAATGACATTTTATTTTGTTGCTCATGAAGAATATAATTCCATTGTCCATCATATCCTCCATTATTGTGAATCATCTTGTTTCCAGCCATTTTCTAAAACCCAAAAAAGAATAGTGTGAGAGGAAAAAATCATAATAAAGGTGGAGTAACATCAATATCTAACATCTTTGGTTTAATCTAATATCGGTACTATAGTTCTAGGACTATATCCTATACGTATACTTATCCTTAGGGACATCCCTAGACATACCTTAGAAATATCTCTAGGGATCTCACTAACATTTTCGCATCCTAGTTTCCAAAGGTTGACTAAACTTTTCATCTGATACCAACTGTAGAAACCCGAAGCTTGATGTACATGAACATTACATTACTTTTTCTGAATACTTAGTACATAATAAAAAAACACACACACAAGGATCGTAATAGTTTAGTGTCTTTGGAAACTCAGAACGTAATCTTCTAATCGTGGTTAAAGATCTTCAATATCTCCCATAAAGATGTTCCATTTTTTTTACCTAAAACCTTTATTTATATCCTGGGGAAAATAAAACATAAAAGGGTGAGCTCAAATGCTCATTAAGGGTAAACAAAAGAAAAATCAATCACATCATATTCATAACTTTTGGAAATCTTAACCTGCAAAAGAGAGCATAATTTCATAACATGGGATAAATCATAGTAGTGAAATGAAATCCCAATAATCATAAATTAAAACATGAAACATTGTGGCATACACACATAATCATATAGAATCATTTCTTGTTAGTCAAGACTCATTGCCAAGACTATCTTAGTGGACAAAGTCCCTTTCTGAACCGAGTCACCCTCGTTCCAGTCCAGTTTCACTGAACCGGTATAACCTACCGTTCCAGCCATGTCTATCTCATGAGATATAAAATATTTACCCAATTCATTGGAAGGAGATATAGGTCCCACCCATCTTATAATGAATCCTTCCTTATGTGTGCCACATAATCATAAATCATAAATCATCGCATAACACATGTAACAAAAATGGGATTCTTGAAACATCATGACATCAAAAAACAAATCATATAAGGTAAATGACTTCATAAAAATAATTCCCTCACAACATAATCAAATCAATGTAACAATAGGGATAAAAAAAGAACCCTTTATTATCTTAGATGGAAAATAATTTTGATAAAACACTTGAACTCCATTCTTGAGGAAAATATCCTTTCTTCTTTAAAAACACTTTTCTTTTCTTAACATGTCATACATTAATAAACTAAAAGAATTTGATTAAAAATAAACTTGAAAACTTGTAAAGGATGCTTCTTGGAAATAATGTTTTAAAAATCCATTCATGCCGTATAAGTTAAAAAAACATTCTTCGTACTTTTTTCGGAAAAGTAAAAAAGTTCCTCGTACGAAAAAATGACAAAAGATTCCGTTCATATTCTTTACTAAAAACTCACCGAAGGGTAAAATTGGATTTAAACTATTGTAAGTGGATGGAAACAATATTACATATTGAGGGAACATGGATGTGGATGATAAAATACACCCCAGTAAATACCAAAGTATAAACAATCTCGGATAAAAATGAGATTGTGATATTTCCCCTTACCTTAGGTCCGATTTTCTTTGTAAGTGTCCGAACCTCCTGTATAATGATTTAAATAATGTAATTTACTTATTACAGAATCATATTCATTTTTATGATATCATATATGGTTCACTTATGACTTTATATTACCCGTTCTTTTGTAAATTCCATGTTAAAGAGCGTTTTGGGTAAAATTGTTTCATTTGTCGTCCGTGTTTTGACTTGAAATTATTCATATGATTACTTAGATCATGATTACTTAATTCCAGAACATAAAACATGATTTATATATATATATATATTCATGATATACATATATATAATAAATCAGTAAATGGAAAGAAATACACCTTTCATGGAGACGGTAGTCCGTACGTACGCATGAACGCTGTTTTCGTTTCCTTATTGAATTGAATGTAATTAAGTAGATGAAATACATATAAATATAAATAAATCCAGTATCATTATTATGTCATATATTTCATTAGTACTTATTATATATACTTTATAATCATTCATGAATGGTTAATCATTGAGAATGAATCTCATCGCATCGTGGAGACGGTAGTCCGTACGTACGCACGAGCGATGATATCGTTCCCATGGTCGTGGAATTGTGTTGAAGTGTATGTATACTATTTCAGTATCAATATAAATATATAATAATAATATATAGTTACTCATTACGCCATTATACCCATCCAATTAAGGTGGTGGTGGAAAATAGATTACACCACGGCGTGGAGACGGTATTCCGTACGTACGCACGCGCGGTGATTTCCTTTTTCCGTAGGATGGATAGAAGGTTAATTAGAGTTGTTTCATATTTATAATAACATATAAGTATATAAGAAATACTTATTTTATTAATTTATCATGAAACAACTAAAGAAGAATAAGTTGAAGAAGAAAGAAATTGAAAAAGATCGGTAATGGATATTACCTCTTTTTGACGTGCCTTCACTTAACCTCCACTTAAAGAACTAATGATGGACTTTGAAGAAGACCAGGAACTCTATGATGATACTAGGGAAGTGGAGAAGAGATTTTGGCAGGGTTTGGCCGAGCTTGAATGCTCAAAATGGTGTGTGGAGGAGAGGGAGGAGGTGCCCTTTTATAAGGGAGGAGAGGGGAACCTTTGGAATAACAAAAAATATTATTTTATTATAAAGTCAAGTTCGGTTTTATATAGCTCAAAATTGATTTATTTCGAGGATAAGGTGGGTATTGGTCGAAGTCCTCTCATCCAATAGGATTTAGACAAGTTTAGGTTATTATTTTAACCTTATCAATTAGATTTAACTCTGAGTTAAATAATTTAACTTTTACCGTGTCTTTTTGTTTTCTTACACTATATGGTTAATAAACTTACCATAACAACCCAAACGAACCCCAAGTTGACTATTATTAATATATATATCCTTATCTAAGTAATATTTCCGAACCATAGATTTTTAGAAATTAAATAACAATTAATAATATAATATTTGTTTTAAAAACCAATTTATGTCAATTTTGACACTATTTGGTACAGGATTTTTATGAAATTCCTAACAGAATGATAAGTTCTAAAAAAGTTACTTAAATCAACAATAACATGTCATATTAACCTAGAAAATTAGTTTAAGTCATAAAAAGTCTCAAATTACATTTATTTGGGCATTTATAACATCAATTATGTTAATATTTTCTTAAAAAGGTAATTACTGTATCATCGTTGTGTCATATATAAATTAAATTATTTAAAGTATAAAAATTACAAATAAAATATCATTATGTAGGAAATAGTTTTAGAGTTCCAATTAATATTTATAGTCGAAATTATATAATGTATAACCCTATATTAAAAAATGTTTTAGTAAATAAACTTTGATTTTAACTCTTTTAACTCTTCTTTGAATTAAATAATAATTAATGTCCTAATCTAATCCAAGTGGGCCTAAATGATAATATTTTACACTTAAGGCTGTTTTTGGTCGAGATACACATGTCCAATAGGATTAGGACATGTTTTAGGGTAATATTAATATCATTTTTACCCTTAATTACCCTATTTACTTTTAACCGTGGTAAATAAAAGTAAAAAGTTATTATTCACCAAAAAATATTTTCATCTCATTGAACCACATTTTACTTACTGACATCAACTGTGGCTCTCAGATTTTTGAAATTCCATTCACATAAGTGGTAAAATTAAGATTTATGAAAAAAATAATTTTTTTAACTTCCACTTAGTAGTTTCACTATTCATCAAAAATTAATGTTTTTCAGAAAAATGCCAAACTTTCACCCTAAGCTATAATTGATATTCCGAATTCAAAAATGATTTCTATTTTATAAAATTCACAACATATAAGTTGCATTAATTAATTTTATAATTAATTTCCACTGTCACAACAAATAGCGTGTTTTTAAGAGATAATAACTATCAAAAGATTAACACTTGTTTATGTCTGGTGTAAATGTGAAATTACATCCAATGACCAAAATTGTATTGAATTGTAAAAATATATTCTAAATATACTTTAAAACCACTCAAATTAATAATTTATTACTATTAATTATTTCGATTAAAAAAGTTGTTTTTAATTAAAATTTAGTAATTTTCACTATTCATCAGAATATGAAAGTTATCCGAAAAGTACCAAAATTTCACCTTAGGCTAAATTCGATACTCCGAATCCAAAGATGAAGTCCATTTTGAGAGCTAAAATTTCTAAAATTTTAAAAGGTTATTATTACTATTCTTAACGGCTAGTTTTAATAATATTTTAATAGAATATCGTTGTTTAGTGAAACTCAGTATTACGTACTACACACGCTATCGAGGAAGGTCGCGATTGCGTGTAATGTAAGGCAAGTCAAGGATGCATGTTGTGCAAGCTCCATTTGGTGTAGTTTACAACACAAGACATTAATAAAATTAAAAAGAATATTTTTCATAAAATCTTGGGCTGTTACAAAAAGTACACACTGTGTACCTTTTTTCATTAAACGCACCTGGGTCGCATCTGACGGACATAATCTACTCCTTGGTTTCATTCGTCCGAGAGGTCCAAGAATCTACAGATCTTCGATGAGCCCCCAATCCTCCATCTGCCCTCTGATTCGAACACCATTGATTCTGTTGGAATCGCATTGGTGAGTTCTCTCTCCTTGTTGAGCCTTGTTTTCCAATTCCCCTTCTTTTCAAAGTTATCATGGGTTGAATGTTTTCGATTTCTTATTAGATCTATGACGTTCCAAGGAGATTCAAGCTTCGTGGTTCAAGTATATTGATCTCATAACCCCGAGGTAGGTGGTTTTTTCCTTTCCATTCGAAGTCTTTGAGTATTACTTGTAATTTCTACCAATACCCTTGAACGGGGTATTGCGTGTTACCATTTTACCCCTATAAATTTCCTACAATGCTTGTATGCCTGTTTAGAGGTAATTTGGATATTAATTTGGTTGATTTCTATGCTTTGGATGTGTTTTTCCCATGAATTGTTCTGTTTACGACTGTTTGGTCCTGTTTAGCCTTGGAAGATTTACCAGTTTTCCATGCCTGTTGCTGTAGGATAGAGAGTTGTATTTTCTGACATGCTTGTTATGTTGTAGACTATTTAGCCAAGTAGTTATGTAGGCTTACTTTGGATATATTACACTTCTATGCTCGTTGTCCTACACATGGCCATGAAAACCTGGTGTAGTAGGCTATAAGGGGGGGGGGATTGACCGAGTGAGCATCCTTAGAGAGCCTATATCCACCTTGGGCTATAAGAGGAATTGATCGAGTGATCTTACTTAGAGAGTCCTTAATTACTTTATACTATAAGGGGATTGACTATGTGAGCTTCCTCAGAGAGTCTTTGTTTGAATTGAATGAATGAGAATATAAGTGGAATTGACCGAGTGAGCTTCCTTAGAGGGTCCTAGACCTCGGGGCTATAAGGGGAAATGACATGTGAGCTTCCTCAGAGAGTCCATGGATACCATAGACTATGCAGGGAATGGACCGTGTGAGCTTCCTCAGAGAGTCTTCCTTTACTATGACCATAAGGGGATAGACTGTGATTACTTCCTCAGAGAGTCTTTATTAAATTATTATACAGAACGAAAGGGGTTAGACCAAGTGTGCTACGCAGAGGGTTATCTGTACTTCTTAGGTAGGACCAGAGGGGATGGTTGTGAGTACTTCCCAGAGGGTTACCTCCTTATAGTTATCTATTTTCCCCATTGTTGCTTGATTGAACTGTAGATTGTTTACTGTTGAGTACTGTTCTGTCTTCTATTTACTATTTACTATTAACTGTACTTTTACCTACCATATACTCACTGATTGTTAGGCACAGATATTCGGGTGGTTTCCTACTAGGATTTTGTCTCACACCCTATTTGGGTCATTGTTTTAGGCCCAAATAGATTATATTTTTGCAGGTATATATAAGGGAAATCTCCCTTCTACTTCACATACTTGACTTGCAGTGGAGCTGGAGAGCATGGGACCAAGCTATGGGTTGCGATGCAGAGGGGTTTATATGTTTGTCTTTCTTTTTTTGTACTTTTGTTTAGCACAGTTGTATTCCATCATTGTGACTTGTTTTACTTCTTTCCTATACATATATATCATGCATCATTTCATATATATATGTGCTCTAACTATTTACTATTCTAGTCATCCGCTGTTTATTGTTGTTGGATATTTACTACTTCTGCTATTGTAAGTGTAGTTCTTATCCGCTGTGTACTCTTCCAATGAAGGCATACTTTCCCCACTATCATAACCAAGGACCTCACTACTAGTCCGCAACCTCTGGAGTTCGGGGAAATGTGCTTGAGGCCTTGTGACCAACTGGGTACAGGGCACCACTGGGTGGCTTCCGGAGTCGGGATGTTACAATACAGGAGAAAAATCCCTTCAACCTTTGAAGAAAAAAAGATATTTAAATTATTAGGTTAATGTTTTTTAATATACTAATATTTTCCTCATAAAATTATGTGTTGGTTAGAGTGAGTAACAGAAGGGGTGTTGGGGTGAATTGAGTTCCCAATAAAATTTCTATTTAAAACAATTTAAAATTAAATCCACTAATTTTATAAAAACACCATGTTAATCAAAAAAATATAAAAATATAATTTTATTTTTCAAATAGATTCTCATAGATAAATCAATTATTAGTTAAAATAATATTTTAAATCACTTTAAATTTTGAATCTAAATTACTTGATAAAACTATCTATATAGAACACAAATTAAGATTAAATATTAGAGTAAATTTTTGATATAGATTTTAAATTAGATACAGTTTTGAAATTTGAAATATAGAACAAATATAATAGAACACACAGTGGAATTTTAAACAAGGGGTTTGGTCTTAAGATGAGACTTAATCCACTCAACATGGAAATGAACCAATTCCAATCAGTTTATTAAAAATAAACTTGATCCCAAACCAAGATCAAGTTTTTAGACAATATCACACAAGGATTTCCAGGCATAAATACTCTTCTAGAATTTTACATTGAATTAAACAATTACAAGTCACACACAAACTCTTCCGTAGTTTTTATGGGTATAAAAAGGATTAAATCTAAGAGATAGTTTCAAGAACGCTCTATTTATGTATAAGAGGATTTTTTAAATAATAAAGTAAAACTAAACACAGATCATAAATAAAGAATAAATAGAAAGAGAAAATGATTATTTATGGGAAAAAGTAATGTTGCATGATCCAAATAGCATCAGATGTTTAGAAATCCTCAAATATGTCATTGAAAGAAGACTGAATAGGTTCCACAAAATATACAACAAAAGAGAGTGCTGTGGAGGTCTAGAAAATATTCCTTTTTTAATATATAGATGTACAAAATCCTTCCACATACAAGTGTATTAGTGATTATTTTTGATTTAGTATTTGAAGGACTATATTCTCTAAACATTTATCACTCTTTCACACATGAGGGAGTCCCTCTAAATTTATATATATCTCTTGGTCCAATTATCCATTAGAGAATAAAGATAAATTAACCCAAATCCTCACACTATGCACCAAATCTGGAAAGTATGATTTTTTTAACACATTAATGGAGTATTTTAAGAATAATAATTCATAAATACACATGAAATTATTTTCATTTAATTCCTTAAACTAATTGTTTGTAAAATTAAACATTACAATTAATATGGAAAATAATGGTAACACTATGGTGGTATCTCATCCTGGTGGTAGAATAGACTAGCGGTAGATCATCCCAGTGATAGATTAGTTTAGTGGTAGATCAGTCAGGTGGTATATTTTTTAGATGGTATATTTGTCTAATGGTAGTGTGTGCCTGACAGTAGATATTTCTAACGAGAGATGACCTTAACAGTATATATGTCTAAAATAATATGTTTCTAGTGATAGATCAGTTCTAGGGTAGATCTTTTCAATGGTATATCTAATAGAAACACAACATAATTGATTAAAGATTCATTGATATAATGGTAGATGTCCACTTATCCATATTTATTCATAAATTTATTAGAAAAACATTTTATATCGTAAAAAAATATACTTTTTAGAAACATAACAACATTGATTTGCGATCATTAAAATAAGGAGGTTATAACAATATCCCCCTTTTTGATGATCACAAATCGCCCATTTATAACTATGTATATAAAAACAAACAAATAAATAATAATAGATAAATTTGAAGAATGTTCTAGTTAATATTTTAAATTATGTATGTGATAATTACCACCTTAAATCATATTCTAAAACACTCCCCCTTTTTGTATTATAAAAAATAAAGGAAATAAAACACAACACATAGAAATGAAAAACAAAAAACTTATATAAGATAGAAATGTTAAAATATTACTTCCCAAAAAGCAATTAAAGAGAAATATATTCCCTATCAAAATATAATCATTTCTAAACCACTCTTGGATAAAGAAGATGAAGGGACCATTGAACCTTTTTATAGTAATTAGTGGTATAGAGGTTGAGTTATAGTGTGTATTAGAAGGTGTAATAAGTTCCAAGATTAGAACATTCTTGATTTTTTTGAACAACCTCAAGTGGATTCATGATAAAATTTTGAAACTCTAGAGGTATGGGTGGTGAAGAAGGTGAATAAGTGATTGTAGAAAAGTGTTTAATCTGAGATTCCACTACTACATTCTTAGAGGCATACCGAAAAATTCCTATCATCTAAAAAAATATGTTATATTATTTCCAAAATGATACATTTATTTGTAGAAATCATTCTTCTATTCCATGAAAATATTGAGAAAAGGGGCCAAAAAATTGAGATGATTTACTTTCTCCTCAAATTCCCTAGTCACATTCGGCATTCTTAGATTCTTATAAAGAAACTTAAAGTGATAATTTAGCTCATTTTTTATATAAATCCTGGAATGGTAATACATAATTTCATTAGTGATAGTCTCTCTATCAATCCTAGCCCCATTTAAGCATTTCCCAAACTAGAATATAAATATGATCACCATGTGACTTTATCTGATGAATTTATTCTTGATGAGATATAGAGAGATCAACCATGATATATTTCATCAATGTAATGACTCATTATTTTTAACTGGACGAAAATGCAATGAAATTTTAATTTTTAATTTACTTGATGGATTGTTTTACTAGAAGAGATTTGGAATTTGATTCTAAGAGTTGTAGCACTTAAATGTTTTGTTTTTGGATGTGGTTCAAGAGTGGGGGGGTACCCTAGGTGTTTCATTATGTTTTGGTAGCCTCGAGCTCTAAAAACTCAAGTTTGGAAGGTATACATAAGGCACACCATTTTTTTGAAACCATGTAGCCCCTAGAAGAAAACCGTTGCGGCCTTATACAGATGGAGGTAGTGGCGGTGTACACGGGTTGTTCACGGTTTTCCAAACCATGTAATAATACCACATGGGTGGCATTTTGAGGCAGTAACCTCACACTATTCATCACACGGTTTGACAAATAGTGCGAACCAAATCATGCGATGTGCTTTTTTAAAAAGAAATAAAATTAGTAAAATTAAAAATTAAAAAGTAAAATAAATAAAGTAATACTAAATGGAAAATAATTACAATTTTTTTATAATAATAATAATATTATTATTATTATTTTTGTTATTACTATTATGATAAGTATTATGTTAATAACTCTCAAGAGCGGTATCCCCCCTTGTTCTCCCCTTACCCCCTTGTGAACCAACCCTCGACCGAACCCCCTAGCCATACAACCTTTATCCTCATGTCTCCTCTTAGAATGGTAATTTAATCCAGTTTCTTCATGATTTATCATCCAAATTATCAAGGTAAGGTTTCTAGATCCATTCTCCTTCCTTCTTTGTCCTATTTATCCTCTCCCCATCACCCTATATTTCTTATCCAAATGATAGAGTTAGAGATAACTGGATTCTTAGTTTTTCTTCCGATGTTAGGGTGTGTAGTGAACCTCTTGGGACCTCTTTATGTATGTCTCTGTGTTCACTATAGTAGGTGAGGCGTTTTAGACCATATTTGGTTTTCCACCACCATTCTAGGTAAGTTTTACATCCACTATTTGGTCTTCCCCTATTTATTTAGGTTCTTTAAGTGTTTTTGGGTCCCTAGATTTGTTTGTAGTAAGTTTTGATCATCCTTGAGGTGGGTTAGAGTCCCTAGAGTCAAAGGTGACTTACCATGTGTGCATATGTTGTCATATTTATATGTATGTTTCCTTGTTATATGAATATTCACTGATGATAGTGAATATATATATGGGGATTAGTGTTCTTCCATATAATATGAAAAATTCATGCCAGTGTAAGTGGAAACAGGTGTATGCATATATAATCATGTATGTAAGGATACCACTTTAGATATTCATGGCCATGATAATATGAACATAAGGTCTAGGTGTAATTATGTATATAAGATGGTGCATATGCTTGGGGGTGGGAATGATCAGCTTCGAGTGGCCGCTGATGAAAATGTTAAGTACCGAAGTGTTTGGCTTGGGATTCTTTTCTTGATGTAGGATCCCCTGTCTATGACCTTTTGTTTCGTTATTTTAAATATGTATCATATCACGATACATCTATCTTGTGAAAGTTGTTCATTTTTTATTCATGTGCTAAGTTGATTTTATGTCCTTCTTTTCACCTTTACATTGTGATGTATGTAATATACCTCATTCCTTGTGATGAAATCAAATGATTTACATTGAATGAAATGAATTTTTGAATAAAAATGTCATGTTTTACAATAATAACCCTCGATGAGGTGCACTATATTCAAACGGAATGGCCTTATGTGCATGCCTATGACTTAGTGGTTATGCTTATTCTATAATTGCTTGGCTTGTTTTGTTAAATTATCACATGTGTGTTGGGGTTGAAAAAATTCCTTGATTATAATTTTAATTAGGATAAAGTATGAACAAAGAGGATGGCCTTTAAGATTTATGACTCTTACTTTATATTTTAATTCCCAATACTAAACTTTATACCATAAGGTTATGGCTTGAATTAAAATGTTATGCTAGTTCAAGCTTGATAGATTGATCTTTGAGAATGTCATTGATGACATGTGATTAAAGGCATGCTAAAACCATATTCATTTTTTTTCATCTCATTGATTAAGGATGTGACTAATGCCTTATTCCCTTTTTAATTGGATTGAGATACTTTGATAGCTTCATAGATTTTGGAATGACCTATTAATTTAGTAGATTAAAATTATATAAATGATTTTTCTTGATATGTTCCTTATTTTATATGGATCACTTGATACAAAATGAGAGATAACATGGGTTTTGAAGTAAGGATACATGGATTGAATCGCAGTGCTCGATTGGATTTACATAACGTGCTAGGAATGATTCATTGAATTTCTATGTTTGTGCTCTTTGGGAAGATATTTATACTCTTGTGTGAGACCGATTACCTAGGGGAGGAACTAAGTATGGACCTGTTTGGAAAGATGGATATGCTATGACACGGGTGATACCAGATCCCCTATGTGAGATACTTGGTATGAGATTAGAGTCACAATACCATGAGGGATACAAAGGATGTTGTTGGTGTTTCCTTGGACAAACTCAGAGGCATTGGTTATATCATATGTTCTGGTAGCGACCCTTGGGATTCTATTAGACAGCCTTAGATGGTATTGGGACTCCAACAATGGATTTGATGGATTTATTATTTAACATGTGAATTAAAATGTTTATTTAAAGGAATATAATTAATTATAGATGTTTGCCCTGTGACATTCCATGGATGATATGGATCACATTCTATGGGACAGAAGAGAACATGGGTCCCAAGTTAAGGATTCCATATATGGACTCACAATGCTCAGATAGATACTCTTGATACATCGGGAGCGATAACTTGGCCTCCATGTATGGGATCTATGGGTGGATTTACTTATACTCATGAGAGAGGATAGTTCCATAGGGGAGAAACCGGGGATGGAACTATTTGGAATGATGGTTATTCCATGCCTCGGGTGATACCCATCCCCCTATGTGAGATACTTGGCATGTGTTCAGATTTACCATCTATTGATTGATAAAAGGGGTTGTATGAGTTTCCTTGGATGGACTCGATGACATTAGTTATACTGGATGTTATGTAGCGACCCGTATGATTCTATTTATATCACCTTGGATAGGTTTGAAATGCACAATGGGAATTGATGGTTTGTTTTATTACTCATTTCAAAGTGATGCATCTTGGTAAATATCATTATTGTGATCACTTGTATAATGAAATGTAAATTAGACCCTGCTGGACAAATCATGTATTAATCATGCTTTAATGATCAGAAATCCTATTCAACCAAGTTAACTCAATAAATTATTTCAAATCATGTGTATTAATGTTTACAGTATTCTCATGCTTTAAGAAGAGCCATTCAAGATCTTAACTTCGTTACATTCAGTTTAATTACTTTATACAATCCTTGATCAACTCTCATAATACCTTATTTGAAAAATTCATAAGTCTGATCCATTCTATTATCATCATTGCTTAAGTATGAACACAGTTACTTTGAAAAGTTTGAGACTCCATGAGTCTGCCACTGGTTATGTCAGACACTGTGAAGTAGACACCGTTAAGCAGATACCAAGAAGTAGACACTGTGAAGTAGACACAGTGAACCATACATCATAATGCAGACACTGTGAAGCAGACACTGTGACCACAAGACACTATGACCATGAGACACCATGACTATGAGACACCTTGACCGCGAGACACCGTGACCATAAGACACCATGATCAATATAGACATCGTGTGAAGGAGACACCGTTTCCATAACTTACAATCACACCGTTTCTTAAACTATTTTGTCGTTTTTCAATTTATTATCTAATGGTCATATTTTAAGATTTTAAATGTACTGACATAATTTATGTTTCCTTGTAGACATATCAGCTGATAGTATGAGGTACGAGGTGCGATATCCATCCAACCTATCGGCTCCAACACATGCATTCCAAGATAAAAGTGAAGTGTGACCAAGAATCAAGTAACATGATACTGAACGAAAGAACATGGGCATGAGCACGACAACTAATAAAACTAAGATTATTTATAAAGGAAATATTGTCACGTTCATGAAACCCGACACTTCTGAAGAACACACAAAGCATATTTGAAGCATCGAGGACACCTTCACTATGTCGAACCAAGCGAAGAACACAAGCTAAATCATGGAACTCTATTTTCCAGACATGGACTCAAATTCTTTATATGCTTTATCTCAGAAGTCCAAATATACAAATACTAACACTCAGATAACTTCTAAAACCATCACCATATTTCTGTTCTGTTTTGTATCTATTTATTAGATTTTGAGCAGAGTGTGTACCTACAGAACAACACACTCTTTATCCCGCATTAAACTAAAGGATACAAGATATATTTACTCAAACATTCTTTTACTCTTGTGTATACCCACTGATAATTGTGGAAGAGGTCCCTGTGTGGCATGGTAGTTTGTACCCACGAAGAACTGTGGAAGAGGCCCCTGTGTGACCTAGATAGTCTGTGTACTATTTTCAACCCCAATCCAGGGTGTGGATCAAAGTTTATTTATATAAATTTCTTGGTGGAAGGTGATCACCAAGTTGAGTGGATTAGGTCACAACATGAGACTGAACCACTTGTTTCATATCCGTTGTGCTACTTAAATTAGTTTCCCCTATTTTAGTTATATACTATATAATTTAGAAATCACTAATTTCACTTTGATAGTTAGTCTTAGAAAGAAGTTATAACTAGCTTGTCTTAGTAGAATAACTTCAAAAGTAATATTAATAACACAAATTAAGATTACTAAGAATTAATCAATCTTATGAGAAGTTACTTAAACAGTCAAACTCTGATAATAGTATATCCTTGATTAACTATGTTGTATTTAATCTTTGGGGAAACCTTTTTGAAGTACTTTTTACAGAAATTTTTATAGTTAATCAATTCACCCCTTCCCACTTGAATAATCTACCCCGGCCAACATTTGGTATCAGAGGTTGTTTATTATGACTCTGTGTAATCTTATTCAACTGTGATTGTTGTTGTAATTTAAAGATCAGAAAATTTCTATTAATTCTAAATTTCTAGCTCTTTTAAAGTAATACTTTATTATGGATAATATATTGGAAGGTGCTATAACCAATAGACCACTATTCATTAATGGAACCAATTATTCCCAATGGAAAATTATAATAAAAATGCATTTAGAGAGTATGAGTTTGGTAATTTGGTCTTACATTATAGATGAATACAAAATTTCTGCTACTCAAAGAATCACATGGGATGAACCTAACAGAACTACCTAAAATAACAATTGCAAAGCTATGAATTCTTTATACTGATCCTTATGAGATGAGTAATTCAATAGAATTTTTGCTTGTAAAAATGCCCAAAAAATTTGGGATAACCTGTCTGTCTCACATGAAGGAACATAATGTTTCAAAGGAATGAAACTTAATACTGATATTATCAAATATGATAATATTAAAATGAAACCTGATGAGCCTATTTCTAACATGTATCTTTGGTTTAATGTGATTTTCAACACAATGATTTATCATGGAAGAGAAGTCACTGCTAAGGAACAGATCATGAGAATCC
Organism: Viscum album; assembly: GCA_963277665.1. Taxonomy (NCBI): domain Eukaryota; kingdom Viridiplantae; phylum Streptophyta; class Magnoliopsida; order Santalales; family Viscaceae; genus Viscum; species Viscum album. Next base: position 1,747,653,860 of record OY728140.1, read on the forward strand.
TTAGATATCTACATGACAGATGGAGGGGAATCTCTATCTCTATTAGAGAATAGTGAGCCATCAGCAAGCTACCTGTAAAAGAACTCATTGGGAAATTGATGATGTATGAAGAAGAGCTGAAATTCAACATGGAATAGGAGGATGAACCAAATAGGTAATTTGTTGCATTCAAGACCACAAACTCTAAGCACAAAGACAAAGGGAAGATGGAAGCTTCTGCAGAAAGCTCCACTAGTGAACATTCATCACCTAATAGTGATGAGGATATGGCTCAACTAGCCAGAAGAATCAGACGATTTTACAAAAAAAATGAACTTTTCCGGAAATCCTAACTTTCAAGGAAAAATATGACTAAAAAGACAACTGGAAGAAGGACTGGAAAATAAGTGACAAAATTGATGAAATTATCTGTTATGAATGTAAGCGCAAAGGAAATATCATGGCTGACTGTGCAAAGATCAAGTACAAAAAAGAAATATGAGGACAAGGATAGGAAGTACAGAAAGGAAATGAAAGTAACCTGGAGTGCTTCTGAGGATAGTTCAAGATACTCAGAGACATCACATGCTAAACAAGCTAACAAATCCAATTTGTGTTTTATGAAAAACACATCTGAGGTAACACTGTACTCTTCTGTACATAATTCATATCAATTTGATGATGAGAGTGACTCTGAAAATATGAATAATGAAGAAATTTTTGAATACTGTAACATTCTTGAGGAAACCTCCAATGAACTAAAAGAAAAATATAAATCATTAATGAAAAAACATGTTCTTACTCTGACTATTAAATCTGAACTCACAACTGAAAGGAAGAAAAATTATCAACTGCTCAAAAAAAAACAATGAATTAAAAATGTCTAATGAGAAATTAAAGAGTGACTTAGAAAAGTTTACTAATGGGAAAAATACCCATACCCAAAATCTAGGAAAAAAATTTCACCTAAATACAACAATGGAATTGGTTATAAACTTGGTTAAAGAAACCTTGGTGGAAGAAATATTGTTTCATAATATAGGACATATAGTTTTACTCCCAGTTCTAGACTCAAATCAACTAATTAAATCCCCGATACATATTCTACTGTTTCAAGTTTTTGTTGACCAAATACAGTTTATTTTTCAATTACTCTACATAATGCTTATAGGAAACCTATGAGGCAAATATGGGATCATAAAGCACTTATTACTAATATCACTGGACCCAAACAAGTATGGGAACCAAAATCTGTTTTCGCTTAATTTTTTTGAAGGAAATATGATTAAAGAGATCCAACATAATTATATGGTACATGGACAGTGGATTTTCAAGGCACATGATCAGAGAATACTCATGCTTCAAGAACCTAATAAAAGTAGATGGAGGACATGTCACAGTTGGTGACAATGCCAAGGAAAAGATTATTGGCCTTGGCCAAATCGGTAACTCTAATTCAGTTTTGATTTCTAAAGTCCTGTTTGTTGGTGGATTAAAATATAATCTGCTTAGTATCTCACAGTTATGTGATGATGGATTTCATGTTATATTTGAAAATGATTCTTGTAATGTCTTAAATTCTAAAGATTAGTTATTATTTTTTTGCATTATGAAATGAAAATGTTTATTCTGTTAATATAGATTCTATAGCTTCTCACAATGCTTAATGCTTAAATTTATTTCGTTAAGAATCTTAGCCCTGGAATAAGAGACTAGGACACTGTAATGTTCAATCCCTTAGAAAGATAACTAGAAAAAGCCTAGTTAAAGACAAACCCAATCTTGAGTTTCCAAATGACAAAGTGTGTAATCCCCATAGAAAGGGAAAACAACACAAAGTTTCTTCAAACCAAAGAAAGTAGTGTCAACTTCTCAACCTCTCGAATTGGTTCAAATGGATTTGTTTGGACCATCTAGAGTTTCTAGTCTAAATGGGAAGCACTATGTTTATGTTCTTTTAGATGACTTTTCTAGATATACTTGGACCTTATTTATGGATCCCAAAAGTGAAGCCTGCTCTTATTTTACTAAATATTCCAAGTTAGTAGAAAATATTATTGTACTTAGAATTAAATCATTAAGAAGTAATCATTGTTGTGAGTTTAAAAATCAAGCGTTTGAACCCTTTTTCTCACAAAATGGTTATAGTCACAATTTCTCTACCCCTAGAACACCTCATCAGAATGGAGTTATAGAGAGAAGAAATAGAACCCTACAAGAAATTACTAGAAAAATTCTTAGTGAATATGACCTACCTATTTATTTTTGGGCTGAATATATCAATACAACATGCTACATAATCAATAGAGAGTTGATTAGACATGTTCTTAAGTGGAATCCTTATGAATTATGGAACAATTGAAAACCCAAGGTTAGCTACTTCAAAGTTTTTTGTTTCAAAGTCTATATTTTTAATACAAAAGAAAATCTTGAAAAATTTGCATCCAAAAGTGATGAAGGTATCTTTTTAGGATATTCCTTATCTAGTAAAGCCTATAGAGTGTTCAATAAAATAACTAAATGTGTAGAAGAATCTGTTCATGTCAAATTTTATGAAATAAATCCACATGAGCCTAAAACCATTCTAGAGAATCTGGAGTATGATGTACCAAATATGAACATCAATTCAAAATCCTCAAATTCTTCTGTAAAAGAATCTGTGAAAACAACCAACTCTGGAAATTATTTAGAATCATGTCATAATGAACCTGAATCTATTGATGATCCTGAAACCATTAGTTCCTCTTTTTCTAGAACTATTAGAACCCTTCAGAACCACCCCTTAGATGATGTTGTAGGATACTTGGACAAAGGAATTCAAACTAGATCTTCTATAAGAAATCAAGTTGAACATCAAGTCTTGTTGTCACAACTTGAACCTAAAAACATTGATGATGCTATCAATGATGAATTTTGGGTGATGGCTATTCAATAATAACATAGTCAGTTTGGAAGAAACAAAGGTTGGAATATTGTTGAAAGACCCAAGGACACATTCACCATAAGAACTAAATCGGTGTTTAAAAATAAGGTAGATGATGCTGGTAACATAGTTAGAAACAAAGATATATTAGTTTCACAATGTTATAGATAAGGAGAAGGAATTTAATATCGGGATACCTTTTCACTAGTGTCCATACTTGAAGCCATCCGAATCCTGCTTTCCTATGCTTCACATCTGAATTTCAAACTATATCAAATGGATGTTCAGAGTGAATTCCTAAATGGGTATACAGTTGAGGATGTTTTTGTTGAACAACCACCTGGATTTAAAAATTCCCATTTTCCAAATCATATTTTTAAACTATCAAAATCATTATATGGTTTAAAGTAAGATCAAAGATCTTGGTATGACATATTTAGTACTTTTCTTATTTCCAAAGGTTTTACAAAAGTAATAGGTAATTCTTACCATTTTTATAAAATCAATTTCTAATGATGTTTTAGTTGTTCAAATCTATGTAGATGACATTATTTTTTGGATTTTTGAAAAATTAATTATGTGTTGATTTTTCTAAAATGATTCAAAATGAATTTGAAATGAGTTTAATGGGTGAACTAAAATTCTTTCTTAGATTTCAAATAATTCAAAATAATTATGGAATTGTTTTAACTCATAGTAAATATACTAGAGATATTCTAAAATGTTTTGTATTGGATATCACTAAAAGTAGTGACACTACCATGAGTACCACTTGTAAGTTGTATCTTGATAAAGATAGAAAATCTGTTGATCAAACCACTAATAGTGGAATGATTGGAGGATTACTCTACTTAACTACTATTTATATAGAAATTATGTTTAGTGTGTGTATGTGTGATCATTGTCAAGAAAATACTAAGGAATCTAATTTAAATGATGTAAAGGGAATTTTCAAAAACCTCAAGTATACACCCAATCTAGGACTAATTTATCCTAAAGGAAAATCATTTGAATTAGATAGTTATTCTGATGCTGACTTCTGTTCATGTACGTTAGATAGAAAAAGCACCTCTGGAACATGTCACCTTTTAGGAAAGTCACCAGTTTAATGGTGATGTAAGAAACAAAATTTTGTTACATTATCTACGGAAGAAGCTAAATATATAGCTTCTGGTAGTTTTTGTGCACAAATTTTGTGGATAAAACGCACATTACTATATTATGGATATCAACTAAGACATGTACCTATAAATTGTGACAACAGTAGTGCAATTAACATCTCAAAAAATATTGTTTCACATTATAAGAAAAAGCACATTAATGTAATAAATCACCTTTTGATATATCATTACCAAAAAGGTGATATCATTTTGGAATTCATTGGTATTGAATATCAGCTTGCTGATATATTCACCAAACCATTAAATTCTGAAAGAAAGGACTACATAATACATGAACTATGCATGATAAACCTCAAATAGATATCTTACTGTTCATGTCTTACTGATTTGATATATTACTGTTTTATACTTTACTGTTTCATGATTACGGTTTCTCAGTGAGTGCTTCATGTTACTGTCTCACCATAATGCTCAGTTACTGTCTCACCATAACGTTCTCATTCACTGTCTCACCGTAACGTGCATTTACTGTCTCACCGTAATGACCAGACATGGTCTCATCGTAAAAATTCTTTATAATTTTTTCTGTAAAAACCTGTATCACGGTAATTATTTTTCCCCTTCTTTATTTTCCCGCATTTTTTATTTTTATGACGTTTGGTATTCATAAATGATAATATGAAGAAACTATCACTTGATTCTTCACTCTAGGTTTCTTCTACCTACTCATTTTGAACCCTTCTTCATCCCTGCAACCCCCCACTCTCTCGAACCTTTAGTGAATTCCCATAATGAAATGTCCTTCATCGTCGACACATTAGAAGCGCAACTCGAAGATGATGAATATTCCACCTAAGATAACACCTGAAGGACCTTTAATTCTAAATCTATTAAACCAAGTGGTTAAACCTAAGAGAGAGATTTTTTCCATATGGCTTTTTTCTAGTAATTTTATGGTATTGAAATTGTTAGAAAAACAAGGATGGTTAGAGTGGTTCTCGAAGGAAGATAGACACATCTACCCTAGGTGAGTGGCTCAATTTTACTAGTACATATAGTTCTATTTTGATTCTGGTGATAGTTATGTTGTAAAAATCTGGGTCAATGGACCGAGATGCTCATTCTCTTGGAGGTTATGGGTTTCATGCCTTAGGATACCTCACGAAGGCATCTGTGAGGATTATCATAGAGGACCTCCACCATTAACCAAATTCATTGATTTAGAAGATGCTTTGAAAGCCTTAACTGGAAATGACACCTAGAGGAGAGCCATTGATTATGAACTAGATGGAGAATTAAGGCTTCTGTTCAAGTTTATATAGAATTTGGTGACTCTTATAAAAGGTGATTTTACTATTTTGAAATATCAGGATGTTTTTATGATCCACCTTATGAAAAATGGGCATAAAATCAAACTGTGAAAATATAACATACACCATATATGTGAGCTGATCAAAGTCACATCCAAGCCAACTTCCCTATTTTACTCTCGGCTAATCTCAACCATGCTTTCCAAAGGTATGGTTGGACCTAATGGGGAAGTGATTAAGGATTGAGAATTCTACCTCTCAAAAGAATACTATCAAAATAATGAAGATAAATTGGAATCCTTGGAAAAAGGAATGGGTGGAAGACAATGATATAATTTATGAGAAATTAAATCCAGTGGAACATCCCTCAAGGCCAAGAAATATTTCTGATCCTGGTTTTGAACCAGATGAAATTATTGAGTATCCTCCAGAAGAGGAAGAAGAGGTTGAAGTGCCACTTAGGGAATCTATTATTGTTGAGGAAGACAGGACTACTGTTCCTCATAATTTTCTTGAAGAATAAGTCCCTCCTCTTAAAGAAGCTATTAATCTGGAAACTCAACCCAAGGCTGAAACAAGATTAGTTGCCAAAGAATCTGAAAATCATACCATGGAATTACCTATAGTGCAAGAGCTACCTGTTATGCAAGAAACCAATCTTGAGGAACTCACTCTGGAACAATCTGTTCCTAAAATCATCCCTTCTGCTGAATAACGAATAGAGATCGCTTTTCAGTTGGATAGACCGGAAATGAGTGAGGAACTTAGAGATGAGTCTGTGGAATTAGATTGAGATCCTATGCCTCTCAGTCCTAAGAAGGAGGCAACTGTTGAGGGGGAGAAAACCCCAAATTTCGAGTCTATTGAAGATTCACATCTGACTGAGTCAAGTCCTGTAGAAACTCAGTATAAGTTCACCAGTTTCTATGATGTGGATGACTCTCAGCAGGTTTCAGTAGCTGGCCTTGATCTTTCTTCTATATTCTAGTTGAAATCAGTCTCCAATATCACACCTGAGAAGGAACTTGAGCCTATACCAGTCCCTATTCTTGAACCAATATATAAAAAATCGTATTTTGCGAGTAAGGATGATCTAAAGAAATTTGGTGCTACCCTCTTGTCTGGAGTTGAGAAACTCATGAATATCCAACCGCTTCCTGTGACCAATATAAGTGAGAGTGATGCCCTAATATTGTTGGAAATGATAATTTTGAAAATAAAATATAAAATTATTCATGATATTAAAGAAGTAAGAGAAGAAAATAATATTCTCAGTAATAAAGTGAAGACACTAAGAAGTATGATTGAGGACATGCAAGGAGAGCTGCAGTCGAGATTAGAGCTTGTTTCTCCACCTGTAGAACATGTTGTTCATCAAATACCACAGGTTTTTGTGTCTCATTTTAAACCATAAATTTCAACATTAGATGAAAAGATAGATGAAAGGAACAAAAAAAATTGTGAAGGAAAATGAGAGAGCTTATTGTAAATCTTAAAAAACTCACTGATGAGTATACCAGATATCTTCAAAAGGTGCTAAATAAACTCAAATCTCTTACCACATTTGTCAATGCCTCTATAGCACCTGGTCAATAATCGAAACCATCCTTAGACAGTTATTTTCTCTGAACTGTAGTAAAAAAAGAGCGTAAGAATGTAATTAGTAGTTTCAATACAGCTTCTCTATCTAAAGTTGTCAAGAATAGTGATAGAGTTTTTGACCTTGTCCAAATCCACTAAAAAATTTCTAATGATGCTCAGCAAGATATTTCCAAGAATGTGGATTACTACTTCAATAGAATATTCTCAATGAACGATATGAAAAATCATTTCAAGTATCTTGTAGAAAATCTGTGGATTCTTCTTGAGACTCATGCTTTCAAGACCCAAGTCCAAAAGCTCACAAGATTTTACTCGATTGAAGTAAAAATTTATAGAGAATAAGGATGATTTTGAGAAAGCCATGCAGTATGGTGGAGTGATCATTACAGATTTCATCAAACTCTTGAGGCCCTATCTTTATGTCCAGAGTACAACCATCTTTTCTCAAGCGGATGCACCTCTAAGACATGGGCTTCCTACCTTCACCAATTCCCTAGCCTCCACTACTTTGTCTCTTAGGCAAGAACTAAGTCAGATCAGCCCTATGATTCTCGATCAACAACTGCCTAGATCTTATACTACTCCTACTTTGGCTCCATCTGCCTTTGAGGAACTTCCTTTACCCTCTTTATCAACCTTTCCACTCCCATATTCTACCTCAACCTCTGCTCCAATGGCTTCCTATTAGGCTGCTGCTAAAGGAAAAGGGAATTCTAGCCCATGAATAAGAATAGTGATTACTCCTTTTTAATAGGGATGCTATTGTTTTTTTGTTTTGGTCATTTACATTTGTACTGAATCTTATTTGCCTATAATGGAATTTTCACTTTTGACTTCTCTTATTACATCTTTTTGATAATCCCAAAAGGAGGAGAAATTTATATATGTTATTCATTTATCACTACAGTTGAATCCAATATACACTTTAACATTACATGATTTGTGATCATCAGAAAGGGGGCGATTTTTGGACTCCTCATGTATTAATCATGTTTTAATGATCACAAATCCTATTCAACCTAGTTAACTATTGTAAATTATATCAAATAATGTGTATTAATGTTTAAAGTATTCTCATGATTTAAAAACAGACATTAAAGATCTTAATTTATAAATATTCAGTTTAATTACTTTATACTATCTTTGATCTACTCTCAAAATACCTTATTTGAAAAATGCTTAATTCTGATCCATTTTATTATCATCATTGCTTATGTCTGAACACAGTTACTTTGAAAAGTCTGAGACACCGTGAATCTATCACTGGTTATGTCATTCTGGAACCGTGACCTAGACACCGTGAAGTAGATACCATGAAGCAGACACCATGAAGCAGACACTGTAAAGCAGACACCGTAAAGTAGACATCGTGACCACGAGGCACTGTGACCACGAGACACCGTGACAGGGAGACACCGTGACCGCGAGACACCATGACCACAAGACACCGTGATCAACCTAGACACCGTGTGAAGGATGCACTATTTCCATGACATAATGTGACACCGTTTCTCAAACTATTTTTTCATTTTTCAATTTAATATCTAACAATAATATTTGAGGATTTTAAATGCACTAACATAATTAATGTTTCTTTTTAGACATATTATCTGACAGTACAAGGTACGAGGTGCGGTATCCATGCAACCTGTCAGCTCCAACACATGCATTCTAAGATAAAATCAAAGTGTGAAATATATTCAAGTTTCACGATTCTGAACAAAATAAAAAGGCTATGATCATAACAACAAATAACACTGAGAGAGTTTCTAAAGGAAATATTTTCACATGCATGCAACCCGACACTATTTAAGAACACAAAAATCATATTTGAAGCTTATAGATCACCTTTGATTTGTCAAACCTCACGGAAAACACAATATGTATAGCGACCCGACCATTTCGTATATTACTATTACATCATTTCAAAGATAAAAAACATAAGAGTATTACACATATAGGATCAAAATATTTAGTATCATGGGAAAACTATGAACACACATAACAAATACAACATCAAGCATAAACATTTATTTAATTTCTTCTTCTCTAGCTTCTTATTGGAACATGTCCTCTCCTTAGTACATGTAGCCACCTGCGGATATACATCAAAAGGGGTGAGATAGAATACCAATAAGAGGATATATAGGAACAATATAGCATGGGGTCAGTGTAACACTCGAGACTTTTATGAGAAAGATTTTGTTTTTATGTTATATAAATCATAAAACGAATCTTTCACTACACACAACACTAGCTTTGCTTGCTTTACACGCAACCGCGACCTTCCTCGATAGCTTGCATCGTATGCAATACCGAGTTTCACTAAACAACGATATGCTATTAAAATATTATTAAAACTAGCCATTATGAATAGTAATAACCAGTTTTTGAAATTTTGTAAATTTTATTTTTCAAAATGGACTTCATTTTTGGATTTGGAATATTGAAATTAGCTTAGGGTGAGATTTTGGTACTTTTCGGATAACTTTCATATTTCGATGAATAGTGAAAATTACTAAATTTTAATAAAAAACAACTTTTTTAATCAAAATAATTAATAGTGATAAATTATTAATTTGAGTGGTTTTAAAGTATATTTAGAATATATTTTTATAATTTAATACAATTCTTTTCATTGGATGTAATTTCACATTTAAACCAGACATAAACAAGTGTCAATCTTTTGATAGTTATTATCTCTTAAAAACACGCTATTTGTCTTGACGATGGGAATTAATTTTTAAATTAGTTAATGTAACTAATATGTTTTGAATTTGGTAAAATAAACATCATTTTTCAATTCATAATATCAAATATAGGTTAGGCCTATTTTTTGGTATTTTTATGGAAACTTTCATTTTTTGATGAATAGTGAAACCACTAAGTGGTAGTTAAAAAACTGAATTTTTTCATAAAGCTTAATTTTACTGCTTCTGTGAGTGGAATTTCAAAAATACGAGAGACACGGTTAATATAAAGGACTAAAATTTGGTCCAATGAGATGAAAATAATTATTGGTAAATAGTAACTTTTTACTTTTTTTTACCACGGTTACAAGTAAATAGGGTAGTTAAGGGTAAAAATGATATTATTATTACCCTAAAACATGTCCTAATTCTATTAGATAAGTTTAATTCTACCAAAAAAACCTTAGGAATGAAATATGACCATTTAGGCCCACTTGGATTAGATTAGGACATTTATTATCAATTTATTTAAAGAAGGGTTAAAATAGTTAAAATCAAAGTTTAATAACTAATGAATTTTTAATATAGGGTTATACATAATATAAATTCGACTATTAATATTCATTAGATAGCTAAAAATATTTCCTACATAATGGTATTTTATTTATAATTTTTATACATTAAATAATTTAATTTAGTTATGACACAATGATGATGTAGTAATTATCTTATTAATGAAATATTGAGATAATTGATGTTATAAATACCCAAATAAATGTAATTTGAAACTTTTTATGAATTCCAATAATTTTTTGTGTTAATATGACATGTTAGTATTTATTTAATTAAATGTTTTCTAACTAATCATTCTGTTATGATTTTCACAAAAATCAATTACCAAATATAATCAAAATTGACATAAAATAGTTTTTAAAACAAATATTATATTATTAATTGTTATTATATTCCTAAAAATCTATGTTTCGGCAAAGATACTTATATCATGATAGGTGTATCATTAATGGACCACTTGGGGGGGGTCTCTTGGATTTATATGGTAAGTTTATTAACTATATAATATAAAAATACAAAGTGACATGGTAAATGTCAATCAAATTAACTAAGAGTTAAAACTAAACGATAAGGTTAATATAATGACCTAAACTTGTCTAAATACTATTGGATGAGAGGAGTTCAACCCATACCCACCTTAGCTTCGAAATATATCAATTTTTATCTATTAAAAACCGAATTTGACTTTATAATATAATAATATTTTTAGTAATTCCAAAGGTGACCCTCTCCTCACTTATAAAAGGGAACCTCCTCCATCTCTTCCTCACACCACTTTGAGCCTTCATGATCAGCCAACACCTGAGAAGTTATCTTATAAACTTCCATAGAAACATCCTAGAGGTCCTGGTCTTCTTCAAATACCAATTTTATTTCCCTAAGAGGAGGTCTCAAAGAGGGGATTCAAAGAAGAGGTAATGTCCGTTACCGATTCTTTCAACTTTATTTCTTCTTCCACTTATTCTTATTTAGTTGTTTCATTATGAAGTAATAAAATCAGTATCAATAATATATTGATATGTTATTATAAGTATGAAAAAACCCTATTTCACCATCTATCCATCCTACGGAAAATGAAATCACCGCTTGTCCGTACGTATGGAATACCGTCTCCACGCCGTGGTGTAATCTATTTTCCACCACCACCTTACTTGGATGGGTATAATGGTGTAAATAATGACTATATATGATTATTTTAAATTGATATTTATTCTTAAATAGTATACATACACTCCAATAAAATTCCATGATCATGGGAATGATATCATCGCTCGTGCGTATGTACGGAATACCGTCTCCACGATGTGATGTGACTCGTTATACATGATCTTCATTTCATAATGATTATATAAATGAATTGAGTGAATGAATATGATATATATTACAGTAATACCATTCTGGAAATCAGGTATCTATAACCTAAAAAGAAAAATAAGAATTTATTCGACAAAACGTGCATAAGAACAAAAAGTAATAAACACCCGAATAACAAGTAGTAATGAAATATTACTAATAAAAAGCTAATAATATGACCATATATGATATCATAAAAATAATTATGATTCTGGAATAATTCAATAACATTATTTAAATCATTATACAGGAGGTTCGGACACTTACGAAGCAAATCGGACCTAATGTAAGGGAAAATATCACAATCTCATTTTATCCGAGATTGTTTATACTTTGGTATTTACTGGGGTGTATTTTATCATCCACATCCATGTTTCATCAATATGTAATATTATTTCCATCCACCTACAATTGTTTAAATCAAATTTTACCCTTCGGTGAGCTTTTAGTAAAACATATGAAAAGAATCTTTTGTCGTTTTTCGTACGAGGTACTTTTTGACTTTTTCGACAAAAGTACGAGAAGAATGTTTTTTTAACTTATACGACATGAATGGATTTTTAAAAAATTATTTCCAAGAAGCTTCCTTTACAAGTTTTCAAGTTTATTTTTAATCAACTTATTTTAGTTTATAATTGTATGACATGTTAAGAAAGGAAAAGTGTTCTTGAAGTAGAAAGGATATTTTCCTCAAGAATGGAGTTCAAGTGTTTTATAAAATTTATTTTACATCTATGATAATAAAGGGTTCTGTTTCTATCCCTATTATTCAATTTATTTGATTATGTTGTGATGAAATTATTTTTATGAATTCCTTTATCTTATATGAATTTTTTTATGATGTCACGATGTTTAAGAATCCCATTTTTATTACATGGGTTATGCAATGATGTATGATTTATGATTTTGTGGCACACATAATAATGGTATCATTATGAGATGGGTGGGACCTATATCTCCCTCAAATACATTGGGTAAAGATTTTATTTCTAATGAGATAGACATGGATGGAACGACAGGTTAAACCGGTTCAGTGAAACAGGACTGAAATGAGGCGTGAACTCGGTTCAGAAATGGACTTTGTCCACTAAGATAGTCTTGGAAATGAGTCTTGACTAATAAGAAATGATTCTTTATGATTATGTGTGTATGACACAATGTTTCATGTTTTATGTTATGATTATTGTGATTACATTTCACTATTATGATTTATCCCATGTTATGAAATTATGATCCCTTTTGCAGGTTAAGATTTCCAAAAGTTATGTTCTTATGTATATGATGTGATTGATATTTATTTCGTTTACCCTTACTGAGCATTTTAGCTCACCATTTTGTATGTTTTCTTTACCAAGGTCAGGAAGAAGGTTATTAAGTTGGATTTTCCAAAAGGGACTCTAGATATGATGAAATAAATGGGAGGAAAAGTAGATGCTTTATGAACCAGTTGTTTATGTTTCCCAGTTTCTAAAGACTCTATACCTATACGGTCCTTTCTTGGTTGTGTTATATGTTGTAATAAGTGTGCTTCAATTCTGAAGTAATAACAATGTATGTAAAGTATGGGTCGTTATAGTTGGTATCATAGGAAAGGTATAGTCAACCATTGGAAACTAGGATGTGAAAGCTTTAGTAAGAACCCTACAGATAAGTCTAAGCATAGAACACAGTCTTAGTGTTTTAGAAATGGACGTGAATAACCTAGGATAAGACCATAAGTGTGAAATTTTATTCTTTATTATGTGGTTTTCCTATTATAATTAGTGTTGATCACACTATTCTTCTTGGTTTTCATTAATGGCTGGAACCCGAAGGAACCGTTAAATGCGAAATGCGACGGGCAATGCAATGATTGTCCCCCTAAGCATCCTAAAGTTATGGGAGCTGGAATAAAAAATCTTTTAGTCATACTCACACATCTTTCTTAAGCTATGAATCATGCAGGACTTCCAAACAAGCAAAGGAAGGAGCAACATTCTGTTGAATCCTTCATGAGGCAGCGTCCACCTTCATTCAGCGGGTCTACTGATCCATTAGTTGCTGAACAATGGATTAGTACTACTGAAAAGATATTTTTAGTTCTTCAATGTTCTGAACAAGATAAATTCATCCTAGCAGTGTATCATTTGGAAGTAGATGCTAGTCAATGGTGGAATCTTATTAAGAATACAAGGCAATGGGATGAAATTGAGTCTATGGAATGGGAAAAGTTCAAGAACTTATTTTTCAATAAGTACTTCCATCATATTCTCCGAACAAAGATGGAGAAAGAGTTTCTTGAATTGAAGAAAAAGGATGATGAATCTGTTGGAACCTATGAATTAAATTTTACAAGACTTGCAAGGTATGCTTCAGGTATTATTATCCAACCTGAGAGTAAGATCGATCTATTCTTTAGTGTCTTAAAACCAAGTCTTCGAAGGGCCTTATCCATAAGGGACTTCAATAGCTACGAGGAAATCGTTCGATGTGCTCTCAAATTTGAGATGGAGATTGGAGTAACCCATCAGTCATATGAGTTTTATAAGAAGAGGATAATTGAATTCAAAGGAAAATCTAAAGAGCACACTGAAAAGAAGATGAGCTTTCCCTTATGATCAATGTGTCGAAAGAAACATGGAGGGAGTTGTCTTAAAGGGACAAGTAAATGTTTCAAATATGGAAAGGAAGGTCATCGAGAATTTTAATGCCGCAATGATGGGAAGAAGATGTATGATGATGCAAACAAAGGAAGGGACACACAGAATGAACCTACTACACTTCAATGTTTCAAGTGCAAGGAGATGGGGCATTATGCCAATCAATGCCCAAATCCAAGGGTTGTTGATGATGATCGACATCAACAAAATCTTAAGGCAAAAGACAAAGGAAAGTCATATGCAATTTCTTTCAACGATGTGGAGTACGATAACGATGTGGTGAAAGGTACACTTACCATCCACTATAAAGTAGAAAATGTTTTATTTGATTTTGGATCCACCCACACTTTTATTTCTAAAGATTTTTCTAAGGGTATCGCCGTATTAACTCAACAATTAGATGTTGAGTTAGTTGTTACAACACTTAATGGCACAACAGTCGCATCAAAAGTTTATAATTCTTCCCCGATTGAAGTTTGTGGGAAAGTGATTCCTGCAAATCTTGTGATCCTTCCTATAGTGGAATTTGATGTGATTCAAGGAATGGATTAACTTTATTTATATGGATCTCATATCAATTGACAATGTAAAGACCCTTATATTTCAAGGAAATTTTTTTCTTAATTTCTTTGAAATTTTACAAGAACGCAGTTTCTGACGGCACCTGATTCTGAGGCCCGGTGTGCCCAGAATCATTTTCCGAAGTTTGGCTTGGGTACGTTCAGTGAACGAATGAGCGGATTTTTCTAACTTTTACACCGGTGTTCGGAATCGAATTCCAAGGGCACCGATGGAATCGCAACGCCAGTATTTTCTTAGAAACGCCTCTTCCAGAGTTGCATTTGCTCGGGTGTGGTTTTTAAATTTTGGGGTTAAGTTAAGAAATAAAATAAAGTGGTGCGACAACTTTATTTTTATTTCACTTAAAGCCACTTAAAAGCCACTTAATTCCACTTAAACTAAGTTGAAGCGGATAGGGTGCAATCCAAAATATCCTACCCTCTTGGTAGGATATTTGTGATGTGGGGCCCACACGAGCCCCGCCGTTTCTTTTCCACTAAGTAATGCACCCGTGGAAACCCCCATTAAATAAAATTCAACTGGGGTGTTTTTTTAAACAATTAAACACCCCTATTAATTGGGCAGTTTATTTGTTGAAATTAATTTTATGAATTAATGGGTCGTTACATAGTTTGTTTTTCATTTGTTGGCATGTAATAAAATAAGGCCATCACTTTTCTTCTTGAGTGTTGTTCGTTGAGAGGATTTGACAGATTTCTTATGTCCTTCAACCTCCTTCGCAAAGAACGCGAAGAACGCGAAGAACGCGAAGAACACGAAGAACGTGAAGAACGCCGTCCTTCGACGAAGGGCGACGAAGAACGCTGAGCCCTCAGAGATCGACGATGCGACGCCAAGTACCGCGACGCCGATGATTCTCCTCCCGCGACGTAAATCTCCGACGTTCCTTCATCCGTGACAAATCTTCGATCATCCGTTGAGGTGAGAGATTGCGGACGTTTTAATTCCTTGTGTTTATAACAACAACATGGATTTAATTGATATAATTAAATCTGTATGTTCTTGATCCTCGTAGTTCGTCGACGTAATGTCGTATACCGCGACGACACGACACCCTTCCGCGACGTGACGATCCTCTCCTTCCGCGACGATCAATTCCACAAAGAACGCACGTTCGACGACTTCGACGAGGTAGGGGTTTGATTCATAAAAATATTTGTGATTTATACCCACGACGTTTGTTAAACTTTTGATGTGTAATATTTTAAAACCGCTAACGCGGTGGGTGCTGAATAACGAACAAGTCCGAACCCACTGCACTTTTTCGTTCTTGGTGCGAGAAACGGAGAACGATGACAAATGGAGTTGCAATGGCGATTTGAGGGCCAGACAGTGAAGTATGGGACCCGGGAGGAGCTACGGCGCAGACGGAAGTGGAATTGGACCACCAGAGCAACTCCGGTGGCCCGCGGAATCCACCGGCGATGCGGGTCGCCAGCACGGCGGCCGACCA
Source organism: Viscum album (assembly GCA_963277665.1). Lineage (NCBI taxonomy): Eukaryota > Viridiplantae > Streptophyta > Magnoliopsida > Santalales > Viscaceae > Viscum > Viscum album. Next base: position 1,747,670,085 of record OY728140.1, read on the forward strand.
GACTCGTGACCGCGCGGGTCCAGCGACACACGGGACTCGGCAAATCCGCGTCCGCTGACAAAGTGCGGCCCCACGTGGGGCCGCATCACCTCATCCCGCGGGGTGCCCCCGCGGTTCCTCCGCTCGGCCGCTCGGCCGAGCCGAGCCGGGCCGACCCGCTGGGCCGGGTCACACCCAGGCCGGGCCTAGCCAGGTCACGCCCAACCGGGTCCGACTCGGACCCGGGTCGGGTCGACCCCGGGGGGGGGGGGGGGGGGGGGGGGGTCGGGCCGGGTCGGTGCGGGCCCAGACCCCCCGTTTCTGAACCTTTTCGGTATTTTGCTTATAACTTGACCTACGGGCCTCCGAACGACGCGCCGTCAGTGGCGATGCGATCCTTGGATCGAGGCGGCCGTTTCGGTATATCACACTCAAGGTTTCAGAATACTTTGAGCTCGGCCGGGTTGGTTCGTACACGAAACCAACCGGGCCCTCAGAGTGGAAACACTCATATCTTGAGTTTCGGACGTCCGATTGACGTGTCGTCGACTTTGTTGAATTCATATAAGTGAGAAGGATCTTTTGGATTACTTCGCCCGAGGTGTGGACGCAGGTGTAGTACGGTCTGGTTGGTTTTTCCTTAAAAACCAACCGGGCCCCTGGGACGAAAAAGCCAATATCTCTCAGACCAGGCGTCTGATTGACGCGCCGTCTGCGATGTTGAGTTCCTGTTGACGATACGAAACTTTTGGATACATCAACCATGTACTATGTGTCAGTTGATGTATCAGCCTCTCGGCTCGTGGAGCGGACCCTTCCGAATGAGCTTGCTGTGTGCGGGAACCCTAGAGCTGGCTGCGACTGCTACTATGTCGATGACGACTGTGCAGAGATCCTCAGTGGATTTGACGGCGACGACTACAGCACTCAGCTATCCTTTGTGGGTCAGTGCTACTGATCCTGTGTGGGTCCGATCCTGTGTGGGCTAACGCTCAGCGGTCCTTTTTGGGTCAGCGCCTACAGGTCCTGTGTGGGCCCAATCCTGTGTGGGTCTTTGCGGGGGTTAGTTACCTATCGATCCTTTGTGGGTCAGATCCTTTGTGGGTCATTACGGGAGTTAGTACCTATCAATCCTTTGTGGGTCCGATGACTTAGATGGATCAGTAATCATCTCTATCGTCATTCAAAGAATTATACCTGTGTGAGCTGAAACCCTGTTTTGCTTTCCTTTGTGGATTGTGATGTGCTATCCTGTGTAGATTTACATTTTGCTTTCCTCTGTGGATTGTGTTGTGCTATCTTGTGTGGATTTAAGTTTTTCTTTCCTGTGTGGACTGGGTTGTATTTGAGCTCGGATGTTGGAGTCGAGCGAGAATTGATGACTTAGGTATATGTATGGGCATATACCTAAGCCGTGTCGGATGTTACTTCGTGATTGTATCTTTCCTTTGTGATTTATTATTTGTGGATTCTGGGAGACCTTCGGGGGACTCGGGGTCCCTACTGAGTATATTATACTCACCCCTGCACGGGCTATGCCCGCACTACGTTGTGTTGGTTGTAGACGACGAATAGCGCTGATCGTGGTGGAGGCTTGCGGAGCAGGACGATACCTGGAGGTGGACCACCGTGTGGGACGTACTCGGAGCGGTCGGCTGGACCTGAGGAGCAGCGGTGGCTATCTGTACCCACCCTTCAGGTGGGACTTCCAGTGGACGGCTCGACGTTGCGGCTTTACTTTTTCAGTTGCTGTTTTCCCCTTTAAGTTGTACTTTACAGTTGGGCTTGTATTTCCGGCCCCCTTTACTTTTCCGCACTTACTGTTGTACCATCTTTTGCTTAGTTTTTAATTTTTCCACTTGTTTACTTTGTGGTGCTTGTTTACTTTACAAAGGCAATGCCTTCCTTTTTACTGGGATTTATTCATTGGTGCTAGTCGCCAGCCCCTGGCCTATGGAAGGCGGGCTTGGGGTAGTCACGACACGGGCCACGAGGACGGGTCGTGAAAAATTTGTATCAGAGGAGTTAGGTTCTACCGCAGACTCTGATATTTCTTCTATGTGAAGCAATAGCGTTAAGCGTATTGAGTGTGGTTATCAGTCCAGGGAGCCTAGTGTTGGTGCGGCGGCCGACATATCCGTACACCAGGACCCTGACTTCTGATTTCTGACTTAATGCACGAAAACATTGATTGCATGTGTGTTTCAAGTTTTCATTGTGATTACTTTGTATCAGCTCACCAGGTATACTGTTCTGACCATGGAACGCCTATTTCCTTTTCAGGATGGCCCCATGACGGCAGCCAGCTAGGGTTCCGAGAGTTGAGCATGACGACAGCCCGCCGAGTGACGAGGCCTTGGTGCAGGGCCCTTTGATAGCAGAGGCACCGACGGTACCTCTACCCGCCGAGCCACCGATGCTTCCATCTCCAGCTGCTGACGATGCACGTCGCCTTAGTGCACTGCATGAGTTCCAGTGCCAGTGACCGCCTAGGTTCTGTGGGGAGACAGACCCCCAGACAGCCAAGGACTGGCTGGAGGCAGTTGTACGAGTTTTCAGGCTAGTGAGGACACCAACAGACCTCATGGTGATCCTCGCAGCGAGCCTACTTCACGCAACAGTGGGCCGATGGTGGAGCTTGATGCTCCAAGTTCACGATGAGGCATATCTTCTCTTGACAGACTTTGAGAGCCTCTTCCGCTCGGAGTTCGTCCCAGCCACCCTCCATGCGGTGCGCATCCAGGAGCTTCTTCAGCTACGGCAGGGCAGCATGACGGTCGCCCAGTACTCGGATAGATTGACCGATCTCTCGCACTACTCGACTGACATGGTACGAGACCCATTCTTCAGAGCCCGAACCTTTGAGTAGGGATTGAGACACAAGATCAGGGCATCGCTGATCTCCCTCAGCATTCCGAATTAGGCAGGAGTACTGGAGCAAACCCTTTTGATCGAGAGCTTCCTTGCTGAGACTTCTCCACCGGCGAGACCTACCACAGGGGGACACGTAATAGAGTCTTCCGCAGCAGGCAGTCGACGGATGACTCAGGGGTCTAGGCAGACCAGACCCTCACGTAGACGGCCTCAGGACACTGGCTCAGCCATGCGGGGCACACAGCGTGGAGCCAGTCTTTCGAGAGGCAAGCAGTGCTACACATGTGGCGGGCAGGGCCACATGGCTCGTGACTGCCCGACCCACCGTGCTGAGGAGCAGCAGACAGTTGAGGGGCCACCCAGGATGAGGCAGAGGGTCGACCGTGGCGGTCCGCAGGGTGGAGGTGGATGAGGCAGGGGAGCTGGCCGAGCAGCAGGTGGTGGGCGTCGCTTTGAGGCTCTACCACCACCACCACCAGGAGGTACACCCCGACCAGATGGAGCTGGCGGGCAGAGACAGGCACAACTCCAGGCAGCGGAGGCCTACGACCACGGTGTGCCTGAGATGATTCGAGGTACTATTTGTGTCTATTCCACCCTTTCTGCAGTTCTTATAGACACAAGAGCGAGTCACTCTTTCATAGTCGCTGCCCTTGTTCAGAGCTCGAAGATTCTAACAGAGCTGTTGGCTCGATCATTACGGCTAGAGACTCCTACGAGAGCAGACTCGATGATTACGCACTGGTGCCGGTAGTGTGAGCTTACTCTAGGAGGTGAGAGATTTGACTAGGATCTTCTTGTAGCGGCGTCGAGGCCTTACAATGTCATCTTGGGCATGGATTGTTTATCTACAGTCCATGCACAGATTGATTGTATTAGGCGCAAGGTGCGATGTGTACGTACCGGCGGGAGCTGGTTCACCTTCACCGGCGAGAAGGGAGCCTTCAAAGCACAGGATGGACTTCCGCAGAGGAGAGGACATCCCATCACTCATCAGTTGGCTAGCCTCATCCTAGGAGCAGTTGACGTGCGGAGTCCTAGTTTTCCTGCAGTGGTGGATCAGTACGCGGATGTCTTTCCCGACGACGTTCCAGGGCTACCTCCTCGCAGAGAGGTAGACTTTTATATTGATATGTACCCTGAAACAGCCCCGATATCCACTCCAGCATATCGGATGGCCCCTGCTGAGCTTCGAGATCTACGGGTACAGTTGGAGGACTTGCAGGGCAAGGGATTCATCCGACCTAGTGTTTCGCCCTGGGCTTCCCCGATATTGTTCACCAAGAAGGCGGATGGGAGCTTGCAACTGTGTGTCGACTATCGTCGCCTGAACTAGGTGATAGTGAGGAACAAGTATCCTCTACCGAGGATTGATGACCTCTTCGATCAGCTCAAGGGAGCACGGTGGTTCTCGAAGATAGACCTCAGGTCAGGCTATCATCAGCTCAGAGTTCGGGACGAGGACGTGCAGAAGACGGCCTTAAGATATCGGTATGGCCACTATGAGTTCTTGGTTATGCCTTTCGGTGTAACCAATTCTACAGAAGTGTTCATGGGCCTCATGAACAGGATCTTTCAGCCATACCTTGATCGATTTGTCATAGTCTTCATCGACGACATTTTGATTTACTCGACGATTGAGGAGGAGCACGCCTACCACTTGCGGGTTATACTAGACACACTCTGAGAGCACCAGCTTTATGGAAAGCTCTCAAAGTGTCAGTTCGAGATACGTGAGGTCCACTTCTTGGGACACGTCATCTCTGATGTGGGATTTGCGGTGGATACCACGAAGATTGAGGCAGTGCTAGATTGGTAGCCACCTAAGAGCGTGACGGAGGTGCAGAGTTTCTTGGGACTAGCTGGATACTATCGGAGATTTGTGCCAGACTTCTCCAGAGTTGTGGCACCACTCTCAGCTTTGACGAAGAAGGGGAGACCCTTTGTGTAGTCAGACAGATGTCAGCAGAGCTTTCAAGAGCTGAGACAAAGACTGACCAGTGTACCTATCTTGAGGTTGCCTGACGAGGGAGTAGGGTACGTAGTCTACTGTGATGCATCAGGGACCGGACTCAGATGTGTCCTGATGCAGGAGCGGGCCGTGATTTCCTATGGATCACGTCAGTTGAGGCCGCATGAGCAGAACTAAGCTACCCATGACCTGGAGTTAGCAGCAGTGGTCTTCGCTCTGAAGACATGGCGATACTATTTGATGGGTGAGCGCATTATATTCTTTTCTGACCATCAGAGTCTTAGGTACATCTTCTCGCAGAAGGACCTGAACCTGAGACAGTGGCGATGGCTTGAGTTCCTCCAGAACTATGAATTTGAGATAGTCTATACTCCTAGGAAGGGGAACGTGGTAGCCGATTCTCTCAGCAGGAGGATGGGAATTCACCTACTTGAGGAGGCGACAGAGTAGCTAGCCGCTTTGCAGATATCCTTCATGGATAGATATGGAGCAGCCTTCCTTCAGTCACTCACAATCAATCCTCCACTACTGCAGCAGGTCAGAGAGGCATAACGTGGGGACGCTAACTGTGAGACGCGACATGCACAAATATCCTCAGGACACGCACTTGATGGCTTCTCCTTTGGAGTGGAGCATGACATCCTTTTCAGAGGACGTACCTTGGTACCAGTCGCTTTACAAGATGAGGTGTTGAGAGAGTTTCACACTTCTCCTTTGGCGGTACATCCTGGAGTGACAAAGATGTACCAGGATCTCAGACGACAGCACTAGTGGCCAGGAATGAAGAAGGTTGTGGCAGAGTTCGTTTCTCGATGCCTCACTTGCCAGCAGGTGAAGGCAGAGCATCAGGTACCACCAGGCTTGGTACAACCCTTGGAGGTCCCGGAGTGGAAGTGGGACAGGATATCTATGGACTTTGTGACTGTACTTCCACACACTTCCATAGGTCATGACTCCATTTTGGTGATTGTCGACCGACTCACCAAGTCGGCTCACTTCTTACCCATCAGAGAGCAGGGCTCAATGGAGAGCTCGGGGCATCTCTACGTTCAGGAGATTGTACGGCTTCACGGTGTGCCATCATCTATCATCTCTGATCGAGATGCTCGCTTTACTTCCCAGTTTTGGAAGGGGTTGCAGGAGGCGTTCGGGACACAGCTACATCTGAGCACCGCCTTTCACCCTCAGACGGATGATCAGACGGAGAGGACCATTCAGACTCTTGAAGACATGCTCCGCGCATGTGTCCTCGACTTTGGTCGCAACTGTGAAGACCACCTAACCTTGGTGAAGTTCGCGTACAACAACAGCTACCACTCCACCATCGGGAGGGCACCATACGAGGCGTTGTACCGCAGACCGTGCAGATCTCCATTGTGCTGGACAGACCCTGGGGAGTCAGCACTTGTGGGACCAGAGATGGTCTGGGCCACGATATAGAAGGTCCAGGTCATCTAGGAGCGGATGAGGACAGCTCAGAGCCGGCAAAAGTCATACGTTGACAGGAGGCGGAGACCACTAGAGTTCGAGGATGGCGACCGGGTCTTCTTGCGTGTCTCACCTCGACGTGGATTACAGAGATTTGGTCGAGGCAGAAAGTTGTCTCCACGCTTCATCGGACCATTCCAGGTCCTCAGCAGGATTGGCGAGGTGGCTTATCGCCTGGATCTACCACCTTAGTTGCACCAGGTGCACGATGTCTTCCATGTATCTTAGCTGAGGAGATACGTACACGACCTGCCACACATCATTGACCATGGGGAGCTAGATGTTGATGATGGGGTGACTTTTGCGGAGGTCCCGGTGGAGATCGAGGATCGACAGGAGCGGGTCCTATGAGGATGGTCGATTCCTCTAGTGCGCATCAGATGGCAGCACGAGAACCTCCAGTAGAGCAGTTGGGAGCGGGAGGCTCAGATGCGTGCTCAGTACCAACATTTGTTTCCCTAGCTTATGATGTATCTTTACGGGGACGTAAAGCCCTGAGGTGGGAGTGATGTAAAGACCCGTAAATTTCAAGGAAATTTTTTTCTTAATTTTCTTTGAAATTTTACATGAATGCAGTTTCTGACGGCACCTGATTTTGAGGCCCGGTGTGCCCGAAATCATTTTCCGAAGTTTGGCTCAGGTACGTTAAGTGAACGAATGAGCGGGTTTTTCAAACTTTTAAACCGGTGCTCGGAATCGAATTCCGAGGGCACCGATTGAATCGTAGTGCCAGTATTTTCTTAGAAATGCCTCTTCCAGAGTTGCGTTTTCTCGGGTCTGGTTTTTAAATTTTGGGGTTAAGTTAAGAAATAAAATAAAGTGGTGTGACAACTCTATTTTTATTTCACATAAAGCCACTTAAAAGCCACTTAAAGCCACTTAAACTAAGTTGAAGCGGATAGGGTGAAATCCAAAATATCCTACCCTCTTGGTAGGATATTTGTGAGGTGGGACCCGCACGAGCCCCGCCGTTTCTTTTCCACTAAGTAACGCACCCGCAGAAACCCCCATTAAATAAAAGTCAACTGGGGAGTTTTCTTAAACAATTAAACGCTCCTATTAATTAGGCGGTTTTTTTATTGAAATTAATTCTATGAATTAATGGGTCATTACTTAGTTTTTTTCGTTTGTTGGCATGTAATAAAATAAGACCATCACTTTTCTTCTTGAGTGTTGTTCGTTGAGAGGATTTGACAGAAATCTTAAGTCCTTTAACCTCCTTCGCGAAGAACTTGAAGAACGCGAAGAACGCGAAGAACGCGAAGAACGCCGTCTTTCGACGAAGGGCGAAAAAGAACGCCAAGCCCTCAGAGATCGACGACGTGACGCCATGTACCGCGACGCCGATGATTCTCCTCCTGCGATGTTCTTCTGCGACGTTCCTTCATCCGCGACAAATCTTCGATCATCCGTTGAGGTGAGAGATTGCGGACCTTTTAATTCCTTGTGGTTTATAACAACAACATGGATTTTATTGATATAATTAAATCTATATGTTCTTGATCCTGGTAGTTCGTGGACGCAACACCGTATACCGCGACGACGCGACACCCTTCCACGACGCGACGATCCTCTCCTTCCGCGACGATCAATTCCGTGAAGAACGCACGTCCGACGACTTCGACGAGGTAGGGGTTTGATTCTTAAAAATCTTTGTGATTTATACCCGCGACGTTTGTTAAACTTTTGATGTGTAATATTTTAAATCCGCTAACGCGGTGGGTGCGGAATAACTAACAAGTCCGAACCCACCGCACTTTTTCATTCTTGGTGCGTGAAACGGCGGACGATGACAAACGAAGACGCAATGGAGATTTGAGGGCCAGGCAGTGAAGTATGGGACACGGGAGGAGCTACGGCGCAGACGAAAGTGGAATCGGACCACCAGAGCAACTCCGGTGGCCCATGGAGTCCACCAGCGGCGCGGGTCGCCGACGCGCCGGCCGACCAGACCCGCGACCGCGTGGGTCCAGCGACACATGGGATGCGGAAAAGCTGCGTCCGCTGACCAAGTGTGGCCCCACGCGGGGCCACGACACCTCATCCCACGGGGCGCCCCCGCGGGTCCTCCGCTCGGCCGCTCGGCCGAGCCGAGCCGGGCCGACCCGCCGGGCTGGGCCAGGTCGCGCCCAACCGGGTCCGACCGGACCCGGGTTGGGTCAACTCGGTTCGGGCCGACCCTGGGGGGGTCGGGCTGGGTCAGTCCGGGCCCAGGCCCCCCGTTTCCGGACCTTTTCGGTCTTTTGATCATAACATGAGCTGCGGGCCTCTGAACGACGCGACGTCAGCGGAGATGCGTTCCTTGGATCGAGACAGTCGTTTTGCTATATCACACTCAAGGTTTTGGAATACTTTGAGTTTGTCCGGGTTGGTTCGTACATGAAACCAACCGGGCCCTCAGAGCGGAAACGCTCATATCTTGAGCTTCAGACGCCCGATTGATGTGCCGTCGACTTTGTTGAATTCATCTAAGTGAGACAGATCATTTGGATTACTCCGCCCGAGGTATGGACACAGGTGGAGTACGGTTGGGTTGGTTTTTCCTTAAAAACCAATCGGGCCCCTCGGACGAAAAAGCCAATAACTCTCAGACCGGGAGTCCGATTGATGCGACGTCTGCGATGTTGAGTTCCTGTTGAAGATATGAAACATTTGGATACATCAACCATGGACTATGTGTCAGTTGGTGTATCAGCCACTCGACTCGTGTAGCGGACCCTCCTGAACGAGCTTGCTGTGTGCGAGAACCCTAGAGCTGGCTGCGACTGCTACTGTGACGACGACCACTGTGCAGAGATCCTCAGTGGATTCGACGACGACGACTATAACAGTCAGCGATCCTTTGTGGCTCAGTGCTACCGATCCTATGTGGGTCCGATCCTGTGTGGGTTAGCGCTCAGCGGTCCTGTGTGGGCCAGCACCTACAGGTCCTGTGTGGGACCGATCCTGTGTGGGTCCGATCCTGTGTGGGTTAGCGCTCAGCGGTCCTGTGTGGGCCAGCGCCTACAGGTCCTGTGTGTGCCCGATCCTGTGTGGGTCATTACGGGGGTTATTTACCTATCGATCCTTTGTGGGTCAAATCCTTTGTGGGTCATTGCGGGAGTTAGTACCTATCGATCCATTGTGGGTCCGACGACTTAGATGGATCAGTGATCATCTCTATCGTCATTCGAAGAAGTATACCTATGTGAGCTGAAACCCTGTTTTGATTTCCTTTGTGGATTGTGTTGTGCTATCCTGTGTGGATTTACGTTTTGCTTTCCTTTGTGGATTGTGTTGTGCTATCCTGTGTGGATTTACGTTTTGCTTTCCTGTGTGGACTGGGTTGTACTTGAGCTCGGATGTTGGAGCAGAGTGAGAATTGATGACTTAGGTATATGTATGGGCATATAACTAAGCCGGGTCGGATGTTACTTCGTGATTGTATCTTTCCATTGTGGTTTATCCTTTGTGGATTCTGGGATACCTTCGGAGGTCTCGGGGTCCCTACTGAGTAGCGTATACTCACCCCTGCACAGGCTATGCCCACACTACGTTGTGTTGGTTGCAGACGACGGACATCGCTGATCGTGGTGGAGGCTTGCGGAGCAGGACGATACCTGGAAGTGGACCACTGGGTGAGACGTACTTGGAGCGGTCGGCTGGACCCGAGGAGCAGTGGAGGCTATCTGTACCCACCCTTCAGGTGGGACTTCCAGTGGACGACTCGACGTTACGGATTTACTTTTCAATTGCTATTTTTCCCCTTTTAGTTGTACTTTACAGTTGGGCTTGTATTTCCGGCCCCCTTTACTTTTCCGCACTTACTGTTGTACCAGCTTTTGCTTAGTGTTTACTTTTTACACTTGCTTACTCTATGGTTCTTGTTTACTTTACAAAGGAAATTCCTTCCTTTTTACTGGGATTTAGGCCTTGGTGCTAGTCCCCAGCCCCTGGCCTATGGAAGGCGGGCTTGGGGTAGTCACGCCCCGGGCCCCGAGGACGGGTCGTGACAGCCAAAGAAGGGAAGTCACATTTCATATTCCAGATCAATCTATGATCATCTATCGATGCAAAGATGAACATAACCTTACAATGGAAATTTCTTCCATCTTATGGGTCTTGATTCCATTGAATGAAGGTTATTTATCTCAAATGGTTGGTGAGAAACTCACAATTAAGAATATGCCCATTTTACGAGAGTTTGATGACGTCTTTCTGGAGGAATTTCTTGGTCTTCCACCAAATCGTGAAGTTGAGTTTTCAATAGAGCTCGTACCGGGTGCTTTGCCTATTTCAAAGAAACCTTATAGAATGGCTCCAATTGAGTTGCAGGAATTGAAGAAGCAACTCCAAGAGAATATTAATAAGGGATTCATATGCCCTAGTGCGTCACCTTGGGGAGCACCTGTTCTATTTTTTAAGAAGAAAGATGGATCAATGAGACTCTGCATTGATTATCGATAACATAACAAGGTCACTATCAAGAAAAAATATCCTCTCCCACGCTTTGATTACTTATTTTACCAACTACACGGAGCTCAATACTTTTCCAAGATTGATCTTCGTTTAGGGTATCATCAATTAAGGGTCAAAAGGGAGGATATACCAAATATGGATTTCCGTACAAGGTATGGACACTATGAATTTATAATGATGCCATTTGGTCTTACTAATGCCCCTGCTATCTTCATCGATCTGATGAATAGAGTATTTAGAGACTATCTTGATCAATTTTTGGTAGTCTTTATAGACGATATTCTTGTCTATTCAAATAGCAAGGAAGAACATAAATATCACTTGAGAATTATATTAAAGACCCTGAGAAAGGAGAAGATTTATTCCAAATTTACCATGTGTGAATTTTGGCTTAAAAAAGTTACATTTTTGGGTCACATAATCTCAAAAGAGGGGATATCTGTGGATGTAGCAAAAACAGAGGTTATCAAAAGATGGTCGATACCAACAACAGTAACTGAGATATGATGTTTTCTTGGTTTTGATGGATATTATCGACGTTTTGTGAAATATTTTTCATGATTATCTAATCCACTCACCAGGTTGACTCGGAAAGGAGTTATGTTTGTTTGGACGGAGGAATGTGAAGAGAATTTCAAGGAGTTGAAAAGAAGGTTATCCAGTGCACTTGTGCTCACACTTCCTTGTAGTAGAGAATGGTTTGTGATCTATAGTGATGCATCCAAGAAGGGACTGGGATGTGTTCTCATGAAAAATGATATGGTGATAGCTTATTCCTCACGATAGTTGAAAATCCATGAGCAAAATTACCCAACACATGATTTGGAGTTAGCTGCGGTAATCTTTGCATTAAATATTTGGTGGCATTATCTTTATGGAGAAAGGTGTGATATTTATACTGATCATAAAATTTTAAAGTATATTTTCACACAAAAGGATCTGAATATGCTCCAAATAAGATGGTTAGAGCTGATTAAGGATTACGACTACTCAATTCATTACCACCCTGGGAAAGAAAACAAGGTGGCATATGCATTAAGTCGACAAGACCATGCTAGCTTATCCATGATGAGGATCAAAAAAGATTCAATATTTATGGATTTACAAAGGATGGATCTTGGAATTATAATGGAATGGGGGAAATCGTATCTTTCTCAAATGAATGTTCAACCATCTATATATGTGAACATTAAAGAGGCACAGAAAGAAGATGTAGAGTTACAAAAGAAGGTGAGAAATATTCATGAATTCAACATTGATTGTGATGGGATAATAAAGTTCAGGAATCGGGTTTGTGTTCCTCCCATATCAGAATTAAAGAAGGAGCTATTGGATGAGGCTCATAGTTCTTCATACTCTATTCATCCTGGACGAATGAAGATGTATAGGGACCTGAAAGAGTACTTCTGGTGGGATGCTATGAAAAGAGATGTTGCGGAATTTGTCTCTCGATGATTGGTTTGTCGGCAAGTTAAATCTGAGAGACAGAAGCCTAAGGGGATGTTACAACCATTACCCATACCCGAATGAAAATGGGAAAACATCACTATGGACTTTGTCACAGGAATTCCTAAAACATCCAAAGGCAATAATGCTATCTGGTTCATAGTTGATCGTCTTACAAAGTCTGCACACTTTATTGCTATTAGAGAGGATTTCTCTCTGGATCCGCTTGCCAGGATATATGTAAAGGAAGTGGTAAGATTGCATGAAGTACCACTTTCTATTATATCTGATCGGGATCCGAGATGTACCTCGAAGTTCTGGCGAAGTCTTCAGCATACTCTGGATACAGAGTTGAGTTTCAGCACTGCTTATCATCCTCAGACAGACGGTCAGTCTGAGAGAACAATTCAAACTCTAGAAGATATGTTGAGAGCTTTCTCAATGGATTTCAAAGGTGGTTGGGATCAACACCTACCTTTGGTGGAATTTTTTTATAATAATATCTTTCACTCCAGTATTCAGATGGCTCCTTATGAAGGTCTCTATGGAAAGAAATGCCGAACTCCAACTTGCTGGGATGATGTTGGGGAAAGAAAGCTATTAGGACCTGATCTTGTTGATGAATGACAGAAAAGGTCTGATCTATTCGATAACACATAATATCAGCTCAGAGTCGACAAAAAAGTTATGCTGACAACTGAATAAAAGACCTAGAGTTTGATGTGGGTGATAAAGTGTTCTTACGAATATCTCCCTGGAAGAGGGTCATGAGATTTGGAAAGAAGGGGAAGTTGAGCCCTAGATATATCAGTCCATTTGAAATACTTGATCGTGTTGGAAAGGTAGCATACCGATTGGTGCTTCCACCGAATATCTCTCAATTTCACGATGAGTTCCATGTATCTCTTCTGAGAAATTATATACCTGATCCTTCACATGTACTCAGCTCAGAAGTTGTACCGCTGGAGCAAGATCTTTCTTATGAAGAACAGCTGATAGAGATTCTAGATCGTAGTGAAAAAGTCCTACAGAACAAGACCACTCACTTGGTGAATGTTTTATGGAGGAACCACCTTTTAGAAGAAGCTACATGGGAGTTTGAAGATATTATGAGGGAAAGGTATCCTCATCTGTCTGTTACAAAGTGATAAATTTCGAGGGAAAAATTCATTTTAAGGGGGGGTAGAATGTAACACCCGCGACTTTTATGAGAAATATTTTGTTTTTATGTTATATAAATCATCAAAGGAATATTTCACTATAGAAAACACTAGCTTGGCTTGCTTTACACGCAACCGCAGCCTTCCTCGATAGCCTCCGTCGTACGCAATACCGAGTTTCACTAGACAACGATTTGCTATTAAAATATTATTAAAACTAGCTGTTATGAATAGTAATAACCACTTTTTGAAATTTTGTAAATTTTATTTTTCAAAATGGACTTCATTTTTGGATTCGTAATATCAAAATTATCTTAGGGTGAAATTTTGGTACTTTTCGGATAACTTTCATATTCCGATGAATAGTGAAAATTACTAAATTTTAATTAAAAACAACTTTTTTAATCGAAATAATTAATAGTGATGAATTATTAATTTGAGTTGTTTTAAAGTTTATTTAGAATATATTTTTACAATTTAATACAATTTTGTTCATTGGATGTAATTTCACATTTAAACCAGACATAAACAAGTGTCAATCTTTTGATAGTTATTATCTCTTAAAAACACGCTATTTGTCTTGAGGACGGGAATTAATTTTTAAATTAGTTAATGTAACTGATATGTTTTGAATTTGGTAAAATAAACATCATTTTTGAATTCATAATATCAAATATATCATAGGCCTAATTTTTGGTATTTTTCTGGAAACATTCATTTTATGATGAATAGTGAAACCACTAAGTGGTAGTTAAAAAAATGAATTCTTTCATAAAACTTAATTTTACCACTTCTGTGAGTGGAATTTAGAAAATCCTAGAGACACGATTAATATCAAGGACTAAAATTTGGCCCAATGAGATGAAAATAATTTTTGGTGAATAGTAACTTTTTACTTTTTTTTACCACGGTTAAAAGTAAATAGGGTAGTTAAGGGTAAAAATGATATTATTATTACCCTATCTCATGTCCTAATTCTATTGGATAAGTTTAATTCGACCAAAAACAACCTTAGGACTAACATATGACCATTTAGGCCCACTTGGATTAGATTAGGACATTTATTATCAATTTATTTAAAGAAGGGTTAAAATAGTTAAAATCAGAGTTTAATAACTAAAGAATTTTTAATATAGGGTTATACAAAATATAATTTCGACTATAAATATTAATTAGAAAGATAAAAATCTTTCCTACATAATGATATTTTATTTATAATTTTTAGTCATTAAATAATTTAATTTATTTATGACACAATGATGATGTAGTAATTATCTTATTAATGAAATATTGACATAATTGATGTTATAAATACCCAATTAAATGTAATTTGAGACTTTTTATGAATTCCAATAATTTTATATGTTAATATTACATGTTAGTATTGATTTAATTAATTTTTTTTGTTCTAATCATTCTGTTATGATTTTCACAAAAATCAATTACCAAATAGTGTCAAAATTGACATAAAATAGTTTTTAAAACAAATATCATATTATTAATTGTTAATATATTCCTAAAAATCTAAGGATCGGACAAGATACATATATAATGATAGGTGTATCATTAATCGACCACTTGGGGGTCTCTTGGACAAATATGATAAGTTTATTAACTATATAATATAAAAATACAAAGTGACATGGTAAATGTCAATCTAATTAACTAAGAGTTAAAACTAAACGATAAGGTTAATATAATGACCTAAACTTGTCTAAATTATATTGGATGAGATTATTTAGACCCATCCCCTCCTTAGATTCGAAATATATCAATTTGGAGCTATTAAAAACCGAATTCGACTTTATAATAAAATAATATTTTTAGTTATTCCAAAGGTGCCCCTCTCCTCTCTTATAAAAGGGCACCTCCTCCCTCTATTACTCACACCTCTTTGAGCCTTCCATCTCGGCCAAACACTGAAAATTTCTCTTATCCAATTCCCTAGAAACATCATAGAGGTCCTGGTTTTCTTCAAAGACAAATTTTATTTCCCTAAGAGGAGGTTTCAAAGAGGTGCTTCAAAGAAGAGGTAATGTCCGTTACCGATTATTTCATCTTTATTTCTTCTTCCAATTATTCTACATTAGTTGTTTCATTATGAAGTAATAACATAAGTATCACTAATATACTGATATGTTATTATAAGTATGAAACAACCCTATTTCACCATCTATCCATCCTACGGAAAATGAAATCACCCCGCGTGCGTACGTACGGAATACCGTCTCCACGCCGTAGTGTAATCTATTTTCCACCACCACCTTACTTGGATGGGTATAATGGTGTAAATAATGACTATATATGATTATTGTAAAGTGATATTGATTCTGAAATAGTATACATACACTCCAATACAATTCCACGATCATGGGAACGATATCATCACTCATGCATACATACGGAATACCGTCTCCACGATGTGATGCGACTCGTTATACATGATCTTCATTTCATAATGATTATATAAATGAATTGAGTGAATTAATATGATATATATTACAATAATACAATTCTTGAAATGAGGTATCTATATCCTAAAAAGAAAAATAAGAATCTATTCGACAAAACGCGCATAAGAACAAAAAGTAATAAACACCAGAATAACAAGTTGTAATGAAATATTACTAATAAAAAGCTAAGAATATGACCACATATGATATCATAAAAATAAGTATGATTCTTGAATAAGTCAATAACATTATTTAAATCATTATACAAGAGGTTCAGACACTTATGAAGAAAATCGGACCTAAGGTAAGGGAAAATATCACAATCTCATTTTATCCGAGATTGTTTATACTTTGGTATTTACTGGGGTGTATTTTATCATCCACATCAATGTTTCCTCAATATGTAATATTATTTACATCCACCTACAATTTTTTAAATCCAATTTTACCCTTCAGTGAGTATTTAGTAAATGATATGAAAGGAATCTTTTGTCGTTTTTCGTACGAGGTACTTTTTGACTGTTCTGACAAAAGTACGAGAAGAATGTTTTTTTAACTTATACGACTTGAATGGATTTTTAAATCATTATTTCAAAGAAGCATACTTTACAAGTTTTCAAGTTTATTTTTAATAAACTTCTTTTATTTTATAATTGTATGACATATTAAGAAAGGAAATGTGTTTTTGAAGTAGAAAGGATATTTTCCTCAAGAATGGAGTTAAAGTGTTTTATCAAATTTTTTTCCATCTAAGATAATAAAGGGTTCTATTTCTATCCATATTATTAAATTGATTTGATTATGTTGTGATGGAATTATTATTATGAATTCCATTATCTTATATAAATTTTTTATGATTTCACGATGTTTAAGAATTCCATTTTTATTACATGGGTTATGCAATGATGTATGATTTATGATATTGTAGTACACATAAGAATGGTATCATTATGATATGTGTGGGACCTATATCTCCCTACAATGCATAGGGTAAAGATTTTATTTCTCATGAGATAGACATGGCTGGAACGGCATGTTAAACCGGTTCAGTGAAACATTACTGAAATGAGGAGTGAACTTGGTTCAGAAATGGACTTTGTCCACTACGATAATCTTGGAAATGAGTCTTGACTAATAAGAAATGATTCTCTATGATTATGTGTGTATTCCACAATGTTTCATGTTTTATGTTATGATTATTTGGATTACATTTCACTACTATGATTTATCCCATGTTATGAAATTATGATCTCTTTTGCAGGTAAGATTTCCAAAAGTTATGTTCTTATGTATATGATGTGATTGATATTTCTTTTGTTTAACCTTATATAGAATTTGAGCTCACCCTTTTGTATTTTTTCTTTCCCTAGGTCAGGAAGAAGGTTATTAAGTAGGATATGCCAAATGGGACTCTAGATATGATGAAATAAATGGGAGGCAAAGTAGATGCTTTATGAACCAGTTGTTTATGTTTCCCAGTTTCTATAGACTCTATACCTATACGGTCCTTTCCTGGTTTTGTTATATGTTTAATAAGTGTGATTAAATTCTGAAGTAATAAAAATTTATGCAAAGTATGGGTCGTTATAGTGAGTATTGTCATAACATAGGCAAAGGATCATGAACACGAGAGGATCATAAATAAAAGACTTGAAATGTGGCAATGCATAAAAATGAAACATCATGTCTTAGTGGTTAACTACCACACATACTTGTGAACCAAGATATCATCTTTTTCACACATCATTTCACATTTACTCATGACATTAATAGCTTTACCCAATGCATTAGAGCAATATATAATTCCGGGGGCACCCGTCACATTTAAACATTCATATTGCGCTATATAATTCTGGGCGCACCCGTCACATCATAACATTATCATTTATCATGCAGGCCATAATGAACATATAACCTAAATGAACATAACTAACCCATGAAAAGGAATGGGTTTCATCTCAAAAGAACACATTCATAAACATTGGGTTCCCAAATGAAAGAGGGAACAACATACTTGATACAAGAACCATCAACCTTGAATGAGAGGTAAATGTTGAGTTCTTAAGAGAAGAGTTCTTTTGGAAAAAATTTCTATTGATATAAACTGCATTAGAAAACATGTATATCCAAGAAAAGGAAAGGCAATGATTAACAAATTACCTTTAAGGAGTGACCATATCAAAAATGGAGTGAAATAGGTAGAACCGGAAGGATGAAAGTTGGGTTCGAGAATTTCCTCTAACCTTGTACCTGAATGCTTCCTTCTCTTTAATGTCCTGTATAATGACACTATATTCATTAATTATAAATCCAGAACCATGATCACATTTATAGGTTTAATTCTGGGTTCATTATGCCATATTATATTCTTTTGGATGATATATAGAGTTTAAAAAAAACATTTTTCGGATGTTCGTTTTTATGGTTTTTCTTGGGTGGTTCACTTGTATTCTTAAATTGATGTTTTGGTAGATCATGGGAAAACATCCAGAAATGATATTACATGTTATTAGTGATATTAAAGGATCTTTAATTATTTTATAATGAATTATATTAAATCCATTTGGGTGAATCATTAGATAATAATTAAATGATGATTATTTGGGTTAATTTGAGCTGTTTTTGGATCACAACGAACTTGTTTTAACTTTTCACTTAGTAATATGGCAATAGGTTATTTCAATAACTTAAAATAGAACAGAATACATATAAAATATTCTTTTTCAACCATAAAAATGGTCTCATGACCAGATATGAAGGTAGAAATGGAAGAAGAGAGCAAGTCGTTTTTGAAGGTGATAAATTAACACCTCATGAACAACGTTCTCTTTAATAAAATAAAACGAAGAGGGAAAGGGTGTGGGGTGATATAATATCCCATTAGAATCATAAATTTACATTATATTTATAATAATGGTGTTAAAAAACAATTTGTATGAATAATGGTGGGGAGAGATCAAGAAAGGAACTTGAACTTGAAAGGAAATTAAAGGAGAAGAGGGAGGTAAATTACCTCTTGAATCCTTCACTTGAGAACCTCCTTAAGGGTCTGAGATTGGTACTTTGATGAGACCATAAGCTCTTGGACATGGGGAATGGTATAGGGGAGATTATAGGGTAGATATTATACAATTCCTGAAGCTTTAGAGGTGTTTTTTGGCAAGAGGAGGTGGAGGGCTTATTTATACATGAGGAGGGATGTGTTTTTGATATAAAATAGTAAATAAAATAATATATCAAGATTTAGACATGTAATAGTAATTTTTTGACATCATAAATCATATATTAATATAATATAATTCTTTTTAGGCTTTAATTATTCTTTATAATTCAAATTAATTAATTTTTTAAAAGGAAAGTGAAAGAAAGAGAAAAAGACACTTTAAGAAATCACATTTTGACTTTAGGCTTTCGAAAGTTCTTTTTAGGTTTGAGAATTGGATTTATTGTATTTTAAGGAACCATTTATAAAATTTAATATAATTTGGAAAAAACTAATGTTCTAGAATGTTTATGTCATCATTACATCATTAATGATGCAATTTAGTATAAACCGATTATGCAAAAAACTATATTTTTTTACTATTCACCCGAAAATTGAAGTATTTCAGAAAAAACCCAAAATTTATCCCTACCATTTTTTGACATGTAGAGTCCAAAAATGATGTCCATTTTTCAAATATAATTTTTTAAATATTATTAATTTAATATTTAATTAAAATCATAATTTACTTAAAAAAACAATTTTTAAGATTAAAACTGATTTTATAGTGCTTCCAAAAATTACGTAGGGTCTTATAAAATTATCTAAAAACTATAATACATTGATTAAATAATTTATGAATAAATTATATGGAAACAAATATTCTTTTAAATTATTTAATTAATTATAATTAATTATTTATGACATAGAAAATTTCAAAACATTTACTAAGGTCAAATTGTCACCTTCTAAGATGACTAAATTTTATTTAATTATCTATAGGTAATGTTATTATTATATTGGATGATTTACTTTTAATAAGGGTAATATTACTATTCATAAGGGTATGTTACTATTCATAAGGGTATGCCACTATTCACCAAAAAATATTTTTGTTTCATTAGACTCCAGAAATCATCTTAAACATAACTCTATATGTTAGATTTTCAAAATTCCAAACACTTAATTGGCCAACTTATGTTTAATGGTCACTTATCACTTAGTAGTTCATTATGTTGTGATTTCATGTTAATTTATGACATATCTATAATATGGTAATTTCTATTGAATAACTTTGGGTCGTTACATTCTTCCCCTCTTAACAAATTTCGCCCCCTAAATTTCACTTTACACAAACAGGTGATGGTACTTCTCCTTCATTTCCTCTTCTGGTTCCTAAGTTACTTACTCAAAATTATGGTTCCTCCACAACACTTTGAAAAGATGGGTTGTCTTGTTGTGTAGAACCTTATCTCTCCTATCCAGAATCTTTACTGGCTTCTCCTCATAGGAGAGATCATCTTCCAGCTGCACCACCTCTGAGTTTAGTTCATGTGAGGGGTCTGGTATGTACTTCCTCAGTAGTGATACATGAAACACATCATGAACTTGAGCCATATTCAGTGGAAGTTCAAGACGATAGGCCACATTTCCTATACGGTCAAGGATATCAAAGGGGCCTATATACCTTGGGATTAGCTTCCCTTTCTTCACGAATCGCATGACTCTCTTCGATGGAGATATTCGAAGGAAGACTTTATCTCCAACATCGAACTCTAAGTCCCTTCGACGGTTGTCACCATAGTTCTTTTTCCAAATTTGAGCATCATTGATGTGTTTCTGGATGAATTGAACCTTCTCTATCATCTCTTGAACAAGATCAGGACCAGGTAGCTTTCTTTCTCCAACTTCGTCCCAATAGGTTGGAGTTCTACATCGCTTCCTATAAAGAGCTTCATACGGAGCCATCTGAATACTCGAGTGGAAGCTATTATTGTCTGAGAACTAAACCAATGGAATATGTTGATCCCATCCACCTTTTAATTCTAGAGAGCAGGCTCTTAGAATATTTTCAAGCGTCAGAATAGTCCTTTCAGACTAGCCATCGGTTTGGGGGTGATAGGGCGTGCTAAAATTAAATTCAGTACTCAAAGCATGTTGAAGGCTCCTCCAAAACATAGATGTGAACCTTAGATCACGGTCAGAGACAATTCAGAGTGGACCACCTTCCAATTTCAGTACTTCCTTCACATATATCTTTGCATTTTGTTCAAGCGAGAGATCTTCCCGAATAGCAATAAAATGGGCAGTATTGGTGAGTCGATCGACCACAACCCATATTGAATTATTTCTCTTTGATGTCTTTGGGAGACCTGTGACAATGTCCAATGTAACATTTTCCCATTTCCACATGGGTATAGGCAATTGCTGCATCATACCCTTGGAATTTTTTCACTCAACTTTAACTTTTTGACATACCAAGCACCTTGATATGTATTCCGCAATCTCTTTCTTCATGTTATCCCACTATAAGTGTTATCGGAGATCACGGTACATCTTGGTACTCCCAGGATGGATAGAGAAAGTTGAGCTATGTGCATTATCCAATAGCTCCTTCTTTATCCCAGGTGTTGAAGGCACACAAAGCCGCGTTCCAAACCGATTCACACCATCATCGTCGGTATGGAACTCTTGCATCTTCCCTTCCTTTACTGCATTCACCCTCTTTTGTATCTCCTCATTATCCCCTTGTGCTTCCTTAATATTCTCATAGATGGATGGCTGTGCAATCATTTGGGAAAGTTAGGATGTATCCCCTTCCATTATGATTTCCAAATCCATTCATTACATATCCAAGAAGATAGGGTTTTTCTCAATCTAGAGCATGGAAAGAGTAGCAGGTTATTTTCTGCTTAGAGCATCAGCTACCTTGTTCACCTTTTTAGGATGATAGTGAATAGAGAAATAGTAATCCTTAATTATCTCTAACCATATCCTTTGACGCCTGTTGAGCTCCTTTTGTGTGAATATATAGTTTAGGATCTTTTGGTCGGTGTATATGTCACACTTCTCACCATAAAGTTAGTACTGCCAGATTTTCAAGGCAAAAATCATGGCTTCCAGCTCTAGATCATGTGTCAGGTATTTCGGCTCATGTATCTTCAACAGTCGTGAGGCGTAGGTTATCACATTATCATTTTACATGAGTAAACAACCCAAGCCTTTATTTGAAGCATCACTGTATATCACAAAACTTTCTCCACTTTTCAGTAGTGTGAGTACAGGTGCAGTGATCAGCCTTATTTTTAGCTCCATGAAGCTTCCCTCACATTCTTCCGTCTAGACATACTTTACCCCTTTCCTTATTAACTTATTTAACGGGCTTGAAAATCATGAGAAGTTTCTCACAAAATGTCAGTAGTACCCAGATAATCCAATAAAACTACAGATTTATGTGACACTAGAGGGCCTAGGCCATTCCGCAATCGCCTTTGTCTTTAAAGGATCCACAAAAATTCCCTCACTTGAGATCACATGTCCCAAGAATGTGACTTGATTCATCCAAAAGTCACACTTTCTGAACTTGGTGTACAACTTCTACTTTCTTAATGTCGCCAACACAAGTCGTAGATGTTCTTCATCTTCCTCCTTGCTCTTGGAGTAGATGAGAATATCATCGATAAACGCTATCAAAAATTTGTCTAGGTAATGTCTAAAGACTCTATTCATCAAATCCATGAAGATTTCAAGGGCATTAGTAAGTCCGAATGGAATCACCAAAAACTCATAGTGCCCATACCTTGTACGGAAGTCAGTCTTCTAAATATCTTCTTTCTTCACCTTTACCTGATGATATCTAGAATGAAGATCCACTTTTGAGAAGTATCGAGCTCCTCTTAACTGATCAAACATGTTATCAATCCTTGGGAGAGGATACTTGTTCATTATGGTGATCTTGTTGAGTTCCCTATAATCGATACACAGCCGCATTGTTCCATCCTTCTTATTCACAAAGAGCACTGGTGCACCCCAAGGTGTTGCACAAGAGCATATGAACCCTTTGTCCATATGCTGTTGCAGCTTCTTCTTCAACTCCTCTAGTTCGATAGGAGCCATCCTATAGGGGAACATCGAGATAGGAGTAGATCCGGGTATGAGTTCAATTGATAACTCTACCTCAAAATCTGGGGGAATTTCGGGTAACTCTTCGGGAAATACATCGTCGTATTCCCTCACGATGGGAATTTCCTCAAGGTTGGAACTTTCCTTCGACTAAACTATTTGGGTGAGGTATGCGTAGGGAATCAACACCCACACCATTGAAGTATTTTTCAAATGAGATTCATGATCTTCCTTGAATTTTTAGAGGATCATGGGATGGTTCGGAATATGAAAAGATATTTCCTTTTCCCAATAGTTGATATGTGCTCTATATAACGAGAGCCAATCCATTCCCATTATTTTGTCAAATTCCACCAAGTGAAGTATTACAAGATTTTTCGGAAGAATCTTCACACATACGCCAACAGGAGAAGAGTCAAAAACTTGGGTTGAAATGATTGTTCCAGTTTGTGTTTTTACAGATATCTCTACCTCAAGGTTTTGGGGCTCCGATTCTATAGTTCTAGAAAACTTTCAAGATATAAAGGAATGTGTAGAACCAGAATCAAATAATACTTTTTCCATACTTGAGTGAATAGGAAGTGTACCTTTTACGACTTCATTTTCATGCTCCACCTCCGCAGTAGTGATGGAATAAGCCTTCGCTTGTTCCTTTGTCTTTGGTGGTTGCTGGCGTTGATTACCCTCGAGAACTCGAGATTTAGTGCACTGGTTTTCATCGTATCCTTGATCCTTATAGTTGTCGAATTGAACCATGAGTGGTTCTCTCCTTTCATCGACTACATTAGCCTTCCTTTTCGTGTCTTTTCGATACTCTTGAGCTTGGTTTCCTTCTTTCCCACATTTGAAGCATTTCCTCGTCCCTTTGAGGCACTTCCCATGGTGCAACGTCCCACATTTTTTTGGCATGTGGGTCATTGATTTTCCTTCCCACATTTGTCACTAGTTCCACCAGCTTGAAACTCCATCATTCGTTTCATATCCCCATAGCCATGTGACCATTCTCCAAAATCCATCTCCACATTGAGAGGACACCAAAAAACTTCTTCATAACTCCCAGAGTCCCGAATTGCAAGAGCCTTTCTAAGGTGTGGTTTTAATCCACTAAAGAATCTATCAATTTTTCTATCATTTTTGATAACAAAACCCAAAGCATACATTGAATGCCTTGTGAAATTCACTTCATAGGTTGTGACAGATTCTCCTTCTTTTTTCATGAGCTCAATGAATTCCCTCTTTATCTTCGTGCAAAGAGTTCTTGGGAAATGCTTGTTAAGAAGCATTATCTTAAAGTCTTTCCATTCCATATCTTCAATTTCCTCCCTTGGTTTGGTGTTCTTAATCAAAGACCAACATTGACCAGCTTCTCCATCTAGATGATAAAAGGCTAGAGTCACCTTCTCCATCTCAGAACAGTGAAGCATAGAAAATATCTTCTCCATGGAGTTGACCCACTCTTCTGTAACTAGTGGATCAGAAGATCCACAAAACGTCGGTGGTTATTTCCGCATAAAAAATTCGACAACTATTTTCTCCCTCTTCGGTGAAGGAGTATGTTCCCCATTATAATGTTTATTATTCACAACCTGAGATAATTGGGTAAGCATCACCCTGATGTTTTTAACTCCATCTCCAAAATCATTCGGGATATCGTTCGGGAAATCGTTGCATTGTCCCTCGCATGAGTTGTTGGCCTGATTTCTCCTGGTTCCCACCATTTTCTAAAATAGAAAAGGATAGAACAGAACATAAGTAAACAAGTCATGAATAACTTATTCATTTAAAAAATTATACCAAAATCATAACATATGGGATCTCAAGGTAAATATTCTTGTGTGCATTTTTATTCTTAGTCTCATGCTATAGGTTTCCTCTGGGGTTCACTAATCATAATTCCCAAATTAACTAAACCTTGCCTTTGATACCAACTAAAGCGACCCAACATTTTCTTACATTACTATTACATCATTTCAAATATGAGAAACATAAAAGTATTACACATAGAGGATCCAAAGATTTAGTATCTTGGGAAAACTAGGACCACACATAATAAATACAACATCGAGCATAAACATTTATTTAATTTCTTATTCTCTAGCTTCTTATTGGCACTTGTCCTCTCCTTAGTACATCTATCCACCTGTGGATATACATCAAAAGGGGTGATCTAGAAGCCTAGTAAGAGGATATATAAGAACAATATACCATGGGGTAAGCATAGTCATAACATATGCAAAGGATCATGAACATGAGAGGAGCACAAATAAAAGACTTGAAATGTGGCAATGCATAAAAATGAAACATCATGTCTTAGTGGTTAACTACCACACATACTTGTGAACCAAGATTGAATCTTTTTTCACACATCATTTCAAATTTAATCATGAGATTCATCACTTTACCTAATTCATTGGAGCGCTATATAATTTCGGGCGCACCCATCACATTTAAACATTAATATTGCGCTATATAATTCCGGGCGAACCCGTCACATCATAAAATTATCATTTATCATGCAAGACACAATGAACATATAACATAAATGAACATAACTAACCCTTTAAAAGGAATTTGTTTCATCTCATAATAACACATTCATAAACATTGGGTTCCCAAAAGAAAGAGGGAACAACATACTTCATACAAGAACCATCAACCTTGAATGAGAGGTAAAAGTTGAGTTCTTAAGAGAAGAGTTATTTTGGAAAACATTTGGATAAGTATAATCTTAATTAGAAAACATGTATATCCCAGAAAAGGAAATAAAATTATGAACAAATGACCATTAAGGAGTGATCTTATCAAAAATGGAGTGAAAGAGGTAGAACTCGAAGGATGAAAGTTGGGTTCAAAAATTTCCCCTAACCTTGTACCCGAATGCTTCCTTCTCTTTAATGTCATGTATAATAACATTATATTCATTAATTAGAAATACAGAACCATGTGTACATTAATAGGGTTCATTCTGGTTTCATTATTTCATATTATCTTCTTTTGGATTATATATAGAGTTTTAAAAAACATTGTTCGGGGATGTTTGTTTTTATGGTTTTTCTTGGGTAGTTCAGTTATATTCATAAATTCAAGTTCGGGTAGACCATGGGTAAACATATAGAAATGATATTACATGTTATTAGTGATATTATAGGACCATGAATGATTTTATAATGAATTATACTAGATACATGTGGGTGAATCATTAGACAAGAATTAAAGGATGATTATTTGGGTTAATTTGAGCGGTTTTTTGGATCACAACGAACTTGTTTTAACTTTTCACTTAGTAATATGGCCATAGGTTATTTACAGAACATAAAATAGAACATAATACATATAACATATTCTGGTTCAACCATAAAAATGGTTTCATGACCAGATCAGAAGGTAGAAATGAAATAAGAGAGCATGTCGTTTTTGAAGGTGATAAATTAACAACTCATGAAAAACGTTGTCTTTAATAAAATAAAAGGAAGAGGAAAAGGGTGTGGGGTGATATAATATCCCATTAGAATCATTAATTTATAGTATATGTATTATAATGGAGTTAAAAAACAATTTGGATGAATAAAGGTGGGGAGAGATCAATAAAGGAAATTAAAGGAGAAGAGGGAGGTAAATTACCTCTTGAATCCTTCACTTGAGAACCTCCTTAAGGGCCTAAGCTTGGAACTTTGATGAGAACAGAAGCTATTGGACGTGGGGGAGGGGCTAGGGGAGATTATTGGACAGATCTTAGTCAATTATTGAAGCTTGAGAGGTGTGTTTTGGCAAGAGGAGGGGGAGGGCTTATTTATACATCGGCCTGGCAGCTGATGCAGATAATTTCTGTGTATACAAAATCATCGGTCTGGCAACAGTGGCGAATTAATCTTGCCTAAAATTTCTGAAATATTCTCTGTTTCAGGAGTCCTATTTCTCTACTATAATTATTGTTATAATTTATGTGTAATTAGTTATTTATTGCACCTTACATTTCTTCTTACCTTCACAGCAACACAACTAGGACATTAACTTTCTTTGTATGCAAATGAGGATGCCAGTGCAATACTGATATGTCTGCGCTCATACAGTGACCATTAGAAATTCATTCAGCTACACAACTAACGGTAATCTTGATAAAGTACTCTTCTCCTAGAAGCTGGTTAATCCTTTTGAATGTTTACTAATATGAATGGACAATTTACTCAGGCTGTCCTTGGTTCAACAACTACGGTACCTACTACAAGGTCTATTATCTAAGTCCATTAGGATATCTATCCATTCAATACTATAATATATTGTTAACAGGTTTAAATTACTTTACTAAACTATCATTGTACCTAATCCTACTTCAATAGGATTAAGTCTCATTTTTTTGAAGGCATCTATGTTCTTATATTCTAAGTATGTGAGTACAACTGTTCAACTAACCGTATCACTTACTACAAACACAATCTAAGTACTACTTGACTACTGATTTTTACATGAACTATGCTATATGCACATTAGAACAACTAATTATATAGAAATAGTAGTACCGATGATTTTTTCTTTGAAAAACTGTTACTGTAATGGTTTACATTATATTTCTCGTATTATGCTTATTATGTTAGAGATAACAACACTGTTTATCATGGTTACGGGGTCCTGTTCAGTTTCTTAACACGCAAATAAATAGATAAACTGAACAAATATGCACTCGCCGTCAAGATATAAAGACGCACGATTTAAAAGAAGATCACTACGGAAACGAAGTCAATCAGGTTATCTTCTAAATACTGTCCAATACTTAAATAGTTTCTTCATTTAAGAATCAACAACTTACATGTTTACTATATTACCAAATCGACAGGTAGAATGACCACTAAAAACATTACTGCACCTGAACCTCTAACACCAAATGAGCGGAGACAAACACAAAGTGGTATGTCTTTATTTTCCATGACTTTTTAAACTCTGAACATTATAGCCAAACATTATCTTCAAACTATTTAAACAAGTTCAATTATGTCTGACAGGGTATACTGTTACAGTAGTTACAGTTTTATGTTAATAATGCCTATAGGAAATTGTATTACACCAGAACTGGTCACACTAGCTACTAACACTGTATTACGTCGCCACATTCCTTTATTGTCTATATCCGTCAACGGTTAGTTCTGCTTATTGTATCCCATTGAATTATTTATGATTACTATATGAAAATATACTAACCATGTATTTGTAAAACTATTTCGTTCCCTGTTCCATAGTCCCACAAGAGTATTCAGAGCTATCAACGACATATGGCGGCTCAAGGAACAAAAAAAAAATGAACAAACACCACGATACGACATGGTCTTCCATTCAGTAAACATCTCCGCATTTAAACTTCTTTTACATCTATTGTGAATAATATACACTATAGTTTCACAACTTACAGTCCTAATACCAATATTACAAGGTACGGATTCTGATGGCTGTACTATTAGGGGGGTCCAATTATGCATCCTCATCACAGTAAGCACCAAACAACCCACTACATGTAGTCTTCTATACGGTAAAATATTCACTCTTACGAATACTTCTACTTTTTCAAACAGTGCTAATTATACTACAACTGAAAACTGTATACATCTGTCATCCATAGGTATGTTTCACATTAGAACTTTCATCTCACTTTTATTATGTATAAATCCCTTCATATGTACGCCCCTTTTTATATCTTCTAACATCTTAACATGTCATTTCTTCTAAAGGAAATATTACCAACCATGCAGGATTCACAGAAACAGCTGATGAACAAGTTTCAATGATGGGTATATACATGGATACTACACTTTCAACGATGTGTGAGATATATCCTGCAATCAATGATGAAGGTATGTCAACTTGGACATACTATTTCCAATATTACACTTTTTAACTCTATATAATAATACTAAATATTCACCAGCAGCAACTAACAAGATGATTAATGATGCAGCTATGCCAATACATCATCAAACTGTTGAACAGACAGGTGGTTTACATTAACTATAATCATTAATTACTACACATATTCCTTATGGGATTTAAAGTTAAACAGAATCTATATTTTCCATTTCTTATTATCTATTCCAATCCTTTTTTGTTCAGAATATTTCAACTGCAGAGACCCTTCGATCATATGCGAAAACTACAGTTCTACCTTCTAGATTGAAGAGAGGAATAAAAAATATAGCCATAAACATGTCCCCCGTTACTCAATATGTTTCTCACTGGAAAAAATATCTTTACAACCTTTTCCTGCATGTCCATTATACCTTAGAACTTTGCTATTCAGTAAAATCTATCCAACTTCTAAATCTTTCCAAGATCACATGCACATATACAACTCTATGTTTGTATTCACATCATTGGGAGGAAAAGTAGACAAATCTCTGAACTGTGATGGGTCTCCAAATATTTTTAGATTAAACGGACAAAACTACCATCGCATTGGTAGTTTGTGTCCTTCCGATAGACAACCACCCATGTTTTCTCAACTCTATGTCTATGATACTGCAAATGAAGCTCAGAATAGAGTACGGGAAATCAAGTATGTAATGTTGTATATAGTAATACATAAACATTGTCTCTTGCATTTCTGACCACTACTTGACACTATCTTATGCAGTTTTGATGACAAAAACAAAGAGTCTAATATTGCTGTCAATATTGTTCAAAAGCTACAGAATATGATTCATCAACATAACAGTTTATCACATCATTTCAGAATAGAAAGGGATATTATTGAGACGCAGGGCATTACAGATTTAAAAATTTGACTACTTAGAAGAAGAGGAAGGGATGTACAGACATACAACTTACCAACTACTTCTGAGATTGCAATGCTCATTGTCAGCAACATTGAGGATCTGAATAATGAAAGAGATATCTTCATTCAAGGAAAAGATGGATGCTACCAACGAATTGATGAGCTTCACCCACTATACCTTCCTCTTCAATATCCATTGATTTTCACTGGTGGAGAGTACGGATATGTTGAAAATATACCCCATCGCACTACACCATTTAATGACAATGCAAAAGTCATGAATGTTACAATGCGAGAGTATTTATCCTTTCACATTCATTCCCGTTCCAATGATTATTCGAGCCTTCTATTCTCTAGGAGGATTCTTCAACAGTTTATTGTAGATGCATACACAATGATTGAGTCTCAGAGATTATCTTTTATTCGCTACAACCAGAAGCGGTTAAGGGAAGAACTATACAATGGGTTGCAAGATTCTTTCCTTAGGGGTGATCGGGATGGATCCTTATGTGGGAAGCGTATCATTTTACCTTTAACATTTACAGGTGGCCCAAGTTATATGATTCAGAATTACCAAGATGCAATGTCAATATGTAATTGGGCAGGGTATCCCGATCTTTTTTAACATTTACATGCAATCCAATGTGGCCTAAAGTTTATCGATATGTTAAAGTAAACAACCTGCGCCCATCGGACAATCCTCAAATATAATTGCAAATTTTCAACATAAAGGTCCAACAACTCATGAAAGATTTACGAGAAGGGTCCTTCTTCAGAAATTCTCGAGCAGGTGTGTAACTACGTCACTAAGCTATTCGTGTTTTTTAATTACTACCTCAACCAGAATTTGTAAAATGTTATTTAATTTTTCTTCTTTTGTATAATTTTCAATGTAGTTGTTCGTACAGTATAGTTTCAAAAAAGAGGACTACCGCATGATCACATTCTATTATTTCTTAGTCAGGAAATCAAGGTCGTCACTCCATCAGACATTAACCGGATTGTTTCTGCAGAAATACCAAACAAATGTGACTTCCCAAAACTACATGCAGTGGTTTCCAATTTTATGATCCATGGACCTTGTGGTGAAGCCAACCGTCACTCGCCTAGTATGAGGAGTGGAAAATTATCAAATAATTATCCAAATAAATTTTCTCCCCAGAAAAATTCGAATGATGACGGTTATGTCGTCTATCAGAGAAGAAATACAGGTTGTACTGTTATCAAAAATGGTTTATCATTAGACAATCAGTTTGTGGTGTCATACAATCCTACTTTGCTCTTAAAATATAAATCTCACCTGAATATCGAAGTTTGCAATCAATCTTCCTCTATCAAATACCTTTTCAAATCTATTAGCAAGGGGCACGATCGTGTTACCGCAACACTCTTTGACAGCAGAAAAAAAGATCTTCAGGACAAGGGTGTTGATGAGATAAAAATGTATCATGAATGCCGGTACATCTCACCTTATGATGATTCTTGGAGGATTTTCTCTTATGATATCCACTACAAATATCCTCCAGTTGATAGATTGCAATTCCATTTACCTGGAGAAAACAATGTCACATATACAGACTGTGATAAAATTGAAGATATCTTGAATAAGGACAACATTTCTGATACCATGTTCACAGCATGGTTTAATGCAAATCAACTGTATCCAGAGGGTATAAATCTTACTTATGCAGAATTTCCAACACGGTTTGTCTACCACTGTCGTGAAAAGAAATGGTACCCGCGAAAACAGGGTTTCAGTATTGGGAGACTTTACTATGTCACACCCTCTTCTGGGGAACTACATTACTTGCATATTATATTAACAAAGGTCAGAGGATCAACATCGTATGAATCTATCAGGACAGTGAACAACATTACTCATATTACATTCAGAGAAACATGTTCAGCAATGGGAGTTTTATCTGAAGACAATGAATTCATACAAGCACTACAATCTGTATCTGCTTGGGGAATGGGATATTCTTTGTGAAGACTATTCGCCGAAATGTTATTTTGAAATTCGGTTTCTCGACCTGAAAATGTTTGGTTTGCAACCTGGAAAATCCTAACAGAAGACATTTTATATGCCCAACAACAGCGACTACAAATACAAGTTACAAACATCTTAATCTATTGACTGTAATATATTGAAATTTTCCCACTACTTTCTAACATTAATACACTATCTTTTAGACTTCACATTGATAGATCATCAAAAACAAATGTATGCACTGTCTGAAATAGACAACATTCTTCGCATCAATGGAAAATCTCTATAGTGTTATCCTCTAATGCCCCATCCAAATTATACAGTGTCTCCTCAACCGAATCGACTTATTGCGGAAGAGATTAATTATTATAGAGATAAGATGCATCTTGAATACACAACATTATACAATAGGCTTACTAATGAATAGAGAAATGTAATTCAAGAAATTATGTCTGCGTTATCTTGTCCTGATGGTGGCTTCTTTTTCTTGCATGGATTTGGAGGTACGGGTAAAAATTTCATCTGGAGAGTTTTAATATGTCTACTAAGGTCTGAAGGAAAAATTGTTCTAGCAGTTGCCTCAAGTGGAATAGCCTCATTACTCTTACCTGGAGGTAGAACAGCTCATTCAAAATTTCGAATACCAATTTCTATTAACGACCAGTTAGTCTGTAACATTCAACATGGGAGTGATGTTGCACAACTACTACAGCAAACCAAAATGATTATCTGGGATGAGGATCCAATGATTCATAAACACTGTTTTGAAGCTCTTGATCAAACATTAAGAGATATTATGTCATTAAATAATTACAACTCTTCAAATTAAGCTTTTGGTGGTCTAATAGTGGTCCTGGGTGGAGATTTCAGAAAAATACTACCGGTGATCCCTGGAGGAGACAGAAGTGACATTATCTTTGCAAGTATATGATCATCATATCTATGGAACCACTGTCAGGTTTTAACATTAACACAGAACATGAGGTTGAAATCACCCGATACTGTTGACGACCCTACCATAGTTTGAGATTTTGCAAAGTGGATTTTGGAAATTGGTGAGGGTCACATTGGAGAGCATGCTGATGGGGGCGCGTGCATTGAAATACCATCCACCTACTTTCTTTCAATAGATAAATCCCCTATAATAGCTTATGTTGCATTTTCTTACCCGGATTTCATTGAAAACTATTCAGATGTTTCGTATTTGAAAGGTAGTGCTATATTAGCACCAACACGTGACGTTGTTCAAGAAATCAATGACTACATGTTAACTCTTACTACTTCTGAAGGAAAATATTATTTCAGATCTGATTCTGTTTGCAATGCCAGTTTTGATACAGATCAGCCATAGAACATATATACAACTGATGTCTTGAATGGTACCACTGCCTCTGGGTTACCTGGATATAAAATTACTTTGAAAATCGGAGTACCCATTATGTTGCTTCGAAATGTTGACCAATCAGTGGGGCTATGCAATGGTACACGTCTAATCGTTAGAAATTTGGGTAACCATGTCATTGGAGCAGATATTTCAACTGGTTGTCATTCAGGATATCTTGCATTCATCCCAAGAATAAATATGACACACAATGACATCAGATGTCCTTTCAAATTACAAATAAGACAATATCCTTTGACTGTTTCTTATGCAATGACTATTAATAAAAGTCAAGGCCAGTCTCTATCTTCTGTATGTTTGTATCTTCGCAAACCCGTGTTTTGTCATAGGACAACTTTATGTTGCCGTATCTAGAGTGACGTCACCTGGTGGTTTAAAAATTGTAGTTGATGATAGAGAAAAACACATCAATAACTTTACAGAAAACGTTTTCTACTGGGAAATTTTCTATAACCTATGATATGTATCTTTTCATTTTAAATTAATACAAAAGAAGATTTGTTTATTTGCTTATATATCATCACAAAACATTATAATGGATGCTTCATCTGTCATATCTGTACAATATTTGTAATCATGCAGAACTGTAAGCATGTCATGTAGAATCTGTCCTCTGAATGAGATTACTGTTGATACGGATGAAACATTGAAAATAGAAGTGTGTGTATTGAATTTTTGGTTGAACTCCTCACCCAAATACGGTGTTGCGGTTGTCGATCTGATTATCTGTGATTCCCAAGTGAGTTTATCCATTGCAAAAATTAATGTTCATGTACTATTTCTATAACACCAACTATATGTATTTATTCTGTTGTAAGTTAATTCATGTCTCATAAATGTGAAATCTATATTTTAAATATTCACCTAGAAATTTTATTGTTTTATGCAGGAGACAAAAATACAGTGTACAATAAACAACCTCCATGTAATTAACAAGTACAAACCAGTCCTGTGCGAATGACATTGCTACATTATACAGAACTTCCAGATTGCTCCTAATCAAGGAAGTTACTTGGGGGCAAGACATGCTTGTAGATTGTTTTTCACAATAACAACATTTGGTCAACCAATGGATGATCAGTTACCATTCTTATGTTTCGAGTTCATTAATTTTGATGAAATCATCAACATATCCATTCCAGAACATCATCTAATAGGTACATTAAATAACACTAATTTTTTTTTAAGTCTATGATTCAGAAAACATTAGTTCCTGCATGTTAAAATTATTTACTATGTATAGAAAACTCTGATTCTAATTCTATTCAATCTCTTTATATTCTATAGTCTTCATACATTACTTAAAAGTAATGCACTCTTCTTGAAAAACTACTCCTTCAAAATCATTCATGCTTGTTTTAGAAATTATTGGACATCTACGATAATCATACCCCACACATTTTGCTGGTACTACAAAACAAAATAGTCAAGTCATTTTAGAGGATGACAGGTTTGCATCTTGCTCTTCCCACTACAATTGACAAGTACTATTGTTATTACCAAAACATCTACTATGATTTCTTCCAGAGGATTGAAAATAAATTATAGCTTGTGGGGAGAGTTTGTGAACATCATGTCAGAGTACTTGGAGAACAACATGGAATCCTCTACAGTAGTGATCTTGCAGTTGGTCAGGGAGAAGTGGTTGACATGTAAGAAATCTATCTATGTGTTAAAAAAAATTCATTACATGTTTATCTTAATGAACTGTATTTTTATTAATATGCAAACTTCATTTCCATCATATTTTGTTCTACATGTCCCAGCATCTGTTAGTATCACCACTTCAATTAATGCTTCAAAAATGCTACTCAACCTTGACATCCCAGTATTCCATGAGTTTAGGAGCAGGTAAAATATCAACTTCCATTATTTGTGAACTTATTCTCCCTTCAAATAAGTTCCATATGTATAAAATTAACATTATTTATGTTCCATAATAATGGTTTTACTTCATTAATCAGAACCGGATTCATAAGTCATTCCCTATTTCAAAGTCCTCCATCAACAAGATCAAACAAATGCATTACAACGATTCCTTATTGGAATAACAGAAAATGCATTTCTGATGTTAAACAGATCCTGCAGGTCAGTATAGTATCCATTACCCATTATTTCAGGATGTCAACTATCATGGACTACATGTAATATCTTCTTTGATAACTGTATTAACATTATTAATTATTTCATAGCCGACAAGGTGTCTGATTGATGCAGCAATAGTAAAACTTCAAAGCACTCATCACTGGTATTTTGAATTGTGAAACTCATGCACAAAAAAAATACAAGTATCCGAAGGAAAATTTTGGTGCCAAAGTTGTAAGAAAACACCAGCCTTCACTACTCCTAGGTATTCATTTATTTTATAACTTCTTTTCGAACTCTTTATTAATTACTATGGTTCTTATACAACAGTAGTTGTAAAGACAATACACATATATAAATATATCAGGTTTAGAGTACAGATGCTAATTAAAGATGACATAGACACGCTATCTGTTGTTCTCTTTGATAAGCAAGTCATGCAGTTTATAAGCAAATCAACTTCACAGTTGAGAGATGATATGATACAAGTAAGCTTATTCACATTTCTATTTTTTTTCATGTAAATAATGTTATTTAACTCACTTTCCGATTTTATTATAACATAGGACCATGATGAGTTTGGTCTCCCCCCTAAACTAAATGTCTTCAAATCAAAGAATGTTTTGCTCTCACTTGGTGTGACAAAGTACAAAATTCAAAATCGAAAACGCAGTTCTAAACAGAACACGTACACGGTCCTCTTTATCAGTGATACTGAAGATTTTATCATGAACTATAATCAGTGTTCTGTGCACAACCAGGTATGCAGTCTCAAACATCCACAACAATTTCGAGGAAGCATGCTGAAGATTACATAACAAAAGTGTTTATATAGTAAATTTTTTATAATTCAATTTTTTATGAAAACATAAACCACATACTTGAAATGTTCTAACATCTTTTAACCATCTTTATTAGGAACATCAAAGCGCCTCTTCTTTAGGACTTAGCTTGAACATATGTGATGCTGTTGATAATAGTACTACTGCTGTCTCTTTAACCCAGGTATAAATTATCAAAATTATAACTCTGTAACACTGATGCTGTACATCTTCAATACAGTTCAATATCTTTCTTCATATTTTATTGCCCATTAACTATAATCTTCATAACACTCTATTATTGTTGATTTTCCATCTGTTCAAAAATAATTTCATGTTACATTGGTATTACTAATAGGAATTGGCTTCTTCTCATTCATTACAATTGAACTATCATGTAGAAAAAATTGATGACTTACTTCGATACTAAAGCTACTGTGCAAGGCTCCCTGTGTCCAGACCTGAAACCTGCATCATCTTTTTCCAATGAACATCATCTCCAAATAGTGCAAATGAGAAACAAAAAAAAAAGCAAAAATAGACTAAATGTATCTATGCCTAACTGACGGTAAATTTTAAAACTAACTCTATCTAATTGTTTGGAAATTCCATTACAAATTTTACTCCATACATAATTCATGCGAAGTATCTAAACTGTATTAAGGTTGTGTTTGTAAACATTTTGTCAGTCAGAGTTCCTTGTCAGTTTATTTATTTTTCATATCTCAAAAAGTGCAATAACTATTGTATTCTGTACAATATAATTGGTTTACTTATGTTTAGTTAGTCTCATTCATTAGCATTGTTGTGTCATGTATCATGTTGTTTGCTATATGAATAAGGTTTTCTTCATTCTTGAGATATGTAGAATGTTGATTTTTTATTACTTTTGTTTCATTTCTAGCTATCTTTATTTAATTATATTGTAAAGCTTGCTGTTTGTCTTTGGTGATTAATTGGGTGTCTTCACTATAGTGTGGATTTTCCTCTTCATATGGATGTCTACCAATTCCATTCGACAACTTCTCCCTGAAGCCTCTTCAATGAACTTCCTGTTCAGCATATTAAGTTGAAAAACTACGTTCTCGTCTTTTTTTGGATACATGACTGTTATGTAATCTAGATACTTTATCGTATCAGTTTTCAAGGATCTTTATAGATATGTTTCCCTATTTATGTTTTTAATTGCTGTTTGGATGATAGTCAAAATTAATTATGGTTTATTTTTCAGGGTGCATTCCAGCGTATTCTTCTATGGTCAAAACATGTTTTCTGAATACTAAATCATTTGAATACCTTGTCTTTTTCCATATTTTTCACTGGGATTTTGCATTGAGGTACCATTAACAACCATATTTGGAGACAACTGTAATTTTTCTACCTGGATAGTATGACCACTCTTAAAATTTAGTATACCTATGGTTGTTTCACTTTGATGAATCAGTAGTATTTATTATCCTTTGGTTATATTCATATTGTATTATTAAACCTCATGACGTTTTGGTTTTGAACACAAATATTATGGAGCAAACAACATTCAAGGATGGGGGTTTTCGATACTTAAATGACACGGTAGTGTTTAGAATTCCTTAGTTTAAAGTACATTGAATTAATGAATAGATCAGTTTCTAAGATTGACCTTAATTTTACCATGACTTACACTATTTCAGCATGTGAATCATGCATTATTTTGTGGTATTGATTCATGTTTTATGTTCAAGAAGTGTTTATGTGTTTTATTAGATCAATGAATCATTTTACGAGCCAAATATGGTATTACATGGGTGTTTTCATTATGTACAGATTCAACTCTTATGGAAGGAGAACACTAGCATCTTACAGCATGTGGAAGCATTGAGATGACAGTTGACTGTAAGTTATGATCATATTCAACTATTCTGGTACAACTTATTACATATGATACTGCTCATTGTTCAAAGTCAAGAATTCAGTTTTGATTATGTTCAGATTCATGACTCATCATATTTCTTTCTATATGGGTTCATTTATGGTATTTCATGGGTGTTTGCATGCCTAAAGGTAAGCATCCCTAAATTTAATCTATTGAGATTCATTTGACAATGAAACTTGTAACCTGGTATCTATTTTCATGATATATGTCTAATTGAACCTTGTATTTTATCAATTTTTTCATTTATTTATCTTCGATCATCAAACTCCGGTGGGTTCTCTTCATCTAATAGGTTTCCTGTTGCTTCAATTTGATATGGTCCAGGTTCCGAGGTTTCTATTTACATTTTGGTTTCTACTTCAATTTATTGTAGTGCTATGAACATCGGTTATGCATCGTCAAACTGTAATCGCACTTCCAGTTTCCATTTCTAGGAAACAAATAGGACTGCAGGTACTGATTCTTATAGTACCTTGCTTTATTTTTCCTTATGTTGAATATTTCCTATGTAAATATGTGCTCCTCGAATCGTTTTCATCTCATGAATGATTACAGAGATACTGTACACACTGAACTTTTAGATTTTTCATGTTTGCAACAGATTTATATAAATGATTTTTATGAATTTCTATCACTCCTTACAGTACATAGTGCTGTATACACTGTGAACTTTTATAATTTTTGAAGTTATATAAATGAATACAGTACACATAGCCGGTTGTTTGTGTCCTGGTAGTATATAGTACATATACAGTGCTGTATACACAGAAATTTTGTAATTTTCTTGTTTGCAACAGATTTATATAAATATAGCCATATATTTCTATAAATACTTACATTGCACAGTGCTGTTTACAAGTGGTATTTTCAAATTTTTCCTTTTCATTTTCTCTGTTTCTCCCCTTGAAGCTGATGTAATTTTTTGCAGTTCGACATAGAGTCTATTACTATGTGTACTTAGATGGAGTGTGACTGTTTTTTCAATGCTCTGACTGTCTTGCATGATGTACTATTTATTTTGAACCAATTTTATCTTCAACTTTTAGTTTCTAGCCCCTGTTAGCTGATTACCAGTAATAAACATGAGAATAAAGATGTCCATGTTTGTAATCTGATTCTATCATTGCATCAATTATTGTCTTCACTTTTGGCCTGTGAGGTGTATTAGGTATCACTGGCCCGTGAGCTGCATTATGTTTCACTTGCACTCAACCAGCTGAGGGCATGCATGGAAGGAGCACACTAGTTTTCATTGTAGGCTTGAAAAGGTTAATTGTGACTACTTTTAATTTGATTTTTAATTATTAAATATATGTAATCGTTTTTTTATTATACAAATTAAGGTGTTCTTATTGCAAGGATTTACATCTATGAAGAAATATTTTTCAGGCATTTCAAGTTGATATTTGTACATTGTGACATAGTTTCTTGATGACAGAAAGACTTCTGATGTATGTCTTCAAATGTAAATGTCCATCTGAATGTTCTTTTCATTCAAGTCCATTGGAATATTGTGTTCTTTATGGAGTTAGTGCATAATAATTCTTTCATGTACTTGTCATAATATCTCTGTGACATTAATACTTATTTAATTTCAGTCATGTTCCTTTTTTAGTGTACTTTTCTAATTGCTTTCAATTTCTTCTTTTTATTCATGCATTTGAAAATTTATACTTCTGTTATTTTTCAACATCGTGATCTATTTAATTTTCCTTATTCTTTAATGTTTTCATGCACGTTCATTTCATTTTTTTTTTCAAAATTGTTGTTTTCACTTTCAATTCACCGTTATCCACTATATTAT
This sequence comes from Viscum album, assembly GCA_963277665.1. Lineage (NCBI taxonomy): Eukaryota > Viridiplantae > Streptophyta > Magnoliopsida > Santalales > Viscaceae > Viscum > Viscum album. The sequence goes on from OY728140.1 coordinate 1,747,709,791, forward strand.
CCATTATGCTTTATATGTTTTCAAATAATTTTACTTCCATTATATATTCTACTATATGATTTCCTTATATTCTAACTCATGAATTTGTATGGTTGATTTTGTACAGTGATGGTAAGATTATGTTTTTATTATGTATTATCATATATTCTCTAATATTTTTTCAATATTATCCGACATATTCTTCTATGTTATTTTCTTCTTCTTATTTTCTTATATTTTTTATTATATATATTATATCCTATTACAGTTCAATATTATGTATCACTGTTTTTTTCAATATATAAAGTATTTAAGTTCATTATTAATATTGAAGTACAATTTTGTCTTCTTGAAATTAAGCATTGTACGTATTGCCGTGCGAATGCACGGGTAAGTACTACTTTACTTAAAAATACAGTTTTTAAGATTAAAACTGATTTTATAGTGGTTCCAAAAATTACGTATGGTCTTATAAAATCATCTAAAAACTATTTGACATTGATTAAATAATTTATGAATACATTATATGGAAATAAATATTCTTTTAAATTAATTGATTAATTATAATTAATTATTTCTGACTTAGAAAATACCAAAATGTTTACTAAGGTCAAATTGTCACTTTTTAAGATGACTAAATTTTATTTAATTATTTATAGGTAATGTTACTATTATATTGGATGATTTACTATTCATAAGGTTCGTATTACTATTCATAAGGGTATGTTACTATTCCTAAGGTTAGGTCACTATTCACCAAAATTTATTTTTGTTTCATTAGACTCCAAAAATCATCTTGAAAATAACTATGTATGTCAGATTTTCAAAATTCCAAACACTGAAGTGACCAACTTATTTTTAATGGTCACTTATCACTTAGTAGTTCATTATGTTGTGATTTCATTTTAATTTATGACATATTTATAAGAAGGGAATTTCCATTGAAAAACTTTGGGTCGTTACAAGATGAATTTCCAAAATCTGTTTTATATACGAGGAGTCTAATTCTGCGTCTGCATTATCTCAGAAGTCCAAATCTTCAAAGACTAACACTCAGAGTACTTCTAAACCCATCTCCATATTTTTTCTGTTTTGTGTATCTATTTAATACCAATCTACCAGTGTGCATACCTGTAGAACAAAACACTCTATCTCCGTCATTAAACTGAAGGATACAAGATATCCTTACTCAAACATTCTTTTACTGTTGTGTATACACACTGATAAGTGTGCAAGAGGTCTTTGTGTGGCCTGGTTGTTTGTACACACGAAGAACTATGGAAGAAGTCACTGTGTGACCTGGACAGTCTGTGTACTTTTGTTAACCCCGATCCAAGGTGTGGATAGACGTTTATTTATGTAAACTGCTTGGTGGCAGGTGATCACCATGTGGAGTGGATTAGGTCTCATCTTGAGACTGAACCAGTTGTTTCATATCCGATTTGCTGCTTAAATTAGTTTTCTCTGTTTTAGTGTTATACTATATAATTCAGAAATCACTAATTTCACTTTGATAGTTAGTCTTGGAAAGAAGTTATAACTGGCTTGTCTTAGTATAATAACTTCAAATGTATTATTAATAACAAAAATTAAGTTTACTAAGAATTAATCAATCTTCTAAGTTATTACTTAGACAGTCAAACTCTTATAACAGTATAACCTTGATTAACTGGGCTGTATTTAATCTTTGGAAAACCTTTTTGAAATTCCTTTTACATAAATTTTTATAGTTTCTCAATTTACCTTTCCCCTCTTGAGTAATCTACTCCGACCAATAGACCCCAAGCTGAAGCACAAAATATGGGTATGCATTCATTGATTTACTTGATTACTTTGGCCCATATATATACATATTTCCTTGCATAGGAACTTCCTTTCAAGAATTTGACTTAGGACAAAGTTGGTGGTATTAGTTGGGTGTAAATTTTGGAACCCAGATCATGATGATTATTGTTTATTTATTTACTGTTATGCTTTTGTACTGTATGATACAATTCTATTTATTTAATTATTGCACAAAAAGGGTTGGACTAGAAACCATGGGTGCCGACCTATTGATATTTATATCACATACCCTTCTCAGGTTCTTTTTGGAACCTAAGTAGACTTTATGGTCATAGGAATGGAAAAAGGGAAGAGTGCAACATCTGATGCTTGATTTATTTTCTACTTTAGGATGGAGTTTTGAGGTAGTGGACTGATCTGGTACTCAAGGTGCTTGTAGAGATAGTATTTGGGAAGCTATTCTTTTATTGAATTATAGTTCTATTTTTAATGCTTACTACTAGTACTTGTAGCGTCATCTATCATAAATGTATTGTTAAAAATTGGAATTGGCCACTTTTATTCAGTTATTATATTATTCTTCCGCTATTTGTATTTCATTATTTTTACTACTTACACTGCTATTTTTTGTTTTAATATTATTATACCGATGTCTGAATCTGATCTAGACGGTATAGTCCCGACACCATATTATCAATAAAACCTTGCTACTAGTAGGTAGCTTCTAGCATATGCAGAGGCACACTTGAGTCCATGTGACCAACCGGTCTTCCTACCATCTCAATGGTCAGTCAGGCCAGGATGTTACAAAGTGGTATCAAAGGTTAACATTTTTCCTTTTCCTTATTTCTTTTGGATGGTATATAGGAGAATAGGAATGTGACAACACTTGGAAAATAGTTATTCCTGGGACTGATCACCTCACATATGGGGAAATGACCAAGTGGCTAGGGTTTGGAATGTTGTTCATAGTATTTTCTACTATAGTTGATTATTATTTCACCTTGAGTGAATGAAATAATTCCTTTTACTTATTCATTTATGAATTTCATGGTATTTGTTACACCTTAAGAGTTTATAAGATAGATTCTTTTTTAATTTCTTTGATGTCTTGTGTTGTACGCTACACCATGATTAGCTTATGCTACACACAACACTGTAATAGCTTGAGGTATATGCAACAATATTCTTGACATGTGTTACAATAAATTTTATGTTTTTTATAGAATTAATTTCACTCAAAATAGAGTATATGTGAGAAAATAAATATTGTATCCTAGTCCTTATACTCAGGGGTATGAATAATATTAACTTTCTTCTGAAAAACTACTTAAATGAAAATAAGTGAGTCTATAAAATGGATTTTATTAATTTAAAATATATGTAATAGATTAAATATAATGTTCAAAATTTATCTCATATGTTTTATATACATGATATATGAACCGATTCAATTTTTAGGATAAAATAATTATTTTTCAAAAAATATAGTTTTGTCGCCTTTTGATGGAGAACACATTTTAAATATACTTATTAAAAATTTTATATATTATATTTAACAAAAAAACTTCTTATTTGTAAGTGGGATATAATAATTTACTTTGGATGAAATTTTTATATTTTTTTGATAAGTTTTAAATTTTGATGAATATTTTTGATCGAAAATAACTTTTTTCATCAAAATAATTTGTGTTATTAAATTATATTATTTAATGGTTTTAAAGTATTAATAGATTTTATTTTTTAAATTAAATATAATTTACGTCATTATCATTAATTTTACATTGAAATTAGATGTAAAAACATTTCAATCTTTTGTAATGTTTTAACTTTTAAAAACAGATTCTCTCTTTTCGACAATAGGAATAATATTAAATTAATTACTAAAACTTATGTGTTTTAAATTTTTAAAAATGGATTCCATTTTTAGAATACTTAGGCCAAATTTATATAAATATATTTATTTTATTTTGGGGCATTATGAATAGTAAAATATGTAATTTTTATTAATACTGTAAAAGGGTAAAACATGTAATTAAGGGTAAGAATACTATTATAAAATTACCCTAAAACTTTTATTAATTTCATTTGATGAGTTTTTTTTTACCTAAAAAAATTTTGGGTCTAAATGGCTTCCTTTGGAATCCACTTGGATGATATTAGAACATTTAATTTATTTTATTTAAAGAAAAGTTAAATATGTGTCACTCAAATTTTAATAAATAAACCATTTTTTATATAAATATATACAGAATATAAATTTGATTATAAATAATTATTTGAAATATAAAATGTTTTTCTTAATCATGGTAATTTATTTTTTATTTTTATAAAATATATAATTACATTAATGATTTATACTTTGATGGTGCACAAATTAATTAATTGATGAGAAATAAATAAAATAATTTTTATTAAAATGCTAATAACAATAAAAAGACCAGGAAACATTACCAATTTATATTTTTAGAGTATATTACGACCATAATCATCTAATGGTAGAATAATTGACCATTTGGAGCTATATAGTAGAGATTGTGATGCTTGTATTATTTTATTTAAAGTGATGTTAAAGTTGTCACATTCATAATTTAATAAGTATACAATATTTTATATTGAATTTTACAGAATAAAAATTCAACTAAAACTATTATTATGAAATCTAGTATATTCATATTCATCATAGTATTTTATTTTAAATTTTTACCCAACTAATAAGTATATTAAATAATTATACAATGTTGATATAGTAATTATTTTTTAATGGAAATATAAAATTAATGTTATTAAAAATATTAAAATTAATATAATTTTAGCTAATTAATATGTTAAATGATTTTTTAAATTACCTAGACCCCATAGGTATATAATAAAATATTTTTTTCTATGATAACATCTTATATTAATATTTTTAAAAATCTATTAATTGAATAATTTCAAATTTTACACTATTGTTGTTTTCTTAAAATAATGTTTTATTAAATAATTTATAAATAATAAATTTTTTTTAAAAAAATATAATAATTATGATGTTGTACAAAATTCATTAAGGTATTTATTAATTTTCTAATTGATATCAAATAAACTAACATTTCACATTTTTAATCATTAATTATTTTTTATCTTAATTAAAATTAAATAGAATGACTAAGTGTTACTTAAAAAGATAGGGTTCAAATTGACATAAAAACTTTTATAATTTTTTCTGATGATATTACAATATTAAAATATATTATCGTATAATATATCTAATTTTTTATGTTTTTGAGTGGGATTTTATGATATTATATTTTTGAGGTTTCCAAAAGTACCCCTCACCTCAATTATAAAAGGGAACCTCCTCCCTCACTTCCTCACATAAATTTGAGAAATCAAGATTATAAATCCCCATAAATTTCCACTTATTAACTTTAATAGTTACATTACACAGGTTCTGGTATTCTTCAAAACAAACTATAGTTCTCTAACAGGAGATTTAGTGGAAGCCTGTCGAAGAAGAGGTAATATCCTCTACCAATTCTTTGAAACTTAATTCTTACTATACATCCTCTTAATTAGTTGTTTCATTATAAATTAATAAATCTAGTATAAATCATATACTTAGATGTTATTATAATTTGTAAACAACCATATTTTACCTTCTATCCATCCTGCGAAAAATGAAATCACCACGCATGCGTATGTATGACTTACCGTCTCCACACTGTGGTGTAATTTGTTTTTCACCACCACCTTACTTAGATGGGTATAATGATGGAAATAATAAATATATATGATTATTATAACATTATAATTATTCTGAAATATTATACACCATAAACTTCAATACCATTCAACAATTATGGGAAAGATATCGTCGCTCGGACGTATATAGAGTCTACCGTCTCCACGATGCGATGCAATTCATTCTACACGACCATCATTAAACCATGATTATATACATGAATGGAATGAATAAATATGATATATATTATACTAATATAGTTATTTAAATGATATAACTATAAACTAATAAGTGGAACATGATCTAATCTGACAATACTTGCATAAGAACATAAAATATTTAATATCTGAATAACAAGTGACAATGAAATGTTACTAACAAATGAATAATAATATCATCATATATGATATCATAAAAATTACTATGATTCTTTAATATGTAAATAACATTATTTAAATCATTATATAGGAGGTTCAGATACATACAAAGGATATTATAACTAAGATAAGGGATAATTTTACAATCTTATTATTATTCGAGATTGTTTAAATGTAAGTATTTACTGGGTTTTATTTATCATACATGTACATGATTCATAAAAATGATCTGATAAAATGTTTTAATATAATACTATGGATGTTTTAAGTAATTTTTAACCATTTTTACTTTTTTACTTCATGGTTTGGAAGGAATCTTTTTTTTCAATACATGAGGAATAGTATAAGAAGAATGTTTCTTAACATATACGGAATGAATTGATTTTTATGTCATCATAAAACCTTAGTTCCACGAAGTTTTATCGACATTATATCAATTTTATTTTCAAATAAATTATTTTATTTTAAAATTGTATGGTGTTTTAAAAAAAGAAATAATTTTTAAGGAAGATATAATATTTTTCTCAAGAATTAAGTTCAATAATTTTACCAAAATTATTTTACATCTAAGATGATGCTCTTTAAATAGGGTTATGTTGGTATCCATATTATTAATATGATTTTATTCTGATAATTATGGAATAATATTTTATATGGATTATTCTAAGATGGAATGATGTTTATGAAACCCATTTTATACCATGGGTTATGCTATGATGAATGATTTATGTTTTTTAGGAACATATAAGAGTGATTTCATTTTGAGATGGGTGGGTCCTATATCTCCCTATAATTCATTGGATAAAGATTTATATCTCATTAGTTATAAATTATTGGAATATTAAGTAAATATGGTTTAGTAATAATGGTCCGAAATGACAAGTATATCTGGTTCAGCAATACAGGACTGAAATGAGGAGTGAACTCGGTTCAGTAATGGACTTTGTCCGCTATGATGGTCTTGGCTTTGTGTCTTGGCTAATATGGAAATGATTTCATATGATTATATGTTTTCCAAAATTTCACGCTTTATTCTAATTATATGTTATCATGGTTAATGTTCCTCTATGATTTTTGCTTTACATACTTCCCTATTTCATTTCATAACTCATGATTTTTATTTTCCTAATTTATGTTCAAGTTTTTACATTTTTATGTTAATGTTTTGTATGATGTTATCCATGATTAACTATACTAATAATTTGATCTCACTATTTTCATATTTTTTCTTTTCCTCAGGATATAAATAAAGGTTCTAGGTAAGAAAACCAATAGGGAAGATCCTTATGGGAGATGTTGATGATATTTCACCAAAATAGAAGAATGTGTTTCGAGTTTCCAAAGACACTAAACTAATAAAGTCTTTGGGAATGTATTTATGTAATGTATCAAATATTAGGAAAAATAAATTTAATTTCCATTTATGTCATGATTGGTTCATTAGATTTGGTATCAGTGTGAAGGATTAGTTAACCTTTGGAAACTATGATGCGAAAACTTTTGTGTGATCTCCAGAAATATTTCTAAGGATATGTCTAGGGATGTACTTAAGGGTAATTATAACTATAGGTTACTATACAAGAATTATGGTAACAATCATGAATAACCTATACATAAACCTAAGATGTTAGATATTGAATGTAATCCCCCTTGATTATGTTGTTTTCTTAGTATGAATTTTCCCTCTCACACTAATCTTTTTGGGTTTTGGAAAATGGATAGAAATAATAGGATTCATGTTAATGGAGAATATGATGGAAAATGGAATGATATTACTCATGAGAAACAAAATTAAATGGGTGTTGGAAGGTGAAACATTGTTATTATTCCTAATCACCAATCTCATAATATGATCAATAATCTCAAATTTCGTGAGTTTCATAACCCACATAATAAGAGAAAGATGGCGTTTCATGGTGATCATAGAGGAAAGAAAGTTCAAATTTTCTCATATAAATAATGTGGTAATAGGGATCGGGGATAATTTTTCAAAGGAACTTGAATATGATTTGGGTGTGGAAAATAAGAAAACAAATCCACAATTGCAATGAAAAAGGTTTAGTTAACACAATTTACAAGGATAATGGTATTTCTAAGAAATCATCGATGGTTAAATGTTATAAATGTAAAATTTATGGGAATTGTGAAAATAAATTCCCTAAGTGAAAAAATAATAAAGAGAATCAACATGGTTTTATGGGTTGTATTTATGTTGCTGACGATGAAGAGAATACAAATGATATATCAGATAAAAGGAGTGTTAAGGAAAAAAACGATGATGCTCGGTCAATGGTTTAAGAAGATAGTGTAATGATTTCATGTTTATTAATAATAAGTTTGTATAAGAAATTTTACACTACTACGGAACAAAGAAACATTTGAGGATTGTTACACTATTTTTTCCTTATGTATTTGAAAGTATATGTTGAATGATACTGGTAACCATGAAAAGTTATTTAGATATTTCATAGAAATCACATTATACATGCATAACGATGGGTTAATGAGTTAATGATATTTTTAGAGTATTAATGACCTCATGAATGATATAGGCACAATGTTATATCATATTTTAAATATATATAATTATTGGGATTTTTTGTAAGATATAATTTTTGGCAGTATGAATGTTTTCCCTAAGGTTCTATGTTAATTCAAGTTATTACCATGTTTCATGAGAATACATGATTTATGTATTCACATGTTTGGAATTTGGTAACCAAGAACTGACCTATGAGATATGGTAGATAAATTCTAAGTTTATTTAGTTAACCTCTTTCTAAAGTATTATATTTTTAGTTTTTGGACGGATTGTAATCGTATATATTTAGGGATATTATAAGTTATACTCCGGTTTATGTTTATTAGATTAATGTATTATCTCACTATAGGTGGAATTATTCATATTTGATAACATGTGATAACCATTTTATTCAGATAGATGGAATGAACTATCATTCTATTTATAGATCTCATGATCCTCTAACACTTTAAAAATTACAATTTCAACTTTATTTCAATGAATAAGAAATGAAGTGGAGATTTTTCAAGGCACGAACAACAATGAGATTATACCGAAATAATTTATTTATTCTTAATAAAAATTATTCAACTTTAGGAAAAGTATCTTGAAACAAATTTTTTTATCCTAGTAACTTCTTATCCAATGAATCATATGGTCCCTTAAATCAACACAGATTTATGTCTTTCTGGTTGTTAACTTTATCCAAAACATGTTCCCTATCACTCTTCATCAGATCATGAGGGTTATATTTTTCTTCTGTACCCATGTTTTCACTTACAAACTATGTTCTCCTATGTTTAAAACCAGTAATGAGTTACTTTGTGTTACCATCATGTTTCTAACTTTACTTTTTTAAAATGAAGTTTTAGTATTACTTTTTACGATGTGGGTTTATATGAAAGAAACATTCAAGTAGTAATACTTTTATATCCCCAATTATTTTTTTAGAACTAAATTCATTTTTAGGGGGGTAGAATGTGACACCTTGAAAATTTATGAAATATAGTTGTTTTAATTTTTTTGATGTCTTGTGTTGTACACAACAACAAGATTAGCTTGTGCTATACGCAAAATTGTATTAGATTGAGATATATGGAACAATATGCTTGGACTATGTTACAAAAAATTTAAATTTATTGTGATATAATTAATTTCAAAAAATATCGAGTATAATTGTGAAACTAAATATTGTAACCTAATCATTATACTGGAGGGTATGAATAATATTAACCTTCTTCTGAAAAACAATTTAAATGAAAATAAGTGAGTATATAAAATAGATTTTATTAATGAAAAATATATGTAATATATTAAATATAATGCTTTAAATTTATCTTATATGTTTTTTATACATGATATAGGAACAAATTCAATTTTTTTGTATAAAAGTAGTATTTTTCAAAAAATGTAGTTTTGTCACCTTTTGATGGAGCATCCATTTTAAATATAGTTTTTGATACTTTTATATATTAATTTTTTTAAAAAATAAACTTCTTATTTAGAAGTAGGATATAAAAATTTACTTTGTTGAATTTTTGATATTATTCTGAAAAGTTTTAAATTTTGACGAATAGTAAAATTATAATAAATTTTAATTGAAAACAACTTTTTTCATCGAAATAATTTATGTTGTTAAATTATATTATTGAATGGTTTTAAAGTATAAATAGAATATATTTTTATCATAAAATATAATTTATGTCATTATAATTAATTTTACATTTAAATCAGATGTAAAAACATTTCAATCTTTTGTAATGTTTTAACTTTTTAAATCACATTCTCTCTTTCTAAAAATGGGAATAATTTTAAATTAATTACTAACAATTATGTGTTATTAATTTTGAAAATTGGATTCCATATTTATATAAGTAGTCTAAATTTATGTAAATATCTTTATTTTATTTTTGGGAATTATGAATAGTAACTTCAGAATTTTTATTAATGTGGTAAATGGGTAAAACTGGTAATTTAGGGTAAGAATACTATTTTGAAATTATCCTAACACTTGTATTAATCACATCGGATTATTTTTTTTCTACCTAAATCATCGTTGTGTTTAAAATGGTGTCTTTTGGAAGCCACATGGATGAGATTAGGACATTTAATTTATTTTATTTAATGAAAAGTTAAATATATCTCACTCAAATTTTAATAACTAAACCATTTTTTCTAAATGGTTATACAAAATATAAATTCGATTATAAATATATATTTTAAATATATTTTATTTTTATCATGGTAATTTATTTTTAATTTTTAAGAAATATATAATTACCTTAAAAACTTATACATTGAGGGTGTACAAATTAATTAATTGATGATAAATCAATAAAACAATTATTATTAAAATACTAATAACCATAAAAATATCCAAAAACATTATCAATTATTATTTTTTATTATATCTCTATCATAATCATCCAATGGTTGAGTTATTGACCATTTGGAGTTATATGTAAGAGATTGTGACACTTATATTTTTTTATTTAAAGTGATGTTAAAATTGTCACATTCATAATTTAATAAGTATAATATTTTTAATGTTGAATTTTATAAAAGATAAATTAAACTAAAAGAATAATTATGAAATATAATATATTTATATTCCTTATAGTATTTTATTTTTTATTTTTACTCAAAAAATAAGTATATTAAATAATTACACAAAGCAAATGTAGTAATTATTTTATTAATGGAAATATCAAATTAATGTTATTTAAAATATTAAAATAAATATAATTTTAGATAATTAATATTTAATATTATTTTTATATATGAACTAGACCCCATAGGGATATAATAAAATAATTGGTTCTATGATAAAATATTATATTGATATTGTTAAAAATCCATTAATTGAATAGTGTCAAAATTTACAGTATTGTTGTTTTGTTAAAACAATGTTTTATTAAATTCTTTAATAATCCAAAAACATTTTTACAACATATATAATAATTACTATATGGTCTAAAAATCTCTAATTTACTTATTAATTTTTTAATTTACATAATATAAATTAATATTTCACCCTTTTAATATTGAAATATTTGTTATCTTAATTTAAATTAAATAGAATTACAAAGTGTTAATTAAAAAGATAAGGATTAAATTTACATCAAAACATGTCAAAATTTTATTTTTAGATGATATTAAAATATTATAACATCTTATATTAAAATATATATCATTTTTGAGGTTTTTTAATAGAGTTTATTTTATTATATTTTTGAGGTTTTGAAAATTCCCCTCACAAAAATTATAAAAGGTCACTTCCTCCCTCACTTATTAACTGAAATTTGAGAATTCAAGATCATCCATACCACTACATTTTCCCTTATTAACTTCCCTAGTTACATTATATAGGTTCTTTTCTTCTTCAAATACCAAATCAGGTGCTCTAATATGAGATTTAGAGGAAGCACGTTGAATAAGATGTAACCTCCTCTACCGAATCTTTTAAACTTCTTTATTATTATACTTCTTATTCATGAGTTTTTTCATTATAACGTAATAAATCCAGTATAAAATATATACTGAGATGTTAATATAATTTTGAAACAAATATATTTCTCCTTCTATTGATCCTATGAAAAATGAAATCACCACGCATGTATACATACAACTTACCGTCTCCATGCCACGGGGTAATCTATTTTTCACCACCACCATACATAGATGGGTATAATGCTAGAAATAATAACTATATTTGATTATTATAACATTATTATTATTCTGAAATATTATACACCATCCACTTCAATACCATTCAACAATTATGGTAATGATATTGTCGCTTGTGCGTATGTACAACCTTCAATTTCCACGATGTGATTCGATTCATTCAAAATGATCTTCATTAGACCGTGATTATACACATGAATGAAATGAATAATTTTGATAAATCTAATATATATTATACTAATATCGTTATGTAAATTATATAACTATAACCTAATTATTTGAACATGATATTATCTTATAAAACTTGTATAAGAACATAAAGCAGTTAATATCTGAATAACGAGTAACAATAAAATGTTACTAACAAATGAATGATAATATGATCATATATGATACCATAAAAATTAATATGATTCTGGAATAAGTAAATAACATTATTTAAATCATTATATAGGAGGTTATGATACATATGATGGATATCAAACCTAAGGTACGGGATAATTTCACAATCTCATTATTATTCGAGATTTTTTATACATAAGTATATACTGGGATATATTTATCATCCATGTATATGTTTCCTAAAAAGGATTTCATAAAATGTTCTAGTATACTCCTACAGATGTTTAAAGTCAATTCTAACAATTTTTTTCTTTTTACTACACAGTATGGAAGGATTATTTCTTTTGTTTTCCAAACGAGGTAATTTTTGATTTTTGAAGGAATAATAAAAGAAAATTGTTTTTTAACTTATATGGAATAAATGGATTTTTTCATCTTCATAACCCCTTATTTCCATGAATTTTCCTCTACATTATTTCAAGTTTATTTTCAAATAAATTATTTTCTTTTAAAATTGTATGGTGTTTTAATAAAATAAAATATTTTTGAAGAAGAAAGGATATTTTACTCCGAAATTAAGTTCAAGTGTTTTATCAAAATTATTTTCCATATAATAGGATGACATTTAAATATTCTTGTGTTTCTATCCCTATTATTACTATGGTTTTATTGTGATAATTATGGAATGATATTTTATATAGAATATGTTATGATGGAATGATGCTTAAGAAACCCATTTTATTACTTGGGTTATGTTACAATGAATGATTTATGTTTTTGTGAACATTTAAGAATGATTTCATTATGAGATGGTCGGGACCTATATCCCCCTTTAGTGCATTGGGTAAAGATTTATATCTCATGAGATCGAAAGGACTGGAATAAAAAGTAAATCTGATTCATTAATATAAGGTTGAAATGATAAGTATATTCAGTTCCGTAATACAGGATTAGAATGAGGAGTGAACTCGGTTCAGTAATAGACTTTTTCTACTATGATGGTCTTGGATATGATCCTTGGCTAATATGAAAATTATTTTCTATGCTTATGTGTTTTCCACAAGTTCATGTTTTTTGTAATGATATGTTATTATGGTTAATTTTCCTTTATGATTTATCCCATACATACTGCCATGTTTTATTTTATGGATCATGATTTTGATATTCATAAGTTATGTTTATGTTTTTACATTCATATGTTTATGTTTTGTATGATTTTTTCCATGATTACCCTTACAGAGCACTTCATCTCACCCTTTTCGTATGTTTTCTTTTCCCCAGGATATAAAGAAAGGTTTTATGTAGAAAAACTAATGGTTATGATATTTATGAGATATGTTGAAGATATTTCACTAAGATATAAGAATTTATTCTGAGTTTTAAAGACACTAAACTAATATGGTATTTGGAAATTTATTTAGGTAATTTATTAAGTATTATGAAAAAGAAATGTAAATCCCATGTACATCAATCATGGGTCATTTGAGTATTTTACCCATGGCCTTGTGTGGAAAGGAGATAACATTACTTTCATCCTTATAGGAACATAGATATTCATAATCCATATATATTCCATTCCACATAGTTTAATCTATAGACTTCTTTCTAAATTTTAATTTTTTGCCTTGAGTGATGCCATGATTAGTTTTGTACTAGTTTAGGTAATGGTTTAGAATTATTGTGATATTCTGTGATTTAATTTCATCAGAATTCCTTTTTTTTTATTATTCCTTGTTTCTTATTTATATATAATGATTCTGTGTTTACTACTTATGGTGGTATGCTTTGTATTGTTTATATATGGTTTGTGCATGGGTGAAGAGATAGTGGTTGTGAATGAATGAGAACCAATTTTTCATTGTAAGGTGTATGTGAACATTATAACTGAGAATGTGTAACCCGTATATTAAAACTATCTTTAGAATTACATATAAATACATTTTAAGGTTGTTGTTATAATGTAAAGGCTGCTAAAGTTAAATTTTTATTGAATTGGTTTTCTTAATGGGAGCGAAATGCCAAATTATAAAGTTTATGTGTTCTTTATGGGATGGTTGATAAAAAAAATTATAACTGGACCGTTATACTTGAGCATGTTATTTTCTGAAATGGGAATCATTTCTATTAATGGGATCCAACTTTCAATTCATGAAGTATATGAGCGATTTATAAATTGGGAAATGGGAACCCATGTAATCCAACATTTGTTTATCTAACTATGATATATTTTGAGATGGTTTTAAATGAAAAAGTTGTTCAATTCTGACCTAAATGATATTTCAAATTTTTTAAATGTACAACTATGCCCAATTAGGTCATTTGGGGTATGTTTCTTATGAGATGACTATTTTGGGTGTTTTCAAAAGTAAAAATTAACCCACTACTATTAGGTTTCATTTTGATGAACCCATGTTACACTAATGGGACCTTAGTAGGTCTCCTTATCTGTTAAAAGGAATTTACAAGATAATTTCCTAATAATTTGGGATGCTAATAAATGTTTAATGTTTTAAAATGATATTTTATGGAAATTTCCAATTTTCCTTATCTTTACCAAGTTATTTATTTTATAATTATTTCTTGATGTTTTTGATTAAATATTTTAAATGGTTAAATGCTAATGTGTATCAGTTTAATGGTTTAAAAATGGAACTTGAAGATCCTTTCTTAGTTTCAAACCCTTGTGTAACGTTAGTTTAAAATCTTTTGAGTTGATTTGGAATGGAAGTTTAAGAATTTATTATAGGTATCCTTTTTCATTTAGCAATAGATTATATGAATTTCTCTTGAGCCCAGTGGATTTTCTATTGGCGTTACCTTATATTGGGGTCTATTCTTAATATTTCATAAGGGGATATCCATGGTAGGTAGTACCCATAGAGATTTAAATCCTTGCTAACGTATTGTATTTTTGATGTTTGGTGTTGTTTACGTGCCATTGTCCCTAATATGAATCTTAAATTATAATAAAACCCTTGTTAGGATGGGTGGTAATGGTTTATTGACCCTTTTTAGGGGTGTGGAATCTATTAGTGCTCAGTTTTATCTAGTTAAACATGACTTGGGCATGGTTGGACGCTTTGTAGGTCGCTAGACCCTTTTCTCTTCCATTGTGATAGAGGAATTATCCTAAAGTCATTAAGGTTAAAGGTCGTATAAATCAATATGAATTGGTACTAAATATATTATATGGCCATCCAATACTTGAATTCATAGGGATGGTAATCCTCTAGGTAGTATTTGGGATTTGTCTTCTTGCTTTTAAATCTCAGTGTAGTATGTGTTCACGTACGTGGTACCGTCAAGTGTTAAATGTGGTAACAAACCGGTTGAGTTCAGTGTAATTATTGAGCCTTGGGTTATTGAGTACATACTCGATTCATCCATGTAGTAGAGTGACTTTTGAGTTTTCAATCATGTTCATCCCACTACTTGGGAGGGATTCCTCAGGACTCAGGTGATTTGACATGCTGGTCGCTTTTGTTTTGGTTTCCTTGTCTAATGTTTTGACATTAGTGAGTATGAATTGGAGAAGCATCACATAATCATTTAAGGTGAATATGACCTAGTGCACTTTTTAGTGTCTATTTTGTATCTTCTTTCAATAGTTATGACACTCTTAAGGCATGGAGTATCGTGTCAGTTTAGGTTTATGTTCTCTTCCAAGTGGAAGGAACGCAACCCCAGAGGACCATTAGGAAATGGTCAGTTTTTTCTCAAATATCATTGAGGCTTGTAATTTTGAGATTTTTTCAGTGAATTATCATAAAAAAATGTTGGAAAATGTTGGATGTTTATAAAACTTTAGAGAAACACCATCGGCCTTGGAGGTACTCCAGTGGTTAATTCTTGAACAATCACAAAATTACATGGGTGGTAATGACCTTGTGATCGGTTTATGGTGATGCATCGGATGGTGAAGCTGAGTTTCTTTCAAGGAATGTTTGATCAGTGGTGGTTTAAAAATTCTTATTTCTAGTAATTGGGTATTATTTATTAGAAACTATTTGAATCCTCTTAGTGTATTCTGCATAGCGATGAGCATGTCGCCCATCTTGGCGTCGTCCTTGATGCACTAAGAGAGCGTTGGTCTTAGGAAATGCTATAGTTTAAAAATATATTTGTTTTTTTTGTGTGGTTTCCTTAGTGCTTCATTTTAGATGTGCGGTTTATTTCGAGGCGTGGATAGTCCTGTGTGATACTTGGGTTCCCAATTTGGACCTCCTTGGATGGACACTTTCACACTAGCCGTCTCTTTTCACTCGACCACCATGTGAATTCCATGATGGGATCAATCAATGATATGAAGTGGATTTCATGGCTTTGTAACAACATTACACTTGTAAACCTGAGTATATACTACCTTAGGTTAGATCATTAGATTCTAGTTTAATGAATACGAGGTTATCCTAGAATTATTGTCAAGCTTGTTGATGCTTTAATACAAGGAGCGTCACCAGAAGTTAGGTAAGTACTTTGGTGGATGTGTTCATGGTGAATGTGAGATACCTTGGGAAAAAATATCCCAAATTAGTTAGAAATGGACCGACCATATAATCTGTGCATATTGAGAATGGTCATCCAGATGTGGAATGACTCAAATTTTTCCTTATTTAGTGGATATGGTTGGTGAAGAACTGTTTTAAAGCATGTTGTTGGGTGAAGAAGAGTGTGGAATTTGTAAACCTAATACATTAATGAAAATACAACCTGGTGTGTCTAAGTGAGGAAGATGGGGAATTGACCATTTGAAAATTTGTAAAATCATGTTAGGAGAATCACTATAACTCTTAAAGGAATGCTTTGTGAGGCAATTCTGATGGTGGAGGTACCATGGATCATAATTTTCCCATTTATAACATTTATGAATACGGTGGGGAGTACCTTTGGATAGATTTTTAATGAGATGATGATGTTATCATGTATCTAGATAATTGGGATCATGTAAGTTCCATTTAGATGTTTTGGTCAGAAAATGAGCATTGAATATGGGTTTGATGGCTTAAGTTCCATGTGGTTAAATGAATGCTCGGAGGTGCATTGGGAATTTGGAAACACAATCCAATAATTTGAATTATACTTCATTAGAATTGTAGTTCATGGGATGTTTTCGTTATTCCAAAAGGATTCTTAGGGATTATAAGTTTTAAGGTGGGGAGGTTGTAATGCCACATGGTTTTTAACTGGACTAAAATGAAAAGGAATTTGAATTTCTAATTTACTAGATGGGAAGTTTTATAAGACAATATTCAAAATATGATTACAATAGCTATAGCACTTTAACGTGTTTTTTTTGATGTGGTTCGAGGACCTAGGGGAGGATCAGGTTTTCCACTTTGTTTTAAGGGCATCAGGATCTAAAACCACAATTTTTGAGGGTTTGTAGAGGGTGCCCAATTTTTTTGAAACCATGTGACCCTTATCAGAAAACCATCTGGAATCATGTAGATCTAGTGGCGGTGCACACAGGCTGCGTGCAGTCTTCCAAGCCATGCGCCTAGCCTACATGGTTGGCATTTTGGGGTAATAACCTCACACTATTAATTGCATAGTTAGCACACAATTTATCTAACTTTGTAACCCAAACCATGCGATGTGTTTTTAAAAAGGTAAAAATTGATTAAATTAAAATAAAAATTGAAATAAATTAAATATGAGTAAATGGAAAATAATAATAAGGAATTTTAATAATAATAATAATAATAATATTTTTGTTGTTGTTGTTGTGGTTGTTGTTATTATTATTATGAGGGTTAAGTTATTAAACCTCAAGAGGGGTCTCCCCCTTGTTATTTCCTTACCCCCTCATGAGACAACCCTTGGTCGACCCCTAAGGATCATAATCTCCCTCATCGTAGATCTTCTTTGATCGACGATTTCATTAGGTTTATTCATGATTTCTCATCTGAATCATCGAGGTAAGGTTTCTAGATCCTTTCTCCTTATTTATTTGATCGATTTATCCTCTCCCTATCACCCTATCTAGCTTGGCCAAAACCTAGGGTTAAGGATAATTGGATTCTTGGTTTTTCTTCTGGTGTTAGGGTGTGCGGTGTACCTATCGGGACCTCTTCATGTTTGTTTTAATGTTCTCCACTGAAGACGAGGCCTTTAAAACCATATTTAGTTTCCATCGCTATTCTAGGTAAGGTTTATATATGTTGCTCTGTCTCACCCTTTTAATTTAGGGTATTTAAGTTTTTTTGAGTCTCTGTATTTGTTTGTAGTGAGTTTTGATCATCTTGAAGGCTGGTTAGAGTCTCCAGAGTCAAAAGTAACTTACCACCTATGCATCGGTAGGCATATTTATATGTAAGTTCTCCCATTATATGTATATTCACCCATGGTAATGAATATATATATATATATATATATATATATATATATATATATATATATATATATAATTCTAGGCGTGCATACATATAATATGAAAAAATACATACGGGTGTAAGTGTAAATGGGTATATGCACATATAACCATGTATATAAGGTTCCCCTTGTACATATTTATGGCCATGTGAATATGCACATACATGATAGGTGTTATTATCTATATTCAAAGGTACAAATGATAGGGGGTGTAAAATAACAGCTTTGAGTGGTCACTTATAAAAAAATTAAGTGCCTAAGTGTTCGACTTGGCCTCCATATGTTGAGGTATGATCCCTTGTGTATGCCCATTTGTTTTTGTCTTTTAAATATTCCTTATATCACATGACATCTATCTTGTGATTTTTTTTAAAATTTTATGCATGCTACACCTTGATTTTATATCCTAATTTTCACCCTCACTTTGTGACAAATGTTATATACCTCACACCTAGTTATGAAGTTAAAATATTAAAATTTAATGAAATGAATTGTTGAATAACAATGTATTGTTTTATAATAAAAATCCCTGATGAGGTGTGTTATCTTCAAATAGAAAATGCTTTATGTGAATGAATATGACATAGTTATTATGCTTATTCTATAGTTTCTAGGATTGTTTAGTTAAATCACCACATGTGAGCAGGGGTTGATTAAATTCCTTGATTATAATTTGAACTAGGATAAAGGGTGAACCCAGATGCTTTCCTTTATGCTTGTTGACTCTTACTTTATATTTGAATTTCCATTTATAACCTTTGTTCCATAAGTGAATGGATATAATTGAAATGTTATGCTTAGTCAAGCATTATATCTTGAGTTTTTGGAATGTCATTGATGACATGTGATTAAAAGCATGCTAATTTCATGTGCCTTGCTTGTATCTCATTGCCTAATCATGTGCCTAATTCCTTATGCCCTTTTTAATTATATTGAGATACTAGGATAGATTTATAGATTTTGTCATGAGATGTTAATTTAGTGGCTTAAAATTATATAAATGATTTCCTTGATATTTTACTTGATTGATATGGATCACATGATACAGTATGTGAGATTACATAGGTTACGAATTAAGGACTCATGGATAGACTCACCATGTTATGTTGGATTTACTTGACACACTGGGAGAGATAAATTGGATTTACATGTATAGGCTCTTTGAGAGGATATTTATACTGTCTCGAACCATCCTCGGGGCCCGTGTCGTGACTACCCCAAGCCCACATTCTATATTCCAGGGGCTGGTGACTAGCACCAAAGGCGTAAATCCTGATAAATGGGAAGCCATTGCCTTTATAAAAGTAAACAAAACACCACAGAGTACAAGCGGAAGTAAAACACTAAGTACAAAAGAAATTACTGAAAGGTAAATGGTCCAGAATAAAAACCCAACTGAAAAGTAAAGCTACAACTGAAAGGAAGTACAAAAAGACAAATAGCTGGAAGAAAGGAAGCAGCTCCTGGGTCATCCTCCTTGGATCCTACCTGAATGGTAGGTACAGATAGTGCAACTCCTGGATCATCCACCATTGATCCTACCTGAAGGGCATGTACAGATAGCATCCACAACGATCTCGCCCGTCAACCTCCTCCAATTTTCGTCTCGCTGTGAAGTCCACCTACGGATACTGACTCGTCGTGTGGTCCACCTCTGGGTATCGTCCAGTCCTTGAACACTCGGCCCCTGTCAGCACTGCCCGTCGTCTGCAACCAACACAATGAGGTGTGGGCACAACCTGTAAAGGTGTGAGTATATGATACTCAGTAGGGACCCCGAGACCCTCAAGGTCTCACTAAATCCAACAAGGATAACCACAAAGAAGGATCTCAACTGATAACCCTTACTTAGGTATAAGCCCATACTTATAAGTTATCAAGTAACCCATCTCAATCATGAGGAAACACAATGATTATGAAATCAACGGATAACCACCAACCAGGTATATGCCCATACATATACCTAAGTTATCAAATGACCCATCTCAACCATGAGATAAACACAAAGGTCATAGACTCAGCTCAAACTAGGATTTTCATTATCGAAACCTTAACTGCGGAAGAGCCCTGTCTCTTGAGTGTACAATGGTCCTATGACGACTCCGAGGTACTTCTCACTAACCTAAGACTGCTGAGGTACTCGTCTTGTCGAGTACCACGAGTCAGCCACCCAAACACAGTTGTGCTTCCCGTCGGGGTATGCCACCCAAACACAGTAGTGAACACCCCCTAATAGCCTACAGAGGCACTCTACGGACGAGTACCGTGGGTCTGCACTGTCACACAGTAGTGCTCTGTCCGCCATGGGTCTGAACCCAAACAAAGTAGTGCTCCGTCCACTGGGCTAGTCGACTCACTCCAAGTCGAGTCGGTCAAGCAGTTGTCAGGTCTCAACTGGATACACGGTCTCCGTACTCCGCACGTTCGTCTCCGGGAGGGTCCTCTCCACGAGCTACAAGTTGATACTCCAAGTATCTGAAAGTCCCACAAAGAAGTATCTCAAAGGACTGCCTCGTCATAGGGGTCTCAACACAACAGACAGCATGTCAATCGGACGCCCGGTCTGTGAGTTCCTAGCCTTTTCATCCCAGGGGCCCGGTTTGTTTCATGTGCGAACAAACCCGGCCGTATCACAACTATACCCCAAACTATCATAGCGTATACTCATAGGTACCGTTTCTCAATGTGATCACCAACGCCGCTGACGGTTCGTCAAATGGATGTCCGGTCTGAAAGTTATCAGCTATTCTGTTCTAGGGGGCCATGTTGGATTTCGGGTACAATCCAACCCGACCACTATCCAACTGCATCCAAACCACAGGAGATGTATGCCAAAAGTTCCATCTCATCATGAAGAATCCAAAAAAGACGACGGTACATCAATCAGACGTCCGGAGTTCGTGATATAAGCGTTTCCGCTTCGAGGGCCCGGTTGGTTTCGTATCCGAACCAACCCAGCCACACCAAAATTTCTCCGAAACCTTAAGTGTAATATACCAAAATGACCGTCTCGATCCAAGGATCGCTACACAACTGACGATGCATCGATCGGGGTCCTCAGCCCATGTTATGGGTAAAAGTTTGCAAACAGTCCGAAAATGGGGGTTTCACGCCCGGACCGATCCAGCCCGAGACCCCCTGGATCGGCACGAACCGGGTCGACCCGACCTGGGTCTGGGTCCGGAACAGCTGGCGCGGCCCAGCCCGGCCTAGCGCACTAGTGCGGCCCAGCGGCCAAGTGGCTCGGTCGTTTCGGCTGAGTGGATGTGCAAAGGGGGGAGGGCGCCCCCTTGAATGAACCGTTGCCATGCGTGGCGGCCACCCCTTGCCAACGGACACGGCCGAGCACCGCGTCCCACCACCCTCAGTCTCGCGTGGTCGCGGGACCTGTGGCCTGCTGCCGCGGCGGCCCTTCCCAGCATCGCGCCGGGCGCCGCCGCCGCCGTACCGGCGAGCCACGCCGGCGGTGTTTTCCGTGGACCACCGGACGTGCTCCGGTGGTCCGTTTTGCCTGCCATCTTTGCCAGTAGTCCTCCCGGGATCGACTCCTCACTGCGAATACCTCAAAATTCTCTTGCAGCCTACTTCGTCGTCATCCGCTGATCCGCACTTCGACAAAAAACTGCAGAGTCTCCGAATTGCCCCTCCCCGCGGCCCTGAATCCATCCATGGTTTCGTTCGGCCTCAACGGCACGATGCGATGGTGCCACACTTCTTCGTCGTGTTCTTTCTCGTTTCCGTGCGGTGCAACGGCACCGCGCTGCACTGATCGTTCCACAAACAATCCAAACAACAATGGGGGATGAGGGTCGGCTGTTTTCGTATGGTCCGACCTCCTCCCGTTATTACGAGAATAGGCGGCTCCATTGAAAAAACAATGGTGACAGATGAGATCACGAACCACAATAAATAAACCCCTACCTGATGTAAACGTTGAACGAAGGTTTGTCGCAAAATTGAACGTCGCGGAAGAAGGCGTCACGGAAGGAGAGGGTCGTTGTCGTCGCAGTACACAGCATCACGTCAGCGATCTCTGAGGAAGACGTCTCTTACCATCATCCTTCGTTGGAGGTCGGCGTTATTCATCGGTGACGGTGCGTTCTTCGTGTTCTTCAAGGAGGAAGAACGTCCATCGGAACTTAGAGCTTTCCTCCCCAAATCCTTTGGCACCACCAACTATCCTCCCACGAAATAAGACTTAGTCTTATTTTATTAACACACAAGCTAATAAAACTTCATTTGAAATTAAAATGAAACCAAGAATTGATTACTTGAAAAAGCTACTCAATTAATGAGTTGACTTTATTTAAGGGGGGGGGGGGTTTCTTTTTGAGAGTTACAATATTAAGAGGGGAAAAGTTATGAATGTTAGGGGAAGGTGAGGGTTTGGGCTCGTGTGGGACCCACCCCACCTTAATCCTCTCAAAGGTTGTTATCAACAAGTGGGTCCCACCCCTAACTCCCTTACATAGGTTATAACCACATAAGAGGGGGGAAAAGTGTTGTGACACAACACTTAATCCACTTAAAAAGAAAAGAAAAATATAATTGTAAAACAATTATATTATTATCCATCACTTTATTTAAACAACTCACCCTGAGAAAACGAAACTCCAGAAAGGGGTCTTCTTAAGAAATTATCGGCTCTGCGATTCCATCGGTGCCCTCAGATTTCTATTCCGAGCACCAGTTCAAAATTTAGGAAAACCCGCTTGTTCATTCACTGAACGTTCCTGAGAAAAACTTCGGAAAAATGATTCCAGGCACACCGGGCATCGGAATCGGGTGCCGTCAGAAACTGCATTCTTGTAAAATTCCAAAGAAAATTAGGAAAATATTTTCCTTGAAATTTTTGGGTATTTACATTACTCCCATCACAGGGCCTTACGTCCTCATAAAGATTTAACACAATCTAGGGATACAAAAGCAGTACTGAGCATGCATATGAGCCTTCCACTCCCATGTGCTCACCTAGAGGTTCCCATACTGCCAGAGAAAGTGAACAAGAGGAATCGACCATCCTCGTAGGACCACTCCTGTCGATCATCAAATCCTACTGGAACCCCGCAAAAGTCACCCTATCGCCAATGTCCAGCTCCCCATGGTTGAAGATAAGCGAAGGGTCATGCTCATATCTCCTCAGTTGAGATACGTGGAAGTCTTCGTGCACCAGGTTCAACTAAGGTGGAGGGTTCAAATGGTAAGCCACCTCTCCTGCCCTGCTGTGGACCTGAAAAGGTCCAATGAACCTCCGAGATAACTTGCCGCCTTGGCCACATCTCCATAAACCTCGTTGAGGTGAGAGCCATATAAGGACGTGCTCGTCATACTCAAACTCAAGAGGCCTCCAATTCCTGTTTAGAACTAAAACTCAAAACTCCTGCTGCCACGAGGGTAAGGCTGACCGACCCATGAGTGATCTGCCACACCCTCCTATGTATGAGTTTATCCAGTGCTGCCTGGGGTTTCCTTTTCACCGACCAAGGAAAACCCATCCCGATGTTGTAGTTAAAGCACTACCTTTTTGCCTAATACCATCAATTTGTGTCTGAACTGTGATTGCCCAGTCCATACTCAAACCAACTTCATAAGGCCTCGACACTGCCACCAAGAGATTCTAACTGAAACTCTCACCTCAAGGGTCTGACCACATTGTCAGCGCAAGTGTGATTATCGAGTCTTATCTCAAGGTAACTCCAGATGTGAGGGTCAAGTCTATGGATTACCGGAAACTCTAAGTCTGGGAAAAGATTTGTGGATGGAAGGAATGATTCATATCAATGGATGTCACTACGGCAGCTAGTAGTGGACACAGACTGTCCCTTGAATCATTTTAGGATCCAATGGGTCACACTCCTTGACCGCATACAACCTCACTCTTCCCCTGCCCTCCAGCTCCCTGAGCCTGGCGGGGACAACTAAGGCTGGTGGTTGTAGCATGTTGAAAAGTACATGTAAAGACCTGAAAATTTCAAGTAATTTTTTTTCTTCATTTTCTTTGGAATTTTTCAAGAACGAAGTTTTTGACGGCAGCTGATTCCAAGGCCCGGTGTGCCCGGAATCATTTTCCGAAGTTTAGCTCGGGTACGTTCAGTGAACAAACGAGCGGGAATTCCTATCTTTTGAACCGGTGCTCGGAATCAAATTTTGAGGACACCGATGGAACTGCAGCGCCGGTAATTTCTTAGGAACACCTGTTCCGGAGTTGCTTTTTCACGAGAGTTGATGATAAAAATTGTGGATGTTTATTTTATAATTATTCTACAATTTTTATTTTACTATAAGTGTTTAATCCTTTGGAAGGAAGTTGGGTAACTACCCAACCTCCCTTGGGAGGTTATGAGGGTGTTGGGGACCACACGAACCCCACCCCTTCATATCCTCTAAACCCCCTCAACTCCCTTTTAAATTTTGTTAACTTAAGTTTAATAACTTATGGAGTTAATGTGCTGAGTTAAATGTACGTTTTTGAAATTCAAACTCTTGAATTTCAAAAGCCATGTTGTGTTAATAAAATAAGTTGAGAACTTATTTTACTTGGGTTGGTGTTTAGTTGTTTGAGAGCTTTTGGAGAAAAAGCTAAGGAAGTCTTGAGTTATTAATTCCCTTTGATGAAGAACGCGAAGAACGAACGATCTCCGACGTGGAGCACCGAGCCCTCGAAGACCGTCATCCGCGACACCGACCCGCGACGCGACGTCTTCTTCCACGACGTTCTTCTTCCGCGACGTCTCTTCCGCGACGGTTTTCCGCGACGAAATCTCCGTCAACGTCTTTGAACCCTCGCATCGTGACGCCGACGTTCATCATCTCTTTTATCAAGGTAGGGGGTTTACGTGTTTTCTATAAGTGATTCTCTTTCGTCTTTTATCCCCGTCTATTTGGACCGCATGATATCAGTTAACGGGAGGAGGCCGGACCGCACAAACACGGACGTCCCCCTCCCTTTTTTTGTTGATTTTTTGGATCCAAAGAAATTGACGCGACATCGTCACGCCGCGCGGGATTGAGCGACAAGGATGCGCGACATCATCACGACGCACATGATCGAGCGGCAAGTATGCGCGACATCCTCACGCCGCGCATTCAAGTTTTAAACTCTCGTGTGTGGGTTATTGATTGCAAGGTGTTCGTATAATTTATTTTGGATAAATTATACCCTCGTCAATGATTAAAATCATGTGTTTATTATTTTCCAATTGAAAACACCTAACGCGGAGGACGCAGGCCGTACAAACACGGCCCGACAACCCTCCGCAACTTGTTTATCAATGTTCGGATCAACGGACGACGACGAAGCAGGCCGCTATGGAGTTTGAATCCCTTCGCAGTGAAGGTCGGGTCCTGGGAAGACCGTTGGCGAAGACGGTAGGAGAAACGGACCACCAGAGCGCGTCCGGTGGTCCGCGGAAGGCGGTGGCGGTGCGCCGCCGGAGGGCTGGCGGCGGCGGTTGTCGCCGACCTCAATTAGCGGAGAGGGTGGGGGAGCCGCGCACCCCGCCCGCGGCTTCTGCTCGGCCGCGCTGGCCAAGCCGCGGCTAGCCGGTCGGGGCGGGGTCGCGCCGGCCGGGCCAGGCAGGGCCCAGCCGGTTCGGGTCGCCCCGGTTCGGGCCGACCGAAGGGGGGTCGGGCTGGGTCGGTCCGGGCCCGGACCCCCCGTTTTCGGATCCCTCACGGTATTTCGCCCATATCATGGGCTAAGAACCTCCGATCGACGCACCGTCAGTAGCGTAGATATCCTTGGAACGAGACGATCGTTTCCGTATATCGCACTAAAGGTTTCGGAATACCTTGGGTTTGTCCAGGTTGGTTCAGATACGAAACCAACAGGGCCCTCGGAGCTGAAATGCTTATATCTTGAGCTCTAGACGTCCGAATGACGTGCCGTCGACTTTTTTGGATTTCTCTAAGTGAGACGGATCATTTGGCTTACTCCGCTCGAGGTTTGGATTCCATCGGAGTGCGGTCGGGTTGGTTCGCTCATGAAACCAACCGGGCCCCTGGAATAAAAAAGCCAATAACTCACAGACCGGGCATCTGATTGATGCGTCGTCTATCTCATTGATTTCCTCTTGATGAGATGGAACTTTTGGAATACTTCTCCCGAGTTTTGGATGCAATTGGATAGTGGCCAGGTTGGATTGTACCCGAAATCCAATCGGGCCCCTGGAACGGAAAAGCTGTTATCTTTCAAACTGGACGTCCGTTTGACGAACCGTCAATGGTGTTGGTGATCGCGTGGAGAAACGGTCCCTTTGAGTATACCCTATGTGAGTTCGGGGTACAGTTGAGATATGGCCGGGTTGGTTCGCACTCGAAACCAACTTGGCCCATGGGACGGAAAGGCTAATAACTCACAGACCGGGCGTCCGATTGACACGCCATCTGTTGCGTTGAGACCCCAATGACGAGGCGGTCCTTTGAGATACTTCTTCGTGGGACTTTGTGATACTTGGAGTATCGACCTATAGCTCGTGGAGCGGACCCTCCCAGAGATGAGCATATGGAGTACGGAGACAGTGTAGCCGGCTGAGACCTGCCGACTGCTTGACTGACTCGACTTGGAGTGAGTCGACTAGCCCAGTGGATGGAGCGCACGATATTTGGCGACAGACCCACGGTGGATGGAGCGCCCGGTAGTTGGCTGCAGACCCGCGGTACTCGACAGGGGCAGTACCTCTGTAGGCTATTAGGGGGAGCGCCCAGTATTTTGCGACAGACCCACAGCAGACGGAGTGCCTGGTAGTTGGCTACAGACCCGCAGTACTCGACAGGAGGAGTACCCCAACAGTCTTAGGTTAGTGAGCAGTACCTCGGAGTCGTGACAGGATCACTGCACACTTCAGAGATGGAGCTCTTCAGCAGTTATGGGTTCGATAATGAAAATCCTGGTTTGAGATGAGTCTATGACCTTTGTGTTTCCTCATGATTGAGATTGGTTACTTGATAACTTAGGTATATGTATGGGCATATACCTGGGTAGTGGTTATCCGTTGATTTCATAATCCTTGTGTTTCTTCATGATTGAGATGGGTTACTTGATAACTTAGGTATATGTATGGGCATATACCTAAGTAGAGGTTATCAGTGGAGATCTTATTTTTGGTTATCCTTGTTGGTTTTAGTGAGACCTTGAGGGTCTCAGGGTCCCTACTGAGTATCGTTATACTCACCCCTGCATGAGCTATGCCCGCACCTCGTTGTGTTGGTTGCAGACGACGGACAGTGCTGACGGAGGCCAACTGTTTGAGGACTGGACGGTACCCGGAGGTGGACTACACGGCGAGTCAGAACCTGGAGGTGGACTTCATAGATAGACGACACTCGGAGGAGGTTGACGGGCAAGAGCGTTGTGGAGGATATCTGTACCTACCCTTCAGGTAGGATCCGTGGTGGACGATCCAGGAGCTGCGCCATCTGTACCTACCCTTCAGGTAGGATCCGAGGAGGACAACCCAGGAGCCGTTTCTGTTCTTCCAACTGTTTTACCTTGTTCAGTTTTAGTTGTAATTTCATTTGGGATTGTATTCTGGCCCATTTACCTTTCAGAACTTCTCTTTATACATAGTGTCTTTCTTCCGCTTGTACTCTGTGCTGTTTTGTTTACTTTTATAAAGGAAATGCCTTCCCAATTATCGGGATTTAGGCCTTTGGTGATAGTCTCCAGCCCCTGGCCTATGGAAGGCGGGATTGGGGTAGTCACGGCACGGGCCCCGATGATGGGTGGTGACTAATTGGTATTAGAGGAGTCGGTTCTACCGCAGAACTTATAACTCTGATATTTTTTTTTCTGTGTAGAAATAGTGTTAAGGGTACCGAGTGTGGTCTTCAATTCAGGGAGTCCAGTGTTGGTGCGAGCGACCAACGTATCCATACACCAGGACCCTGACAACTGAATTCCATCTTTGTGCATGAAAACACTGATTTCATGTGTGTTTCCAGAAGTTTTATTTAAATATCAGATCAAACCAGGTCAGATCACAAGGTATAATCGTTTGACCATGTCACGTTGTTTCTTTCAGGATGCCTCCCCGCGGATGACCAGCTAGAGCCCCGAGAGTTGTTCGTACTGACAACCCGCCGAGCGACGTGACCTCAGTATAGGGCTCTATTCCAGTTGAGGCACCAGTGGAGGCACCAGCGGTACTACTACCCGTTGGGCCACCAATGCCACCAGCCCCAGCAGCAGAGGGTGCACGTCGCTTGAGCGCACTGCACAAGTTCCAGCGCCAGAGGCCTCCCAGGTTATGGGGAGAGACGGACACGCAGGCGGCTGAGGATTGGATGGAGGCTGTGGTGAGAGTCTTCAGGCTATTGGGGACGCCGACAGACTTCATGGTGATCCTTGCTGCCAGCCTTCTTCAAGCAGCAGTAGGAAGATGGTGGAGCCTGATGCTCCAGATGAACGACGAGGTGACACTTCTTTGGGCGGACTTTGAGAGCCTATTCTGGGCAAAGTTTGTACCAGCCACCCTTAGATCGGTGCATATATAAGAGATACTTTAGCTGCGGCAGGGAAACATTACAGTGGCACAGTATTCAACGAGGTTCACAGACCTCTTGCGCTACTCCACAGATATGGTACGTGACCCGTTCTTCAGGGCCCAAACCTTCGAGTACGGGATCAGGCGAAAGATTAGAGCTTCTGTTGTTTCTCACAGCATTCTGACGCAGACAGGGGTGTTGGAGAGAGCCCTCTTAGTGGAGAGTTTCCTTGCTGAGCAGTCTCCAGCAGCAGGACCCACCACTAGCCGTCTTGCGGCAGAGTCTTCTGCAGCAGGCAGTAGACAGATGACGCAGCCGACTGCACGACTCAGGTTCAGTTGTGCGGGGAAACCGGGGTGGAGTCAGAGCCAGACGTGCCGAGAGTGGATAGTGTTACTCCTGCGACGGAATTGGTCACATGGCACGTGACTGTCCGACCCACCATGCAGATGACCAGCAGTTAAATGAAGAACCTCCCAGCCAGAGGCAGAGGTTCGATCAGGGCAGACCGCAGGGGACATGAGGACATGGGAGAGCTCAGCTTCAGGCAGTTGAGGCCTATGGTCATGGAGCTCCTGAAGCTGATGGACAGGAGCGAGACTAGCTCCAGACCTGGAGGCTATTGATCCCGTTGCTTCTAGTTTTGTTGATGTTTTTTTTTGTAGTTGCTTCGTGTCTTTGTACTATGAGCTGCAATAATAAAAAGACAGTTATCTTTGTGATGTTTGCTTTCCTTTCCTTTTGTTTGGTTGATACTGAGTGGTCCCAGTTAAAACTGTTGACTTGACCCTCACTTTCGAGATTTCTACTGGGGGAGACCTAGTGACCTCACACTGATTCCGACAGTGTGACTTGACCCTTGGAGGCGAGAGTGACAGTTGGATCTCTTGGTAGTTACGTCGAGGCCTTACGACGTCATCCGTGGCATGAATGCATCATTAATGTCAGTATTGACTGTATTAGGAAATGAATGTGGTTCATCGAGGGGATGAGACCGGATTTATATTATCAGAAAAGAAGAAATCATAGCAGATCTTGTGAGACAAGAGAAGATCCAGGTCATCCAAGAGCGGATGAGGAAAGCACATGGCCAACAAAAGCCTTATACTGACAGGACTTGGAGGCCTCGAGAGTTCGAGGATGACGATCATGTCCTTATACGGGTCACACCTCGACGAGGTTTACGGAGATGTGGCCAATACGACAAGTTATCTTCGAGGTTCAACGGACCTTTCTAGGTCCTCAGCTGGGTAGGCGGGGTGGTTTACCACTTGACCCATCCACCGCAGTTGCACCAGGTGCACGACGACTTCCACGTATCTCAACTAAGAAGATACGTGCTCGACCCTTTGCATATCATCGACCATGAGGAGCTGGACGATGGCGATGGGGTGTCTTTCACGGAGGTTCTACTGGGGATCGAGGATCGACAGCAGCGGATCCTATGAGGACGATCGATTCCTTGGGTGCACTTTCTCTGGCAGTACAAGAACCTCCAGGTGAGAACATGGGAACGGAAGGCTCAGGTGCGTGCTCAATACCGCTTTTGTAACCCTAGTTTGTGTTGAATCTTTACGGGGACGTGAAGCCCTGAGGAGGGAGGAATGTAAAGACCCTTAAATTTCAAGGAATTTTTTTTCTTAATTTTCTTTGGAATTTTTCATGAACGCAGTTTCTGATGGCGCCTGATTCCGAGGCCCGATGTGCCCGGAATCATTTTCCGAAGTTTAGATCGGGTACGTTCAGTGAACGAACAAGCGGGAATTCCTATCTTTTGAACCGGTGCTCAGAATCAAATTCTGAGGGCACCGAGGGAACCGCATCACCAGTAATTTCTTAGGAACACCTATTCTAGAGTTGCAATTTCACGAGAGTTGATGATAAAAATTGTGGAAGTTTATTTTATAATTATTCTACAATTTTTATTTTACTCTAAGTGTTTAATCCTTTGGAAGGAAGTTGGGTAACTACCCAACCTCCCTTGGGAGGTTATGAGGGTGGTGGGGCCCACACGAACCCCACCCCTTCATATCCTCTAAACCCCCTCAACCCCCTTTTAAATTTTGTTAACTTAAGTTTAATAACTTATGGAGTTAATGTGGTGAGTTAAATGTAAGTTTTTGAAATTCAAACTCTTGAATTTGAAAATCCTTGTCGTGTTAATAAAATAAGTTGAGAACTTATTTTACTTGGGTTGGTGTTTAGTTGTTTGAGAGCTTTTGGAGAAAAAGATAAGAAATTATTGAGTTCTTCATTCCCTTTGATGAAGAACGTGAAGAACGAACGATCTCCGACATGGAGCGCCAAGCCCTCGGAGACCGTCTTCCGCGACACCGACCCGCGACGCGACGTCTTCTTCCAAGACGTTCTTCTTCCGCAACGTCTCTTCCGCGAAAGTTTTACGAGATGAAATATTCGTCAACGTCTTCGAATCCTCGCTTCGCGACGCCGACGTTCGTCATCTCTTTTATCAATGTAGGGGGTTTACATGTTTTCTATACATGATTCTCTTCTATCTTTTATCCGCGTCTATTTGGACTGCATGATATCAGTTAACGGGAGGAGGCCGGACCGCACAAACATGGCCGTACCCCTCCCTTTTGTTGTTCTTTTTGTTGCGGATCGAAAGAAATTGACGCGACATCATCACGCCGCGTGGGATCGAGCGGCAAGGATGCGCGACATTATCACGCCGCGCGGGATCGAGCGGCAAGTATGCGCGACATCGTCACGCCGCGCATTCATGTTTTAAACTCTCGTGCGTGGGTTTTTGATTGAAAGGTGTTCGTATAATTTATTTTGGATAAATTATACCCTCATCAATGATTAAAATCATGTGTCTATTAGTTTCCAATTGAAAACACCTAACACGGAGGATGTGGGCCGAACAAACATGGCCTGACAACCCTCCGCAGCTTGTTTATCGATGTGCGGATCAACAGACAACGACGAAGCAGGCCGCTATGGCGTTTGAATCCCTTCACAGGGAAGGTCGGGTCCCAGGAGGACCGTTGGAGAAGACGGTAGGAGAAAAGGACCACCAGAGCACGTCCGGTGGTCCGCAGAAGGCGGTGGCGGCGCGCCGCCGGAGGGCTGGCGGTGGCGGGTGCCGCCGGCCTCAATTAGCGGCGAGGGTGGGGGAGCCGCGCACCCCACCCACGGCTTCCGCTCGACCGCGCTGGCCGGGCCGGGCCGGGCCCCACCGGGTCGAGTCGACCCGGTTCGGGCCGACCCAGGGGGGGTCGGCCCGAATCAGGCCGGGCCCGGACCCCCCATTTTCGGACCCCTCACGGTCTTTCATCCATATCATGAGCTATGGACCTCCGATCGACGCACCGTCAGTTGCGTAGCGATCCTTGGAACGAGATGGTCGTTTTGGTATATCTCACTCAAGGTTTCAGAATACTTTGTGTTCGTCCGGGTTGGTTCGGATACGAAACCAACCAGGCCCTCAGAGTGGAAACACTTATATCTTGAGCTCCAGACGTCCGAATGACGTGCCGTCAACTTTGTTGGATTACTCTAAATGAGACGGATCATTTGGCTTACTCCGATCAAGGTTTGGATTCCATCGGTGTGCAGTCAGGTTGGTTCGCTCACGAAACCAACCGGGCCCCTGGAACGAAAAAGCCAATAACTCACAGACCGGGTGTCCGATTGACGCGCCATCTGTCTCATTGATTTCCTCTTGATGAGACGGAACTTTTGGCATACTTCACCCGAGTTTTGGATGTAGTTGGACAGTGGCCTGGTTGGATTGTACCCGAAATCCAACCGGGCCCCTGGAACGGAAAAGCAGTTATCTTTCAAACTGGACGTCTGTTTGACGAACCGCCAGTGGTGTTGGTGATCGCGTGGAGAAACGGTCCCTTTGAGTATACCCTATGTGAGTTCGGGGTACAGTTGAGATATGGCAGGGTTGGTTCACACTCGAAACAAACCGGGCCCCTGGGACGGAAAGGCTAATAACTCACAGATCGAGCGTCCGATTGACACGCCGTCTGTTGCGTTGAGACCCCTATGACGAGGCGGTTCTTTGAGATACTTCTTCGTGGGACTTTGTGATACTTGGAGTATCTACCTGTAGCTCGTGGAGTGGACCCTCCCAGAGATGAGCGTACGGAGTACGGAGACCGTGTAGCTGGCTGAGACCTGACGACTGCTTGACCGACTCGACTTGGAGTGAGTCGACTAGCCCAGTGGACGGAGCGCCCGGTATTTGGCGACAGACCCACGGCGGACGGAGCGCCCGGTAGTTGGCCACAGACCCACGGTACTCGACAGGAGGAGTATCCATGTAGGCTATTAGGGGGAGCGCCCGGTATTTCGTGACATACCCACAGTGGACGGAGCGCCCGGTAGTTGGCCGCAGACCAGCGGTACTCGACAGGAGGAGTACCTCAGCAATCTTAGGTTAGTGAGCAGTACCTCGGAGTCGTGACAGGATCACTGCACATTTCAGAGATGGAGCTCTTCAGCAGTTATGGTTTCGATAATGAAAATCCTGGTTTGAGTTGAGTCTATGACCTTTGTGTTTCCTCCTGATTGAGATGGGTTACTTGATAACATAGGTATATGTATGGGAATATACCTGGGTAGTGGTTATCCGTTGATTTCATAATCCTTGTGTTTCCTCATGATTGAGATGGGTTACTTGATAACTTAGGTATATGTATGGGCATATACCTAAGTATAGGTTATCTATGGAGATCATATTTGTTGTTATATTTGTTGGTTTTAGTGAGACCTTGAGGGTCTTAGGGTCCCTACTGAGTATCGTTATACTCACCCATGCACGGGCTATGCCCGCACCTCGTTGTGTTGGTTGCAGACGACGGACAGTGCTGACAGAGGCCGAGTGTTCGAGGACTGGACGGTACCCTGAGGTGGACTACACGACGAGTCAGTATCTGGAGGTGGACTTCACAGCGAGACGACACTCGGAGGAGGTTGATGGGCGAGAGCGTTGTAGAGGCTATCTCTTCCTACCCTTCAGGTAGGATCCGTGGTGGACGATCCAGGAGCTGTTCCATCTGTACCTACCCTTTAGGTAGGATCCAAGGAGGATGACCCAGGAGCCGTTTCCGTTCTTCCAGCTGTTGTACCTTGTTCAGTTGTAGTTGTACATTCATTTGGGTTTGTGTTCTAGCCCTTTTACCTATCAACACTTCTCTTTGTACTTAGTGTTTTTCTTCCACTTGTACTCTGTGGTGTTTTGTTTACTTTTATAAAGGCAATGCCTTCCCAGTTATCAGGATTTACGCCTTTGGTGATAGTCTCTAGCCCCTGGCCTATGGAAGGCGGGCTTGGGGTAGTCACGGCACGGGCCCCGAGGACGGGTCGTGATAGTACACCACCTCATGCTGCTCTGCAGATTTATATGTCCTTAATATTTCCTCTTTTTGAAACATTCGCACGCCCATGTCTCTGAGACTGGTACCAGTTTTCCGTTTCTACAGCACTGGGCAGTCTTCATCCACTCTTGGATGATCTGCACCTTCTTTTCCTACGATATTTAAGAGCTGCTAAGATTTCTCCTTTTCCAAAAAGGGGAACTCGGTCTCATCCCCAGGATAAACCACGCCCATTGCCTAATACAGTCAATCCTTACATGAATGATGTATTCATGCCATGGATGACGTCGTAAGGCCTCGACGTTACTACCAAGAGATCCAACTGTCACTCTCGCCTCCAAGGGTCGAGTCACACTGTCTGCATCATTATGAGGTCAATGGGTCTCCTCCAGTTGAAATATCTAAAGTGAGGGTTAAGTCAAAAGTTTTAACCGGGGCCTCTAAGTTTCATCCAAAAAATAAAGCACAAGAAATCAAACATCACTAGGATAAGTGTCTTTTTATTAGTGCAGCTCATAGTACAAAGACATGAATACAAAAACAACATGGATCTTGAAGTACAAGGGACATATCCACTAGTTCCACTCCTGTCCACCTGCTCCCGGAGCTCTACTACCTTGTCCACTACTCGGCTATTTCTCAAGCACCTGCCGCTGCTTCTGCCTCGGTGGCTCCTCTAAAGCATGCGGATCAACTATGCGGGGGGTCGAATAGTCACTTTCCAGGTGACCCTTCCTACCACATTCATAACACTTCCTGCTCCTCGTACGGCTGGCTCTGGTTCTCTTGGACCTCTTCACCATCTGTCTACTTCCCAAAGTTGACTCGGCTACGGATCGAAAAACACACGGAAAAGGCAGTAGCTCCTGAACACGCTCGGGGTGTAGAGTCACTAGTATGAACTCCACCCCAAAGAAGGTCTCAAAGTCTTCCCAAGTGAAGGTCATCCCATCGCAAAACTAGAACAAGTGGCTCCACCATCTCTCTGCCCCTTCCTGAAGGAGGCTGGCAGCAAAGATCACCATGAAGTCTGCTGGCGTCCCCACTAGCCTGAAAACTCTCACCACAGCCTCCAGCCAATCCTTAGCCGCATGCGGGTCTGTCTCTCCCCAGAACCTGGGTGGCCTCTGGCACTGGAACTCATGCAGTTCGCTCAAGAGATGTGCACTCTCTGCTGCTGGGGCTGGTGGCATCGGTGGCCCAACGTATGGTAGTACCGTTGGTGCCTCTGCTGGTGCCTCAACTGCAAGAGGGACCTGTACCGAAGCCTCATTGCTCGACAGGCTGTCAGTACGTACATCCCTTGGGGCTCTAGCTGATCGTCCGTGGAAAGGCATCCTGAAAGAAACATACGTGACATGGTCAAACGATTTATACCTGGTGATCTGACCTAGTTTGAGCTATTTGAAGGGGAAAAACTTTTGAAAACTCACACGCAATGAGTGTTTTCGTGCACAAAGTCAGAAATCTTTTGTCAGGGTCCTGGTGTATGGATACGTTGACCGCCTACACCGACACTGGACTCCCTGAACTGAAAACCACACTCGTTACCCTTGACACTATTTCTTCACAGAAAGAAAGAAAAAAAATATTAGAGTTATAAGTTATGCGGTATAACCAAATCCTATGATACCAATTTGTCATGACCCATCCTCGGGGCCCGTGCCGTGACTACCACAAGCCCGCCTTCCATAGGACAGGGGCTGGCGACTAGCACCAAAGGTGTAAATCCCGATAACTGGGAAGGCATTGCCTTTATAAAAGTAAACAAAACACCACAGAGTACAAACAGAAGTAAAACACTAAGTACAAAAGAATGTGCTGAAAGGTAAATGGGCCAGAATACAAACCCATCTGAAATGTACATATACAACTGAAAGGAAGTACAAAAAGACAAAAAGCTGGAAGAAAGGAAGAAGCTCCTGGGTCGTCCTCCTTGGATTCTACAAGAAGGGTAGGTACAGATAGCGCATCTCCTGGATCGTCCACCACGGATCCTACCTGAAGGGTAGGTACAGATAGCGCAGCTCCTGGATCATCCACCACGGATCCTACCTAAAGGGAAGGTACAGATAGCCTCCATAATGCTCTCGCCCGTCAACCACCTCCAAGTGTCGTCTCACCGTGAAGTCCACCTATGGATATTGACTAGTCGTGTGGTCCACCTCTGGGAATTGTCATGTCCTCGAACAGTCGGACTCTTTCAGCGCTGCCCGTCGTCTGCAACCCACACAATGAGGTGGGGGCATAGCCCTTACATGGGTGAGTATACGATACTCTATAAGGACCCCGAGACCCTCAAGGTCTCAATAAATCCAACAAGGATAACCACAAAGAAGGATCTCAACAGATAACCCTTACTTAGGTATAAGCCCATACTTATAAGTTATCAAATAACCCATCTCAATCATGAGGAAACACAAAGATGATGAAATCAAAGGATAACCACCACCTAGGTATATGCCCACACATATACCTAAGTTATCAAGTGACCCATCTCAATCATGAGGTAAACACAAAGGTCATAGAATCAGCTCAAACTAGGATTTTCATTATCGAAACTGTAACTACTGAAGAGGACCGTCTCTAGAGTGTACAGTGGTCCTGTCACGACTCCGAGATATTTCTCACTAACCTAACACTACTGAGGTACTCTTCCTGTCGAGTACCGCGGGTCAGCCACCCAAACACAGTAGTGATTCCCGCCAGGGTATGCCACCCAAACACAGTAGTGCACACCCCCTAATAGCCTGCAGAGGTACTCTCCGGATGAGTACCGCGGGTCTGCACTGTCACACAATAGTGCTCCGTCCGCCATGGGTTTGCACCCAAACAAAGTAGTTCTTCATCCACTGGGCTAGTCGACTCACTCCAAGTCGAGTCGGTCAAGCAATCCTCATGTCTCAGCCGGCTACACGGTCTCCGTACTCCGCACGCTCGTCTTCGAGAGGGTCCTCTCCACGAGCTACAGGTAGATACTACAAGTATCTCAAAGTCCCATTAAGACGTAACTCAATGGACCACCTCTTCATAGGGGTCTCAACGCAATAGATGGCGCGTCAATCAGACGCCTGGTCTGTGAGTTACTATCCTTTTTGTCCCAGGGCCCCGGTTGGTTTCGTGTGCGAACCAACCCGGCTGTATCCCAAATATACCCCGAAATATCATAGGGTATACTCATGGGGACCGTTTCTCAATGTGATCACCAATGCCGTTGACGGTTCGTCAAACAGACGTCCGGTCTGAAAGATATCAGCTTTTCCTTTCCAGGGGCCAGGTTGGATTTTGGGTACAATCGAAATAGGCCACTATCTAACTATGTCCAAACCACAGACGAAGTATTCCAAAAGTTCCGTCTCATGAAGAGGAATCCAACAAAGTCGAAGACACGTCAATCAGATGTCCGGAGCTCGAGATATAAGCGTTTCCACTCCGAGGGCCTGGTTGGTTTCGTATCCGAACCAACCTGGCCGTAATCAAAGTTCTCCGAAACGTTGAGTGTAATATACCAAAACGACCGATTTGATCCATGATATTGGTGATGCTGTGAAACATGAAAGACATAGTTCATGACACTATACCTTTGAGGTAGTAGCAACCGATTGGCTGCCAGATCGAATCTCTCTATAATTTCAAAATTCTGTACAAAATGAGGCGACAAATTCCCTTGCTTTCGTAACTGTCTATACCCTAGCCTGTGCGATAGTCGAATAAAAACATGATCTCCGACCTCAAACTCAAGAGGTCATTGATTGTGATCAACATATGATTTCTATCTAGACTGAGCAGTGGTCATACAATTTATGATTAGCTGAACATTCTTTGAAGTCTCCTGAATGAGATGAGGACCTAGTAGGTCTACCACACCTACCTCTATCCATCACAAGGGTGAACGACATAGCCTACTATATAAGGCCTCCAAAGGAGAAATATGAATTTCTTACTGAAAGATGTATTATAGGAGAAATTGACAAGAGGGATATGATTCTCATAAAAACCTCAAAAATCAAGGACACATACTGAAATCATATCCTATAGAATCTGTATTTTCTATTATAATTGTCCATAATTCTGAGTGTGAAAATATATGCTTAG
Organism: Viscum album; assembly: GCA_963277665.1. NCBI lineage: Eukaryota > Viridiplantae > Streptophyta > Magnoliopsida > Santalales > Viscaceae > Viscum > Viscum album. Next base: position 1,747,748,512 of record OY728140.1, read on the forward strand.
AAGCACCTGAGTTCCCATAGATTTCTACAAACCCTGCCAGAACTGTGAAGTGAAACGAGCATCCCTATCTGAAACAATAGTATGTGGAACCCCATGTAGTCATATGATCTCACAAACATATAGTCTTCCCAGATCATCAATAGAGAAAGTCTCCCAAATAGGAATAAAGTGGGATGATTTTGTCAGTCTATCAATGGATTTCCAGATAGTATCACTACCCCTATGCGACCTAGGTAATCTTTCTAAGAAATCCACAGAAACATCTTCTCATTTCCATTTTGGGACAAGAAGTAGCTATACAAATCCTCCAGGTCTCTAGTGATCCACCTTCACCTACTAACAGGTGGAACACCTAGTGATAAATTCTGCTATCTGACATTTCATCCAAGGCCACCAATATTAGTGTCGCACATCTTGGTACATATCTTGATATGTCTGGATGAAATACCCATTGAGATGCTTGGGACTCCATTATCAACTATTCTCTAATGTCTATAGGAACCCTGATATGTCCACATAGACACATGACATCATCTTTATCTACAGATTAATCTAGAGGTGGGTTATCTCATGATATACTCTCACAAAGAACCAAGACTTCAGGATCTGAAAACTATATACTCTTCACCTTCTCAAGAAGGGAAGAGGTAACTTTCAAGGCTGAGAGGTAATAATTCCAATGAATATCATGAAACTCAATATGAATCTCATAAAATTTGGGTATTATCTTTTATTCATCATTGGATTCCAATATGACCTATGATTGAGTTTTTTGAATTAGTGCATATGCAACCATATAGCCTTTCGCTGGCATATATGTAAGCTCAAAATCAAAGTATTGTAGGTATTCGACCTATCTATGATGTCTGAGGTATAAGCCATGCCGAGAAAAGATATATTTGAGTCTATTGTGGTCAGTGTACACCACAAAGTTCTCACATAATAGATAATGTATCCAGCAATGTAAGACATGGAAAACTAATGATAGATCAAAGACTTGAGTTAGATAATTTCTCTCATGAGGCCTCAATTTATGAGATCCGTATGTAATGAATTTTTCTTCCTAAATCAACAATGATCCTAGAACAATTTTCGATGCATCACAGAAGATGGCATAACTTATACCTAGCATGGGAAGAATTAGAATAGGTGCTGATACAAGCCTTCATTTCATCTCCTGAAAGGATTTATCACATGATTCTGACTATGTGAACATGACAGCCTTATTTGTAAGACTAGTAAGAGGATATTCAAGGTGATAAAAGACTTGTATGAAATTTCTATAATATCCATCTTGCCCTAAGAAACCCTGTATATCAAACACGTTCTTGGGATGCTCCTAGGAAACTACAACACCAACCTTTTAAGTGTCAACAAATACTCTTGATTCCGAGATAATATGAACCAATTAAAAGACTTTTTTTATCTAGAAGTGGCACTTTGAAATCATGGCATAAAGATGATGATCTCTTACTGTACTCAAAATAATCTCAAGATGTTTTTCATTGTCTCTACGAGTGAGATAATACACCAAGATTTCATCCAAAAAGACTAGGACAAAAGATTCCAAATAAGGATGGAAACCCCTTTTTATCAAATTCATGAAAACAAGAGGCTCATTCATAAGACTTAATTGAATAACAAGATACTAATATAGATCATACATACTATAGAAAGTTGTATGAGGTATGTCTGATGGTCTGACTTGCGCATGATGATAACCCAATCTCAGGTCAATCTCAGAGAATAACTATACTACTCAGAGCTAGTCAAAGAGATCATCTATTCAAGTATGTGGATATCAGTTATTGATCATATGTTTGTTCAACATTCTATAATACATGAATAGACGAAGGGTCACATCATCTTTCTTGGAGAAAATACTAGGCAAACCCCAAGAGGATGTACTGGGCCATATAAAAACATGGGCCCCAAAATCCTATAATTTCCACTTGAGATCCTGGATCTCTATAGGTTCCATAATATAAGAAGAAATGTACACTGGATCTACTCCATGAAAAAGATCGATTGTAAATTCAAACTCTCTTTTAGGAGGTAATCCATAAAAAAATTCTGAAAAAATATCCCTGAAATGATCCATTTCTGGAATGAATTATGCTCAATGTAAACCCTGATCCTCCATAAAGAGATTTTTAATCTGGGTGGTCACTCTACGTAGCTCCTGATGCTCTGGTCCATATCTACCAACCTAGACTTCCCACTCACCCTTATATAGATAACTTATTTGCTTTGGTGATGTAAAAGTACCCTGTGATGATAGTAGTCTAGAAAATCATGATAGTGAACCAACCAATCCATACTATGAATGACATAAAAACCCATTATCCTGAGAATAAAAAGGTTCCATAAGAATGTGTAAATACCTAACATAATAGGATAGTCCTTACAATAGCTTATTCCCTATGTTCATACCCCAAACAGTGTATCTAAGGCCATTACCCCATAGTAATACAATATATCTATCTATGAATTTCAGCGATAGATATAGAAATAAAAGAGTTTAAAGCACCTATATAACATAAAGTTGATACTATAGTAGAGGCTACTAGAATAGTTCCTCATACTATAGATGGTCCGACAGACTGATCCTCAGGTATTGGCTACAGTGCATTGAATTGGCTCGATCCACAACCCTATTCAACAAATGGATTGCCAAAATGAAAACTGCTCTGTTGGCGCTGTTGGTGATCATAGGCCTCACTACCATTGCCACGTCCTCCTCCTAGACTAGACCTGCAAGTGCTATTCTAAATCCCCTTCTAAAATAGCATAAAATAAATCTCTCTTGATGGTGGAGCTAGTGTAGATCCTTTTCCACTTAAAGATGGTGAAATGTTCCTACTGAAATGCTAAATATTCCCCATAAGACTACAAGCACGACACTCCATTGGTGCTCTATCACACTGAGGCTTTGAATTACCCATTCATGCACACTGAAAACACAACAAAAAGATTTCGAAATGGGTACTATGGTTGTCACTACCCTGACGAGAAACCAAGAGGGAATGTTTCATGCCAACGAGAACTACTGGCCTAACCCAACACTAATTTGCTATGCCTGGTACTATTTTCATCCCTTAGTTTATAATCAGTGATAATATCCTGATTGACTATTTCAGAAAAATAGGAAGGCGAAAGAAATTGACCTAGGTATGTATGTCATACTAAAGCCCATCCTCAAAATGTATAGCATGAAAAATCCCATCTCCGACTAGAAGAAATGCAATGCATTATAACTCCATGAAGCATGCTAAATATTTCATGACTGACATTGAATCCTTCTCAAGATTCAAGAACTCTCTGGATCTGTCAACTCTCTACATCTGAGGAATGAACTGATCATAGAAGATAGTCAGGAAATCATCCCATAACATTTCCTGATGATGATCATCCTGGAAAATCACATCCCACTAGTGCTTGGATGAATCCTAAAACATGTATGTGGAAAGCATGACCCTCTACTATGGAGGAATATATATATTCTCCGAGATATATAGGTTTGCTTCTATCCAAGTCTCTATAGCCTGAAAACCTCCATCCCCTAAAAAGGTAAGAAGATGTTGCTACTAGAACTCATGAATCAGATCATCCATGACGTGTGAAAGCCATGGAGCACCATGCATAGACTGCATCGGACATAGTAAAATATCACAAACATGGGCATTAGTGCCCAGATTAGGTACAATAGGCAGTGCCTCATGTGGCACTCCTAAAGGTAAGACTAGAAGCTCAGGGCTCACCATATCTGAAGCATGATCATCACCACCTTCTTGGTGAATGAAATGATGAATTCATGGTGGAATTGGTCTAAAAATTCTAGTCACACACCTTAGAACAATATTATAAGAATAATATAGAATCAATAACATATTCTAAACTTAAGAAAACTCACTACCCAAGGAATACTATCCTAAACTACCCACTTAGATGGTCATGTCGCGGTAAGTGATCAGGTATAAGTTTCATTTCATTTTTTCATTAATTTCCAGGTTCACTCCCTTACCATTCATAAACATGATAAGGTGGGATAAGGATATGCAACCAATTAATTTTAGATTTAATTATTCATCTTATAATGGATAGCCATTCATGATGAATCAGTTCCTATACAACTTTCACTAGAAACGACCCCAATTTATTTATAGCATAATGGATCAACTCGGTTAATTACTCATCCCAACCCATAAGGGCCCATACACCTCATGAATTAAGATAGAAAATCAATAAATCAAAACCAAGAGTTAGAAAATAATAATATAACTATCACAACATCACTAAAAAATTATAGGAATAAAAAGAAATACAAAGCAGTTAAATACACCTATACGGGCATGGAAATATACATGACATTTGAAATCTCGGTGCCTATAATGATGCGTTTGACAATTATTCTTTCTCTTATATCATCAGGACAAGGATGAAAGAAAATCATTAAATAGATTAATAATCAATAACACCACACAACATGTGAATCACCCAATGGTGAAGTAATATCATCTGTAACAAGAAAAAGTAGAACAAAAATTACAATTTTGGAAAAAAGGTTTTTACCCCGAACATGGGTTCATGATGCCCAACCACAACTTATGAACAAGTCCCATGCATTAATAATCTCAAATATATTGTCTCCAAATAGTAAAGAAAGAAAGGAAACCCCCTATGATACCACTTTGTGACATCTGGGACCCAGTTGCCACATAAAAGGTGACCTGAGCCCATTGGGCCACATGGACTCAAGAGCATCTCCCTAAATGCCAAAGGATGCCGACCAGGAGTGAGGGCCTGGGATGTCTGCACTGGGAGACTATTCCCTCATTACAAAAGTGTAGTGAAAAAAGTGAGAGTAAACATAGGTTAATAGTTTAAGAAATATAAGTAAACCGAAGGAATATTGGAAAATAGAGACAACATGAATAATAACTAAAAAAACTGGAATAACATTCAACAATACAAAAATGATGATGAAATGGCATGTACTAGAAAACTGAAAAAAGCATTGATACAAGAAAACATACATAACATATTCCACAATAGTATAAAGGAAATAATATACAATCCCAAGCATACTGAGTTCCAACTCGGTCCTCAACTATAAAACTCCACACTAAACAGTAAGCAATCATTTTTTTGATGTCGTATGCTTACATTTGTCAACACCTGAAACCATTAAATCTACTCCAGGTACTAAATGGTTCCTAGAGAGAGTGTGAGATAATCTTAGGGGGCCACCACCAATAGTGTCTATAACATCCATCATATGTAATGGAAATGTAACAATGTGCAGGAATGTATATATAAAGTAAAGTAGTACAATGTAAATAAATACCCAAGTACCTGATTCATTCCTTAGTTGGTGTCTAAACATATAACCAGTTCATTTAATAATAAATTACCAATTTATATTAATAGGTCAAGTGAGGCATTGCCAACACTGGCATCACCTCATGATAGTATGAGTAGTGAAATTCCAAGATGTATCATGGCAACCATGGTAAAGGATATTTACTAGTGAAGTACCAAGGTAATAACCAAGGAAATGTAGATATCAAGGGTCACAAACTCAGTAATAACTATAGCCTGGATAAGTATAATAGTGTAATCCAAAGAGCATATCCATGTAATTCCAAAATAAGATTCCTATGTAATCCATGGTGATCTCTTAGGGTAAGACGGGGCTAAGCATCGATATGGCCCTATGGGAAGTAACCATGACACCTAATTATCAATTCTTAATCCAAGTAGTGTATCTAATGAATTCTGAAATAATATGAAGGGATCCTATGGTGTCATACTGGGAATCGAAGAACAGGAAAGGATAGGGATCTAGGTTGTTCTTGAACTAAGAAACCTGTATCCTTGAATCATAGTGGGGTTCCCAAGTGATCATAGCATTCCCTACTTATAATCCAAGGAGAGATCGATCCAGGACATTCTTATTTTATTATTAGGTCATGTAATGTTTCATTCAGTTCAATACTTTCCTTTAATTAGTGTGATAAGGTCAAGTAGCATGCAACCTTTTTATCAACTGATTTGGTTCAATCCTTGTCTTTTGTTAATGTGATAACGCCAATAAGAATGAAAACATTCATCTAATCCATCTAAGGCACATTCCATAATTAATGGTTCATTCTAATAACTTCCATTAATGTGGTAAGGGGTTCTATTGATATGAAACCAATTAATCATTCACAATAAATTATCAATTTTAATCACCTACCTTAGTCGGGTTAAGTGGCACACATACATGGTACTTTCCATTATATAACTAACAATAAAATTCAAGAAATTTAATATTCTAAAGTTTAAGATTATAGGTGTAAATCCATAAAAAACATGAACGGTGGTGTAAAAGTGTCAAAACACTAAAACAAAATTATGGAATAACCTTCATCATGGAAAGGACGGAGTTGTGGTCATAACCACTAACGATTAATAACATATTTGGAAAGAGGATGAATATACATTTCTAATGATTATAAACATGAAATATAAATCCTATAAATGGAACCCAATGAAATTAGTGGGCACCACATGAAAAATTCAAAATCAACAAACTTTAGGGTTGAGTTATAGACTAACCACCTTAGGGTTGTATGACTATCTTCTTTCGGTATTGTCCCTTTAATTGGCTCTGATCGGAGTAGATCTAAGAAAAATATAATAATTATCATACCCTCATACCTCAATCGAGAGGAAAAGAGAAGGATAACAACATAAAGGGACTCGAGTACTTACCGTTGCACATTGAATTGAAAAAAAGAGTGATAGAATCCCTCACATATTGGGTAGTATTTGATTATAAATATGAATAAATAAAGGAAAAAATTTTGATTTGTACATCCCATTAATTTTCTGAAAAATATTATAAAATACATTTAGGGGAAGTAACATAAACATTAACCATATAAAAGGATAAATGGTTCCCTAAATATAAAATTTCTCATTGAGTTATAACTGAGGCCGAAAAACCCTTACCTTTATTTACTGATTTATTGGACGCAACCAAGTCTTGTTGGAAAATTTGATTTACTCTTGAGGTATCCTTTGTAAATTATGTACTTGCGTCTAATTACTCAGATTTTCCCAATTTTATCATTAGAAATTATTTGTGAAAATTACATGACCAGGCACTGAGACAACGTTTGATTCTGAGGCCTGGTGTTCCTGGAATCACTTCATTGAAAAATGTTATGTTTTTAAGAGCACGTGCATGTGAATTTTATTAAAAAATTAACTAACTTTTTTTAGCTTCTTAGATCAGAAATCTGATGGCACAGTTGAGCTTAAAATTATGGATTTACCCTTGGCATAACCTAACTTTGGTAGGTGTGGGTCATCTATAGAAAAATATTCTAGGGATGGAACGGTAAAAAAAATAATTAAATTATTTTATTTTATTTTAAAATCTTAATAACTAATAAAAGGTAACTCAGATTGGAAATCCAAGACCACTGTTGAGTTCATAAGAGGTTGTTTTCTTTAGGTGAGGCATAATATCGACTGGACTGGGCTAGTTTTGAAAGATAGTATTAGACGTAAATGTCATTAAAATAATTATTAAAAATTATTTTTGATGAAATATTGGTTTTATTTTAATATTTTATATTATCAAGAATCCAAGTGTTCGACATGACCCTATAAATATTATGAGGAAAATAGACCAAGAACTCTCCAATGAATGCCGACAGATTGGTTAATGAAGAACAATGAATCTCATATTTGATGGATATTAACCAAAAACCCGACGTGAAGACTGTTCCTCTTCAGTGATCAAACCAAATTGAGGTAGATATTTTTTTTTGATTATTAGTTTCTCTGTTCTTGAAAATCAATGATGAAAATGGATCATCCAATGAATCATGATGTTGATCGGAGCCCGGGGCGATGAAGAGAGTTCCCCAAGGATCGCAGAAGTGCGTATATTTTAAAAAAATAGGGCACCAGAGGAGAATCGGTGGACTGTGGAAGGGGCCACCAATGCCGGAAGCATGATGCGGAGGAGACACACTGTGGGGGAAGAAGCTACGTGAATGGTAGCTTGGTCGCCGTTGGAGGATCCCATGATGATGGGGGCCGTGTGGAAGACATCCGAGGTTGTAATCTGCATTGAACACGACAACGTGAGGGTTGGCCCGCGTGCTCAAGCCGAATCAGTGGGGTTGGGCTGGTCCAATGGCCTTGTTACAGGGGCCAAGTGGGCTGGGCTGGCAGGAATAGGTCGGGTCGGTATGCGGGTTGGGTGAGACCCTTTTTAGTAAAACAACCAAGACATTAAAATAGAGAATCCATTTGACAATCTGTATATGGTGTTGGGACCCTTATGGTTGGGCAGTCCTTTTTAGATGAATTAGTGCGTTTTTAGTTGGACCAGAAAAGGTTGGTATCTTTATCTTTGTATTTTAATATGATGGTTTGATGCAGGATCCCGTTCTCATTATAAAGGATTAAAGAATAGGTTGAGATAATACCCATAGTCCTTTACTATGAGGGTTTTATGTAGGATCCTGTTCCCATCATAGAGAAAGACCAATGTTTTGAAGTGGGTTGTCTCAGCCCAGATTCGATAGTTGACTCATCAGGTAGGATCATGTATCATACTGAGAGGACTGATCTGTCCTCACTTATCTTCATGTTACCTTAGATAGGATTTTTGGAGATGGTGTGACCAATATTTACACGGTAACTACTCCCCTATATTGGATTATGTTTTCAGTAGGGCCAGGATTATCCCCAATGATCCCTAGGTGCGGTGGACCCCCTATCTATGTATCGAGATCAAATTCATTTTGTTCTACATGACTAGACCTGACGACCGTGATTAATGAAATTTTCAGTGGTTGATTTTTGGATGTAATGGATCGAAACACTGTATCTTAACAAGAATGAATGTATCATTGAATATACCTGACTTATTGAGACCAAGAGTCTCTATGGTTACTTTTTGTAGATATGTTCTACGTGCTTCTATCAAATAGCTTGAGGAGGGAGATCTCATGGAATGATCATGCTATGAGTGAAACCATATGGCTGGTAGTGGATGAGACCTTCGAGGCTTGTAATATTTTATGAGTATAGCATGATGTTATGTCAATATGTGTTTTAGAAATATACATGTTTTGAGTTGACTATATCTTCTTAGTGATGTTTTCTCTATGGTATTTACTTTGTGTTTTTAGGGTGTCCTACTGTGTATTGTTTTAATCCACCCTACTTGGGCTTTTTCCGCACATGTCATGTCTTGTGCGGATGATCAATGATTTAATGAATTCCTAGGTGGACCAAGACCAAGTGGTTTTTAGAGAAACTATATAGTCAAGGTGTGATCCTCTGACTTCATTCATTTGTCCCTATACCTACCCTTCATGCAGGGTTTTCTATAGATGAGTTTCAGGAACATGTGCATTCAATTTTACAGACTCTTTATTTTGGTGGGATTTTATTCTGGCCCTGTTTACTTTTCAATTTTCTATTATCATACTCTATGGTTGGTACCTTAGTGCATCCATTCTTTTTTTACTTAGTGTTTTTACATTTCATCATTTTGGTCTTAGATATGTGTGCGTGTATACAAGTACTTAGGGAAAATGCCTCCCAGTTGTGGGATATGACTACTTGGTGCTAGTAACCAACCCCTGGTCTATTGGATGTGGACTTGGGGTAGGTACGAAAAGGGACCCTTGGGATGGGTCTTGATAGACTTGTATCAGAATGGGTCGGTTCTACTGTAGGACCAGGAGTCTATGTGATTAGTTTTGGGTAATAGTGTTAAGTGTTTTGAGTTAACTTTTAGGCCATAGACTCTAGTGTTGGTGCAATGACTGATGTATCTATTAACCAAGACTTTGGACACATTCTTTTCGAATTAGCATATAAAAACACTGGTTACAGGGAAAAATAAAGGTACATGCATCATAAAAGAATGGGCTGTGTTTTTAATTTGATTTTATTGAGTCAGCTCACCAAGTATACTCTTTTGACAATGTTACGTATTTATTTCTTACAATATGTAATCATTATGCTAAACCAAAGAGGTTTTCATAGTGGCATTAAGAGTTTGAACCGATTTTTGATGAGGCCTCCCTGAGTGGAGCTAGTCACATAGGAGTTTTTCTTTAGGATGCTCAGTTGGTGAATCTTTCTCCTATTAATTAGTTCATAGACCAACCTCTAGTGGTTCAGGTAGATGCAACTTTATAGACTAATTCATGCATGTATCTTTGGGTGTTGGATGATGATACAAAAGGTTTGATCATGTATAATAGTCTTATAAGGTAGCAATCTCTCGAGATATAGGGTTAGTAGGACCGGTCGATAGCAGGTGCACGACATAAGCTTTGAAATAAGAGGTTTCTTTGGAGGCTACAAGGGCAGTTCAGTTCCCCAAAAGTGATAATTTTATATGATTTTTAGGGGAGGGGAAATATCATTTGAGATTTTCTCACTATTATAGCTATAGTCAGAGAGGCTGTTGATGAACCGCCAAATAAGAGGTAGTGACAGGAGTAGATTGATACGTTGGGTGGAGGGCGTGGTAGAAGAAATGGGGAAGCAGTAGGAGGTGGATAACATTTTGGCGTGTTACCACCAACACCACCCCATGGTGGTCCATAACAAACTCATGGAGTTGGAGGATAGGGGAGGAGATACTTTCAAGATATTGAGGCTTATGACCCCAGGACTCCAATAATGTTTCAAGGTACGATCTATGAATTTTTAATTTAGATACAATAGATAGACACCTGTTTTAGTGATTTCACTTCCTTCCACATTCCTTATTTAATACTTAGTGATTCCAATTAAAATGTTGACTGAGAACATATGCATTGAGACAAATACAAGAGGAGACTTGATGGTCACACACTAGTGCCGACAATGTGGCCTGAATCTTAAAGGTGAGAGTTTTGGTTGGGATCTCTTGGTAGCATCATCGAGGCTTTATGATGTCATTCTTGGTATAGACTAGTAACCAAAGTTCATGCTCAAATTTATTATTCAAAAAAATGGTGCAATTAATCCATATTTATAGAACCCGTTTCCCTTTTTATTGGAAAAAAGGAATTCCTTGCAGCTCAGGATGGACCCACACATAGGAGGGTGTAATTGATTACTCTTCAGTTGGCTATCCTGACCCTCAGTGCAATAGATGTTTCGAGTCCTTGGTTTTTTTTAATGGTGTAAGTGTATAAATAATTCTTCCCAGAAGATGTTTTAGGTATACCACCCAACCTAGAGTCCCCCTAGTGATCCCTGGGCTTGGTGGACCCCCTATCTGTGTATCGAGATCAGATTATTTCTGTTCTACTTGATTAGACTTGACGAGCATGCTTCAGGTAGTTTTCAGTGGTTCATGTTTGGTAGTAATATATCAAAACTCCGTGTTGCAGTGATAATGAATTTATCCTGGGAACTTTGTGACTTATTGAGAACATGCATCTCTATGGTTACTTTTTTTAGATCTATTTTACATTCTTCTATCAGATAGATCAAGGAGTGAGATCTCTCGAGTTGAGTGTGCTACGAGAAAAACCATATGGCTCACAGTGGACGAGACCTCTGAGGTTTGGAATATTTTATGATTATAACTAGATGTTATTTCTATATGTGATGTATACATATAACTATGTTAAGCTAACTATATCTTATTTATGATGTTTCATCTGTGGTATTTACTTTGTGTTTTTGGGGTGTCCTACTGAGTATTGTTTCACTCACCCCTGCACGGTTTTTTCCTGCATGTGTCATGTTTTATGTAGATGATCGATGCATTGATGAACCTAGTTATGACTACCACAATAATATTGTATCATTAAAATGGAATCATTATGATGAACTCTTTTCTCAAACTACACATCTCAAACACTGATCAAATACTCTATTCGATCTTCCTCAGTCTGTTAAGAAAACTTTCATCTGTTAGGTCTTTTAATGTGAAATCTGTCTATATAGATAACTCTAACATGAATTCTACATCGATCCTAACTTTCCACTCATGTAAAAGGTTTAAAAGAACAAATGTATTGTTATTATTTGTATAGGAATAAAAAAATGGAAGAGGAAGGAAAATAAAAAACTTTTCTCACTTACTGTAATTCAAAAACTCATAGTTCTCATCATATCTTAGTTTCATGTTTGACCAATTCAACTCTTCATAAATCTTATTGAGTCTTATCTATAATCAATATTCTTAGACTTCCTATATTTTCTTTAGTATGATAGAACATTATTATCTCATTATGATAGAACTTCATCATCTCTTTATGAAGGAACATCCTTATTTTATTCTGAATTTACTTTCCTCATTAGAGATAGTCCAATTCAAATTCCTTCTTAGAGGTAGTAAGATTGAATTTTCCCCTTAGCATCCGTCCGATTGAATTTACATATTAGAGTAAGTATAATGGAATCCTCATAATAATGGAATTATCATTATTATGGAATTATCATTATAATAGAAACTCCACCTTGCAACATTCAAATTAGTAAAACTTCATAATATACAAACTGAATTAGACTTCTAAAAAATTAAATGTCTGGTTCTTATGGATCCAATGAAAACTTTTTAATAATTACTAAAACTAATATAATATTTAAGATTACACCATATCTTACAAATATTTTATCATGGTATTTTTTCATTATTTATGAAAACATTAAGATTGTAAAATCATTGTCAAATTTATGGTTAGAAATTTTAATAAATTTATAAATCCTGATATCACTGTCTTCATTCAACCTCTTCAGTAAAATTCTAACTTTATTACTCAAAAAACTATTTCCTTTTATGACTATGAAAAAATAAAACTTCCATAAATAAAAAATTTATATATGTGATTCTTTTGGATCAGATCATATGTATATTTTATTTATCAGTCTGAATGAAAACCAACATCTTTATCTTTTCATGTTTCATCACACTGATGAACTCATAAGTATTTAACCAAAAATTGATTATTGTATCATGACTATATAATAATATTGATAAATTTCTATATTGTCATAACATCATCATAATTATGGTTGAAAAGTTCATGAATATTATAATTAACAACGTGTTCAATGAATCTTTAACTTCATGCTGATGGATCTGAGTCTAATGGTGAATTCAATCAAGAACATTATAGAACTTAAAACTTCAATATAAATTAAACCTTATGCATTTGGTAGTTCTTATTACACAATCCCGTGTCTCAAAACCTATTTCTAGAAAAAAATGTTGTCAAATATTAAAATACCCTCTTTGTGTTTGGATTCGAATATTCAATAACTTTCACATCTTATTCAATAATACTATTTTACAAAATATTAGTTGTTAACAAATAAATTTTTTGTTAAAAACAAAACATCAGAAAGTTTATTAAATATAAATATTTTTATTTTTTGACAAAAATCATCAACAAACTTTTCAAATCTCATAAAATTTTCAAAAATCATCTTTTGTAAACAACTCAGTGTTTTAAAAATTTTCTCAAAACATTGCGTTTCTTAAAAGAGAGTGTCCTGACACTAAACTACTAGATAAATTAATGTTTTTAAACTAATTTCATACCTTGGTGATTATAATATTTTGTGTCCATGTTAAGATAACCCCTATTTTATCGTTTCCTATTACTTTCTTTTTCTCTCCCTTTTATTTTCTTTCCCCCATTTTATGATAACCACAACTTTATATTCATAAAACAATGAAAAAAACATTTTATAGAGTAAAATTTTGTTATGTTTTCTCCCCCTTTTTCAACACAATCCAAAGAATGATATGGGACTTTCTTATGAGATTTAATAAGTCATTGGAAGTGGTTGGACATGATGTTTTAGCCTCAGCTCAACAAACCATTCTTTTGGAATTAACATTGTAAAGATATTATAAGTTTTACAATTCATTGTGTTATATTTCAGAAAAACATCTTCAACAAAAAATTTGTCTTTGATAAAATGAAACTGTATGTCAATTTATTTTTTTCTTAAATTATGGATAGGATTTTTAGAAATACCAATTAATCAATTTTTTTTTCACAAAGTATCTTCAATGGTTTAGAAATGTTTACTTTCAAAACATTTATCTAACACTTTATCCATAAAATTTGAGTATTATACTGAGTAGATGAAACATATTTTCATTTGAATATGCTCAAAGTTAATGAACTTTGTTTCATACTATGCCAAATTACACAACATTCACATAATAATAATGTTCCACCTATGGTTGATTTTATATCATTACAATCTTCATCCTAATTAGCATTAGTATTACTATGAAACTTAATCTCACATATTAATTTATATATCAACGCATGTGACATTTTTATTTTTACATATCCCAGAATTCTATTTTAAACAAACATTTGTGATTCTTTCAGATTAATTTTATACCTAGAATAGAGAGTCACAACATAAAAAATATCAGGTCTTGATTATGTAAGGTACATTAGACATTCAATCAGCTTTCAAAAGTCTTTCAAATTCACAATTTTGTAGGATCATCCTCACCCAAGACCATACCTACTGAGATATGATTATAAAATTATTTCGATTATTCCATGTCAATCTTTTTTACCAATTCCCCGATGTAATTTTCATAAGATAAAAACATATTGCTATTTTTAAATTGTAAACCAATGAAGAATGTTAATTCTCCTAAAATTGATATCTCAAATTATCTTTTAATTTCATTAGAAACTGTTTTACAAACATCTTCTCTATCCCAAGGAAAAGTTATATCATCCATATAAACCATTTTAATTAGTGTTTTGGAGTCAAAATATTTTACATATAAGTTTCTATCAACATTTACTCTAGGAAAATTCAACATTCTCAAAAAATTATCAATCCTAGAATACAATGAATTTTGAGATTATTTCAGACAATAAAAAAATTTATTTAAAAAAACCTTTTTTTCATCCGAATCAAGTATAATCCCACAATATTGTTCAATGTAAACTTATTATTTAATTCCTTCATTGAGAAATGATGAATTTACATCCATATGATATAATTTGTAATTTTGGTGAGCATTCACTGCTAGAAACATTTTGATAGTTTCTAACCATTCAATGGGGAAAATGTTTCTTCAAAATCCACACTTTCCACCCACTCATAGCCTTTACAAACAATAATGGATTTTTTTATTGAAAATTTTCCTTGTTCATTCAACTTGTTTTTATAAACCAACTTTGTTATAATAACATTGTTTCCTTTAGTATGTGGAAAAAGTTACCAGGTATAATTTGTATCCATTTGATCCAACTCTTGATTCATAACATTCACCTATTCATTACGTAGAATAACTTCAGAAACTGATCCCAATTCTAGTTTCGAAGTGAGTGAAGTTTGATTTTCTAATCTCATCTTCTTTCTGGTATGAACTGGAACATTTTGATCCCTAAGAATATTTTAAACCTAAACATGTTTTGAAAAAGTATGAAATTTTAGAGTTCATCATCCTACATCTCTTTCCTCATCACTTGATTCATTTGAATATTTTTGCACACCACTTTTATCACTTTCATTTTCTTTAGAAACTCTCACTTTTTCTTCCTCAAACTTCTCATAATTTTTTTGTTAGATTTTCAATATCCTTCGCATCACATGAGTCACCAAATTTTTAAAATTTTTCTTCTTACATTTTTGACATCTTCTATTGGGTGAATAACCCATTAAAATTTCCTTCCACAACTTTATCACCACACTTTCCCAAATCCAAATTTTTTATATTAAGTAAACATTTGATTTTAAAATCTTTGAAGCACTTAAATATAGTTGATTAATTATACTAAATTTTCTAAGAAGATATTTTGGATTTCCATATCAACAAATATCTATTCTGAACATGTACAATAGTTATAATTGATTCTCTATAGTAGAAATTTGAAAGTTTGTATTCTTCTAACATACATCTTACCATTTTGGAAGAAATTATATTCTTGCTTTATGATAATCCATTTTTTTATGGAGTGTAGGGAACTATATACATAGGTTTGATACCATTATTTCTTAGACATGTTTCTAAAGTATTTCTTGTGAATTCAGAACTATTATCTATTCTTGAATTCTTTATACAAAACCCTATTTATTTCTCAAATTCATTTTTGAAAAATAAGAACACTTCCAAAGCCACTAGATTTTGTTTCATAAACATGATGTTGGAGATTGAATGTGTGGCTGATTATTTTCTATCTACCATTCAGGGTTCCGATGATCTGTTAATGTGTATAATAGCACTCAGGTCAAATCCTCAGCGATGATACTTTTTAACAGTCAATTGTTTTTACTTGATTGTATTTTTATTGGGGTGGTTGGTTTTCAGAGAATAATTTAAATGATTGATTAATTTAAAATTATAATAAAGATTGGGGTGATTTCATTATTAGGGAGTTGATCTTGTGATATCCTTTAACTTTGCTTTATATTACATTAAATTAACACCCACTTTATAAGATAACATTGATCGAAATTACCAAGTGTTAAGGCTTTAATCCAAGACTTAACATAACTAGGGCTATAATTGCAATCAGTACTTGATTGTGGTAGTGTATTTATGGTATAATTAATCCATTTAATCTATACGTTAAACAAAACATGTCATTAATCCATGACATGTTAAGCCCAACATACACAATGTAAAATTAAAGAATAATCATCGAGCAAAATCTCTCAATCGCTAAACATATCAAAATTTTGTCTCACCCCAATGAATGATTTACTAATATATTGAAATTATTAGTAATAAAGTTTATTATTTTTATAATTTTGAATTAATAAGAAAAGATATATAAAGGGATAAGAAAAGAGTGGTTCTCCAAAAACAGACACACAAATAGTGAAGAGAATTAAATACAAAATTTAGTTTGAATGATAAATCAAAAGAAGAGAAGGGGATTAAACTGTATTTAAAATATTTTAAGACCATTACTATTATTTAAAATATGTTTAATGAGAATAATATAAGAAAAATAAGAATCATTCTTGAAAATTCTATTGAACCGATAACAGACTTACACGATTACAAAAAATAAGAACATAAAAGAACATGAAAACAAAGAGAGCAGTAAGGGTATATCAATTGAAAAAATCTTGCTCAAGCCATACTTGTTTAAGTTCATTTTAGTCTTAGTATAGGGAAAACCGGAATTATTTAACCTACTTCCCATGATATTATAAACGTTCCATGAAAGGAATACTTCCATTATTTAACATCATTATTTATTCTTCATAAATTTTATAATCTAGTTACTCCTATTTATATCCATTAATTAAAAGAAAATATTTTTATGGTCATATTAAATAATTGTAAAATTATCTCATTAAAAAATATCATTGTATTATTTTAATTTAGTATTTAAAGTACTAAATGTTACCAAACATGTTGATATTATTTAAAGGAATTTATATATATATATTAAAATTTCTGGGTGTTACATTCTCCCCCTATATAAATTACAGCCTCACAATTTTAAAACTCGCATTATGTGTGTCAATTCATAGGGAGATTATAATTAACTATACAATGGAAGATGATCATGGGTTTATTTAGAATATAAAGTGATATACCCCTATATAAAAATTTATGCAATCCCTTTTAAAATTTGGAAAATCCTTTCCAAATATCATGTCAAATTTCATTAAGGGTAGAAGATATAAACCTGTAAGAAATAAATTCCCACAATCCTTGAAAAATATTCATTTACATCAGATAAAATAAACAGAACACTATATTATTTTATTTATAATTTAATATTTAATAGAATAGGTGGTGGAAACATACACAGTATAAGACATAAGAAATGAGATGTACCAAAGGATCAAATAACAACTGATAGGGGGGGGGGGGTTGAACTAGTTGTTCACTTTTTTATAAGTTCCAATAATATTAGAACTTATCACCTTAAAAAGCTAAATTTTATAACCTTTTCATATTTTAGTAAATACTCATGAATAAAAAAGTAGGAAAGCAAGTAAATCACATCATATTTTCAAGGTTCGGCCTTAGGGTGAAAACCTACAACATTTCTATAGCCACTTCCGTGGGAAAATGAAAATTCACTAATTTGAATAAGTGAATACAAATTTAGCCAAATATCATTAGGAAACTTATATCTCTTGATAGTAATGATTATAATAAACCCCATAAGTTTACTATGTTTTCTTACAAATAATTTGACCCTCAAAAGAAATGATAACAATAACATTTTCTCCACAAAACTATTTTTGGAAGCTCAGTTTGATGAACCTAGTTATGACTACCACAATAATATTTTATCATTAAAATGGAATCATTATGATGAACTCTTTTCTCAAACTACACATCTCAAACACTGATCAAATACTCTATTCGATCTTCCTCAGTCTGTTAAGAAAACTTTCATCTGTTAGGTCTTTTAATGTGAAATCTGTCTATATAGATAACTCTAACATGAATTATACATCGCTCCTAAGTTTCCACTCATGTAAAAGGTTTAAAAGAACAAATGTATTGTTATTATTTGTACAGGAATAAAAAAATGGAAGAGGAAGGAAAATAAAAAACTTTTCTCACTTACTGTAATTCAAAAACTCATAGTTCTCATCATATCTTAGTTTCATGTTTGACCAATTCAACTCTTCATAAATATTATTGAGTCTTATCTATAATCAATATTCTTAGACTTCCTATATATTCTTTAGTATGATAGAACATTCTTATCTCATTATGATAGAACTTCATCATCTCTTTATGAAGGAACATCCTTATTTTATTCTGAATTTACTTTCCTCATTAGAGCTAGTCCAATTCAAATTCCTTCTTAGAGCTAGTAAGATTGAATTTTCCCCTTAGCATCTGTCCGATTGAATTTAAATATTAGAGTAAGTATAATGGAATCCTAATAATAATGGAATTATCATTATTATGGAATTATCATTATAATAGAACCTCCACCTTGCAACATTCAAATTATTAAAACTTCATAATATACAAACTGAATTAGACTTTTAAAAAATTAAATTTCTGGTTCTTATGGATCCAATGAAAACTTTTTATTAATTACTAAAACTAATATAATATTTAAGATTAAACCATATCTTAAAAATATTTTATCATGGTATTTTTTCATTATTTATGAAAACATTAAGATTGTAAAATCATTGTCAAATTTATTGTTAGAAATTTTAATAAATTTATAACTCCTGATATCACTGTCTTCATTCAACCTCTTCAGTAAAATTCTAACTTTATTACTCAAAAAAATATTTCCTTTTATGACTATGACAAATTAAAACTTCCATAAATAAAAAAATTATATATGTGATTCTTTTGGATCAAATCATATGTATATTTTATTTATCAGTCTGAATGAAAACCAACATCTTCATCATTTCATGTTTCATCACACTGATGAACTCATAAGTATTTAACAAAAATTTTTTATTGTATCATGAATATCTCATAATATTGATAAATTTCTATATTTTCATAACATCATAATAATTATGGTTAAAAAGTTCATGAATGTTATAATTAACAACGTGTTCAATGAATCTTTAACATCATGCTGATGGATCTGAGTCTAATGGTGAATTCAATCAAGAACATTATAGAACTTAAAACTTCTATATATATTAAACCTTATGCATTTGGAAGTTCTTCTTACACAATCCCGTGTCTCAAAACCTATTTCTAGAAAAAAATGTTGTCAAATATAAAAATACCCTCTTTGTGTTTGGATTCGAATATTCAATAACTTTCACATCTTATTCAATAATAATATTTTACAAAATATTAGTTGTTAACAAATAAATTTTTTGTTAAAAGCAAACCATCATAAAGTTTATTCAATATAAATATTTTTATTTTTTGACAAAAATCATCAATAAACTTTTCAAATCTCATAAAATTTTCAAAAATCATCTTTTGTAAACAACTCAGTGTTTTCAAATTTTTCTCAAAACATTGAGTTTCTTAAAAGAGAGTGTCCTGACACTAAACTACTAGATAAATTAATGTTTTTGAACTAATTTCATCCCTTGGTGATTATAATATTTTGTGTCCATGTTAAGATAACCCCTATTTTATCGTTTCCTATTACTTTCTTTTTCTCTCCCTTTTATTTTCTTTCCCCCATTTTATGATAACCACAACTTTATATTCATAAAATAATGAAAAAAACATTTTATAGAGTAAAAATTTGTTATGTTTTCTCCCCCTTTTTCAACACAATCCAAATAAGGAAATGGGACTTTCTTATGAGATTTAATAAGTCATTGGAAGTGGTTGGACATGATGTTTTAGCCTCAGCTCAACAAACCATTCTTTTGGAATTACCATTGTAAAGATATTATAATTTTGACAATTCATTGAGTTATATTTCAGAAAAACATCTTCAACAACAAATTTGTCTTTGATAAAATGAAACTGTATGTCAATTTATTTTTTTCATAAATTATGGATAGGATTTTTAGAAAGACCAATTAATCAAATTTTTTTTTTCACAAAGTATCTTCAATGGTTTAGAAATGTTTACTTTCAAATCATTTATCTAACCCTTTATCCATAAAATTTGAGTATTATACTGAGTAGATGAAACATATTTTCATTTGAATATGCTCAAAGTTAATGAACTTTGTTTCATACTATGCCAAATTACACAACATTCACATAATAAAAATGTTTCACCTATGGTTGATTTTATATCATTACAATCTTCATCCTAATTAGAATTAGTATTACTATGAAACTTCATCTCACATATTAATTTATATAGCAACCCATGTGACATTTTTCTTTTTACATATCCCAGAATTCTATTTTAAACCAACATTTGTGATTCTTTCAGAATACTTTTATACCTAGAATAGAGAGTCACAACATAAAAAATATCAGGTCTTGATTATGTAAGGTAAATTAGACATTCTATCAGCTTTCAAAAGTCTTTCAGATTCACAATTTAGTAGGATCATCCTCACCAAAGACCATACCTACTGAGATATGATTATAAAATTATTTCGATTATTCCATGTCAATCTTTTTTACCAATTCCCCGATGTAATTTTCATTAGATAAAAACATATTGCTATTTTTAAATTGTAAACCAATGAAGAATGTTAATTCTCCTAAAATTGATATCTCAAATTATCTTTTAATTTCATTAGAAACTGTTTTACAAACATCTTCTCCATCCCAAGGAAAATTTATATCATCCATATAAACCATTTTAATTAGTGTTTTGGAGTCAAAATATTTTACATATAAGTTTCTATCAACATTTACTCTAGGAAAATTCAACATTCTCAAAAAATTATCAATCCTAGAATACAATGAATTTTGAGATTATTTCAGACAATAAAAATATTTATTAAATAAAACCTTTTTTTCATCCTAATCAAGTATAATCCCACAATATTGTTCAATGTAAACTTATTCTTTAATTCCTTCATTGAGAAATGATGAATTTACATCCATATGATATAATTTTTAATTTTGGTGAGCATTCACTGCTAGAAACATTTTATAGTTTCTAACCATTCAATGGGGAAAATGTTTCTTCAAAATCCACAATTTCCACCCACTCATAGCCTTTACAAACAATAATGGATTTTTTTATTGAAAATTTTCCTTGTTCATTCAACTTGTTTTTATAAACCAACTTTGTTATAATAACATTTTTTCCTTTAGTATGTGGAAAAAGTTACCAGGTTTAATTTGTATCCATTTGATCCAACTCTTGATTCATAACATTCACCTATTCATTATGTAGAATAACTTCAGAAACTGATCCCAATTCTAGTTTCGAAGTGAGTGAAGTTTGATTTTCTGATCTCATCTTCTTTCTGGTATGAAGTGGAACCTTTTGATCCCTAAGAATATTTTAAACCTAAACATGTTTTGAAAAAGTATGAAATTTTAGAGTTCATCATCCTACATCTCTTTCCTCATCACTTGATTCATTTGAATATTTTTGCACATCACTTTTATCACTTTCATTTTCTTTAGAAACTCTCACTTTTTCTTCCTCAACCTTATCATAATTTTTTTATGTTATATTTTCAATATCTTTCACATCACATGAGTCACCAAATTTTTAAAATTTTTCTTCTTACATTTTTGACATCTTCTATTGGGTGAATAACCCATTAAAATTTCCTTCCACAACTTTATCACCACACTTTCCCAAATCCAAATTTTTTATATTAAGTAAACATGGGATTTTAAAATCTTTGAAGCACTTAAATATAGTTGATTAATTATACTAAAATTTCTAAGAAGATATGTTGGATTTCCATCTAAACAAATATCTATTCTGAACAAGTACAATAGTTATAATTGATTCTCTATAGTAGAAATTTGAAAGTTTGTATTCTTCTAACATACATCTTACCATTTTGGAAGAAATTATATTATTGCTTTATGATAATCCATTTTGTTATGCAGTGTAGGGAACTATATACATAGGTTTGATACCATTATTTCTTAGACATGTTTCTAAAGTATTTCTTGTGAATTCAGAACTATTATCTATTCTTGAATTCTTTATACAAAACCCTATTTATTTCTCAAATTCATTTTTGAAAAATAAGAACACTTCCAAATCCACTAGATTTTGTTTCATAAACATGATGTTGGAGATTGAATGTGTGGATGATTATTTTCTATCTACCATTCAAGGTTCCGATGATCTGTTAATGTGTATAATATCACTCAGGTCGAATCCTCAGCGATGATACTTTTTAACAGTCAATTGTTTTTACTTGATTGTATTTTTATTGGGGGGGGGGGTTGGTTTTCAGAGATTAATTTAAATGATTTATTAATTTAAAATTTTAATAAAGATTGGGGTGAGTTCATTATTAGGGAGTTGATCTTGTGATATCCTTTAACTTTGCTTTATATTACATTAAATTAACACCCACTTTATAAGATAACATTGATCGAAATTACCAAGTGTTAAGGCTTTAATCCAAGACTTAACTTAACTAGGGATATAATTGAAATCAGTACTTGATTGTGGTAGTGTATTTATGGTATAAATAATACATTTAATCTATACATTAAACAAAACATGTCATTAATCCATGACATGTTAAGCCCGACATACACAATGTAAAATTAAAGAATAATCATCGAGCAAAATCTCTCAATCGCTAAACATATCAAAATTTTGTCTCACCACAATGAATGATTTACTAATATATTGAAATGATTAGTAATATAGTTTATTATTTTTATAATTTTGAATTAATAAGAAAAGAAATATAAAGGGATAAGAAAATAGTGGTTCTCCAAAAACAGACACACAAATAGTGAAGAGAATTAAATACAAAATTTAGTTTGAATGATAAATCAAAAGAAGAGAAGGGGATTAAACTGTATTTAAAATATTTTAAGTCCATTACTATTATTTAAAATATGTTTAATGAGAATAATAGAAGAAAAATAAGAATCATGCATGAAAATTCTATTGGACTGATAACAGACTTACACGATTACAAAAAATAAGAACATAAAAGAACATGAAAACAAAGAGAGCAGTAAGGGTATATCAATTGAAAAAATGAGTATGTAAGGTCATCCAAATACTTTTTAAAGGCTTTTTTCATGCCAATTTATATCATATCTTCTGAAATTCGAACCTCCTTCATGGATTGGATGGGGATGTGTTTATAGCCCAATGTTGTGGACTGTTTGCATTCCAAAACCACCCATCCACTTGCATCGCCAATTTTATATTTTATAAAGATGAATATGGAGACATGTTATTATTCAATGTTGTATATATTAAATTTATAAGTTGGCTCTAAATAATTGGAGGCATTTGGAATTATGGATGCAATGTTTTGGTGGTTTTCATAAACAATGTTACACTGTCCATTTCTATCTATGTTTTTTTGATGGCTGAAATGTGAATGTGTTTTTGTATATAAAGATGCCCTAAAATCCAAATTATTTCTTAAAAAAAGTGGGCCTTCTATATCTCCAATTTCACACTGAAAAATATCATCTCAAATGGATGTCTCTATCAAGAGAAATATCAAATTATGTGTGCTGATATCAATTCCTGAACATAAACGTGGATTGACTTCAATGCTTCATTTTGCCCTCTTAGTTTTGGATTTGGTCCTTGAAATTTTTATACGAGACTAATTGAATTGTTAAATAAATGTTGGAGGAGAATAAATGAATTTGGACATTTAGATTGAGCCCAATAATTCAATATTTATGGCTAATCCAGTTTCTTCATAGATTCTTTGGGTATTATTGTGTGGACCATATTACACTTCAAATGGATGATTTGGCCAAGGATCCCTTCTAATAAAATGTTTTAATTTGAGTAAGAACCCCTAAAAATGAAGAATAAATAAATTTGGATTATTAGGGTGAGAATTTTAATTTAAAAAGTAAATTGAATTGAATTGATTAATTCAAATAATGCAAAAAAATTACATTTAATATTAAAACATGAGTACTTTACACTAATTACGCACTTTTCATTGTAAATTAGTAAGGAGAGTAAATATATAGTTCTTAATAAATGAAAAATATAAACTCCCCTACACATAGGCTTGTTCATTTACTCATTTTAAACAAATTTAAAAAATACTAAAAAATAATTTTCACTCACCAAAAAATATTAAAATATTATTTTCCCCACTCAAGGGAGGTTTAGACTATTTAACTCATACATATTGAATTACACCTAAAATTTTTACAGAAACAATGTTCCAAAAACAACTCGTTTTCACATGTTCAAATTTCAAATTGGAAAATATAGACACTCAAAACTCACACCTCTCAAGATGATAAAATTCATATATGGAGATTCACTATTTCAACAACAAAAAGTGAAAATATTAGAGTTTGAAAGAGCTCTCATCTTCTATTACCTATCCTAAAGGGAAAAATAATCAATAGGTCTTTTTAAGTGGGTTTTTGGTGGCTATGGGATGGTAGGAATATAATGTCCAAGAGATAGGGGATGAGGGGTAAAGCATGAGCATGGGTAAAACATTGCAATTTTTTTTTGAAATAAAACATGGAAGGAAATTGTTTTTCATATTTACAGGGGAATGAGTGTGTGAATAAAGACACAAAGGAGGAAAAAAATTAAAGTTTATTAGAAGGTCATATATTTATAGAACACAAAACTTTTCCCAATGAAATAACAATATATAATGCAAATTTTTTTCTTTTCATTTTCATTCATTTTTTTCAAAGTTGAACTTGAAAAGGATCTCACACTCATATCTGAACCCATGATTGATATCATCACTAAAATAATTGTAATAGTTATAACTAGATCATTGTTTAGGAAGAGTGATTTTCGACCCACACAAGAAACAATCCATTCATTTTTTGGTCTTTTTATTTGAATTTTTTTTATTATTTTTTACACATGTAAATAAAATTTGAACAATATGTCATAAGAATATATAAATTCACAAAAATCACTGAATGACAACCTCTCCCCCACACTAAAATGGATTATTTCATTCAATCATATGATAAGATGTTGAAAATCAATAAATGTCACCCAAAATGAAACCCATTCCCCCACACTTAAATTTAAATAAAAAATTCATTGAAAATCCATGTAGATATTGGGTGGGATAAGGTATTGGTCTTGTAATGTGGATATCCAAGAAAAGGTTTTCATAGGCTCATAGGGTCTTTTAAATGTAGGATTAATTTAAGGGTAATGAGAGTCTATTTCGCTATTATGATTCTCACGAGGTTCAGAAAATTCCTCTATCTTGTTAATGCACACCAAATTAGGAAATTCAACTCTAATTTCCACGAAATCAAGTCTCAAAAAATGGGGGTCAAAAACAAACATTTTGAAAATATGGCTATAGGTGGCCTTGGCATGAGAGATAATTTTTTTCTCACTATTTGGAAATAATCGTTTAATAAATCTAAAATTGAGGCATCCAAAGTTGTTGGTTTTGACATAAAATTCATTATCCTAAATCATGATGAAAATAAATTTTTTTTTGAAATGAAACTATGTATTTTGACTCCCTAAAATGGATAGACAAAATTTTAAAATTTTGAGGTGAGTAATTACGAACCTAGAATTTCCATATATTTTAAGTGATTTTTATTATAGTTTTTCATTTTTTTAGATTTTTTATAGTTTTTTATAAAGACATGACCACACAAATGAGAAAGAGTAAATAAAGAGTATGATGAGTAACCTGCTAAAAAAATGAATAAGAGAGGAAGAAAAAGAAAGAGTTATAAAGATAAAGAGAGAGAGAGTTAAAAGGAAAGAGGTTCCACCTGGTTTGGATTTAGTGGGTCACCATCTCTATCCAATGGTGGGTTAGTGGAAGTTAATGAGACTTATGAGGGATGTTACGAGAAAACGATAAACCATTATTCATCTAATAAAATACTAAAAAGAAATTAAAATTTCATACAAGTAAAAGAAAACATGGGTTACCTACCAAGAAGCGCTGCATTTATTTTTTCTACAACTAGACAATTTTAGTGGACTACCCATAGTCTGACAGTGGCCACCGTATTTTTTCAACCCCAGTTTGATTCCATAAAAACATATCCTTTGGGAGGACTGATGGTTAATTGGATAACTTCATCCCTTCATTGTTGCTTCACATGCAATTCAATGGGGTTGTAAATAGAATATGACTATCCTTCCTTTTTTCTTCAATGTGAGGAATGATTTTACCCACAAAGTGATGGTTTTATATGCTTGGAAATTTAGGAATATGTCTCAATTCGTGATGGTTAATTTATATAAGGTTTTGATAACACGAAACCAGAGTAAGATATACTAATTATTTTTGACTCACTTATTTCATCACATACTGATGTAGAGTAATGAGTATCATTGGAATCATTAGATTGAATAAATTTTTCAATATCATCTATATCGATGTTTTTCACCAAATAATGGTCAATTTCAAAATCACTAATGATCACTTAATTAATTAGGTGAAAAATATCAAAAACATCACTACCATCAGGACAATATAAACACATTGGTTCATGGTTCACCTCACAAATAAAAGAATTTTCAGAATCATGGATAAGAAATGATGAATTTTGGATAATCAGATTTGAATAAAAAAATGAACATGCTTGTTTGTTTTCCCTATTACCATTCAAGTTGGAGCAGTGGATGTCATAGGTGAGATAGGATTACAAAGAGTTTTCAAGATACTTTAAATCAATGTATTTTGCATTTATAATGTCCAGATAAACTTCTCTATTTATGACTTGGTTAATGATGATGCAATATTCATAAAATCATCAATCAATAGAATAGAAAGCACTTGTTTGATTGGTATTAAACAAACTCTCAGAGAGACATTCTAAATCATTGATAGAGAATACAGATTTATTCTCTGATGGGTATTGCATGGTTTGAAAAATATTTAACTTGACCAGTTGGGTTCCAAATTCCATGGATAATATTCCTGCATGGACATCAATTTTGGTTTTAGATGACATAAGGAACGGTCTTCCTAGAATCATAGGAGATTGAAAAGAAGTTTTCTCTCCTTTCATGTCAAGGTCATAGATTTCAGATGGGTGGATGAGATCATTGAAATAGACAATGACATCCTCAATTATTCCCCCAGGACTGGTTGTTCTTCGATTACATAACTGGATGACAACACCTATTTGATTTAAGAGACCTATACCAAGGTTGAGGAATATGGATTTGGGAATAAAATTTATCGAGGCTCCTAGGTCTATGAGTGCATCATCTAATTTGGAAGTTCCTATTTGGCATGGAACTGTAAAGGTCCTAGGATCTTTTAACTTCATGGGTATATAATTTTGTGTTGAAACATTATCAATGGTCCTACGTTGTCTCTTATGAGTGTAAAATTCATTAAGAAACATGGAATACTTAAGAATTTGTTTGATGGAATCTAAGAGAGGAATGTTGAATTCAACACATCTAAACATATTGAGCATTTCAGGATCTGGTTCAAATGACTTCTTCAACATAAATACAACTTGATGAAAATGAATTGAGTTCTTTAGATTAATGAAAAGAGGTGAGGGAGTGAATTTAGGTTTCTTTTCTATTTAATTTTTCTTCTCTTTTTCCATGTCATCCTTTAATGGTCCATTTGAGGATCCATCATGAGGTATAGATATTTGTTTTTCTGATATAAGTGAAATTGAAATTACATTACCCTTGGGGTTGACCAATGGTTGAGTTGGGAGTTGGGAATAATTGGATGGTTACTACTGTATTTGGTGGGATGCAAGTTGACCAATTTGGGTTTCAATATTTTTGAGGCTAGAACAGGTGAATGAGGATAGATATTCCAATTTAATTTCCCATGGTTGCATGGAAGAGAAGGCTTTCCCTATATTAGTGTTACCTTGATTTTTGTTCTTGGGAAAGAGATTTTATTGGTTTTGGAATTGGGAAGGCTCACTAGTATAGTGGAATCATGGATGAGGATTGTTCCTTTGAGGTTTAGGAACAAAAGGATAAGGTTTTTGGAAGTTCCCAACACTTTGAACATATTGGAATTGGATTGGGTTTTAAAGGAGGGAATTACGAGGGATGGGAAATGGGATTACCATACCTCAAGCCTTGGTTAATGGAAATATAAGAAAAGTCTTAGAAGTAGCACTGTAGGTGAGAAATGTGGAAGATGTCATGCATATACCGGTACATCTGAAGGAACTATAACTAATATGCAACTGACCCGAATATCTCCAAAACCTTAAATGGACCCACATATCTTGTCAAAATCTTACCCTGTATCCTAATACTTATGTGTCCCAACCTTGGTGTAACACATATAAAAAAGGATCTCTTACCTTGAACTTCAGAGGTTGTCTCCATCGATCAACATAAGATTTCTATCGCCATTGTGCAGTAGCCATCCTCTTCTGAATCAACTATATTTGCTCTGTGGTCTCTTGGACAAGACGAGGTCCCAACATATCTACCACTCCTGCCTCTACCCAATATAGGGGTGATGGGCATGCCCAACCGTACAAATCCACATATGGTGCCATCTGGATAGTTTCATGAAAACTTTTATTGTAGTAAAACACCACTAGAGGTATGTGCTTCTCCCAAAAACCTCTAAAATCTAGGATGCCTGCTCGAAACAGGTCCTCCAACACCTGAATTGTACACTTAGATAGGCCATATGTCTAGGGATGGTAAGTTGTACTCAAAATTACCTGGGTACCCAAATCCCTCTGTAGTCCCTTCCAGACCTAAGAAGTAAAATGGGTGTCCCTATCTAAAACAATAGAGTGCAGAATCCCATGTAAGAGTATAATCTCTCAGATCTACAAACCTCCAAAAACATCAAAGTTTAAGGTATCCTTGATCTGTAAGGAGTGCACAAACTTCGTGATTCTAGCAATAACAACCCAAACTACATAATTCCCTCATGGGTAGCTTGGTAACCCTGTCACGAAATCCATCACGACATCATTACACTTCCACTTGGGGATGGGTAATTGCTGTAAAAGCCATGCTGGTCGTTGATGCTCTGTCTTCACCTGCTGACAGGTGGGACACCTCATCACAAAAAAGAAACATCTCTCTTTATACCCAGACACCAATACTGATAGTGTAGATCTTGATACATCTTGGTAACACCAGGATGAACTTCCCAAACTAAGGAATGAAAATATAGTATCATCTCCTTGTGCAAGTCTTCTGACAGCCATACATGATTATAAAAATGCAAGATCTCATCCTTGCCTATGGTCTATCTAGGAATAAGGTCCTCTCCAGACACACTCTCCCGTAGGAAAATGACTTCAAGAATCTGATAGCTGCCTCACCCGCACTATATCAAGTAGATTATATGTAATAGCTATAGAATATGGAAACATCTACCCCTGTCTATAGTGAACCTCCAAATACATCTTAATTAACATAAACACAATCTTCCACTCACTACTGGCCTCTTGAACTACATGTATCTGAGTCATACTACTCAATGCCTCGGCCAATGCATTGCCTTTCCGAATCATGTAAAAATTGTCAATGTTAGAGGACTAAAGGTACTCAACCCACCTTCACTGTCTCAAATTTAGGTCATACTGGGTAAAGATATACTTGAGACTTTTTTGGTAAGTGTATACCACAATATTCTCTAACAAATGAAAATTTATCCAATAGTGTAAAGAATAAGCAACTATAGCCCACTCAAGAATGTGCGTTAGGAAATTCCTCTTATATGGACTGAACATCCATGACCCGTACGCAGTGACTCCTTCTCCCTACATAAGAATTTCTCCAAGCCCGATACCTGATGCATCACAGTAAACTATATAACTCTTTCCTGGATCTGAAAAAACTAATATCAGTGTTGAATTCAACCTCCCTTTTAGCTTTATAAAGGATGAATCGTAGGAATCTGTCCATAGGTTCTTCACACACTTTTTAGTCAGGCTTGTTAGTGGCACTACTAAGCATGAAAATTCATGTATAAAACCTATGTAGTAACCAGAAAGCCATAGAAAACTCTATACCTCAATGATGTTCTTCTAATTCTCCCAGGAAACTACAGCTCTCATTTTCTCTGGGTCTACTAATACACTTGTATCTGAGATAACATGACCCACGAAGTGAATATGGTCCATCCAAAAGTGGAATTTTGAGAGCTTCACACATAAACTATTCTCAATTAGTGTACTCAAAATGATATCAATATGGGTAACATGGTTGTGTTGAGTGTGAGAGTACACAAATATATTTTCCATGAAAACCACCTCATAATAATCCATGTATGGATAGAACACTCGGTTCATCAGTACCATAAAAGTTGCAGGTGTGTTTGTGAGACTGAACTACATAACCAAATACTCGTATAGACCATACATACTCTAAAACGTTGTAAGAGGTATATCAGATGGTCTAATGCACAACTATTGATAACCAGATCTCAAATAAATCTTCGAGAACACTCGAGATCCTTGAAGCTGGTCAAAGGGATCATCAATCCTCGGTAAGGGATATCGGTTCTTGACCATAAACTGGTTCAGCTTCTGATAATCTATACAAATTCAGAGGGTACCATATACCTTTTTCTCAAAAAAGATAGGAAAACCCCAAGGATAAGTACTGAGTCGGATGAAACCAATTTCATGTAACTCTTCTAAATTTTTCTTGAGATCTTGTATCTCTGGTATAGCCATCCTATAAGGAGGAATGGAAACCGGTTCTTCTCCTGGAACAAGCTCAACAGAGAAATATACCTCTCCCTCTGGAGAAAAACCTAGAATGTCCTCTAGAAATAATTCTCTGAAACAATCCATCACTAGAGGGAAGCCCATCTGTGATGTCCCATGGTCATCCAAATACAGACTAGAAATCTGGGCTGTAAATCCTCCCAACCCATGATGCTCGAGTCCTACTGTGCTTTCCTGGACATCCCATTCTCCCTTATGAAGAAATGATACATCCTCTGGTGACATGAAACTCAACCTAAAATTATAGAATTCGACAAAATCCTGGTAGGAAACCAAATAGTCCATTCCAAGAATGAAATCATATCCTATCATATCAAAGACATAGAGGTCCCATAAGAAGTGACACCCACCAACCTCAAGAGGGAACTCCTTTCACTGAAGAACACTATCCATTACAGTCCCCAACGGAGTGTATAGTTTCAAGATATTAGTAGAGGTAAAGATATAGAGCCCATGTCTTTCTACAATAGAAACAGATATGAAACTATGTGAAGCCCCTATATCGAAAAGTACAGAAGATAAAAATGAGGCAACTAGAATCATACATCTAACTGTAGAGGGTATGGGATCCTGCTCTTGTTGGGTCTGCTCCACTATAAAATTATGACTTGTAGCACAATCCTACGACCCTGACTGACCACCCTTTTCTAATCCACTGTTTTATCAATGAAAGCCTAATGATTTGCTACCACGACCATGACATCCACCTTGGCCCGAATGGCTGAACGAACTCTAGTTCCTAGACTGATTAGAAACTGGTGGTCCTTCTCCTAAACGAGGAGTCATAGAAGAACCTTTATTACCAGATGTTGGTGAGAAATATTGATAGAAATATTGAATATGACCCATCTTACCACAATATTAGCACTCAAATGGGTCTCTCAGGAAATGTGACCTCATATACCCACTCTTCCCACCCTGGTAGCATACCACAGGGCTACCTCAAGGTGTATCCCACACATTTGTATCTCCATGTGTAGGCTCCATATGGTGCTTACTACTATCATCCGGAGATGCACCAACTCTGGATGCTGAACCACCCTAGCCCACAACTCTAGAATCCCTTAGGTTGCGCTCTGGGATCAGTGCCTGGTTGACTATGGAAGATATGATCGCCAACCTAAAGATGTTCACTTGAGATCAAATTTTATTCCTAAGACCATCCTCAAACATCCACACTATGAATATCTCATCACCCCCAAGAATGGGTGTGAAGTAATGTAGCTCTGTAAAGTGAGAAGATTAATCCATGACCGAGAGAGTACCCTACTCCAAACTCATGACCTCTTGGGCTCGATCATCCTTCAAAGTCCCTGAGCAGAAGTAGTCATAGAAGGTAAACTGGAAATCGTCCCATGCCACAAACTGATGGCGTCTCTCTGGTTATATCACATCCCAATATCTCTTGGAAGAATCCCGAAGCATGTAAGTAGTGAGTTTTTCCCTCCTCTCTAGAGGTGTCTCGAGATGATCGATGACAGATAGCATGGCTTCTAAAGAAGACTCTGATGCCTGAGGTCCTATATCCCCTAAGAATGTTGGAGGATGCTGCTATTGATAACCTTGTATAAAATCTCCCATAGATGGGATAGGATGCGGTGCTCCCTAGATGGTCTGCATAAACCTCATGAAGCTTTCTTGGAACAGTGCATCGCCACCTGTATCTTGGATGACGGCAGGTTCCAAGACATGCACAACAGTAGGATCTGATGGTAGTACCTGATATACCATGTCTAGTGTCTGATCATTGCTTTATATCTGACATACAACCAGAGGAGGTCTTGGTGACATGACTCTGCAAGGTCAAGCACACACCTCAGTTCAAGATTTTCTTCAAGGAATGAAAATTAGAAGTGAAAGAAAGGAAAATGAAAAATAAAACATTCAAGATCACTAAAACATGGATACAGGGTTTGTATTACCCCTACACGGCGTGTTCCCTTACATCTTTACATAGGCATGTACTTTATCCAACACTGGTCGTGTAACACCCTATACACACGACATGTTCTCTATTGACACATGGTGTACTCAAATCATTTCACCCTTCCCGAGTTCCTCTACACAACTAAACCACATAGTTATCTCATAAGAAGACTACACAATGTGTTTGTGCCAGACACATCGTGTACTAGAAGAAATCCACTAAGTTGTGTTGTTAACCGCATGGCTGGTTACATGGTCAACCCCACACGGCTTATTCAAGATGGACATGACATATACTACCTTATTTTACATCCACTCATGTCATTAGTCACATGGATGGATACATGGTCTCTAAAAAACGACATGTACATCCGGTACCCTACATGTTGCACTTAATATTTCCCAACCCTGTGTTCTAGCCCATATAGGCTGTCAAATGATCATGGACTACACGACCTGTACTTAAGAAAAATGGTTCCTTCTCGAACAGATGGATACATGATGTGTATTCATCATTACACACTGTTTATTCTAGGTGTTTACTGATAATAAGCCTAAGAAACTACTTTGAAAGCCCATGAATCACTGAAAAAAATGTTTAAAGTGCCAAATCCTGATCCACGAGGGACCATACCCCACGCGAGTCAAATCCTGGAATCATATTCTTGTAACATAACAGGTATAACCATGCAAGAAATACACGATCCACCAAATTCTGATCCATGAGGGCCCATAACACCTCAGGGAACAAAGTTTGTCACTCATTCAATAAAAACAATACACAATTTGAAATACCCTATCAAATATCAGTTATTCTATCAAGGAATCTATCACAACATCTTTCATATATAGTAGAACATCTATAACAACAACATGCAATCGATAATGCACCCTAAATGACATGATAAGAATGCATGACATGTGATATCTATTAAGTACCTTTATGATGCATGAGATTACATACCCTCATATCATCAGGTTACAATAGAAATAGAACCTCACTAACATCAATGTTAATAAAAAAACATGTGAATCACCCAACAGTGAAATAAAATAAATTGTAACAATTGAAAAAACCATAAAAATTGAAATAATTGATGCATATTGGATTTTCCATATACACGAGTTGGGTAATCCCAGGCACAACTTATTACCAACTACCCATTCCTTCTAATCCCAATATATAGTATCCAAATAGTAACTCAAGAAGAAAATAATACCTCTTATACAACTTTGTAACGTCTTGGTTTTGAATGACCCCAATGGTGCCCTGTACCCGGTCAGTCAAATGGCATCAAGAACATTTCCCCAAATTCCAGAGGCTGTCGACTAGCAGTAAGGGCCTTGGGTGTTATAGTGGGGAAACTATTCCCTCATTGGCAAAGTAACACAAAAGAATAACAATAATTTAAAACAACTAAAGTAGAAATACCTTAAAATAAGTAAAATGTGGAATACTAAAAGTAAATAAACAACTAGAGCACATATATAAGTGATTCATGACACATATGTCTAAGAATGTATCCAAATAAGTCACATTGTTGGAATACAAAATAGAAACCAAAGTAATTAAAAATAAATAAACTCTGATAACATTGCAAGACTCAGCTTGGTCATGTTATCTTCAACTTTACAGAAATCATATACATAAAGTAGAAGGGCTCTTTTCCCTACCTATACCAGAAAAAATATAATCTGTTTTTGCCCCAAAGAATGACCCAAACATGGCGTGAGACGAATCCCAGTAGGTAACCATGAAAATATCTGTGTTTAATTGTCAGTGAATATATATAGTAGGAAATATAAAATATGATGTAATACAAAGGAAGTACTCATAAGTATACAGTCCTATTGTTTCAACTACATCCATTTACATTTATTAACTATTTAGCCAATCATTCCCAAGTAACCCACTTGGAAAGTTCTCACAGCCTAACGCATATGGTTCAAATTAACATTAAAAAAAAAACTCCATGGGATAGCTCACATAGTCTAACCCCTTTGGTCTCATAAAAAAGACTCTCTACGAAAGAACTAACTATCAATTATCCCTATAGTCTTTTAACGTTAAACTACAAAATCTATGAGAAATCACTCAACGTCAATTCCCCATGAGGCCTCATAATGGTAACTATAGACACTCCGAGGGAGCACTCAAATGTCAATCTTACCTATGGTATTAGAGTGTGAAAAGTAAAATAGAAACTATGGGGAAGCCCTCAATGTCAATTCCCCCTATTGTCTTACAACACCAGGTTCCCATAGCCCCGTGTAAAGAAATCGCGCACAAAAAATATTCAATAGACAAATTTAATTACAAAATACTACTTGGATGAATGGCTATAAAGCATATCAAAAGTATGCCAGATAATATCACTCCATCCTAACAGCACTAGGCATGGAAAATAGAGAAGCCCAACATGCAATTCTAGACCCAATGACCAATATTATATCAAACATGGAAAAACATATCCATAGCAAGGTAAATGAACTTATTTACAGTAAAAAACCCCATACTCAAGCAAAAAAGTCATGGAGGACATTAACAGGGTTAAATTCCTTAAACATACAATACCCTAAATAGTGTATTATGCTCCTTTTGCACATATAATTCAAATAAAATATATGGAAAGACACAAAAAACTTACCTCAATGTTGTAAGATCAATATAGTTGAACCCCATACTCTAAATCAACATAGAACTCCATAGATCTAAAAAAACATCTAAAACATTCAACCAATAATAAATCATGAAATATGAGGAATCCAGAGATGCGGTTCTATAATAAGGAAGAACTTGCTAATGCGATTCAAATACGAAAGACAAAGTTTGATTGAGAGAACAGATGGTCAATTGGTGGATCAGAGAAGAATTGGTGATATCTGTTGCTCCTGGACAAGACGGGTTCAAAAGAAGACATTTATGTCAATGAGACGCAACCCCGATCTGATAAAATAATTAAAAAATGAAAATACATTTCATGTTCTTTAAAGATACACTTCGTGTATATGCCTTTACCGGGTCCTGCTATACGCCATCTCCAGGTCACCTCACACAGCCATGTACTCGATCGTTACATGGCCAGTACATGGCCTGTATTTCTAAGTACACAGTGTGTAATCCATAAATTTTTATAAACTCCTCTTTTTCTCAAAAACACCAGAAAAAAAGATCCATACCTAAAAAGAAGACCTAGGTTCTTACAAATTAATTGTCAATTTTTATAAGATTCAATAATTTTAAAACCTAACTCCTAAAACTTGTCAAATTTTATAAACTTATTATATTTTAGTAAATAATCATCCATAAAAATGTATAAAAAAAAGTAATTCACACAATATTTACAAGGTTCACCCTCAGTGTGAGAACCTATATCCTTTCCATGGCCACTTCCATGGGTCAATGGAAATTCAATAGTTTGAATAAGTGAAAAAAATGTGTTATAATTAACATTATATACCTTTCATATCTCTATATGAATTATTATAATGAATTATATCAATTTATAATGTTTTATTACAAAATATTTGAGCCAAAAAATAAAATATATGAAAAACGTCTCAATAAAAAAATCTATTCGGATCCACATTTTGATGACACTAGGTCCATATTACCTAGTCTAATTATCTCATTATGATGGGTTCATTATGATTAACCCTTTTCTCAAACATTAATTCTCATAATCTACTCAACTTCTCCTTCTAATATTCCTTAGTCCATTCTTCCTCTTTCTAGTAAGAAAACTTTCAGTTGTCTGATATTCTAACAAGATATCTATCTAGAAATATACATCTGACATAATTTATACCAAAATTTTATTTTTAAAATCATGTGAATGGATTCAAATTATGAATATAATGTGCCTATATTTTGAGGAATCCAAAAATGGAAAAGGTTGCAAACATAAATACTTTTTGCACTTACTCAAATTCAAAAACAATGATATCTTCACATATTTGAATTTTATGTTTGACAACTTCAACTCTTCATAAATATTCTGTAATATCCTTGAGTCTTATCCATAATTAGTCTTCGTGGAATTGTTAAATTTTCTTTAGTATGATAATACATCTTTAGATTAGTAAAATAAAACTTACTTATCTCATTATAAGTGAACATCCTCAACTCATTCTAAATTGAATTTCCTTATTAGCATTAATCCAATTCAACTTCCTTATCAGTGTTAGACATATTGAATTTATTCCTTAGATTTGGTCTAATTAACTTTAATTATTAGAGTAGTTATGATGGAATAATAATATTGATGGAATTCTCATTACTATGGATTTATCATTATAATAGAATCCCCACTATATAACTTTGACATTCTCCAAAAATCATCAGTTAAAACTCATTTAGACTTATAAAAGCATCTATGTTTGGTACCTATGGATCTGATAAAGCTTTTTCTTAATTCCTAGAATAAATAAAATCTTTAAGATTCCTCCATTTCTTCAAAATATTTTTTCATGAGATTTTTCATAATTAAGAAGATCTTTATGATTGAAGAAATATCATCTGACTTACATTTAGATGCTTTAAGAAATTTCTAAATCCTAACATCACTATATTCATTCTACTTCTTCAGAAAAAATTATAACTTTATAAATAATTAACTTATTTATTTCTATGATTATGATAAAACAAAACTAACAATAATAAAAAATTTATGCCTCTCATACTTTTGTATATGATGATCTTTATATTTTGTTTATTACTCTGACTGAAAAAATTTATCTTTGACTTCTTACATTTGTTTACACTGATGAATTCACAACACTTCAAACACAAACTCATTCTTGTATTATGTCTCTATTATCATTTTGGAAAATTTTGAGATCAGAATATCATCATCTGACTCAATGGTAGAATGATATAGAACTTTTGAATTAATATCAAGTATGATGAATCTTGAACTTCATGATGATAGATCTATGCCCGATGGTGAATCTAGTCAACAAAATTACATAACTTCCATCTTCCATCATCCACAGACCTTTTAAATCTAATAATTCTTTGTCTGAAAACTTGTTTCTAGAAATCTATGTCTGAAAAACAACTTTATCAAAGACAAAAAAATTTCTCCCCATTTGTGTTTGGATTAACATTCAACAAATTTCATGTGTTATTCAAATTTTTTTTTCAAAATATTAGCTATTAGTAAAAAAATATTGTTAAAAACTAAACAACGCAAAGGTACATCAAAAATCTAGAGTTATAAATCACTATCCACTAAATAATAGTAATTCTGTAGAAATTTCATAGTTTACATGGTCTAATCGGTTATTTTAGCCTAATTTCATAGTTATTCTTTAGAATTCAGAATTTATATACATAATTCTCACATTCTATACAAATTAAGCATTGGATTTTTTTCGATTCTCTATTTCCTTTACACTTTTGATGTTAATATCCTTTATATCAACATTTTTATCCCTTTCCCTCTATTTAAGGTAGTTACACTCATGCTTTTTCCCATATTTTAACAAATAAGAAATTGATGTTTTTATCCTTCTTATCCTTCATCAGCTTTGTCACTTGAAATTAAGAAAACCCCATCCTTATTTTCTTCGGTGTGATTGGAAATTAATCTAGGGTGAATTATTTAATCATATTTCATGATATATGGTTAATCATAATTATAATATATTTCACTATATCTTCTATCCCATTTGGAATCATTTTCAGAGAAATTCTATATTTTCCATCACAGATATTTCTTACTTGATTCCTCCCATATCCAAACATTACAAAAGAAAAAAGTCTTAACATGGGTGATAAATAATAACATCATAGAGGAAAACTA
Organism: Viscum album; assembly: GCA_963277665.1. Classification (NCBI taxonomy): domain Eukaryota; kingdom Viridiplantae; phylum Streptophyta; class Magnoliopsida; order Santalales; family Viscaceae; genus Viscum; species Viscum album. Next base: position 1,747,787,446 of record OY728140.1, read on the forward strand.
TATATATATGTTAAAATTTCATTTTATGAATTATGTACTCTATAAAAACCTTATATTATCCTGTACTTCTTTCCATTAACCCTTTAACACCATTGGTTTAACCAAGGTTTTTTGGGTTCTTTCAGGCATCTTATACTCATTTTTCAAAATAATTAAGAATTAAAACCATTATAGTGGATCATAAATAGCATATGATCATCCAAAGTATATCCCCTATGAGTTTCTAGTAATATATTAAAAATTAGGTCCACTCATCATAAACCAAGAGGAGATTGAGTTGATACTTAACCACTATTTATTTGGGATACTTCTCCTAGGTGAAACTATTCCAAGAATACATCCACTTTATAGTGTCTAAATAGAGAGGCAATTTCTTGGAATCCAAACAATTTATGCTTTAAAAAAACATCTGGTTGTTAAACAATACTTATAATTCTCATGTTTTTTCACTATATTTCTATCATTCCAATTCCCCAAAAAATAAAAACTCCAATATTACCTATAATAACATAAAGGGTTATCAATAAATTTGATATTTTGATCAACCTTAAATTATCACCCTTGATAAAATTTATATCTCTTTATTTATCTTCAACCGATAATATCAAAACCTCTATATTTATAAAAACCCTACTATAATACCAACTATAATAAGAAATACATAATCATATCATAATTAAAATATTTATAAAAAATATTACATTACATATATTCCCATGAAATTTTTGTATTATAGTTTTAGTGATTTAAGAAAAATTATTAACTAATAAAGACAATGTATTTATCAACAAATAGATATTTTTCCACTATAAATAGATAAAATTAATCCATAATAAGTATTAAACATCTCCCTTAAATTATAAACATAATATACTCTTATAAACATGTTATAAATATTTTTTTATAACTCAAGGGAATATAAAAATAAAGAGGGCTGATCTCAAATTCTCAATAAGTGTATGCATAAGGAATAAAAATAAAATATCATAAGTGAGCATAAGAAAAACATATAGGTATGAAAATATAATAAAGGAACACCAAACCATCATAAATTATCTATACCTAATATAACATGGATTCATAAGACAAGAATCATTGAATAAGGATTTTAACATAATGAAATAAATATCATAGGATCATGGAATCATAGATAAAACATGGGGCACAACATATGATTGTGAATATTAGAACATAAGTATTAATATAAAAATAAGAACTTGATACACAACATGGGAGTGTGTCTATAATCAAAATATGATACATTCATAAGAATATCACCAATGTTCGTCACTGGGAAATCTTAAAAAAATATTACAGAGCTTTGTAACTAAGGTACCATAAAACATTACCATGTTTTTCCACCAAGGGATTATGAAACATTACCAATGTATACACTAAATTATTATAAAAAATTACTATGTCATACTACCAAGGAATCATATATATTTCATATCTTGAGATTAATTAGTTACTCAATTAATTTGAGATCTATCATTAAACACACTTAATATTTATATTAGTATGTGGGAAACATCAATCAAAGATCATAATAAATTATAATTTTATCCCACGAGTTAGGAATTTCGGTCTCATATATAAAAGTCCCTAATTAATAAAAAAATGTTACATATATATGGATACCCTTGAATGATAATATATTAGTGAATTCAAAAAATGAAAACATGACATGTAAAATGAAGGAATGAATATGGATGCCCGACTGGTATCCAAACGGGATTATGGGATGGGTTTTATGAGGGATAAGGGTAACATCTCATTAATAGGGAATAATTTGGACAGTAAAGGACTTCCTATTAACACATATAATCATAATCACATGACAATAAAAAGTCATACAATAAATTAAGTCCTTTAATTAAAAAGAGGAGGGAAATAACCCCTTACTACTTTGGTAGTGCTTGTATCGAATAATGAATGATGAAAGGAACTAGATTTGGTTTTTCATATCCCATGAATTACAAGAAGAATATAGTAAAATAATTTTATGATAAGTAACTCAAAATAATAAATATAAAATGATAAATGCTTAACATAATATAACATGTCCCAAATATTTATAATTGAGACCAAGAAAGACTTATCTTAGTTTCCTGCATAGTTGTACACTCCCAAACCTCCATGATAACTTGGATATTCTGTTGATGTATCCTTCAGAAATGATTTATTTGAGGAACTTTCTTGAGACCAGGGGATGCCAATAGTGTATAGGGTATATAGGGAAAGAAAAATGGGTTGTTTTTCACAAGAATTTCAAACTCTAGATGTGGATTGAATTTGGTGGATGTGAGATCATTTTACTAATAAAAAAAGGGGAGTTCCCTGTAAACAAATATTCGGTAAGGGGTAATAATGGAGTTGAGTGAGAATTAAGTGATATAGGTGACGATGTTTTGGTTTGACATGTATGTATGAATTTTAAACTTAAAAAAGGTATTCCTTTAGTTCTAGGTGTAAATTTGATATAGTAAAATTCAATCCACATTTTATAACCCATTTTAACACTTATTAATCTTAATTAAAAATTAACAATGATAATTATTTAATTGCTCAAATTAAAAGATAAAAATTATAAATTTTTTTAACACTTTGAATTATAATTTTTACTCAATTTAATCCAATTAAATTTCAGAATTTGGGAAAATTAAATTCTAATCAAATCAATAATTTATTAGAAAACAATTTTTTTAAAACTTCCATTTTAACCAGTTAGTGTCTTAATTTTAAATATATATCAATATGATTTTTACAAAATATTTATAAAAGGATCATTCCTTGAAAAATAATTGTTTTGGCATAGTAACTAATATTTAACTTTGTAAATTAATTTTATAGCTAAAAATAAAATTGGCCCCATTTCCGAAAATGATCACATTGAGTAAAATAATAAAATAAATTTTCTTTAATTTAATTTATGAAGGTCATAAATATTAATTTTAATTTAGGAAAACATAATTTCTAAAAAACATTTCTATTTTAAAATAAAATTTATTTTATTATTTGGAATAATAATTTTATTACATTATTAATATTATCCTAAATATATTTTAAAAACCCCTAAAAACATCTTTATAGAAACTATTTGATATAAAATCCATAATTATAGTCATGGGTGGTGGTGAAACTAATATGAAATTCATAGTGAGATATATGAGTTTGAACTTCTCCAGGAGATGATCTCACTCAAGCCATAGTTGTTGTCATTATGCTTGGTCGTGGTCTAGGGAAAACCACAATGATATTACATCTTTCTCAAGATGGAAAAAATGATCCATGTAAGGAATAATTATAATACTATATTTATATGTTTATTCTTTATAAATTTCATAATGTTGTTACTACCATTTATACTTATTAATTTAATGAATATATTTTTAATATGCATATTTATTAATTATATTATTATATATTTAATTATTTCAATTCAATTTTTCATGTATTATAAGTTATTTAGAACACATTGAGATTATTAAAATGAATATATATATATATATATATATATATTAAAATAACATAGAGTAAATATTTTCTCATCCAAATGGGCATTACAATTATATAAGAAACTACTTATAAATTATTTAATTAATTTGTTCAAGGACAAAATCTCGTACAAATAGCTAGATTTTATACAAGTTTTTACTCATCCTTAATCCCTATGAAAAAAATTTAAAATATGGGATAACCAAAATAATCTTAGTAATGGATATAAAAAATTAATGAAACTTTTATGTCTATTTTGAAAATCATTAAATCCCATAAACATGTTTTTATTTATTACATATAACTTTGGGAAAAAATAATTATTTTGTTTTTCATGGACAAAATTTAATTTTCAAAAGTTTTTCCATAAAAAAATTCGTATGAAAGTTAAAAAATCATAATAATGAATGTTACTTGGAAATCATGAGAATTCATGGAAACCCTATTTCTTGATAAACAAACTCTCCTCCTTTAAAAGGGTTCACAAAATTTCCTTAAAACCCAAAATCATTTTATTACTCTAATAAATCAAAGGATTTCCATAAAAATACATTTAAAATCCTAGAAAAACCATGTAGTTAACTTAGAAAATCATTATCATATCACACTTATAATAACTATTAAAAATGCAATAACTTACATTGTTAATTCCAATATTCCCTTAGAAGCAACTTATAACTAATTAACCCCATTACATAACCCAATGAATTGGAGAGAATTTTGGGATTAACCATTATATTGAGTGATATAAGATCACATTTCATATTAAATATTTCCATGAAACCATAATTTTAACAATAAATTTATAATCATTCACGTTTTTATAAAAATCTACCATAGAAACGCTTTTAAACCCATTAAGAAAAAACATATTCCATTTCAATAGAAATATTGAGAAATATCTTTTTTCGTGGGATATTTTTTTAAATTCCTAGAATAATGTGAAAATTATTTTATTTAAAAATAACCATGAAAAATTTCAAAGTAAGATTCCAATAAAACAAAATTGATGAAAGTAGGAAATTACATTCATACTGTAAATGTGATTTGTTTCATGATTTTTTAAAGGATGTCAAATAAATATCATTTGGAAAACCTTAAATTAGAAAAATTTGTAATTAATATATAGGAGAAGAGAAAATTACCTTAAAAAATAATATGAACATGGATAATGTCATTTATAAAACAATTTACAGCACATGAATAGAGATGATAAAGTATAAACATTTAAAACATCATTATAAATGAAAATCCCTCATGAATGTGATAAAATTTGATTCAGAAAGATAGAGAAGGGAAGAACATGAAATGATTTTTTTTTTAAAATTTATTTTAAGAAAATCAAAGAAAAAAATTCATTCATAAGGTAGTTTATAGACCACACAAAACAAAAATGTGGTGAAAATTGATTATACTTTAAATAAAAAAAACTGAGAAGAGAAATTCCATACGTCAAACTCTCAATTAGTCGATTGAAATATTCATTCCATATAAAATAAAATAATATTTATTATAAATATAAAAATAACCATTTTTCTAATTATTATACAAGATATTATTTACTTATAACATTCGATCACCCATTTATTAAGAACTCTTCTTTAAAATCAGTTTTCTTGGTGTTATCTTTCATGTTTTTTATTCATGTTTTGGTCATAAGGTTCTTATCATTACATATAAATAATTTTAATCTCATCAAAAAAATCATAAAAAAACTATAATGATTATGTTTATACATTTAATATAATTTTATAACCATCCATGTCAGGTGATCATGAAAAATGAATCACATCGTTACATAGAGACAATAGTGCATATGTATGCACGAACAATGTTTTCATTATTCTAATGAATTAAAATTAAATGAAATATATGAAGGTTTATGTTTAAAAAATTATTATAATATTTCCAATATCATATTTTTTCATTAAATCTATCCGAATGACAATCCATGTAAGGTGGAAATGAAAAATGGATTATATTGCTATGTGGAGACGGTATATTGTATGTATGCATAAATAATGTTTTCATTTTTAATTATATATAGAAGGAGTTTAAAAATGGGGTTTACAATTAATATAATACAAAAAATACTAATTTTATTATATCATAATGTTTATGATATATTTAATGAGGTAGAAAATGAAATATACATAAAAGTAATTAGTTAAAACCTATAATTCTTATTTTTCATCTTCCTTTCGATTGAGCTTATGAAATACTAAGGAGAGGTTTATGGTCACTATAGGGGCTTATGAACATAGTGGGGGAAGTTTTGAGAGAAATTTTTATATAGGATTGAGAGAAAACTGAACTCATATGTGTCTTCGGAAATCATAGAGTGAGTCCCTTTTTATCGGAAAAAATCAATGGAATTTTTATATTTTTCAATCATTAAGGGTTAAGTATATAATTGTTAAAATCAAATGTGGAATATACATGAACCATGAATGAAATTATAAACATTTTCTCATTCAATTTAATCAATATTGATATTTATTTTGATTATATAATGATTTCAAAATAATTTTTATCTGCTAAATAATATTTAAGGTTATTTTTGGGACTACTCCAAAAATTGAATTTAAACATATCAATATAATAATGGAATTAAAATTCAAACAAATTCATAATAAATTATCATTAATAATTATCTATTAAATTCCTTTAATATCATAAAACATCTATATTATCATTTTTAATTCTTTTAAAATTAATAACATGATTTTTTCCTTCATTTAATAAACACTGTGTAATCTCGGCATAAGTGTTCTAGAAAAATATAATATTTTTTAAAATTAAAAAATTATTATAATTAATTTAAAATAATTTTAGTCATATATATTTATTCATAATTTATATTTACTCTTATCCTCACTATAACAAAATATTTAAGATATTAAATGGGAGAAAGTGAAATTTTGGTAAGTATAATTTTACTAATATAAGAAGGAAAGTCATAATCATGTCAAGAGGATAAAAATATTAATATAATTGACTAAAAATAAATTATTGGTAGATAAATACTCATTAAATTATTATTAGATAATATTCTTATAAATTTATCACATAGTTTTAACCATAATTAACTCTTTTTACCGATTACTATAGTGAAAACAATTTACCTAGGTAAATTGTTTATATGGAAAAAATAAAATAGAACTATTTACCTAATCTAACCCTTATGATTAAAAATATAAAATACATTTTACCATATTATTTTTCTATAATTAAAAACAATATTTTTAATATAAGTGTGGAAAACAACAACAGAAATAGTTTTTTTAAAATAAAATTTTTAGGAATAAAAATATTTTACACAAAAATAATGTATAGTTATTATGATCCATAATTTTCAAACATAAATATGAAATATTAATAGAAAAAAATTTATCACATAACATGAGGATCCATGCAATAATATTTTATGTTTATTTCTATTGGATGCCTAGACACCTAAACAGCTAGTTCATAAATGAACTACATCTTCTCCCATTAAGTTATTCATATCTAGAACCCTTATTAAAATTATTATACAAAAACAATTTCTTCATAAACTCGTGATGAGAAAAATAATAAATAATAATATATTAGAATCCATACTCCCATATAAGATGAAAAATTAATAAAATCTATATTTTCAGCTTTGATACTAAATAAGGTGAACCAATTTTCATTTAACAAAACTTACCTTATCAAAAAGAAATATTGGATCACTTACATACCCATGTAAATTTTTTGTTTACAGTTTTATAGAATTATGAAAACTCATATCAACTTGTATACATAAAATATTGGTCTTAAAGGATTAATATCATATCCCTTTATACACAGATTTAATTATTTTACATTAGGTCATCAACATAATCCATAAGAAATATCATCATGACATATTTCATTCCAAATAATTATTTATATCTAGGGGAAAAGGAAAAATAATAAGGGTGATCTCAAATTATTAGTAAGGTTAGACATAAGCATTAGTAATTTAATGTCATAAATGATCATAATAAGTGCATAAGGGTATGATGAAATAATCATAGTGCAAGAGAGAATCATTAAATAACTCATACCCATCAATACACGAATCATCAAATATAAAAACCTTGAAAAAGAAAGAGTCATTAGAGTAAATAATTATGATCCATGTTATATAAATATTGATCAAATTAAACATCATAAACCCACATCATGAATAGATAAAACATATTAGTATCTTGGAACATCATCCCATATAACCCTTATAGGACCCTTACAATTGGAATAACCATACAACCTACTTCTTCTATAATTATCCAGAGAACATAATAGTTATCGAATGTATTGGAGTTCTATCGGGGAAAATCAATAATATAACCTATACAGGGCTCACCTGACACAATTTGGGTGAACCATTCATATATAATGTCCAATAACCACAACATGAATAGAAATCATAGAGATTTTATTATAAAACTCATAAAAACAATCGTTATTATATTATAACATGATCAACCCATGGAAAAGAAATAGATTTCATATTAATATCTCTAAAACTAAATGACCCATGGAAAATAAATAGGTTCCATAATAGTCTCTTTGAAACATGATTAACTTGTGTAAAAGAAACAGGTTCCATAACAATCTCTTTGTGATATGGTTATCCCATGGAAAATAAACATGTTACAAAAAAATATCATTGAAACAATATTAATCCATCCTGAAAAGGAAAGAGGATGGTATCACTATAAAATATTCCCATTTTATAATAAGTAATAAAAAGTGTTTTTGAAAGTCAGGAATTTAAATGCCTTTGAAATATCATTAAAATCATTTTGAGGAAAATACCATTTCCAATTTGAAAATAAATTTTTAAAAAACAAAACATTTGGAAAAAAAATTTCATTTAAAAAATTAAAAAACATATAAATTAAGTTTTAGAAAATAATTTAAAATTTTTAATGAGTAAAATTTCCTCTTTTCTTTGAAAAAAAATTTAAAACATTTTTGGAAACATTTTTAGAAAACATGGTTTTGGAAGAAAATATATTCCCGATCGAAGGGAGAAATAAATTCAAATTTTATTAAAAACATTTTATTGGTTATTATAAATATATAATAGTGGATAAATGGAATTAATATATAAAAATGTTGTTAATAAAAATAGAATAAGATAATTCATTAGAATTATAGGATTTTAACATCATGGACTTAATCATAAATAATCCCGATAAACAATGAGATTGTAACAAAAGACTCTTTACACATGGGTAACATTGAATCATAATCCCCATGAATGAATAAAATTAAATTGACCATTATAGTATAAATAAATTAATGGGATTCATGATATAAAATTTTAAAAGGGTATTTATATACACCTCATAAAATAAGACAGGTGAATAACATAATAAATGTATCAAAGAAGGAAAATTTTGACATAAATCCATTACTCCTTTCTTGACATTGAAACCATAAAAACCATGAATGAGATATCCTAAAATGGATACATATATCAATATAAATTTAATTATAATAATAATAAAATCAATTCCTAGAAATTCACTATAGCACACAACAAAAATAAGTGGTGAATATGATATATATCTCACAGAAATAAAAGTGAGAAGAGAAAACTCCTTACATTGAGTCTGATTCATCACACTTTTTCTTTATATTCATGAATAATTAACTTATATTAATTATTTAATTTATTTATAATATTTTAAAATTGAATTTCTAATTTAATTTCACTTTTAAACAATTTATTTATAATTAATTAATCAATTAATTTTTAGACGAATGTTTTGACCATATTCAGTTTATGTGTAAAAAATAACTTTTGTAGGTCGAATAACATCAAAATGTCCATTATTTAAACATATCCACAAAACTAATCATGAAATAATTATAATATTTATAACTAAATTATAATTTTAAAACCAATTATGAATAATGGATATGAAAAATGAACCAACCTTACGATCATGGAGACGGTAGGCCGTACGTATGAATGAATAACATTTCTATTTTTCCAGTGATCATTATGGAAAGATGTTAAGTAAAAATTATCATTAAATAATAAAAATTATATAATAAATAAAATATTATTTAATCATATATATTTATATATATAATTCTTCTGATGTGATGATGAAAAAATAAATACCACATCACTTTGAGGAGGCGGTAGTCCACACATGCATAAATGACATTTCACTTTCTCTAGAGTTTGAAATGGTATGAAGAAAATGATATATTATATTTCAATAAACATAATTATTCCATTAATACCATAATTAGTTAATTCATATCATATATATTTATTATTTTTACCATTATTACCTTCCATGTAAAATGTTGCTGAAAAAATATTCACATCACTTCGCGAGACAGTAGTATGCCGCACACACGAGCCACATAATCGTATCTCCTACGGTACGAAATGTAAAAAAAGGTGATTATGATATAATGAATCAATATGTATTATTATATTATAAATATAATATATATCATATATAACTATTATGTCCATCCTTATTCCTTACCATGAGAGTTTGCAATGGAAAAAGGAACGATAACTTCCTGTGAGGCGCTAGTCCATTGTACACCTGAATGATGATTTTGTAAACCATTTGATGGATGTGTATGTGGGTGTAGATGAAACAAATAACAGAAATACATATCATTATATTTATTATAATTTTTTCGATATAATAATCGTATAGTAATAATTTAAGGGTGTAGAGGATGAAATAAAACAAAAAATCATGTTGATGAATGCAACCTCATCTTAATGTATCTCATTTTGGTTTGCATTGATGGAATACCTTGGTTGGATTTAGGAAAAATTTAAGGTTTCTATTGTGAGATTAGGGATTATTATATATTATTTTGTCTTTTATTTTCTGATCCATAGGTCTTGATATTTGTTAATAGAGGATTAGGTTTGGACGCCATTTATAAGGGAGGTGAGTGGTACTCTTGTAATTTTTTTCAAGAGTGAATTATAAACCCATTTTTTCCATTTCAGGTGTATTAAATAGTGTAGTATAAAATATAATATAAGTTATATGGTATATATATATCCATAAAATTGGCTACTTACACGTTTATAGGTCATTTGGATCTTTATGTTTAATGTTTAGTAACTTGGTATACTCATTTTTACCTTAATGATCATGTTTAATTTTAATTGTTTGCACTAATCCGTTTGTTCAAAAAATTAAGCTGAACTTATTTGAAATTAGAAATTATGATTATTAAAAATATGGATTCAATTTTTATAAATTAAATTAACAAAAGTGAAAATTTTAATTTAATATTACCCAATGTCGTGGCAAGACATTGGATTTTTAAAAAGAGTATTTTTTTTCTAGAAAAAGATAATTCTATATTAACTATGTGAATAATAATCATCATTTTAGGAAAATAAAATAATATTTAATTTTATTGAGTATATAAATTTAATTTAAAACATTATCTATTATCGATTATTTTAATTAATTAAAAAATAGACACATTATGCATTTTAAAAGTGTTTAAAAAACCCTTCTTTAAACCCAAATGAAAACATATATTAAAAACCAACATAAATTTGATTAAAAAGTAATTAATGGGAATATATATAACTAAATAATTATTATGTTACTTTAAATCATATTTAATAAATATTTTAACTCTATAATTAATTATTTTATTTAAATAAAATGACATTTTTAATAAAAATAAGTAATTTTCACTATTCACTGAAAAATTAATATTTTATAGAAATCCACAAATTTCCCAAAAAATAGATTTTTATATTAACATTAAAAAAATTAATTTTATTTTGTCAATTTTTTTAAAAAACATTTAAAAATTCCTTTTGAAATAAGTGCCTCATGAAACGGTGAAAAAACTATTTTTTTGGAAAATATATAGTTTTCAGCATTAAAGTTAATTTATTTTTATATAATATCTAGAAAAAAGGGAAAATTTTAAATATTAGATTGAATAAATTATATATAATTTTAATTAATATAATCCCACAATAGTGGGTTTTTTAATTTATTGGTATAGAACAAACATGTGCACATTAAAATAATTTTTTTAGAAAAAGATTTATTTTTATTTTCAAAAGGGATTTATATTTATATATAATTAATTAGTCACAAATGAATTAATTATAAATAAAATTTTAAATAATATATTAATATATTAGTTAATATTGTTCATACACTCTATTCCAACATTTAGGTCATAACTGTAATATATATCATGGGTTGTTTAGGTTTAGTGTTGAGAGTTGATTATGCTATTGAACATAAAAAGCTTGATGTTATGTGTAAATCAAGATAAAATGGATGTTTCATATAACACAAGTTGAATATATTGTTTCATGTTCATTATTCAATAAAATATATTTTTATTGTTTTAAAATATCGGGGTGTTACATCCCCCCTTCAAATTTTTTTTCCTAACAATATGAACATTATGTCATTAAGCAAAGGATGAAAATTTGGAAATTATTTTTTTGTAAACATACATCATAAAAAGGCTTAATAAAATATTCTATTAATAATATATAAAGGTAATTACAAAGTTCATATGGAATAACACATAACTATGTTTTCAAATAGGATAAAAAATGTGTGAATAGATGAAAATCATAAATAATTATAGAGTTTGTTTGTGGTCATTGATTATAAAAAAGTGAATGATCAATGGAATGTTATGGGAATCAAAACCATGAATATTTGAAGATAGAAAAGACCGTTGGTTCATCATAAATTAAGGTACTTGAGTATTTTTTTCAATATCCTTTTTCTAGAGTCAGGTAATTCTTTTACCGTCTAAACTAATAGAATGTTGAAATATACTTACATGGTTATTATAATTTCATCCTTTAATAAAATTCCACCAAAATATCATCATTTGATACAAATGATGTGTATAAAAGATTATTTTTTAATTATTTAATTTCATTAGAAAATTTTAAAAGTTTATTATTACTTTTATTTTAATTATAAAAATGTTATATAAAATTACATAATCAATTAAGTTTAAGTCAGATGTTTTGACCATATTCAACTTATATATCAAAAATGATTTTTATAGGGTGACTACGGTAAAAAATGCAATTATTTTAAATTATAAAAATAATAAAAATGAAATAAATATCATATTTATACATAAATTGAACTTTTAAAACCTATTATGAATGTTGGTTTTGAAAAAAATATAACTTTATGATCCTGGAGATGGTAGGCGATACATACACGTGAGTAACATGTCCATTTTCTAATGATCATTATGGAAAGAAGGTAAGTAAAATTTATATTTATATAATAATAATTATGTCATAAATACAATATTATTTACTTATATATACTTATACATATCGTTTTTTAGGCAGTTATGAAAAAAGAAGAATCACATCGCTTCGAGGAAGAGGTAGTCCACACATCCACGAATGACGTTATCACTTTTTCATTATGTGAAATGGTAAGAATAAAATGATATATTATATTTATATAAAAAAAATTATGGATATTAATATCATAATTATGTCATTTATATCATATATTTTCATTATATTTAACCTTATTACCTTCCACAAAATAAGTTAGTGAAAAATGTTTCACATTACTTTGTGAGGCAATAATCCGTTGTACACCTGAGCGATGTTATTGCATCTCCTATGGTATGAATTGTAAAAAGTTTTTATATGATATAATTAATAAATAAGTATTCTTATTTTATAAATAATATAAATTTCATATATAAATATCATGATTTCCATTATTCCCAACGATGAGAGGGGGTTTTGAAAAAATAAATGACTTCGTTTCGTGAGGTGGTAGTCCGTTGTACACATGAATGATGATTTTGAAATAAATTTCATGGAAGTGTGTGTGGGTGTAGGTATTAAAATTAACATAAAAATATAAAAATATATTTAGGATAATTATTTTATTATATAATCATTTATAATAATAATTTAATTAGATGGAGTAGGAAATAAATCAAAAACACTCATTGATGAACGTTACTACCTTTTTGGGTATCTCATTTTGGTTTTCACCAATGGACTTACGTGGTTGGATTTAAACCAAATGTAAGATGTATATAATAATAGGATATATATTTTTTAAGTGAATTGGGTAGTTATTGGCTGATACAAAGGAATTGAGAGTTGTAAAGATAGAATTATGGGTGGAGGCCTTTTATAAAGGAGGTGAGTGGCAATCTTGTAATATTTTGAAAGAGTGAATTATACCCATGTTTTTCAATGTATAGGGGATAAATTAAAATAATAAAATATATAAAATAATATATAAGTTCTATATATTTCCATAAAATATTTTCTTGACAATTAATAGGTCATTTCCCCCTTAATTTAAAAGTTTAGACCTACGGAAAACACATTTTTTTACCTTAATCACTATGATTAATTTTAATTTTTTTCACTAATAACATTGGTCAAAAATTAAGTTGACATTATTAGAAATTATAAATTATTATGATTCCAAATATTGAATCTATTTTTTCCCAATTTAATTAAAAAAATTGGAAAAAATTTAATTTAATATTAATCCCGCAATCGCGGTGAGTCAACGTGTATTTAATAAGAGTATTTTTTAGAAAAAGATGATTCTCTATTAAATATATTAATAATGATGATAACCTAATGAAACTAAAATAATATTTACTGATATATATAATATAAATTTAATTTAAAATATTCCCCATTAATTTATTATTTCAATTAATTGAAGAGGAGAAACACGATTCATTTTAAAACAGTTTTTAGAAAAACACATATTTAAACAAAAAAACATATATTAAAAACTTATATAATGTTGATTAAAAAGTAATTTATTGGAGTAAATAAAATTAAATAATAATTTGGTTACATTAAAACTTATTAATAATATACTGGGACTCTTAAATTTCATAATTTATTAAAATAAAATGACTTTTTTTTACAAAAATGGCACTTTTCACTATTTACAAAAAATCTATATATTCAAATTTCACCCAAATTCAATTTCGTTATTCTGATTCCAAAAATGAATTTTACTTTTTCAATTTTTTTAAAAGTGTTAAAAGTTAGTTTTAAAATAAGCACGCCATAAAAAGGCGAAAAAATGCTTTTTTAAAATATATATAATTTTAAGCGTAAAATTGGATTTAATTTTATATAATATCTAGAAAATACATAGGATGAATGTTAAATAATAGATTTAATATATTATATATATAATTTATTAATATAATAAAAATATTATTTGTTTAATTTATTGGTATACAACATAGTTGTGTACATTAAAATAGTTTTTTAGAAAAAGGTTTTTTTTAATTTTCCAAAGGGGGTTATTTTAGTTTATAATTTATTAGCCACCAATAAATTCATTATATATACATTTCTAAAACATTTTTTCGTGATTTAGTTAATCCATTTCAAACCATACATTTCAACAACTTATTTAAATCATAATATATATTAGGGGCCGTTTAAGTTTGGTTTTGCGTGATGAATATGCTGTTGAACATAAAAATACAGTGGTTTTGGTTAACTATAGATAAAATTGGTGTTTCATGTAACAAAATATAAATATATTTTTTCATGTCCTTTTTACTATAAAATAGAATTTTTTTTCTTTTATGATATTAGGGTGTTACATAATGGGTGATCTAAGATGACCAATTATATTAAAAAAACATACCAATAATCACATAAGGATAACATGAGCATAAGGTCATGAGAATAACATTTTAAAAATATAATTTAAATTTAAAATATCATAATCTTGAGTCATGGAATAAATCTTGGAAGTTTATAAGACACAAATTATAAATAAATCAAAGAACATAATCCATGAAATCTTAACATTGGCAAAAGACATAGATTTTGGAATACACATAAGAATATAAAGACTTATGTAAAGAATACCCACCAAGAAATTCATAAACTTTTAGGATTCAGATAACAACCAATATAACTACTTAGGTGTTGTGATAGTCTCATATTTACCCTTTTTGGGGATTGGGATAACCTTTCATGTACCCTTTAAGCTCATATAACATTAATCATTACCCAATTTATTTGTTGGATATATAGGTCCCACTCATCAAATAATTAAAATCCAATATAGGTATTCTACAGGATAATAAAACATTCACCATATCATAATATTTAAAAATAAATTGGGTTCATAAACATTTTATCAAAACATAAATAATGTAAAAGAAATGAGCTTAATAAACATTGTGTCATCATATTCATAAACCATCTAGAGACAAATTTAATATGGAATATTTGGATCATATTTCAAATAAATATTAAGTAAAATAAAAGTATGTCATATTATATAGAAAATGATTTTTAAATATCACTCACATCATTACATGTGGAAAATACCCTTTCCATTTTAAAACCACTTATTTTTTTATAAAATTTGTGTAATTACAAAGGAAAACATTTTCTTTGAAAACAACCTTGTAATATTATGAAGGAAACTTAGAAAAATATTATTCATGATGGTAGGAAAATCCTCTCATTTTGTATAAGAGAAAAAAACATTCCTCCCATAATTTTTCAATAAAATTCAGAAAGTAACTCATTTGGAAAATAAATAATACGTCCATTTCAAACCATTTTTTTAAAATTAAAAAATGGGTCAAAATAACATTCAAGGAAAGAGGAGTGCCTCGGGTGTTCCATTATGTTTTGGAAGCATCGGGCTCTAAAACAACATGTTTAGAGTGTATGCATAGGGTTCAAGGATTGTCTGGAACTGTGAAGCTCTCTGTAGAAAACCATATTGCCTTATGTAGATATGGAAGTGGCAGTGCACATAGGCTATACACAGTTCCCTAAACCATGCACCCAGCCTATATTTTTGGTGTTTCGGGTCAGTAACCTTACACTGTTCATCAAATGGTTTACACAAAATTTAGAAAACCACGCAACCTAAACAGTGAAATGTGTTTCTTTGAAAAAAATTAATTAAATTAAAATTAAAATTGAGATAAATTAAATACGAGTAAATAAAAAATAATAATAAAGAAATTTTATAATAACAACAACTACAATAATAATAATATTTTTATTTTTTCTATTGTTGTTGTTATTGTTATTATTATTTTTATTTTTATGAGGGTTATGTTAATAAACCTCAATAGCGGTCTCCCCCTTGCTATCCCCATACCCCCTCACTTGACAACCATTGGCTGGAACCCTTTAGGTTTACGACAACCCTCCTCATAAATCCTCTTGGACCGAATATTTCATCATGTTTAATCATTATTTCTCATATGAATCATTGAGGTAAGTTTTCTAGATCCTTTTTCCTTCCTTATTTGATCGATTATCCCCAACCCATCACCGTATCTAGTTTGGTCGAACCCTAGGGTTAAAGCTAACCAGATTCTTGGTTTTTCTTCCAGTGTTTGGGTGTGTGGTGTGTATCTCTAGAACACTTTGTGTTTGATTCGGTATTCACTACCAAAGGCGAGGCATTTTGAACCATATTTAGTTTTAAATTGATGTTTGGGGTAAGTTTTACATCTTCTTCTTGATCTCACCATTTTTTAGGGTATTTAAGTGATTTTAGGTCCCAATATTTGGTTTTAGTGAGTTTTTATCAACCTCGAGGCGTGTTTGAGTCGCCAGAGTCAATGAAAATATACCGCCTATATATAGGTAGGAATATTTATATGTATGTTCCCCAATTATAAGTTTATTCTCCCATGGTATTTAATATATATATATATATGGGGATAGGTGTTCTTACATATAATATGAAAAAATGCATACAGGTGTATGTGAAAATGGGTATATGCATATATAAGTATGCATGTAAGGTTCCCCTTCTACATATTCATGGCCATGAGAATATGTATATATGGGATATGTGTCCTTATGTATATGAAAAGGTGTATTGCTCGAGGGAAGAAAATATCATCTTCGAGTGCTCACTGATTAAAACATTAAGCACTAATGTGTTTGATATGGCCTTCATATCTTGTGGTTGGATCCCATGTGTATGCCCTTTTATTTCAATGTTTTAAATATTACTTATATCACATACCATATATATTGTGGATGTTTTTAAATATTTATATGTGGTCCACCTTGATTTTATGTCCGAATTGTCACCCTCACCTGGTGACATATGTTTTACACCAAATCCCTTGTGATGAAGCCAAAATATTTAAATTTAATGGAATGAATTTCTGAATAACAATGTCATGTTTTCTAATACAAATCCTCAATGAGGTGAACTTCATTAAAATAGAAATTTTCTTCTATTCATTACCTTGACATAGTGCTTATTCTTATTTAATATTTTCTTGGCTTGTTTGGTTAAATCACCACATGTGAGTTGGGGTTGATTAAATGCCTTGATTATAATTTGAATTAGGATAAAGGGTGAAGACAGATGTTTTCTTTTGAGCTTGATGCCTCTTACTTTATATTTAAATTTCCATTTTAAACTTTTTCGCATTAGTGAATTGATTGAACTAAAGTTTTTTTCTTAGTCAAGCATTATAGCTTGAGATTTTGTAATGTCAT
The DNA here is from genome assembly GCA_963277665.1 of Viscum album. Taxonomy (NCBI): domain Eukaryota; kingdom Viridiplantae; phylum Streptophyta; class Magnoliopsida; order Santalales; family Viscaceae; genus Viscum; species Viscum album. The sequence goes on from OY728140.1 coordinate 1,747,805,486, forward strand.
TGATGACCTGTGATTACAGGCATGAAAATTCCATATGCGTTTCTTGTATCTTATTACATAATCAATTGCTTAATGATTTATTCCCTTTCTAATTAGATTGAGATACTTGGATAGATTTATAGATTTTTCCATGAGGTATTAACTTAGTTGATTTCAATTATATAAATTATTTTCCATGATATATTCCTTGTTTGACATGAATCACTTGACATAGTCTGGGAGAGAACGTAGGTTATGAATTAAGGATCCATGGATGGACTCACCATGCTCTATTGGATTTACTTGACACACCATAAGCGATACATTGGATTTACATGTACATGATCTTAAGGAGGATATTTATACTCGTTAGTTAGTCTGGTTCCCTCGGGGAGCAACCGAGGATGGACCCATTTGAAAAGATTTCAATTACATGTATTAGGTGATACCTTATCCCCTACGTGAGATATTTGGTATGGTATTAGAGTCACCATAGATTAAGTGATATAAGGGACACCATAGCGGTTTCCTTGGACATAATCATAGGCATTGGTTATATCAGATTATTCTGTAGTTACCATCGAGATTGTATTAGATCTCCCTTGATAGGATTGGGAGTATACAAATGGATTTGATGGATTTATTTTTTAGATTGTGCATTGAAATTTTAATTTTAAGGTATATAATTAATTATATATGCTTTTATTATGATGTTCCTTAGATGATTTGTCTCACTTTCTATGGGATAAGAAGAGAATATGGGTCCTGAGTTATGGATTCTATGGACGAACTCGCTATGCTCAGATGGATACTCTTGACATGTTGGGGGTGATACCTTGGCTTTCTAGGCACAAGATCTCCTGGAAAATTTAATTATACTCATGAACGAGGCTTGTTACCTAAGGGATAAACCAAGGACATAACCATTATGAAAGATGGATATGCTATTACTTAGGTGATATTCGGCCCCTTGTGTGAGATGCTTGGCCCTAGCTTAGAGTTACTATGCCTTAAGTGATAGAAGGCACACAGTATGGATTTCCTTGGATAAAATAAATGACATTTTTTATACTATATATTTTTTATCAACCCTTGGAATTCTATTTAGATCACCTTGAATTTGCTCAGACTCCAGAATGGGAATTAATGGTTTATTTATTTCTCATTTCATAAGTGATTCATCTTGGTAAATATCATTATTTTGAGCACCTATATAATGGCATGCAAATTAGACCCCAAGATGAAGCACAATCACGGGGGGTATGCATTCTTTGATTTTTCATGTTTACTTTGGCCCATGTATATACTTATTTCCTTGCACAAGTATTTCATTTATGGAATCTGGCATAGGCGGAAGTAGGTGGTATCATTTGGGTGTCTATTTAAGAACCCGAATCAAAATGATTATTGTTTATTTATTTAATAGTCTTATATTATACTATATAAAACACTTCCATTTAAATAATTATTTAATTAAATAGTTTGGACTAGACACCTTGGGTGCCTACCAATGGATATTTATACCTCACACCCCACTCGGGTTTCATTAGACACCTGAATAGAGTTTATGGTCACTTGTATGGAAAAAGGGAAGTGTATAACTTCTGATTCTTGATTTATTTTCTACCATAGAATAGATTTTAGAGGCAGAGGACCAATATATTACTTGATATAATCATGTATATTGTATTTGGGTAGTTATTATTTTATTTTATTGTATTTTTATTTTTATTCCTTACTGTTTGCACTTGTAACCTTATCTTTCATACATGCATTGTGGTAAATTGGTATTGGACACTTTTATTCAGTTATTATATTATTCTTCTACTATTTTTCCTTATTTATTTTTACTGATTCCACTACTATTTTTTATTTTAATATTATTATACTTTTGAATGACTCATATCTAGAGGGTATAGTCTCCCCACCATACCATCAATATTCTCTCACTAATAGTCTCTAGAATATGGTGCATGGGGTGGGGGGGGGGGGTGCGCTTGATGCTATGTGACCCTATAAGGCCCCGACCTTAAACATTACACAATCTAGAATTGTAACACCCCAAGATTTCATAGTGTGTTATTTCTTCAAAATAATTCAATAAATTTCTCTACATGCAACACCGAGTTCAATCGCATCATGACTTACCAAACAAGACATTCAAAATAGGTTATGAATAAAAATAACTAAATTTTAAACTAATATATCCTTATAATTTTAGAATCCATATTATGAGTTTCTTAGACATAATGCAAGAACAAATTCATTTTCAGTATTGCACTTTTATAAACTTTTATTAGTGAACCCTTTTTAAATACAATATTTTAAACTAAATTTAAAATGAAACATCCCAAGCTTCCACGGTACGCTTTCCTTTGAATAATACAGTAGCGTGTGTTGTACGCAACTTCAAGTTTTAACACACACCACAACCGATCAAACTAGCCATTATAAATAGTAATACCCACTTTTTGAAATTTTATCTCTAAAAATGGAATTCATTTTTGGATTCAGAATATCAAATTTAGCCTAAGATGAAATTTTGGTACTTTTCGGATAACTTTAATATTTTGATGAATAGTGAAAATTACTAAATTTTAATTAAACACAATTTTTTAAATCAAAATAATTAAAAGTGATAAATAATAAATTTGAGTGGTTTTAAAGTATATTTATAAAATATTTTTACCATTTAATACAATGTTGGTCATTGCAGATAATTTTACAATTAAACCGGACATAAACAAGTGTCAATCTTTTGATAGTTATTATCCCTTAAAAACACGCTTTCTGTTTTAACAACGGGAATAAATTTTAAATTAATTTCTACCACTTCTGTGTTTTGAATTTTGAAAAATGGATTCCATATTTGGAATCAGAATGTTAAAATTGTGTAAATAGGTAACTTTTATTTTTAGACATTTTGAATAATTACTTCGGTAAATATTTTATTTACCATGGTTAAGGGTAAATCCGGTAAATAAGGGTTAAAAAATAATATTATAATAAAACTAAATTACCCTAAAACGTGTACTAACATTATTTGTTGATACATGTTCGACCATAGGAATATTTGGGTCGATTTTGGGACCCCATGGATCCATTTGTAGGTGATAGGGACACTTTATTTTAATTAAGTTAAAATAAGTACAAAAATTGCATAAGCATATATCTTTTAGAAAACCAATTTTTACATAGGGTTATATATGTTGGATTTTAGACTATGAATATTCATTAGAAAGATAAAAAGATTCCATACATAATGATATTTTATTTATAATTTTTAAACATTAAATATTTTAATTTATTTATGACACAATGATGATGCAGTAATTACCATAATGGTGAAAAATTAAAATAACTGATATTATAAATACCAAAATAAATATAAATTGAGACTTTTAATGAATTAAAAAAATTTTCTAGGATAATATGGAATATTAGTATTGATTTAATTAACTTATTTCGAAGTAATAATTCTGTTATGTGTTTTAAAAAAATCAACTATTGAATAGTGTCAATATTGACATAAAAGAGTTTTTAAAACAAATATTATATTATTAATTGATATTAAATTCTTAAAAATCTAAGGTTCGGCCGAGAGACTTATATCATGATATGTGTATCATTAATGGACCACTTGGGGGTCTCTTGTATGTATATAGTACGTTTATTAACTATATAATTTAAAAATACAAAGTGACATGGTAAATATCAAACTAATTAACTAAGAGTTAAAACTAAAAGATAAGGATAATATAGTGACCCAAACCTGTGTAAATTATATTGGATGAGTAGTTTTTGACCTATCCACACCTTAACCTTTAAACAAAAAACATTGGAGCCATTAGAAACCGAATATGAATTTATTATAAATTAATATTTCTAGCTTTTCCAAAGGTGCCCCTAACCCCTCTTATAAAAGAGAACTCTCCCTTCTCATTACTTCACACCTTAAAAGACTTTTGGTTAGGCCAAAATCAGCCCAAATAATCTCCCAACTTCCCTCACTACAATCTAAAGGCCTTAGTTGGATCATAATTTCAACCTAAGGAGACCTTTTGATCAAATCAAAAGGAAGAACCCGAAGAAGAGGTAATGATTTCACCACCCTTTTTCAAGTTCCTTTCTTCTTCAACTTCTTCTTTCTTTGTTATTACCATTCTAAAATAATGAATCCAGTATCTCCTATATACTATAATATTATTATAAATATGGTACAACCATATTCCGTATTCTATCCATCCTTTGAATAACATGTCACCATACGTGCGTACGTACGGCTTACCGTCTCCACATCGTGGTGTAATTGTTATTCAATAAATTATTATTTGGATGGGTATAATAATGATGTGTGATTCATGTAAATAATAAATGTAACATGATAATTATTCTTTATATATGATATACCATCCAATTATATATTATTTTAATATCAAAAGAATGATATTGTCGCTCGTGCGTACGTACGGACTACCGTCTCCACGACGCGATGAGATTCATTTCCAAGTTCACCATTCATCGACGATTATAAAATTATATATTACTAATAAGTATTTAGTATATTACATAATAATGCTACTGGATATATATATATATATATAAAAGGATTTATGTACTTACATCTATCTTATTCATTTACTTCCGTTCAATACTATATGAAAACAGAAACAACGTTTATGCGTACGTACGGACTACCATCTCCATAAATGGTGTTTTCCCTTGCATATATATGTCTATTATACATATTTATTTTCTAAATATATATGATATATTTATCATTTTTATATTCTTTAAGTATTTAAATAATGATCTAAGTGATACAACCAAGAGAGACAAGTTAAAACACGTACAGCAAAGAAAGTGATTATTATCCAAAATGTTAACTTAACATGGAAATTATTATTAAATGGGTAATATAAAGTCATAAATGAATCAGGTATGATATCATAAATATTAATATGGTTCTGGTATAATTTAATAACATACTACGATCTTCGTACATGAGGTTAAACATACCCTCGACTAAAGGAAAGTGCAAGGTAAGGGGTTTTCATCTCACTCCATATTCCCGTGAGATTCATGCCATATTGCCACCATTACCTTTTGTGTGGTGTATGTACTTCCCATGATTATATTATTTGTGTAATACACTTTAATTTATGTTTATTTACATATTCATTATATGATACCTCTTTCATGTGTTGTATGTTTCGTAAGTTACCAAATTGGTAAGGGTTTATTTCGCAATCTCTTCATTATCCGAGGTTGTATATATGTAATAATCTACTGGGATGTCTTATCATTCAAATCCATGTTTCTTAAAAATGTATTTCAAAACATTTTTACTATTTACAAGAATATGGGTTAAAGACATTTATACCCTTGTTTGACTTTTAATAAGAGGTTTATAAAGGAATCATTCCGTCGTTTTCTAAACCATGTCCTTTTTAACCTTTGGACAAAATTAAGGTAAGAATGTATTTTTTTAACTTATACGGCGGGTGCAGTTATTCGCCGTCATTATTACACCTTTGAAGCTTCCTTCACAAGATTATAAAGATATTTTTAAAATAATGGTTTTCTCTATGATTATTCTTCTTTTAAATGATTAAAAAAAGAGATATTTCTCTCAAATAGTATTGATTTCATCTATGTCAACATCCTTTGATACATTTTAAACTTGTTTCATGTGATTTATTATGATACAAATCATCCATATTGTATTTATGGTTTTCTGATATTTTTGACTATAGATGAGTTATTTTTATGATATTAATGATTTATGATTAAAGTTTTGACATTTTTATGTTAGTTTTAATACGAATGTTTATATTATATTTCATCCTCTTCTTAAGATGAATGTGTTGGACTAGTATGTTCCGGGTTGGGGACCGATAAAAGTAAGCCCTCCGGGATGGTGTCCGGTTATTAGAGGCACTCCGGGTTGGTGTCCGGTTATTAGAGGCACTCCGGGTTGGTGTCCGGTTATTAGAGGCACTCCGGGTTGGTGTCCGGTTATTAGAGGCACTCCGGGATGGAGTCCGGTTACAGTGGCTCTCCGGGTTGGGTTCCGGTTACAATTATCCCTTAGGTCTTGGCACGAGGCCTCGACACAGAATTTAAAGTTCGGTATCATGCATTCTATCATTATGAAAGTGGTTAGTGATATTGCATGTGATTATTCGATTAGTAGAATATACATGTGAATAAGTAAATGGCATTATTTCATTTTATTACTTCTATATTACGCTGAAGTTCAAGTTTAAAAGACTATTTTTTAGTTTTATACATTGCCTTCAATGTTTATGCTTATTTTTGAAAGTTTCCGCTGTATTGATTACCCTTAATGAGCATTTGAGCTCACCCCTTTCTATGTTTTATTTTTCCCAGGATTCCAAGAGGTGTAATATGATTGATATGCAGGGTTAAGACAAGGAAATAATGGAATTAATAAAGGAATATTTATGTTGTTTTGTATGTTATGAAGTGTAATGTAACATTCATGTATGTAATCTGTTTTCCAATACTGATAAACTGATCGGTTCTTCGGGACTTGATTCCTTGTAATCATGCCAATGTATTAAAATAATGCACCGACTCTAGGTCACTAGGGTCGGGGCGTTACAGTTGGTATCAGAGGAAGTTTAGTACAAACCTTGGAAGCAAGATTTAGATAAACTCTGATTAGAGCAGGTAGACCAAAGATGAACTTTGAGGATTAGTATAGAAGAACTTCCGAGAATTTTGGTATTGTAGAGATTTTGTGGGTTTTCCAAGCAATACATCCCTGTCTGGATACGAACAGGTAGAGGCGGCACTGGCATTGATGTACCTAGGGGTAAAACCCGAAAACACCGCTTTGAGCTAGACTCGAACGGGAACTGGTGGACGACAACGGGCCTTGCTGTACTCTTGGTTACGACACTCCTGGGGGATATGCTTAGGATAATTCTCATTTTATTTACAAACCATTATGAAGGGCTCATGAGTATATACTTACTCATAGAAAACATTTTTTATGATTATGGATTATATCCATAAACTGTTCAATTTTTGTTAGAAAATTTTAAAGGATTGGTAATTATTCATTGCAATTCATAAACTGAACTAGTTGATGCTATTGTATAGAAATGGATCCCATTAGAAGGAATGTGAACTCCCGTAATACGTATGATCCAAAGAGTAAGAAGGATCATATCTTTCGTGGTCCTAATCCAGAATTTAAGAGGGAAATAGTTTCCCACGTATTATCACCATATGATGAAATAATATCATGTGTTGGTAAGATGAGTAAATAATTATCATAGTCATATGGCTTTGAATGGAAGCAAGAGAAGAAAAGGATTGAAGATAGAAATATGGATAAAGGGAAGAGGGAATAGAAGAATTTTCCCATATGTGATAACTGTGGGAAGAAACACCCCAGAACTTGCCTGAAAGGAATGAGAGTTTGTTATAAGTGTGGAGGAATGGGTCACAAAGTACATGACTGCAAGGGTAAGAGAATGGTTTCAAATGTACAATGCTTCAATTTCAAGGAGTTTGGACACTACGCGAACCAATGTCCCAGTCATCAGACTATGTTGAAAATAATGCTATTGGATAATAATCAAGTTATGATACTACCACAGATGAAGAGGAATGACTAGTGTTCCTTTGTTGTTATTTTAGAACTATTTCATTTATGTGTTGTATCAATGATGTTCTGGAAATAAATAAGGATTGTACTGCAGTACTATTTAATTAAGAATTTGATATTTTATAGTACTAAGAAAAGTGACTCTACAGTGAGTTAATTTTTTTTGGAAATTACATGGTTGATGGAAAGATAAACCTTACTATTGTCCTAATATTGAGGTAGTGATTTTGGAATAAGAGATGGTTGATTTTGGTAATTCAGGATGTTGCGGTGTTGTAAAAGAATATATGAGGAAGGTATTCACAAGTTATTACATGGAAAAAAGGATCCTAATTATGTTTAACTTCCTTGTAAATTTTGGACTGTGAGTTTGGATAATAGTATTTTGGATAAGTCTAATGGTAGGAATGGATTAAGTTTTAAAGGTTATTTTTTTTGGATTCTTATAGAAGGAAAACACGTAGACCGTGTAACGACCCGTCGTGTCGGACAACGATGCGAGAATCTAACCCACAACCATAGTGCAATTTGGATTTATCGCCTACCATTGTGCTACATGAAGTTCCTGGATGGTATAATGTAGTTTCTTTACATATAGGGTCTGATATGTGAATTATAAATTCATTATATTTGGAACCCTATACGATTAGGATAAATAGAGTATTTTTGAGTTGTATTATGTTTTGGGGTGAAAGATGAGTTTGTGGTAGAAATTTATTAATGGATAAAACTCTAATTATAAAGTAAGTATATATCCTTTTGATCTTAGCCAATCTCATAAATAAATTTCTCAACATTAAGAAAAGGAACTTAGAACAAAAATGATGTCCTAGATGGTACCTTAAATCATCACTAATTTATGGCTTTGAGATTGTTGAAATTTTCATAGATATGTTCTCCACCACTCTCCATCAGATAATTGATGGTTAGATTTTTCTTCCATATCTATATTTTTCTACATGGAACCCTAGTATGTGTTATTTTAAGGAATATTCATACTTTCCACTCTTTATTTTAAATAGAGGCCTCATTAATTCATTTTTCGATGTGGGATTTCAACTAAGATATTTTGAAAAGTAAAAAATGTGTTATCTTAATACCTTATGTTTTGTTGAACCGAATGTATTTTAAATCATCATAGATTTATGAATTTAAGGACCTCAATTTTAAAGTTGTTTTTTATTGATGACCCCAATCACTACCTATAAATATTTACGTTTTTCCTCCAGTTATATGTCTATAATTTCCACCAATGTCCTTCTAATAGAGATCATAATTTTGTGGTGACCCTTTCATTTCTCTTTTCATCTTGTTAAGACTAAAATTTTATTTAACAAATTTCTGTTGTGGGTTTTTATTCCACAAAGATATTTTCTATTTTCAAACTTTTATTTTCGAAGAACAATTTCAAATTGCGAGGACGCGATTTATTGAAGGAGGGGAGAATGTAACACCCCAAGATTTCATAGTGTGTTATTTCTTCAAAATGATTCAATAATTTTCTCTACACTCAACACCGAGTTCAATCTCACCATGACTTACCAAACAAGCTATTCAAAATAGGTTATGAATAGTATTAACTAAATTTTAAACTAATATATCCTTATAATTTTAGAATCCATATTATGAGTTTCTTAGACATAATGTAAGAACAAATTAATTTTCAGTATTTCAGTTTTATAAACTTGTAATATTGAAACCTTTTTAAATACAATATTTTAAACTAAATTTAAAATGAAACATCCCAAGCTTCCGCGGTACACTTTCCTTTGAATAATACAGTAGCGTGTGTTGTACGCAACTTCGAGTTTTAACACACACCACAACCGATCAAACTAGCCGTAATTAATAGTAATACCTACTTTTTTAAATTTTATCTCTCAAAATGGACTTCATTTTTGGATTCAAAATATCAAATTTAGCCTTAGGTGAAATTTTGGTACTTTTCGGATAACTTTAATATTTTGAGGAATAGTGAAAATTACTAAATTTTAATTAAAAACAACTTTTTTAATCAAAATAATTAAAAGTGATAATAATGAATTTGAGTGGTTTTAAAGTATATTTAGAAAATATTTTTACCATTTAATACAATGTTGTTCGTTGAAGATAATTTTACAATTAAACTGGACATAAACAAGTGTCAATCTTTTGATAGTTATCATCTCTTAAAAACAAGCTTTTTGTTTTAACAACGAGAATTAATTTTAAATTAATTTCTGCCACTTCTGTGTTTCGAATTTGGAAAAATGGATTCCATATTTGGAATAAGGATTTTCAAATTGTTTAAATAGGTAACTTTTATTTTTAGACATTTTGAATAATTACTTCGGTAAATATTTTATTTACCATGGTTATGGGTAAATCCGGTAAATAAGGGTTAAAAAATAATATTATAATAATACTAAATTACCCTAAAAAGTGTCCTAAACTTATTGGTTGATACATGTTCGTCCATAGGAATATTGGGGTTGATTTTGGGACCCCATGGATCCACTTGTAGGTGATAGAGACACTTTATTTTAATTAAGTTAAAATAAGTACAAAAATGACATAAGCATATATCTTTTAGAAACCCAATTTTTACATAGGGTTATATATGTTGGATTTTAGACTATAAAGATTCATTAGAAATATAAAAAGATTCCCTACATAATGATATTTTATTTATAATTTTTAAACATTAAATATTTTAATTTATTTATTACACAATGATGATGTAGTAATTACCATAATGGTGACAAATTAAAATAAATGATATTATAAATACCAAAATAAATATAATTTGAGACTTTTAATGAATTAAACTAATTTTCTAGGATAATATGGAATATTAGTATTGATTTAATTAACTTATTTCTAAGTAATAATTCTGTTATCAGTTTCACAAAAATCAACTATTGAATAGTGTCAATATTGACATAAAAGAGTTTTTAAAACAAATATTATATTATTAATTGGTATTAAATTCTTAAAAATCTAAGGATTGGCCAAGAGACATATATCATGATAGGTGTATCATTAATCGACCACTTGGGGGTCGCGTGGATGTATATAGTATGTTTATTAACTATATAATATAAAAATACAAAGTGACATGGTAAATGTCAAACTAATTAACTAAGAGTTAAAACTAAAAGATAAGGTTAATATAGTAATCCAAACCTGTCTAAATTCTATTGGATGAGTGGTTTTCGACCTATAGCCACCTTAAATTTTAAATAATCAAATTTTGAGCCATTAGAAACCGAATATGAATTTATTATAATTTAATATTTCTAGCTTTTCCAAAGGTTCCCCTCACCCCTCTTATAAAAGGCCACTCACCCTTCTCATTACTTTACAACTTCAAAGCATTTTTGATCGGCCAAAATCTGCCCAGATACTCTCCCAACTTCCCTCAATACAATCTAGAGGCCATAGTTTGATCATAATTTCAACCTAGAGAGCCCTTTTGATCAAATCAAAAGGAAGAAACCGAAGAAGAGGTAATGATTTCACCACCCCTTTTCAAGTTCCTTTCTTCTTCCACTTCTTCTTTCTTTGTTATTACCATTCTAAAATAATGAATCCATTATCTCCAATATACTATAATATTATTATAAATATGGTACAACCATATCCAGTATTCTATCCATCCTTTGAATAACATGTCACCATACGTGCGTACGTACGGCTTACCGTCTCCACGTCGTGGTGTAATTGTTATTTAATAAATTATTATTTGGAAGGGTATAATAATGATGTATGATTCATGTAAATAATAAATGTAACATGATAATGATTCTTTATATAAGATATATCATCCAATTATATATTATTTTAATATCAAAATAATGATATTGTCGCTCGTGCGTACGTACGGACTACCGTCCCCACGACGCGATGAGATTCATTTCCAAGTTCACCATTCATCGACGATTATAAAATTATATATTACTAATAAGTATTTAGTATATGACCTAATAATTCTACTGGAGATATATATATATATATATATATAAGTATTTATGTACTTACATCTTTCTTATTCATTTACTTCCGTTCAATACTATATGAAAACAGAAACAGCGTTTATGCGTACGTACGGACTACCGTCTCCATAAATGGTGTTTTTCATTGCATATATATGTCTATTATAAATATTTATATACTATATATATATATGATATATTTATCATGTTTTTATATTCTGAAAATATTTAAATCATGATCTAAGTGATACAACCAAGAGTTACAAGTTAAAACACGTACAATAAAGAAATTGATTATTACCCAAAATGTTAACTTAACATGGAAATTATTATTAAATGGGTAATATAAAGTCATAAATGAATCTGGTATGACATCATAAATATTAATATGGTTCTGGTATAATTTAATAACATACTACGATCTTTGTACAGGAGGTTAAACGTACCCTCGACTAAAGGAATGTGCAAGGTAAGGGGTCTTCATTTCACTCCTTATTCCCGTGAGATTCATGCCATATTGCCACCATTACCTTTTGTGTGGTGTATGTACTGCCCATAATTATATTCATTGTGTAATACACTTTAATTTATGTGTATTTACATATTCATTGTATGATACCTATTTCATGGGTTGTATGTTTCGTAAGTTACCATATTGGTAAGGGTTTATTTCGCAATCTCTTCATTATCCGAGGTTGTATATACGTAATAATATACTGGGATCTCTTATCATACACATCCATGTTTCTTAAAAATGTATTTCAAAACATTTTTACTACTTACAAGAATATGGGTTAAAGAAATTTATACCCTTGTTTGAATTTTTATAAGAGGTTTATAAAGGAATCGTTCCGTCGTTTTCCAAACCAGGTCCTTTTTAACCTTTTGACAAAATTAAGGTAAGAATGTATTTTTTTAACTTATACGGCGGGTGCGGTTATTCGCCACCGTTATTACACCTTTGAGGATTCCTTCACAAGATTATAAAAATATTTTCAAAATAAAGGTTTTCTCTATAATTATGCGACTTTTAAATGATTAAAAAAAGGATATATTTCTCTCAAATAGTATTTATTTCATCTATGTCAACATCCTTTGATACATTTTAAACTTGTTTCATGTGATTTATTATGATACAAATCATCCATATTGTATTTAAGGTTTTGTGATATTTATGACTATGGATGAGTTATTTTTATGCCATTAATGGTTTATGATTAATGTTTTGACATTTTGTATGTTAGTTTAATACGAATGTTTATGTTATATTTCATCCTCTTCTTAAGATGAATGTGTTGGACTAGTATGTTCCTGGTTGGGGACCGGTAAAAGTAAGCCCTCCGAGTTGGTGTCCGGTTATTAGAGGCACTCCGGGTTGGTGTCCAGTTATTAGAGGCACTCCGGGTTGGTGTCCGGTTATTAGAGGCACTACGGGTTGGTGTCCGGTTATTAGAGGCACTCCGGGATGGAGTCCAGTTACAGAGGCTCTCCGGGTTGGGTTCTGGTTACAGTTATCCCTTAGGTCTTGGCACGAGGCCACGACACAGAATTTAAAGTTTGTTATCATGCATTCCATCATTATGAAAGTGGTTATTGATATTTCATTTGATCATTCGATTAGTAGAATATACATGTGAATAAGTAAATGGAATTATTTCATTTTATTTCTGCTATATTACGCTGAAGTTCAAGTTTAAAAGCCTTTTGTTTTAGTTTTATACATTTACTTAAATGTTTATGCTTATTTTTGAAAGTTTCCACTGTATTGCTTACCCTTACTGAGAATTTGATCTCACCCCTTTCTATTTGTTATTTTTCCCAGGATTCCAAGAAGTGTAATATGATTCATATACAGGGTTAAGACAAGGGAATAATGGCATTCATAAAGCATTATTTATGTTGTTTTGTATGTTATGAAGTGTAATGTAACATTCATGTATGTAATATATTTTCCAAGACTGCTAAACTGATCGGTTCTTCAGGACTTGATTCCTTATAATCATGCCAATGTATTAAAATAATGCAATGACTCTGGGTCACTGGGGTCGGGGCGTTATAAGAATTACGTCAAGAATTAACATAGAGGATATTTTTTGGTTTAGAGTTTTAGTGAATTAAGCGATAACTATTATATAACAACTTGAATATTACATGTTGACACTACTAACCAGTATCCATTTTATATAAAATAAAAACTCTTAAAAAGAAACATGTCTCTTTCCATGTTTTAGACATCATGAATTTTCCTTGATCCCATCTTTGACCCTATTCATCTTTAATTCATGTGGAAAACATTTCAATAACTTGGGATGAGCATAAAAAGCTTAGTAAGGGTTATAAAACATGGAAGGAAAGAATTAGCTCATCAATTAATCCAAATCAATTAAACCAATACTCTTCAATAATTACATACCTTACGAAATCATAATATTTATGAATAACACAAAGAAATCATAAATCATAAAGGTAATTTGTGGCATCCATATCATACTTACATTATAGCTGTCAGAGAAACATAGGGAGTTACATTTGGATTACCCATCATAGTATATTCCCTAAATCTCTTAAGAGAAACATTCATGTTTACCTCTGTCCTGTTACCCAATGAATTGGAGAGCTATCTCAGGCTCACTCACCCTAGGTTTATCATGGAACCATACGTATACGTAAAGAATGACAACGAACCATAACGTAGTCATAACAAATAAAGAAATCATAAATTAAAGATAACATTTCCACTTTTCTATCACAATATATTATTTCAAGATATTGAAATAATCAATTCTTTATCAGACCATTTTCAAAAACCATTTAAAACATTAAATAACGAGATTTTTGAATCAAAGTGTCCCATACCACTTCGAATATTTTAAAGGAATTAATGTTTTAAAACATTAATGTCCATATAAATAAATACTAAAAATAATTTTGAAATCATGGAAATTATTCAAAAATATTTAGAAGAATAATTCTTCAAAGCATTTAAAACAATGTTTTAGTGAAAGAGTCTTGTAACACTTGAGAAACAATTGACTAAACATAATTGAAGAATATAATAAAAAAATTATAATATCGTGAGAATAAGGATATTCATGATATAATATTTCAAAAGGGTATTATATACACCATATAAAAGTGAATTGGAGCATAACAACAATGAAGTCTCAAGGGAATGTAAATTGAGACGAAATCCCTTATAAAAACAGTATCCTTAGATTAAGGATAAGTCAATTACATAATTATGTGTGACAAATAATAATCCACTAAATATAAGTAGATATTAAATGTGAAACCATTAGAGGTTATTCACAAATATTTATAACATGACATAATTAAGATGTATATGTTTAACCTAAAGAATTGAAATTGGGTTAAGAAGTTACCATACAGGAATTTGACAACCTAACGATATCACTTTAAAATTCAGAAAAAATAATTTTATGTGAGAGAAAATGGTATCTCATCACTTGGACATAAAATTTACATCATTAAGGATATATAAGAACATATCCTAACATTATAAGATGTAAATTAAAAGACATATAAAAAAGAAGTCTTTAAAAAAGAGGAGGGTGAAAAGTTCCATTAATGATTTGGAAACTTATGAAACATTCACCATATGAATGAAGGATATTAAAATAAGGATTTAATTAACCATATATTATTTTATATTACACAACTAATAAAATTATGGTCAGTACGTACACCACACAAAAGGAAATAGTGGCAATATAGCACGAATATCACGGGAATAATAAGTGATATGAAAACCCCTTACCACATTGTAATCAAACAAGTCGTATGAAAAACGTAAATAAACACCAATTGAATCATATAATACCATGAATATAAAAATAATCATTATAATATATATCAAATGTTAGTAAAAAATACACCACATTCATTATATAAGTTGTGAATAATAGAAATCTCTCAAAATTAAAAGTGAGATAATAAACCTCGAACCTTGTGTCCGACTTGACCCGTTCATTCTTTAATCTCCTGAATAATAAATTGATGTTAATTTATAATTTCTTAAAAACATTTTTCAAGTTTATTATTCCTTTTATATCACTTATTACCATGTTATAAACATTATTTAAACATTTAAGTTAATAACAGTCATTTTTTCGATATTTGGTACTTGAGACAAAAAAAAAGTTCTTCTAATTTAAAAGTTGTCCATGTGGTCAAAATCACATTATTTATAGAATGATATAAATGATTTAGATATCATATATATCATATATATCCAGTATATATATATATTTATTTATAATAGTACAAATCATTTGGAGATAAGAATGGAAATGCACCGTTCATGGAGACAGTAAGCTGTACGTACGCATGAAAGCTACTTTCATTTCTATTTCATATTTTAATGGAATGAAAACATAATGATACATAGTTATATTATAATTCCAGGATAATATCATATATTATTTTATTATATCCATACTTTATAAGTCCCACATATGGTATGAACAAGTCATATCACTTTAAGGGGTTGGTAGTCCGCACTTCCTCAAATGAAATTATCACGTTTACCCATAATGGAAATAATAATTGTATGGTATAAATGAAAAATACTGAATAATAAAGAAACAATAAACAAAATATATACCATATATAAATAACTTTCCACTATAATGGCCACCCTGAGAGGCGGTAAGATATAATTGAACAATCATCGTTTTGTTGGGCGTTAGTTCGCCATCCACAGAAACAGTATGTTCTTTACCAATTAGATGGAGGTGTGAGTAAGTGTTTTTATAATAATTCTCATAAATACATACTTTTATATTGAGTATAATGGTGTTATTATAAAATTATGGAATAAAAATATTTTAGGGGTTGGATAAGTAAAATAAAAGAAAACAATTTAAGAGAAATCATAACCTTTAATTCAGGTAACTCCCTTTGGTTTGAACCAAAAGGACTTATTGAAGTGACTTCTTCCTATGGGAAAGATTCTAAGAGAAAGATAAGAATGTAGTATGATTTATGGGTTAGAGTTTGGATGAACAATAACTATTGATAGGTGTGAGGAATTGGTAATAAGTGAGATAGTTTTATAAGGGGGAGGAGGGATTCTTTCGGAAAGTTTGAAACAATTATTTTATTATAAACTTATTTTTGGTTTCAAAAGGTCCGAAAATAATTAAATTCATAGATAAGATAACTAATGGTCTAAATAAAATCATTTAATAATAATTTGAAATGTTTTTAATATAATATCAATCTTTATAATCTTATTTATTTAAATCATTTATCAATGAGGTTAACACTGCATCATTATTGTGTCAAAAATGATTTAATTTATTTAAAGTCAAAAAATTTAAAGAAATAAATTTTTGTAGGAAATATGTTTTTCATTACAAATAATATTTATATTCGAAAATATAATTAACATAACCCCATGTAAAAATTTATTTACTAAAAGATATATGCTTTTGTCATTTTTGTCTTTACTTTAAATTAATTAATATAAAGTGTCATTATCACACATAAGTGGATCCATGGGGTCCCAAAATCGACTCTATTATGACCATGGTCAGAAATTTATCAACCAATAGGAACATGACACATGTTATGGTAATTTAGGATTATTATAAAATTATATTTTTACCCTTATTTACAAGATTTACCCTTTAACCATGGTAAATAAAATTTTTACTAAAGTAAATATTCATAATGCCTTAAAATAAAAGTTACCTATTTACACAATTTGGACCTCCTAATTCCAAATATGGAATCCATTTTTTCAAATTATAAACTCAGAAGTGGCAGAAATAAATTTAAAATTAACTTCAGCTGTCAAATCAAAAAGTGTGTTTTTTAAGAAATAATAACTATCAAAAGATTGACAATTGTTTATATCCAATTTCATAGTGAAATTAATTATAATAAACAAAATTAAATTAAATGATATAAATATAATATAATTATGATTTAAAATCAATTAAAAAGATAGTATATCCATATAAATAAATTACATTAAAAATCATATTTGGATTAAAAATACAGTATTTTGCACTATTCATTTTACAAATAAATTTTATCAGAAAAATACCGAAAAATTACCCAAATTAAAAATTGGTGTTCTGATTATAAAGAATAATTTTTTATGGTCAAATAGAACATATAAATGTGATCAAAACTAGATTTAAATATGGTTCTCCATCAAAAGGCGGTAAATCGACCTTATATGGAATATTGGCGTATTTATGATTAAAATTGAATTCTTTTCTAATTTTAAGCCTCTAAGGTTTATTGGATAAATGTGAAAACAATTAAAAAACATGTATATTCATATTTTAGTTAGTTATATTCATTCATTCCATTAAATCAGGTAGGCCTTAACTACCATTTAAAATAATATTATTTTATTAATTTTTTCAGTATGACCCAACGTTGTGTGAAACATAAGATTACAAAGAAAACTGTTATTGTGTATCAGGTATTCCATCGAAAATAGCATCCCCTTTAAATTAGAATTAATAACTAATATAAAAATATTAATAAATATGAAAATTTCATATTCTTTATTTACCTAGGACGTTACAAACCCAAATGTCCGATAACCATCATAGTAGTCATTTGGGCCGGGATGTTACAAGCTCTTCTTTAATAGGGGAATGAATTTGATATAAAGTAACTAAAGTATAAGAAGTTGGATGACTAGAATTGGAATCACTAGTTATGTATATAAACTCTAATCTATTCATAAGTGATTATTTCCCATCAACAAAGCTCCCTCTCATATCCTATATGATGTATCTAGTCTCTCCCATATGATCATCCAACAGATTATTATCAATTTATAATTTTGGAATTTTCAAAACCATCTTATATTGGATATGAGAGAATAATAATTTAAATAGCCATCTATAATCATCTTCACTAATTTTCATTTCCTGAAGTGGTGTGTGTCTTATCATCCCACCTATACATTATAATCGGTTTACTATGAAGGAATACATATCCTATTTAGTTATATATTGATAAGGAAGATAAAGAGAAGGAGTATAAGATGATATAATCTCTTGTCTAGTTAGAACAATATCTTAATGTATAGACTTAGCTACAAGAACTTCACAAGTAGAAGCTTATAATTGGACAACCTCATCAATATGTTCCATTAGAGATCCCTTAGGATCCTTTTTTGTAATTGGAATCGCATGTCCACCATGCTCAGGTAGATTTCCATGGTCATAATATTCCAAATCTAAATATTAAATCCCTAGCTGAGGAACTCCTAGGGATTTCTCCCCATCAGTACGTGTTATATCCTCATCTTTGTTAAACAGACCTTCCTTATCTTGACCCTCATAAGTTTGAACCTCATCACCATTTCAATTTTGAAATTAAAATTCTAATCCTCATAACCATATCCATTTTGACTTTTAGAAGACTAAACCTCATCATCATTTCTATCCTTGGAATCATCATAAACTTCAACAACTTTCTTTGAGATCTCATAAGAATAACTCTCATAATATTTTCCATTCGATACTTCAATTTATTCCAGAATCATCACCTTCAATAGTAAAATTTATCTAATAGGAAAAGATATATATGGACTAGTTAGTCTATAAGAAATATAAGGTCTTATGAACACATCATGGTTACTTCATTCCGCTACTAAAACAGGTATTTAAAATTCTTTTCTATCTACTGCTTCTTCTTCTTTAGCATCAACCTCAACTTCCTTATTAGAGGAATATAAAACAACTTCATTGGGATCCAGACCCATATCAACCATATATCTAGGCATTGAAGGGTGATATACAGGGTTAAAATTATCATAAATATTATCCTAATCATCCACCCATTTCTTTATTGAGGGGTTCCAAATAACCTTTATTCTTATGATGATAAACTGACTTAAACAGAAACCTACACAACTAATTACATCCTCTTCATCATCAGGTACTACATTCTTTGGCTTCAAACATAGAGGAAATAAAATTGGTGTAGATTCTGGGGTTAGATCTAGATGAGTTCTTACTACTTTACATCATATAGACCATATAATATTTTCACAATTTTATTTTATCTAATATTTTCATAAGAAATAATAAAAAAAATCATGGTACCTATAGTGATAAATCCTCCCTTCCCGGGACAAATCTTATTATGGATAAACATTAATGAAATATTGAACTCCCCATAAGTCTCTATAGCAATAGGCCATCACACGTCAACATTACCAGATAACTCTAGGATGGAATACTCATATACAAAAAACTAACTATTGTTGGAAATGGATCCTTAAAAATCCTTATATATACATTTATGAGGTACATTTAGACATCTGACCCATTGTTTTGATGAAAGGATCACATTTCTTTCCATCAATCATAGCCCTAATTATTTTTCATTTAATATAAAAATTAAAATTGTTTTGAAAACATGTAAATGTGACTCTTTCATATTTACTTGAAAAAATTCAAAAATTCAAAAATTCAAACACTAAATATAATATCTATTTAGAGTGAAATTTAATATAGAAAAGACCCAATCATTCCTCTGTAATTTGTTTTTTCAATGATTTTTTCTAGTTTCATCATGATCTTGTTTATAGGTTGTATTCATGGGAGTATCACTATTCTTTGTGTTATCCATACCAAAACGTTTTAAATGTTATTTTTTAATATAATTTTATTTAAAATAATTCCATATATATTCTAAAATATTTGAAAACCAAGACACAATTTTAACTCTCCCATTAAAATCATTTCAAATTCATATTGAATAAATTTTTAAAAATATATGCACAAATAATTTCTAGAAGACCAAAAAATTATATCAGCAACATGAATTTTCATTATAAAAAATAAACAAAGGTCAAACATTCCTTTTAAAAAACCATTAAAAATAAAAAAAGAGATGAGCCTATCATACTAAGCTCTAGGATCTGGTAATAAACCATATAAATCTTTCATTAATTTAAACACATGATTTGGAATATGAGGTGTTTGGATTCTAGGGGGTTGTTCAACAAAAAAAATTCTCAACTATATAACCATTTAGGAATGCACTCTTAACATACATATAATATAGTTTGAAATTATAATACATTTCATATGAAAGTACCATTCTAATGGCTTCAAGTCTATCCACTGGTGAAATTGTGTCCTCAAAGTTAATACCTTATTCTTAAAAATATCCTCAAGCAATGATTATATATTTGTTTCTCACTATGGTTTGACTCATCTACTTTATTTATAAATAACCATTTATTACCAATGGTCAGAATGTATTTAGTTCTTTTCACAAGATCCTAGACATTGTATTATTTAAATTTACTATGTTATTCTATAATTTCTATTACCCAGATTGCATCATTAATTGCATCATTAATGTTCGTAGGTTCCATATATGATTAGAAATCACGATGATCAACTTGATTTCTATGAGAAGCTATACTTTTAATTCCTCCATATATATCTCTAAATAAATATCTATGAGATGATATCTAGGAGTCCTAACTGTTCTAGAAAAAAAAGTGGTGAATATTTCATTATCCTTTACAGGTTCGGTTTCAGGTTGTTCATTAGAAGTGGAAGATTTATATTTATGTTTAACAGATCTATCATAAAATTTTGAAAATATATTTTGATTATATATACCATATTTGTGGTTTTATAAAGGATTCTTAAACTCATGTGGATCTATTTCATCAAATTTGATATGTATATATCCCTCCATAATCTTTTTTCTTTTATTAAGTACCTTGTATGACTTACTAGTTATAGAATACCCTAGGAAAAATCCATCATCACTATTGGATTCAAATTTTTCAATATTTTCCTTTATATTGAGAATAAATAATTTATAAAAAAAATAAAGTAATTATCCTTTTATTTTCTTCCATTTCAAAATTCATACAGGGTTTTATTTAAGAGTGGTTTTATAATAAATTTATTTATTATGTAAAATGTTGTATTTATAGTTTCTACTAAATAATAAATTCGAAAATCATACTAATTAATCATTGTCCGAAAATCTATTAAAGGTTCTTATTTATCCTTTATACTAATCCACTCTATTATGGGGTTCTAGGAGTAGAAAGTTTATAATTATATCCAGGTTGTGAAAAAAATGATTCAAAATATTGATTTTCAAATTCACAACCTTGATCATTTCTTAATTCATTAATTCTAAGTCCACTATGATTTTTTTTTCATATTTAGAATACTTAGAAAAATAATTACAAGCTTCACTTTTGTGAGTTAAAAATAATTCCCAAATTTATCTAGAAAAATCATCTACTAGAATATAAAAAAATTTCTTCCCATATGAGATAAAAACTATAGAGGGTCTAAATCAGTCCTTGTGAACCAACTATAAGATTTGATATATTTATAATTATTTATTTGATTTGAAAGAGATTTTTGTTAATTACATTTTTGACATGGGTGACAGACTTTTTTCTTTTTGAAATTATAATTTTGGATGATCTTTCACTAAATCTCTCCTATTTAAAATTTTAAGATAATGAATATTATACTGTCATAGTCTCCTATTCTAAATCTAGGACTATTTGTAAACACCACTTAAATAGGAAATTTTTTGAGAAAAAAATTATCAAAATTAACAGTATACACATTATCATTACATAAAATTGTGAAAAATAAATCATTTTCAGAATAAAATCTTTTCATGAATTATTTTTAAAATTAAAATGTAAACTATTTTCTCATAGCAATGAGATTCTAAGAGGATTATAATTCAATACATATATAAATAAAAATTTTAAAACTAAAAAATTATTAGTGTTACTGATTTGACCAAGTCCAATTATTTTTCCTTTGGAATTATCATCAAAGGTGACATGCCCAAAATATAACTTAATTAGGATCTTTAAAATTGATTAAACCCTATTCATGTGTCTATATTATCTGCTATCTAGATACCATAAGTTCCCATTGGGGCCTTTCAAGTAGGTTTCTTAAAAAATATATTTAAACCAAAAATAAATTTGGTACCCATATCTTTTTGGATAAAGAGATGTTAGTAATAAGTTATTTTGGAATCCATAATTGTTTTACAAGTTTCTTAAAGGAAGATCCTAGACTTTTATAAATAAAAACATTATTAGGTATATAATAATATGAAGTATTCATAGAACTGAAAGAACTAGATATATAAATAAATTTAATCTTATTGATATTTTCTTATCCAAGTTGGTATCTAAATATTATAGTATACATAAGTGGAATTTTTTTCCAAGAATCCAGGTTAAAGTATTTATTACATTTTTGAGAATCGATATATCATTTTTTAATTGTTTATTGAAACATTTTATCTCATTATTTTCATTTAGTAGTTGTGCTTTTTATCCTTTTCTATACTAATATATATTTTAAAGTTATATACATGGAATGATACTTCATTAAACTTTTATATTTATCTTTAAGTTCATTGAAGGTTTAATCCATTATCATACAATAGTTTTTTTCACTCGAAGTGTTTTATTCACTATTTTTAATTTTATAATGGTTGGAATTATAAACAGAAGATTTAAAAAAATATTAGATATGTTAGATGTGTTTTTCATAAAAGACAAATTGGATATATAATGATTTTCCTCTCTGATAGGGTTCAAATCACTTGAACTATATTATAAATCACTCCACGTTTCTTTTAAAGTATTATTATACATCTTCTCTTTGTCCTTATTCTTTTCCTTAAACATTAACTTAAGATAAATTTTATTTTATATGACCTTTTCTCGTTGACTCATAACAGACTATTTCATTTGTAGAATCATCCTTTTTTCTATTCTTTTCTCTAGCTACCTCTATTTTTATACTTATCTTTATAGTTTTTATTTTGAATAATTTATTCCCTTTGTAAAATTTCTTGAATCGTATGGATATGTGATCCATTTTTTCATCATTGTTTGAAGATGATTCTCCATCACACCAGATATCTTATTTAATCCTTTCTTTTTTATTTGAAGTAGAAATCTTTAAAGCTATGTAATTTCTATTTGGTTCATCTTCTTCTTCTCTGTTAACTTTATATCCATCTTAATACATCATGATAATTATGATTATCTCTTTAATAGGAAACATACTTATATAACATGACATACAAATTCAAACTGAAGATCCTCTCTATCTGTCTGGTAAATGTCTTAGCAGGCACATCACTTAATTGTTTACAGTATTTGGTTGCATTGTGATAAAAATATCATTGAACCTGAGATATATATTAAAAATTGGTTCAAAATATTTCACATTAAAGGAATCATATTTAATAGTGTAAGTATTCAAATTCATTTCATCAATATTTGAAGTTCCTTTATGAGAAACAACCAAGGTATCCCAAATCTCAATTGCAGTGGTGTATGTTGATATTATATTAAAATATTTATCTCTTAAAGAGAAATATAAATAATTCATAGTTTTATAGTTATTTTAATAAGATAAATTATTTGGATCACTCTATTAATCTCTAACTGTTTTTGTTAATTAATATCTATCCCCAATGATAGTCTAAATTTAAAAACCCATGATTTCAATATGCATTGTATTTTTAATCTTTCATCATGAATAATTAGAACCATTATAATAATGAGGTTGATTAGTGGACGTTACCTCAAGTATATTATTATATGTAAAGATATAAATTTAAAATAAACATAAATTAAAGATTTTTAAATTTCAACCAAATCATAGTAAAAGGATAATTTAAAAACTCTTCTAATACCAAATGTTGGTGAGAGTGAGTAACTAAAGAGGGGTGTGGGTGAATTGAGGTACTAATAAAATTTATATTTAAAATAATTTGAATCTAAAATCCACCAATTTAATGGAAACAATTAGTTATTCAAAATAGTATAAATATTTAATTTAATTTTTCAAATAGATTCTCAAAGCGGGATCAACTATCAGTTAAAATAATCTTTTAAATAAATTTGAATTTTGAAACTAAATTACATGATCAAAATCTCTATATTGAACACATATTAAGAATAACTATTATATTAATGTTTTGATATGGATTTTATTATAGATACAATTTTGAACATTGAAATATGAAAAACAAAACTAACAAAAAACAAAATGAAATTTTAAACAAGTGGTTTGGTCTCAATTCGATACTTACTCCCCTCAACATGAAAATCAACTACTATCAATCTGTCTATTAAACAATAATCATGATCCACAATCTCAATCGAGTTTTAGAGACAAAAACAGACAAGGATATCTAGATAAAATTACTCTTCTACAGTTTCATATGGGTTGAAAACAATTTTTGGTCACACATGAACTCATAAAAAATATTAATGGGAATATAAATGAAGAAATTTGATAGAGTGTTAAA
This sequence comes from Viscum album, assembly GCA_963277665.1. Taxonomy (NCBI): domain Eukaryota; kingdom Viridiplantae; phylum Streptophyta; class Magnoliopsida; order Santalales; family Viscaceae; genus Viscum; species Viscum album. The sequence goes on from OY728140.1 coordinate 1,747,830,422, forward strand.
CACTTTCATGTTATGTAAATGAGACTTTATTTTACAAATAAATATGTTGAAACTAAACACAGATCAAAATTAAATCCTAAATAGAATGATTAAATTATTATATATGGGAAAAATTAATGTTCATCTATCCAAATAGCTTAATATCATTAGAGATACTAAATTTATTATTTGAAATAAGTTTTAACAGGTTCCACAAAATTTATAGAAAAATATGGTGCTGTGAAGGTTTTGAAAATCTTTTGTTTTCATTCTGTAGATGTCTAGAATCCTTCCGCACACATATATATTATTAATTATTCTGATTAAGCATATGAAGTTCTATATTCTCTATTCATGTATGAGTATTTCACATATAAGGTAGTCCTAAATTTATATCCCTCTACGTAAAATTATCCATCACAAAATAATGATTAATTAACCAAAATCCTTGTATTTAGTACAAAATTATGAAAATATAATAATTTATTATAATGAATCCATAGAGTAGTTGAAGAATAATTATTCTTAATCCATGTGAAAATAACTCAATTGAATTATTTAAACTATTCATTAGTGAAATTAAATATTGTAATTAATATAGATAGTAAAGGAAGAAATCAAGTGGTAGCTCATCCTCATGGTAATATAACTTAAAGGTAGAACATATTAGCGGTAGATTGTCCCAGTGGTAGATCAATATAGTGGTAGATCTATCTGATGGTAGTTATTTCTGATGTTAGATGTGTCTAATGGTAGATCTGTTTGATGGTAGATGTGTCTGACAATAGATCTGTCTGATGGTAGATGTGTCCAGGGGTAGATAGGTTATGGTGGTAGATATTATTAGTGGTATATCTAATGATATTATGCCATAATTGATTGTAGATTCATTGAAGAAACTATAGATAATCACTTATCTATATTTGTTTACAAGGATAAAAGAAAAATATTTACTATCATAAAACATTGAAGTTGTTAGAAACAAAACAAACATGATTTTTTACAATTATAATAAGTTGTTTTGACATTATTTTTTCACCACTACATTTAATTAATCAAAATTTAATGTTTAACAAATCATTCATAAAATGTATTCCCAATTTTTTGATACAATAAATAATTAAGAACAAGACACCTCGGATGTTAAAACTAAGGAATTTTTGAGTGGTAAAAAACATGTGGATGAAAAAAAACATGATCAGCATAACACCTATTTACTGAAAAAATTATTTTTCTAAGAAGAAAAGGAATAAAATTCATTGTTTGGTAGAATCAATGTAGCTGATATTTTGACCCCAAAAGTCAATTTTTATTAGTTACATTGGGATTTCAAGTCTGATGAATGTGAAAATTGATATGAATAAATTTCATAATGTTTCATCAACCTAGAAGACAATCATTTGGGAAGAAATTAAGGTAGCATTATGATATAATTTATCTATATTAATGAAAAATCATACAATGAAACTTGGATTTACTTTTCATCATCCCCTATAGTGTATCTTTATTCTAAATTATTTCCATAAGAAATTTGTATTAATGGTCACTGGAAGGTATTATATAGACTTTCAGACATTTATAATGAAGAGATATATCGAGGATCTGGAGGAAAAAATAAACCCCCACACACCAGTTTGTATAAACACATGATACCATAATAAACATAGAATTATTTAATTGTTCGTTATGATGATGAAACATTTTAGATACATTATAATTGGTAATATTTTATTTAAAAATATTTTTATTAATCACTCTTATTAAAAAATGTTAATTCATGAAGGGGTGTGTTGAAAATTAAAAAACGTGCATTAGAACCTTCATACACATATCATAAAGATAGAATGGGGTAAACTTCACATGAAATAATATTTTATGTAATGTAAATATAGAGTAAAGGTTTTATGTTATATAAAACAAAAATATAATTATATTCCTTTGTTTATATATAGGTTAATAAATCAAAATATATGGCTAATTAGTTCCCACATCTTGTTCTATATAAGGGGGTCATGTAAATAAATAAGTGATAGATAATATATTAAAACACACAAAAAGTATAAGAATCATGTGTTTGTATGACATAATAGTAATTTTTATGATTTATAATAGTATTGCATCAATATAACTACTCTTGTTTGTATGTTTTTATACAGTTTATACAAAATAATTATTATCAATTTTACTATAAGAATGATTACGGATAGAATATTTTATGTGTATAGAACAATATGGCTGTGTTATAGGTGCATGTTTTCGAGTGTCACCTTTAGAATATTTTGATAAAGAAAAGACATACTCGGATACAAATGATAAAATTTTAGATGTGATAAAATAAATAGAAGCTCTGAAATAAATTATTATTATGTTTAGGTTGATGGACCACATTATGAAAATGGGTCAAAGCCAACCAAAAATAGAACAAAAACCACAACATAACGATATAAAGACCACTAGATTTGAGGATATCCATTCTCCTCAACCACCTTCCTTACTCAAGGTAGTCAATTCTATCATAATAATTTTTTCCAACTCTAAAGAAAATAGCTAACAATAAATTTCATATACAATAATTCTATAGGGTTAAATGATTGTATTTATTTTTATCAGCACCCACCCATTATCTTTTTGTGGGGTGTACAATGTATAATATCTAAGGAGACATTCTACATAATAAAAAAATCAGAAAAGATCTTGTGAGAGTAGGATTTCAACTATCTCAGGAGCCGAGCAGTAAGTGGATTGTTCTTCTAGATGATATAGATGTTCACATGGCCAAACATGCTATTGTAACTTTTTTAAAATGTCTACTTAATATTATAAATACACATGATGATAATGTGGTACTTCATTCATAATTTTTACAATGGAAAACCATTAAAAATTATTAAATATAGGTATTATATTATAGATAAAGAAATAGTAGGGAAAAAGAAGTTAAAATCCAAATAATCTATTGAATAAACCACTAAATCAAAAGGACCTTCTGATATTATATTTACCCTTCCAATTAGACATTCATATTTATTAAATTTATAAGTTCTTGCAAAGAAAAAAATTCATTGAAAAAATATCACCTCTATTTAATTTTAAGAATAAATGTATGGAGTGGTCATCATTTAAAAGATTAGTATTGGGACTATAAAAGAAATTCTCAAGCATGAATGGTTGGAAATCACAATTTTCAAAGCATACAAGGGGTATATTTTCAAAATATGTTTTTTAAATAAATGATCTATTATGTTTATAATATTTTAAAAATATTCAAATTGTTTACAAGATTGTATATTAGTACCGTATAATGGGAGAAACCTACAATGGAAATTCTGGAATAATGAATTCTTCTATAATTTATGGAAAAAACATCATAGGTTAAAGAAGAGATTGAAAAAATAGATAAACTAGATGAAAAATTTAAACAAAAAATAACTGATGAAAATATCTTATTAATGCCTATAATTTAGGGATAAAACAATATAATCTAATCATATTTTTTATATCTTTTCATTATTTATTCATTTTCAATTTTAAGGAACACCATATCCTCATTACTGTTAATTTGGATACTCGAATGTTTTATTTTTTGGATCCAAAGCATAAAATTTCGACAAATTGACCACATATGATGTACATTTGAATTTTTAATACACAATAATCAATATTTTACATATAAAATTTAGTAATATATTTTTTATAATAATTTTTAATGATATATTTTGTTTTGATAATGGAATCATTAAACATGGACAAAATCATGATATGATTATGGTAATTGAGAACAAAAAGCTTATTAATTTCTTCACTTAGATAAAAATTATGGTATATATAATAGTATTTCCCTATCAAAACAAATATAAAAAATTAATTTTTTTTCTTAATTTTTATGTAGTATCTGAAACAAAATAAATATAGTGATTATGGATATTACATTTGTTGATTTATGAAATATATCATATACCATCAACAAAATATCATCTCCAAAGAGGTATTTCTGAACATAATAAGACATTAATTTAAAATATTTATTAATCATTTGTACAATTATTGGTAATAGTATATGTATTAAAAAAAATATTTGTTTTGAGAAGAGTGGGAAGAGTACATGATATCATACAATTTTTAGAAACCATGAGGATATGATTTATTACTACATATTCAATTAAGTTATTACTTTATAGAGATCATGATGATTAGATCTTCTTAATAAAAAGTTTTGTTTGAATATCACATTGTTATTAAAGTAATTAATCACTTAATAGGGTTCGAAATTGAGGAAATGAAGTTTTATTACCATGTAAACTTAGAAGAATGATCCTTGGGTGTTTTTTGATCTATAATAATCAATCAACCATCAATCTGATTCTTTTATTTTTAAATATAATCCAAAGTAAAATTTCACATTTTTATTTTTGATAAAATTACATATCATCTATCAAAGGGATAAATCCAAATAGGATAATTTATATTGGCATGGAAACAGAGAGAAACAATCCTCAGACCATCTGTGATCTGTAAGAATCAACTGTGTATCAATCTGATGCCTTGATTTCTCAGTAAGAAGAAATATATGATTTGAAATTGTTAACACTTATTAATAAATGGAAAATAAACAATGTTGGGGGAAAATGAGAAAAAAAGTTCACATTGGAACAAAAAATCTGGACAATGATCATAAATTCATTTAATATATATAGGACTCAAACACACATTAATACAATACTCAATTTATTATGGTATGATAAAAATTTTCATTTGAACATATTGTTATTAAAGTGTCGGGTCAACTAAAAGGGTTCCAAATTGAGAAAAAAGTTCAAATTATAAAGGAAAAATAATATTATGACCCGAAAATAATTTTGTATATATAATATTTTACCACACATAAATCTGATTCCCAGATTTCATGATATGATCCAAAGTACTATTTCACCTTTCTATTTTTATTAAAATGTTATATCACCCATCAAGGGGTCAAAATTGAGTAGATAAGTTTATATTGATGTAAAAATATAGAAAAATTACCCTTGAATATTATTTTATTTGTTTGAAGAAATTAAGCATCAGTATGATTCCTGGATTTCCCAATATGATGAAAAGAATGATTCCTGATTGGTAACCCTTATTAATAATTGAAAAAACACCAGTGTTGGGGTTATAATCGAGAAAAATATATTTAATTAGTGAAATAATTATGAAAATTATATTTGATTAATTTTTGACTGGTAGGAATCAACCACACAATAATTTTATATCTAAATTTTTTAGTATGGTTGAAAGTGCCATTGGATATGTGCATTATAATTAAATCATCAAATAACCTAAAAGGCGTAAAAATTGAGAAAATGGGTTTTTATTTCCTTATATACTTAGGATAATAATCCAAGGGATATTTTTTATTGTTAGGAATTAACCACATGTAAATGTGGTGCTCAAATATCTCAATATGATCCAAAGTACCATTTAACCATCATATTTTTATTGAAATATTGTTTTATCTACCATCAAGGAGTCCAAACCAAGAAAAAGACCTTATTTTGACATGAAAAATTAACTGAGCGATTCTCACATTTTTTTTGATAGATAAGAATCAATCGAGCATATAAATGATGCTTGGATTGTTTTTTATGATCCGAATCCATCTTTTTGAATTATCTAAAATCCACTTTATGGTTTAGTGGAAACTGTACATTCGATAAGCACTGATATTTCAAAATTAAAATTAAAATTTCTAAACATTAATCAACCAACATCATGGGATCAAAATTTAGTAAGAGCACAAAATTATTAATAAATTAATAATCACTTTTTTGGGGTCATAACTGAGTAAAAGATATTAGATTGGTGTGAAAACTAATTATACTGATATTTCAGAAATATTTTATCACTAGAAATCAACCTCACATCAATAAAAAACCTAAATTGATTGGTATGAACAAAATTTCTTCTTTATATTATTATTTTCATTAATGTAATAAAAATAGAAAAGTGGTCAAAATTATGAAAATTAGTTTCTAATTTTATAAAAACATTGGATAATGATCATTGGGAACTTTTTGATTTATCAGAATTGATTGAGTGTCGATCCAATGATCTAATTTCTCAGTATAAACCAAAGTACCATTTCAAACATTAATTTTTATTAAAATGACATCCCACCCCTAAAGGGGTTAAAATAGAGATAAAAACCTCGTATTGACATTAAAACAATGGAGAATGATCATTTCCACATTTGGGATCTATAAAAATAAATTGATAATCTATCTAATGCTCGGATTTCCTAGTATGATCTGATGTGCCATTTCAATTTTGTATTATTATTTAAATTATAAATCACCCATCAAGTGATCGAGACCAAAAAAACCTAATATTGACATGAAATCATTAAGTAATGACCCATGCATCATTGTTTATCTATAAGAATCAACCGAGCATCAATATTATGCTTAGATTTCTTAGTATGACCCAGATTAAAATTTTACCTTTGTATTTTTACTATGTTGGGATATCAGTCATCAAGGTGTAAAAACTAAACATGAATGTATATATTGGCACAGAAACATTATAAAATGATCCTATAAACATTTTTATATGTAAGAATAAACCGTACATAATTCAAATGACTAGATTTTTTATTATGATGGAAAATATGATTTCAAATTATTAACAATTATCAATAAATGAAAAATCGATAGTTTAGGGGTCAAAACATAGAAAATAGGTTCATATTGGAATAAAAAAATAGACAATGATCTAAATGTCATTTTAGAGATACAATAATCAAACACATTCTATGATAATTTCTAAATTTATCAGTATTATAAAATGATTCATTTTACATTGATATTGTTATTAAAGTGTATGGTTGCCTAAAATGTATCAAAAATGATTAAAGGAGTCCATGTTATCATGAAAAAATAAAACAAGGATTCTGAAATCTCTGTGATATGTAAAAATTAACCATGCATGAATATGATGCATTAATTTTTTGATATTATCCAAAGTAAAATTTCACCATTCTCTTTTTATTAAAATGACATGTCACCCATCAAGGGGCCAAAACTGAGAAAATTGGTTTATATTGATGAGAAAAAATAGGATAAAAATGCTTTAATCATTTGTGATATGTAGGAATCAACCAAATATCAAATATAATTCCTAATTTTCTTAATATGATAGAAATTATAATTTCATATTGTTAACACATATCAATAAATGAAAAATCACTTTCTAGGTTCCACATCTATGAAAAAAACACGTATTAACATGGAAATTGAAGAAAATGATCTTTGATTCATTTTTGATATGTAGGTATCAAATTATCATCAATATGAGATCCAAATTAGTAAGAATGGATGAAAATTTTTTGATCAAAAATTCAGTTTTAAATTTATCATGGATTATAAAATATTATAATTATATATATATATTGGTTATTTATTCTTACTGAAGATATATTTTTTTAGAAAGATACTTTTTTAAGAGGTTTAGTTGATTATTAGTGAAAGCTTGTTATGAGTTTTTTTTCTATTGGTTGTAATTGTGGGTCAGATAGGTGTTGCATGAGGACTCAAGAGGGTGGTGAATTGAGTCCTTGAAATTTTATTCACTTAAAACCACCATTTATTAAGGTGGAATATTTATAATATTATTTTATAAAAATTAGTAAATAGAATGAAAAATATTATTATAAACAAATAAAATAAATTCTTTAGTGTTTTGGGGAATAAATATCGCAACACTCGACTCCACAATTTTCATGATTTTCACTAGAACAACCTTTTCTCCGTGGGGATTTTAAATGAGTTCAAGCATCTTTCTCTTGGAAAAAAGTTCTAAGAGAATTTAACAATGATCTAACATTACAAGACTTGTACATAATATTAACACACCAAGTAAATTTTTTTTAATCATTACAAAGATGAAAAGAAATATTGAAACATGTTTACCTATTAGACTAATAACTATCCCTATAGTCCAACACATATTCATTCAATGTGATTTTTCCTCACTCATATATACCTTGAGAAGCTTTCTAGTAGGTCACCCATCTCAACACTACTCTAGGAAAATCCTCACTTAACTATGGGGTTTTATTCAGGAAGGCTATAAAAAATAAAGGTGCACCATGATGACATGTGTTGTGGCATGTAATTTCTTATTTCTCAGTTTTTGGTGTTACACTACATCTCCTCATATTTATAAACAATTGAATCTTTAATACACTATGACTAATAATTTTATAACAATTTATACTACCATATAAGGATTGTAAATAACCATAATTAGGATTGTTAATATTTTTTAGAAAATAACTATCTCAATAATTTGGGTGGAACTTCACATCTTTGAAGTTTCAAGACCAGTTATAGCGGAATGAATAATTTAAAAGGAGGAAATTTATTTTTTGGAATTTATTTTTTTGGTATCATAATTATAAGAATAAATAATAGTATATGAGGATGGTCCATTAGTGGATATGACAAAAAATAAAATATATTTGACTCAATCATATCAAGTTGATGAAAATTGAGAAGTATAAAAATACAGACAAGTTATTTCTTCTATTCATATAGAAACAGACCATAGTTTCACAAAGGCTCACACTATTGAAGTTTTAAACCATGGTGATCAAATTATATCTTATTATGATGATTTATTGTGACAAAATAAATTCATTTATGTTTATTGTATAATAATATAGATATGATGTCGATATTATTTAGGATTATTCAGTTTTGAAGGACGATCTTGAATCTATAAAGAATATGTTGGTATCCCAATTTGAGTATATGAAAAAAAAATAATTTCTCAACATAGTCTAGTCTCCCAGATAGATTTTAAAATTATAAATATCTTGATCCAATCACATTATGATTACTCTCATGGATTTTATATCATTGGACTATGCAAGGAAGGATCAATGTATAAATTTGAGGTGGAATATAAGTTAGAAGTTATCTATCTTTCTATTGATTCATTATCTTTTTGAATATCTTCTGATATTTTTTATTCATATAATCTATAATTCATTAAAATGGACTTATCTCTTGATATTTTGAGTATTACATAATTTCTGTAATGACCCAGACCCGGGAATCCACCTGAACAGTGCTAAACAGGTCGTGTGTTACTACCTTAGGAGCACCTCCCTGAATGCCAAAGGTTGCTGACTAGCAGCAAGGGTCTTTTCAGGTATAGTGGTGATGATATAAAATCTTAGAGGATAATAATAGTACTGGTCCAAGTATAATAATTAAGATACAGTGAAATAAACAAGTCATCCGACTCGAACTAGACCCACAGAGAGGAAACACATTCAATATCAATAAACAGCAGAAGAAATTAATATAAACAATAGCAGCTGAAAGTAAACACAATATCATGCTGATCACTTGTAAATATCACTTAACAAAAAACATGCATCCAAACAAAATCATACATATCCATATGTAAAGGTTCCAATGGCTAACCAAATGTATCTACAAAACTAGTAAGCATGCTGATACATGAAAGTAAGAAAAACGAAGTAACTCCTGCTAGGTAAGACCTCAATGTCCATACCATCTCCAGGAAATAGCTAATGTAGCCCAGCTCCGGAAGTTGGCCTCTTTGCTGAACATAAATCCTTAAAGTCTGCACATATCACAAGGGGCCGATTCCTGGGGTGAGATGAATCTCAATAGGATACCATCCAACAGTTCATACCTAATATAAGTGTTTCAGTGGGAATGAATTTATAAATAAAAAATTAGACAACACATTACAAAAATAAATACAAACTCCATTGGTGTTCAGAAACCACCATGGAGTGTCACCTACTTCTGCCAATGCTGGAATCTCTATCATGTAACCCGGAAACATGTGCCCCCTGACACCGCATGTCTCAAGTACCGATGTCCCGAAGGAACGCCCAACAATAATAACCTGGATAAACGGTGATTCATTTCCTCAAATAAGTAACTGAAGGGACATCTATGTCTACCCTCAAATAGCGTAACTGAAGGGACAATGATGTCTTCACTCAAATAAAGTACCTGGAGGGTCAACGATGTCTGACCTCAAATAATGGCAAGACGCTACCCCCAACTTGATAGCCTATATTATATCCTCTGAAGGCTCCTCACCTTACATGTGGCTTCCTATGACAAGCACCACAAAACCAAATGTACATAAACTGCAACTAATGGGGGCCAATACCCACACGAGTGATCAAAACCACCTCATCATGGATTATCACAATGTGCACACTACCCATAGTTCATGGGTGAACGATAGTCACCAAAATAGTACCCAAGACACAACAAAAAGGGTTCCAACATATGGAATTATGCAATTACATATATAAACATTTAAACAAAACACAATAATAGGAAAAAAATCTAAACAATTTAATTGAAACAGCCTAGTAGTTATTTAAAAATAACACTGAGGTCTTTAAAGCTTTTAAAATGTCATATCAAGGTTCAATAAACAAAACTCAGTAGTTTAGAATAATACAATTTAATTAATACCATTTTCGCACCCCCAACCAAAATACCCTGATGAGAAACGACCACTCACCCAACCCCGCTCAAGAAACATAGGTAACATGGAATACCCAAAGGTATCCCTTATGTCAATGAACAATTAAACATGCAATAACAGGTAAATTAGGGTCACACTCAAAATACCTAAATATGCGCATTAAGCTGCGCCACCCAAGGGTTTGTGAAAACATAAAAAGTACTATGCACCATCTACCTATGACTCGTAGACGTAGGAACATCCAATATCGAGATCCAATTGAAATCTGATCTTCATAGATCTACATTTCTATAAAATCTCAGAAATTACACTCAGTTGGAAACGGCAATTCATAAGTCAAGGAATCGAGAATAGAATAGGGTGTGTGGGGTAAGCCTCGCTATTGTGAGCCCATAACCACTGATAGATTAACGAACAAATGAATGATGAATAGTCAAGAACTATATATGTTCTTTGGGTTTTCAGAATGGAGAGGTTCTGATGTTCGGGAAGAAGAAGACGTTTTATGAAATAAGACGTGATGGACTTTAACTTAAGTGAATAAAAAAAGTACATAGTGTGTATTTAAGAACTACAACCCATGTAGTATCATTTTTCGTCCTCCAACTTATGTGGGGTAGCCACACAACTTGGGCGCTCTACACGTGTTGACACACGGCTTGAACCCAGCCGGTTTACATAAGAGAAGATACACGACATGTCGAGTAACACTACACACCATGTAGTAGGAAGTTTTTACACCATCATCATACAATATGTACTCTTCAAGCACACGACTGGTACCTACCTAAACCATACACGGTGGGTACTTTAGGGTATATGGTGTGTAGTATGAAAAGTTCCAAAACATCCCATATTTTCCCAGTTTCTTCAGTAAGAAGTAAATAATTCAAACAGGGTTGGGATTTTGACCCGTTCTAAAAACCTAGGTTCTTACAATTTCCATGAAGTTGTTTCTATAATAGAAAAATGAATATAAAATATTTAGGATGTTTTTAGGCCAATGTTTCTTTTATCAAATAGTCTTTAGTGAAGACTCAGAATGATACAAGCCTATTTAAAACTAGAATGTGTAATATGGATGGTTTAATTTCTCACAACATTTATTATATAAAATAAAAAATCACAGAAATTCATTAGCTAGATTCCCAGTCATAATCACCTTATTCTTTTTTATCTGAAGAAGATATCTTTGTTGAAAAATCATAGGGACCTTATGTGAAGAAAAGTAAATAGGTTGTTATAGCTTCGACTTAATATTTTCTAGTTGCCTCTACCCCTTCAACCAATGCTTTTAGTATTTTAGAAGGGCAGATAGATGTGGTGAAAATTAGGCCACCAATTTCAATTGGATGTATAATTTTTAAATTTTAATCATTACTTTTGGATAAAAATCATGTAAAGTTTCTACTATTAAACTTGACTTCAATATAAATGATTTTCTTCAAGGGGAACATTCTGTGTCGATGCACTCATTAATTTTTGTAGTGTATTATTACTTGGACATACTATCTCAGATCACTACCCTACATCATTTTAGTGCCAAAAAATGACCTTTGATCCTAATTCCATTTATGTCAAATAAAATTAGAATATCATTTCTAAAACCTCAACATATTATGCTTTTATAACCATATAATTACAGATATAGTTCTCTCCCATGAACTGATATGATTTATCCAAATATCAAGAAGCATTTGTCCAAATTTGGGCTATTACCATCATGTTCCATATGAAAGAGCGGGTCTTGGAGTTCAATTTTTTTAATGTCCTTCTTGGTGATATTTTTGAAAAAACCACTACAAGTCCTTTTCATACCTCATCTTTACCACTTGAATACCCTCAATCCTTTAAGAAGACCACACTTGAATCTATCTCTCTAATGATATTTAGTTAAAATAGTATTTTTTTATCTATATTATTTTAATATATTGGGTGTCACAATCTAAAATGTGTAATCTGGCATGGAACCTCCTTTAACTTTTTATTTTAGTTTTTATAAGAGTTGGTGGTTTTTAATGAATTAATAATGATTTTTTAAAATTTTATAGAAAAAAATTTAGCACCATGAGTATGGTGGTTCTCATGTTAAACCTTTGGGGCTATTATATGAAACAACAATATCCTCTATGCCTGGTTTAGGGAGTGATCCCATGTGTGTTATCTTGTTGGTTTCCTTGGGTTCCATAAATAAGAATCCCCACCATGGGTGTGGTGGAGGCAATGTTCAATAAAACATAGAGTTGTTCTTTAGGATATCGCATGGCTAGTGCTTGTGGTTGATGCCACCACACTAGGGTGGGAATAAATCAGGCATGGTGGTATGGGGCTCAGTTTTTTTCAAACTTTTGATCAATGACTAAACATTTAGGGGGTGGTTACTCTAGCTGCATGTGACCTTAATAGAGGAATTTAGTGTAATCATTTACTATTTTTTTTATTTTTCAGACTATTGTTTCTCTCCCCTTTGTCTAATATTCTAGATCTATAATTTCAATAAGGGGATTTGGGAACTCTTATTCTATCAATTAGTTTATTAGGGTGAATCTCATATTATTTGGATTCCTCCTTATAGATCATGTTTATTGTGGACTAGATATACTCATTTTTCATCACTAGTTTCAAATTTAAAGGTTTTTCATTGTTTTGATGTTTGTGTCTCTATCCTATGGTATATCCCTTAGCATGACTTGTGTTCTTTTGATTTCCTTTGGTTTCTATTTATGAAAATGATTATTTGTAATGTATTAGAGGTGAGTTTGATATTTTATGAATTTGTAAATGATTTCTATAAATGGGTTTGGTTGAAAACCATTTGATACACATGATTTTTTTGTAAAATGAATGAAATATGATTTTGAAATGAAACTAATTTTCATGAATTGGAGTGATGTATGAATTCCTATAAAAAGTGCTTCATGAAAGTGCATGTTTAGAAATGAAATATATCTTTTGTGGATAGTTTTTTTATGAAACATGAATTTTTATTCTTCAATATAATTTTATTATTATAGAACATCATGAAAAATAGGGGGTATCGAAAAAAACTAGATGTATATAAATCCTAGTGGAGTTAGCTATCACTAGAGGAGGTTTTCAAGATGCCATATATTTGAGTAGGTATCCTTTATGAGGAACCAAGGTTCTGGTATTTTGGAGTTCACTTATACAAAATATTGTTTATTGTTTGTATGAGTTGTTTACACCCTTGTGTTATAATTTTTCATTTGGTTCTTTGAGGATACATTACATTCATAAATACCTTATATGCTTATTTTATCACTTAATATGGATATTTACACTTGAAACCTATATAATATATCTTATTATATCTCATGTATAAATTTCATATAACATTTTTTTATTTTAAATTGACATTTTTTAAAAAAGAAAACCAATGGTTGATTTTATAAAGAAAATTATTTCCTCTAGAAATGTTTTTGAAATATGTTTTATAAAATAACTAATAGATGCTTGTTGATAGAAATTTCATATATTATTTGGTGAAATATTATTTATCTTTATTTATCCCACTCTAATTTTTCCTTTGGGAGAGTATAACCTTGGTTTTACATGATATAGGTAACAGAAATATTTTTATGTAGAGGATATATATCATTGTTCTAGTTTCATTCTAGTGTATTGGTAGGGTTGGGAATTGTGACCATGAGGATATGGACATATGATTTTCTTATGGTTCAATATTGATGATATTATAGTTTGTTTTTCTAAACATTATTATCTAGTTGTATGATATTACATTATATTTTTTTTATTTTAACATATGATGTATATTTGGATAACTATTGGGATGCTCAATTGGTTTCTATATAATCATATTTCTGTTAAGAGATCATTCCCATGTTCCTTTGTATGATACTCTGGTTCATTTTTCCAACCCATGGAAATAAGAATTCTCTTCAGGCTATGTGATGATCCAATTATGTTTACATTATGGGTTAAACCATGTTGGTCTATTACAAATGGGAATAAAAGGTAGGATATCGATAAATGCCATAATCGTTCATAAGTATCACCCTATTGTGTATGTGGGGCATTGATAGATTAGATATAGGACTATCAGAGCATGAGAAGTAGTGTAGAGTGTGCCTGAATAAGCCACATTTATGAAAATCCATGAGTTTCCATGGGAATTCCAAGGGATTATAACATCCTTGTTTATAAGTTTATCATTTGGGATTCAATATTTTAAAATATGTTTTGTGATAATGGAATAAATTTTTTTCCTTGATAGTTTTCATTCTCTTGTTTTCTTCCTATACAATATGGATCATTCAAGAAGAACATCTCTAAAATCTATAGAGGAAGCTATAGAGTGAGTAACATTTAAGGATCCTCTAGTTGGCTTGGTATTAGTGGAAACTATAGTCTAAATTGTCTTGTCTATAGGATAAGTGGAAAATGATAAACTGAAATGGAATGTGTATCATTATATAGAGTTAACTAAGAATAATATAAATATATTTTATAGTGAAAATTGACCTCAAGAATTAGTATAATTGATCATGAGGATTAAGAGGATTTCAAATTTTTGTAGCCTCTAGATGAATTTACATCTAGGTTCACTACATATATTCTTGAGGGTTTTGGAATGAGGTTGCTGGAATCTATTTTACAAGGCAATTTTCATGAACACCACTCATGGACTAATTTCATGAAATCCCTCAACCAATAGTTTTATCATGAGATGTTGTGAGTGGTGGAGACTCAGATTTTGTTAACATTAGATCAGGGAGATCATTCTATCATGGAGTATACTACCCAGTTTTCTGAGTTGATGCACCAATATCTAGAGTTTTTTTCCAATGATTATCACAGCGCATGGAGGTTTGAGATGTGTTTTAGTGATGAAATTAAGTATATATTGATTCTTATGTGCCTACCCACCTTAATAAAGGTTGTAGAAGGGATATCCATAACTGAGGTGGATATAATTGATAATATATGACTCTTAAGATCATCAGTGATAATATGAGGTAGCTAGACTTTGTTTTCGATAAAAAATAGAAATTAGGGTGACCAATACTAAAGTATTTGCTTGAGTGAAAAAAAAACATTAGGGAAGAGTAAGCTGGTCCGCTACTAGAGTGGGAGGTAGGGACCCCTCAAACCTGACATTACAGTATCACCCAAGGTATTTCATACTTGTGGATGATTATTTTATCTTTAAAATTTTTATAAGAGGGTATCCCTTGAATGTAAAGGTAGATACACCTTCAATAAGGTATATTAGTTTAGATCTAACCCAAAAAATGGATGGTATTTGAACCTCATGCCAAGGGTGATACTTAGGTTGTAAAGAAAGGCTTGAAATGAGATGAATGTATCTATGTAGTGGAGTATACACTAGAGAAGTCAAAGGTAGGGAAAACTACCATGATAGGTACAATTTTTATTACATCTTAAATGGTTACATATTTGTTTGAAACTAGTGAAACTCATTCCATTATCATGTCCATGCTAATTGATGCATTGGTTTTGCGTTCAAATATTATGCCCTTCATGGTGAATCGTTCCACTCCATTGGGAAATAAGTTAGATCATGGTTTTAAAAATGTTGAGTTTTGGGTGGTGAATTCTAACCATGAAAACATTCTTTATTTTCTAGTTCTTTATAATGACATCTTTGATCTCTTTATGGCCACAAATTTATTGATTAGCTACATTGAACAAATCAATTACTATCATCCTCATGTCTAGTTTCTTTATTTTGATGGAGTCACTCTTGATTTTTATGGTGAGTAGGATTATATATTGGGGAGAGTGGGTCCATTTTCCCATAATTCCATTACAATTTCAATCCAATGTTTAGACAAGTTTCTCGATATGTTGATCTATATCATAGTGATCCCCTTATTATTGTGTTGAATAAGTTTCCTAAAGATTTTCCATATGATTTCTCTAGTCTCCAACCCATAGGGAGTCATGTTTTCTATAGAATTTCTTATATGGATGATACCCATATCATTAGATTCATACCATATAGAAAAAAATTATTTAATGTAATTAAAATTCCATCTTGAGGATCTTGAGACTAACATTTATTCTCCTAAACACTTTACCTTAGGCATCACTAATACTATTTATAGAGATGAAAGTTGGGAGTATTTGAATTTCTATGGATTATTGAAACCTTAAACAGGTGAAGGTTAATAAAAAGTATACCTTAAATAATATTTTTGACCTTTTATATTAGATCAGGAGATCCCATAAGTTTTTAATGATAGTTTTGCGACCAGGATACCATCAGTTGAGGGCCTATGTAGAAGATATCCTTATGAGAAATTTCAGGGAAGATATGTGAATACAAGTATCTGATCGTTTCATATTTCGATAATAACACTATTATTGTGTTTATGGAGTTAATATGTTTAATTTTATATCGGTTCTTGGATTATTTCAAGGTTGTTCTTGTGGAATATATACATGTTCACTTCAAATCTACGTACGATAATGTTGAACATTTGAATATCATTCATGGAATCTTAAAAGAACATAATATATATAATAATCTATCCAAATTTTAGTTTTTTATATAGGTGGTTAAATTTTTCGGCAATGTGATTTTTAAGAATGGATTCTTAGTGGATCTCTAGATGATTCATACGGTCATGTATTGGGAGAATCATAAAAATTGGTATGAGATCTGTAGTTTCTTAGGCTTAGCTAGTTATTATATATGGTATGTTATAGAATTCTCCACTCTTTAATCTCATATGAAATAATTAACTCATAAAGGTGTAATTTGTTTTGGAGAGAATAATGAAAGATATATTTTATAGAGTTTCAAGTGAGATTGACTTTAGCTCTAATATTGATCCTTCTATAGTTGGGGTTGGGATATGATGTTTACTGAAATGCCTCATTTATGGGTTTGATTTGTGTTCTGATGATGGGAATACAAGTGGTATCCTATGTATCTCTTAATTAATACATCATGAAATAGACAACCCTATTAATTATCATGAGTTGGATGTAGTGACAGATAGTTTTAAGGCTTTATGATGTTACCTCTTTTGGGATTAGTTTACTTTATATTCAGACTGTAAGAGTATAAAGTATATATTTAATTAGATAGATATGAAGTTGGGACATATACATTGAGTATAATACCTCCATATTTTTTTATTTTTCATACACCCCCATAAATGGGAATGTCATTATAGAAACATTAGGCAGAATGTTTATGAATTAGGTAGAGTATGAATCAATGGAAGGGCGGTTCTTGATGGGATTATTTGCTGAGATATGCATGGATTAAAGGGAGAGATTATGAGAAGGTATTCCTAGCTTGTGCTTTGGTTTTATCATTTATCGATGATCATATTTTCCTTGGATAGGTCAAGGATGAAGAGTGTTAGTGCATTAGGAGGAATCTTTATGGTGGGAAGACTTTGGGTGGGTGGTCTCATTTCCTAGTTGGGTTTTTTCCTTCTAATGTAGGATGTTTTTTTTGATAGATTTGAGAAATACATTTATGGATGATATAATATTATCTAATTAGTTTGTGCACCATAGAGCTATTAAGATGTATCATAACTTGAGATATCATTACTAGTGGATGAGAATGATGTGATTGATTGTGGAATTTTTGTCTCGATGCCTTACATGTTAGATAATTATGGTGGAACACTAGAGTCTTGTAGAAATTTTAATATAATTTAACCATTCTCATATGAAAATGAGATGATATAACCATATACGTTGAGATTAGGATACCTCAGACTCCTAGTGATAAAGATTCATTATTAGTGACTATTTATTGAATCATGAAATTAGTTCATTTCCTACCTATTAAGGAATCAATAAAGATAGGTGATATTTTTAACCTTTATGTTAGGGAGATTTTTAGACTCCATGGTGTTCCCTTGGATATAATTTTAAATAGGGAACCTCTATTCACATCCCAGTTTTTTAATGTATTATAAGCATAAATGTGATTTTAGGTAAAGTCAAATAAGTCTTATCATCCCAAGATGGATGTCCAATATAAGAGAGCCATATAGATTCTTGAATACTTAATTTTTACATGTGTTCATGAATTCAGTAGAACTTGGGAGAAACAACTTCCCTTAGTATAGTTTTTTCTATAAAGAAAATTATTATGAATCAACCAGGGTAACACCATTTGAGGATTTGAATAGTAGTCCATATATATCACCTCTTTTTTCGATGAGTTTAGATAATGGTCTTTGGATAGACCATATATCATTTTAGGAGATGATGTATATAATGAAAATTATCAAGAAAACATTATCAATATCCCAGATTCAATAGAAATATTATTGTGATTATATTTATTTTTTATTGGAGTTTAAGGTAGGTGATTAGTATTTACTCATAGTTTCACCTAGGTTATGACATAAATATTTGGGAATGTATGGTAATTTAGTACCTCTTTGTACTTGAACACTTTATATTGTGGGTCAATTTGAGATGGTGACTTATACTCATTTTAATACAATCCATGATTCATTCTATTTTTCCCAACTAAAGAAATTATCAGTTGAATCCATACAATGTGATTTAATGTGAGGAAGTTTATAATTTACCCAAAACATCATTTGTTGAAAAGAATGTTTATAATGTGGGATAATTGATAAGGTTCCATGATTAAAGTGGGCCCCTTTGTTTTATGTGATATGGTAGTGTAGTAGGAAAAATCAGGGTACATTGTAGCGTGTGATATTGACGTTGAAACAATGACCTTATATCATTATAGGTTCATTATTTTGAGACTTTATGTGCTTAAAAATATTTTATGGTGGGGATAATTATTGCACCCTGATATGTGGAATCATGTATTAAGACTCTTTTATCTTTTCATTTTCAATTTCAGAAGATTCGGAGGCGCATTATGGATAAAAAATGTTTTGAACCATTTAGGGGTGAAATATGTAGCACCATGAACCATGATAGATACCGTGGTGAGCCTTTGGGTTTTAGGTGTGAAACAGTCAGAGCCACCACAAATAGTCTAGGGTGTGTACTCGTATTTTTTTCAACGTATTCCATGACCAACATGCCCCACCAGATGTGTGGCGGAGGTCATAACCATACCAAAAGGCCTAGGTCTTGGTATTATGATGTGTCTAGTGTTCTTGGTTGATGGCAGTAGGTCGTAGTGGGAAGGATAAAGACATGAAAGTGGGGTTTTAGTTTTTTTGAAAGACCTGATCAACTCCTAAACTTTTTAGAGTGGTCACTCTATCCATGAAGGACATTAATGAAGGGGTTTGAATCACTTATTGACTCTATTTTCTTCTATTAAACAATTTATAATATCCCATTTGGATTATATTCTATATCTATGAAATATTCTTCTATCCAGAAGTATCTTAGGGTAAATACCTTGTTATTTGTCTTGCTAATTGTATGCTTATGCTCATGTGAACTAGATCTACTCATTTTCCATAATTTTTTAAGGAAAATAATTTTATATGTTCTTGAGGTAGGTGTCTCTATCTTATAGAATATAACATAGAATTACTTAGGTTATTTTGATTCTATTTCATTTTTATTTATAAAAATGATTATTTTGAGTCAATGATAGGTGAATATAATCTTTGATGGCTCTGTAAATGATTTCTAAAAATAGATTTATTTGAAAACAACTTGATACACATGATGGATTTTATTAACTGACTCAAAGATGACATTGAAATTAAAGTGGAATTTCAAGCATGAGAGTGGCATGGAATTTCAATAGAAAATATTTTATAAAAATATTAGCTTGGAAATTAAATTGATTTTATATGGAAATTTTTTAATGAAACATGAAGTTGGTTTCATGAATAAGATATTTTTGTTATGACACATCAGGAAAATATTTGGTTTTAGATAAAAGCTAGGCATATGTGATCCCTATTGGAGTTTATTATCACTAGGGGCGGTCCCCATGATTCTATGGATTTATGTGGGAAACCATTCTTGGGTAATTAGGTCATCAAAATTTAAATTTTACTTATACTGGTTAGTGTTTCTATTTTTCTATATTGTGTACACACTTGTGTTTTAATTTTACACTTAGTTATTTTAGGGTAAATTATGGTCATGGTTAGATGATATACTTATTTTCCCACTTGATTAGGATATTTATTCTCGAAACATTTTTATTATATCCTATTATATATCATGGATAAATTTCATGTCACATTGGTTTGTTTATTTGAATATGGAACGTTTTTTAATGAAAACCAAGGTTGATTTTATATGGAAACTTATTTCTTCTAGAAATGTTACAAAAATATATCTTATTAAATAACCAATAAATTCAGATGGATTTAAATTTTATATATAGTTTTTTAAATACAATTGAGATTTAGTTATCACAACATACTTTCTTTCCTCTGGGAATTTATAGCCTTGGTTTTTCAAGATACATGTAAAGGAAAGAGAGTCATGCAGAGGAAGAATATCCTTGTTTATGTCACTTTTCTATGGGTTGGTATAGTGGGGAAATATGCTCAGATAAAGAGGTACCCATAAGATGATTCAGGTTCCATGTTGATGATCTTCTAGTTTGTTTGTCTAAACCTTATTATCCACTTATAAGATGTTATTTTTGGTATGGGTGTTTTGACATGCGATGTATCTTTGGATAACTACTATTATTATTTATTTGTTTATAACTCATAATATATCCAATGAGGGTTAAATAATTACCATGTTCATTTTTAAGATACCATGGTGCTTTCTATATCATGTGGTGTTTTGAAAAGAAATTTGGTCCTTATCATATGCCAATTCAGGTGACATTATGTGTTATTCCAGGTTGGTCAATTATAGGTATATTTAATCATAGGCATATGAATTACAACCCAATTCATCATAGATTCAACTTCTAATGAATCTTATTTAGCTATATCAAAAATTTTAGGTGGAATCAAATCAGTGATAACCACTCTTACTTTTCCTTTTCAATAATAAAGACACCCATCATTCAAAGGTTCTTCCAATGAAACACTAGAAACAAAATCTATATCTCTTTGATAAAAAATGATTTCTTCAGAAATATTCCCCTTAACGAGTGAAAGGTACTCTTAAACATCTACTTCATATCAAATTAGGAATGATTTTTTATAGAGAGAAACTCTCTAAGTACTCTAGTGATATGATTTTTCAGCCCGTGAAAATGATATTCAATTACATCATTTAACAAGAGGACATATTTTATATAGACAAGCAAAAAAATCTATCCTAAAGGATATAAATTTATATACATTTTCTGAATGTGAAATAAATACCTCACATTTTATCTCACTATATTGATGCAATTCTCTATCAAAAATAAATACATGAACTAAATATCATTCAAAAATCTACTAAAACCCACCAAATCATTGAGAGATTGTGGATTGATTAAAATTGTCAAGAACATTACTTTATGGCTCTTATTCTTTTATATTTCCCTTTTACACCTCTATAAATTCAAAAAAAGATTTCATAAGAAAACAATTGTGGTATTGAAGTTGAATCTTCCCTTACGTGGACAATGAATAACTCTAACCATTTCCACAGAAGAAATTGAGAATCATTTATGATTCACCATCATTGTGACTAGATCTTATCTTTGAAATGAAAAATCACATGTCAATAAAATTCTCTCACTAATTTCTCAAAAAAAATACATTCTCTTATCATTATAAAAATAGTTAAATCCTTGATTTATCTATACATTATTATGAATTATATTTGTTTTGTTCAAATAGTTGAAATCTACGACTTTCCCAATGATCACCTTCCCCAGCTTCCTTGGTCACATTGAACTATTGGCTAAAAAAGGGTATTAGTGATTTTTCATTCACAAGATCGTTGAAAAAAAAGAAATATGGTATAAAGATTTAGGGAATGAATGGTTTTATAATGAATGAATAATTATATAAGGTTCATAACAGTTGTGGTTTTTAAAAGAAGACTGATCAACTTTCTATCTTTTATGAAAGGTCACCGTAGAGTGACATGAAAATTAATCATAAAATATGAGAAACATGTAACTTCACGAACTTTTAGAGACAAAAATATGAAAATCGACTAGAATAAAGAAAAAAATATTAGCTAAATGAAATATTTTCATAATGAAAGTCATAAATCATAAAATAATTTTAAATCAAAAAATATAATTTAGATTTTAAAAAATAAAATTGATTAGTATGAAATGGATTCGTATTTTTTTAATTTATTATATATATAATTGATTCCCTACAATATATCCTCTTTAGATGAATGATATCTTAGAAAGTGATTCCTTAAATCTATGTTCATTATTCGTGTATGGTTTATTAATATTTTTTGAAATATTTTTAGAACGTGTGTTATCAAATTTGATTTGTATATAATCAAAATATAATCCAAAATCTATCACATTGTGTTTAATCCACAATAACTTTTCACTTCATCTACTAACTTTAATATATCCAACTTATGTAGTTGATATTACAATATAGTATTGGTTTTTACTTGATTATTAAACTATAGATTCTCCTAGAATGTGATAAGATCCATAAGTACAATTTCAATATAGTCCACACCCACAAAAATAAGTATGTGAATATGAAGTTAAATTATATTCAAATGTTATTGAAAAAAATAAAAGATATAGAAATTTTTCCTTTCAAATATCATAACATTTTTTTTGCATTGTTTAAATGAGACTATTTTGGATTTTATTGAAAACATGCACAAATATATATTAAAATATAATATCTGTTCCAATTTCTGTGAGAGAAAGTGAGGTCATAATTATTCCTTTATAGATATTTCTTCAAATAGGTTTGGAGCTTCATCCAAGTCGCGATTAATATTTGAACTCATAGCTGTTGAAATGTTTGAACAACTTTTAAGTCTATATAATTTAAGTAAATCAAGTATGTATTATTTTAGTTTAAAATATTTTGTTATTATTTTTTGTAGATTTTAAATCCAAGGAAATATTAAAAACTCACCCAACATGATCATTTGAAACTCTTTTTTCATGAGTTTTGAAAAATCACTACACATTATTTTTTGGTTCTCAAACAAAACATAAAATCACTACCATAAATTTGTAAATGTAATCTATCCTTTGAAGAAGTTTTCTTACAAAGAGTGGGGTTGTCCAATCCCAAATTAAAACAATGCTTTAGGTTCTTATTTAATACCAAATAGATATTTTTTATGTTTGGAAATAGAATATTAAAAAGGCAGGTCTTCAATTATTATAGGCTCATTGTCATAAACATCATATAATAAAAAAATCTAGAAAAGTTTATTTTACATTAATATGATATAGTTAACTGTTTATTTGAGATGAATATTATAAAAGGATTTAAATATATTTTGTAATAGAAACATGGGAAAATCTCTCTTCATAATATATTACTTCTTCTTGATTTTAGACATTATAAGATAATCTATAATTAGTCCTAATGATTACACATTTATCATCTTTTTATTCCAAAATACCTATTTAGTTCCAATAATCAGATAATCATAGGCTTCATTAACTAATTTCCAAACATTATTAAGTTTGAACTAGTTTAATAATTCTTTCATAAAATCCACCAAAATATTATAATATAAGTATTGTTATATGGTTCTAGGATCTAGTAGGGAAATAAATACAAAACATTAAGCAAGATTTCATATACATATTCTAGTCCTAAATCCTTCATCTAGGTTTCCTATAACACTTTATAGAGGGTGGTTTTTATGGGAACCAGTGTAACACCCTAATATTGTGTGAGATGTTTTAAATAACTATAATATTTTTTATATATTTTTGTTACAAACAACACTGATTTCATCTTTCATTACATGAAACACTGATTTTAACTTTAAATACAGGAAACATTGAGTTTAAACAAAATGTGACATATAATTAAAATATTAATATTTAATTTAATAGTTATCAACAAGCCATTCGACTGGACGGTATAAATAAGATTAACTAAATCTAGAAAATATATGATGAATTATTTTGTGAATAATTAATTTCAAATTAAAATAAGAACCATTTGAAAATAATGGAAATTGTTTTTTGAAAAATATTTTTATGAACCCAAATGTGTTTTATGTCAATAAAATAAATAAATTTTTTTAGAGAATTATTTTAAGGATATATATATATATATATATATATATATATTATTTACTAATTATTTTTAACATTAATATTATTTATTTTTTAACAAGGTTTAATAATAAATCCAATTTTTTATTAAAACTATATTATTCTAAAAAGATGTTTTTTTTATTTTGTTAACTTATTTTATTTTTATTTGAATTTTAGAAAATCAATTTTATAAAAAAAAATTTAATCATAAAATCATCATGTCAAAATTATCTTTGGCTTTATTTTTTTTATTTTTCTGAAAAGATTAATTTTCTAGTGAATAGTAAAAATATAAATTTTTCTTGAAAACTGAATTTTAATTTAATGAATTTATAATTTTATTTTTTAAAAAATTGGTCTAAAAGTTAAATTAATTAAATTATAAAAAAAATAATAAAATTTAGTTCATTATAATCCTTTCAATGTTTAATTATTATATTAAAAATTTTATAGTTTTTGACATTTTCTCTGTGGAAAACCATTTTCTCATTTCGCATAGGTGATTAATTTTTAATTGAAATTTTCCACTTATATGAGTGTAATTTTTTCAAATAGATTCCATATTTGGAATAATAATAATTTATATTATCTAATAAGGCCAACATAATTTTTTACCATAATGAAAAGTAAAAATAGTAAAATTAATTTACAGTGGTTAAGGTAAAAATGGGTTTAACAAGGGGTTTATCTAAAATTATAATGGTTAAAAATGATGCCAAAAATTTCCAATAACCATTTTATATCCATATGTTGAACTTATATATTCTAGGTTCAATAATGTCCCATTTTAGAGACATTTTTCAAGTGTAAAACATGGGTAAACCATTTTCATTTTAAAAAATACAAGTGTTCCACTCACATAACTTATAAAAGGACACCTCTTGTCCTATAATATTATCACCTAAAAAGTCATTTGGTTTATAGAATACATTAAAAAATATATTAACTAATTTCATAATTCCCTATATTCCTTATTTTCATTATAATTCCAATATAGGAAGGATTTTGTTTCAAACCAAAAGAAGTTGTTCGAAGTAGAGGTAACACTCCTAAGATAGTGTTTTATTTTATTCATTCATACTCAAAATTAAATTATTATTAAACCATTACGATATAATAAAATCAGTATATTCCATATAAATATATTTTGTTATGTTAATATCATAACCCGAATCATTTTCCTCTTTCATCAAATGGGTTATGAAATCATCATTCATGTGTATGGTGGACTCCCTCCTCACGAACCAATGTCATTCATTTTTTACATTACCCTATCTCATTGATGAATATAATGACAGATTAAATGTTTTTATATTGTATTTATGATATTATTATAATTTATTTCTTATTATATCACATAAAACATCTTAATTTCCATTCCGTGTTAATACGATATCGTTACTCGTGTGTATGACGGACTACCGCCTTGTATAGCGTTGTGATTAATTCATTCTTTATATGTAATAAAATAAGGATGTTCTGAATGTTTGTATTTTATATTTATGAAATAAAAATTATTATATAATGTTAATATACTACTTTATTTCTTTTAATTTTTTTAGAAAATTGTAACAACATTCATACGTACAAACAACCTACCATCTCCATGAACTATGTATTCAAAATCTATATCCAAATCTTATATGTTATCCTAAAAATATATAATTAATATATATTATAATAATATAATGGTTAAAATATTATAAATTACGGAACAATAATCAATTTAAGAGGATTAAAAATAATAACAAATCAAAATATCCATGAAAAACAAAGCTATTGTTAACAAAAATGTTATTTTAATAAGGAATTGTTTATAATATGGTAATAAAAGGTCATAAATAAATCATATATGGTATGATACATATAATTAATATATTTAATAGATTTATAATAATTTTATATTTATTATATAGTAGTTTTGAACATGTATAAAGTATGTTGAGTCTTAAGGTATGAGGTTTCCATCTCACTTTTATTTTCAGGGAGGGACAAGCCACATTCACTACATGTTTCTTTTATATAGTGAATATATTTCCCAAAAATTTATTTTTTAATTCTTACCCTTACAATTATGGGGTATAATATATTAATTTTATGATATCTCTTTCTTGTGTATTATTGTTCAAAAGATACCAAAGTGGTAAGGGATTTTTGCCTAAATTTTCCTCTTTTCATACATATGTTATAGTATGAACCTATCCACTTTTATTTGGTGAATATACTACCAATTTTACATGAATTATAATTAATTTATTTATTCTTAGGATATTCAAAATTTCATTTAACATTATTCTATCATGGAGTTTTTGATTCAATGTTACAAAAGTGGTTATGGTTTTATGTTACAATGTCATTGTTTATCAAGATTGCTAATGATTATTCTTAAAATGATGAAATATTATCATATATATTTCAATAAACTCAATTATTTTCTTTTTTTGTAGTTATTTCTGGAGAATATATGTTTTCACATCATTTTCCTATGTTTATGTACTCTAGAGTTAAAAATGATATTTTTAAGAAAAATCATTTTTATTTATCTCTTCCATCGAAAAACACTTTTATTACAAAAAAATGTTTTCAAAAAATATTTTGAAAAAATATTTTCAACATTTTACAATTAATTTAATATGTAAATTATTACCCATTGTTAAATTTTTTATTTTTTTGAAAGGAATCATCTTGTCATTTTCTAAAGAAGGCTTATTTGGATTTTATCAAATAATTAAAAGGAATATGACTTATAATGTGTTTATAATCTACCACTTCTATGAAGAATAAATTTTTTAAAGATACATTTATAATTTTCAAA
The DNA here is from genome assembly GCA_963277665.1 of Viscum album. Classification (NCBI taxonomy): domain Eukaryota; kingdom Viridiplantae; phylum Streptophyta; class Magnoliopsida; order Santalales; family Viscaceae; genus Viscum; species Viscum album. Next base: position 1,747,857,853 of record OY728140.1, read on the forward strand.
TATTATTTTAAAATAAAATTATTTTGATTATTTTTTATTTTCTAAAAAGTGTGTTTTAATGTGTAAATGATATTTTCCTCAAAAAATGTTTTAAATGTATTATAAAGATTATTTTATAAGTTTTTAAAGTTTATTTAAAAAAAAAGGATTGCTAATTTTTTAATGATATTTTAATTTTTAAATGTGATTTTAAAATAAAATTCATTTTCATCAAGAATATTCAAAATGAATTTTCCAAATCATTTTCCATATGAGATTAAATCCATTGATGTTACCAATGCCTTACTGGGGATATGATCTAAGGATTCCACTCTTATTATTTCTCTAATTAGTTTATTTTTATGATTACATGATTTTTATGAATCCTTTTTATTTTCAATGGTTATGATATGATGAAATGATTAAATGATTATGAAACCTATCTCTTTTTCATAGGCTATGATATAATGAAATGTTTTTGAAAACCATTTCATTTCATGGATTATGATATAATTATTGTTTTATGATCTTGTGTAAAACATAGTTTTTATTTTCATTATATGATAGTTTGGACCTATATCTCTCTCTAATTAATTGGGTAATTATTTATATCTCATAAGACAGACTAGATACAAATGGGGAGTAAACCCAGTTCAGTAATGGAATTTTTCTTCTATGATGGTCTTGGGTGTAAACCATGACTACTATGATGGTTTGTGAGGATAAAAAATTCCTCAATGATTTCCTTTTAAGTGATCCTTAACTACTATGGAAATTATTTTATATGCTTATGTATATACCAATTTGTTTTGTATTATACCAATATCATGCTCTCATGGCTTGTGTTATTTTATTTCCCTATGATTAATGTATTATGAACTACTAATATTTATGAAATTACTCCTGATTTTTATCTTTAATATGGAAGGTATAGTTTTTATATGTTATGATCATGTTATCATACTCTTATAATCATGTTATGTTTATATGTTTTCCTTCTTTACCATTAGAAATCATCTGAGCTCACCATTTCTTATGTTTCTTTTCCATTGGCCATGAAGGAAGGTTTTATGTCTGATATGTAAATATTGAGTACTAAATGAGAATATATTTGTGGGAAACATTTAAGATCATTTAATAAATGAGAATATTGTGTATCTAGTCCTTAGAGGCACTAAAGAATTTGGATCCTTAGGCTTGTGTTTAGGTACTTTAATGAGTATTCATCTAAAAGATGTAAATTTTTTGTATAATAATCATGGGTCACTACAGTTGGTATTAGAGAATATGTATAGTTAACCATTGGAATATTGGATAAGAAAATATTAGTGAGATCCCTAAGGACATGTCTAAGGATAATTTTAAGGACGAAACAATATATAGAAGAATTTCCTAGAATTATTATATAGGATAGATGGATTTCTTTCCAAGAAATTAAATGCATTTATGTATACAATAAGAGGATGTGGATCTTGAATAGAGTTACCTAGGTGTATAATAATAATATTATCATCCAACATGAAAATAAGGATATATAGACTACTTTCCTTATATTCTTCATACAAATATTGAGGAGGTTTTCCTTGAGATAAAGAAAAAGGTTGATGAACCCATTGGTACCTATGAGAAAAATTTTACAACACATTCATGGTATAATTATAATATTTTCATCCAACGTAAAAATAAGGTTCACCAATTCCTCCGTTTATTAAAACCAAATCTCTAAAGGGTGTTAGTAATAATATACATTAGTAGATATGAATGTAATGTTTCATGTTCTGTCATAGTGGAAATGGTGGATAGAGTTACATATCAAGATCATGGTTTTGATAACAAGAGAAAAATATAGTTCAAAAGAAAATATAAAAACCATGGAGAGAAAAAGATGAGTATACCTTTGTGTTGAATGTGTGGTAAAAACATTATGGAAATTTCCTTAAGAGAACTAGAAAATTCTATTTTTGTGTAGGGTAATTTTATTAGTAAATTGATTCTCAAAGTTATGAAAAAAAGTTAGATAATGATACAAATAGAGAGAAAGCTCCACAGAATGAACCGTTCACACTCAAGTGTTTTAAATGCAAGGAGAATATGAATTATGTGAATCAATTCCCCAATACAAGGGCTAATGAGGAATATTATAACACCCATAACCCAGTTACCCAGATTCGGTGCATTATTTTAATACATTGGAATATTACAAGGAATCAAGTCCCGAAATACCAATCAGTTTAGTTGTCTTTGCAAATAGATTACATACATGAATGTTACATTAAATATTCAAACATAAAACAAAACATAAATAATCTGTTGAGAACACCATTAGTCTTATGTCTTAACCCTGCATATCAATCATAATACACTTCTTGAAATCTAGGGAAAACAAAACATAATAAAGGGGTGAGATCAGAAGCTCAGTAAGGGTAAATAATTTAGTGGAAGCTTTAAAATTTAAGGCAAGATGTGTACCAAAAACAACATCTGTTTTAAGATAAAATTGAATATAATATAGAGAAAATAAATTAAACATTACTATATAAACATGAACATGGATATTCTACTAGTCGAATAATCACATGTTATAATTAATTTCATAATGAGGATCCTAACGCCGGACATCATTACAACATAGTAAGGGCCTCATGCCAAGACAAAAAATAAAATTTTTCTCAAGGAATTTTTCCAAGACACTATTTTGTCTCATTAGACCTACCGATTCATAGAGGAGCTATAGCGAGCTCAATATATCACTTACCAAGTCCATTTCATTCCTCATATAAAAATGTTGAAACATAACATAATCATTCCTATTAAAACTAGCATACGGAATGTCAATACTTCAACCATAAAACATGAAATGTATAAAAATACAACATCCATAGAAAAACATATCACAACTCATTCAATACAATATCGAAGAATTTATTATAATAAATCAACCTTAATCAAGAACAATATCCAATAATAGATGTTGACAAAGTTGATAATGACCCGCAAAACTTTTTGAGACAAATATCCCTTTTTGTGAAACCATTTAAAAGTCACACATTTATAATGGAATAAATTTAAAATTTATTTTCAAATCAAATTGTCCCATACCACTTTGAAACTTTTTATAGGAATTAACATTTTAAAACAATCAGGTCCATATAAATAAATCCTTAAAAACATTTTGAAAACATGGACATTAATGAGAAAGATTTAGAAGAATAAATATTTAAAACATTAAAAATGATTTTGTAGTTAAATATTACCGTAAAATAATCTTTTTGAAATGTATTTTATGAAACATGGACAAGGATAATAAAAATGTCACATAAAATACTTACACATAAACAATCTCATATAATAATGAGATTGAGGAATTAACCCTTACCTTGTACATTACTTGGGTTGAGGGTATGTTTACCATCTTGTATAATGACCATAATATGTTATTAAATTATAAAAAAACCATATTCATATTTATTATATCCTAAAAGATAAATTTATTACTGTATACTACCCATTTAATAATTATTTCCATGTTAAATTTACATTTCGGGTAATAATCACATTCTTTGTTGTACGTATTTTAACTTATTATTCTTAATCGTATCATTTATATCATGATTTAAATACATCCAGAATATAAAACATGATTTATATATCATATATATTTAGAATATAAATATATACAATAGATATATATAAGAAATGTAAAACAAAATTTATGGAGATGGTAGGCCGTACGTACGTATAAATGTTGTTTCTGTCTTCATATCGTATTGAACAGAACATAGAGAATAAGATATATGTAAATACACAGACACAGAAACAGACACACACACACACACATATATATATATTTAATGTAGCATTATAATGACATATATTACATACTTATTAATAATATTTATTTTTATAATTATCATTGAATGGTGAACATGGAAATAAATCTAATTGCATCATGGAGACTGTAAGCCGTACGTGCACCCGAGTGACGATATCATTTTCTTAATGTTTAAAAGGTGTAGAATTGGATGGTATATTAATTTTTAAGAAACATTATAATGTTATTTTCATTATTTATATACATATTACTAATCATTATATCTATCCAAATAACATAGTGTTGAATAAAAAAATTACACCACAGCGGGGAGACTGTAAGCCGTACACACGCATGCATGGTGATATTATCATTCATTGGATGGATAGAATAGTGATTATGATTGTACCATATTTATAATAACATCACATTATGTATATGGTACTGGAGTTATTATATTGGTATGTAAATAAAAAATAAATAGAAAGTGGAAGAAGAATTGAACTTTGAAATAGGTGATAAAATAATTACCTCTTCTTCGGGTGTTTCCTTTTGATTTGAAGAAAAGGTATCCTTAGGTTGGATTTATGCTCAAGTTAAGGTCTATAGGTTGATGTTTTTTAAGTTGAGAAGATAATTGAGGTGGGTTTTGCTAAGCCAAATGGATTTTGAGGTGTGATTTTGAGTGAAGGTTAAATACCGTTTTATAAGAGAGGTTAGTGTCTCTTTAGAAAATTCTTGAAATATTATTTATTTATAAGATCATTTTAGGATTATAATTCCTCCAAATGAATTTATTTAGAGCCTTAGTGGTTATGGGTCAATATACTATCAACCAATAGGTTTTTGAAATCTTTAGGTTACCATTTTAACCTTATCTTTTAGATTTAACTCTTAGTTAAGTAGTTTAACTTTTACAAAGTTTTCTTTTATTTTTATATTACATTGTTAATAAACTTACAATGAAATGCCAAGATAACCTAAAGTGGTTCATTAATAACATATATATCATTATAAGAGTCCTTTGGAATAACCTTAGTTTTTTTGGATAATTATATAATTTAATAACATAATATTTTTTTAAAAAAACACATTTATATTAATTTGACACTATTTGGTATTTTGTTTTTATTTAATTCATAACAGCATGATTAATTCGAAAATAATTCATTAAATAAACCCTAAAATGTCATATTAACCAATTAAATAAGTTGAATTCATCAAATGTCTCAATTTACATTTATTTTGATATTTATATTATAAATTATTTTAATCATCCATTAATAAGGTAATTACTGCATCATTATTGTGTCATAAAAAATTTAATATCTAAAAATTATAAATAAAATACCATTATTTAGTAAATATTCTTATATTTATAGTGAATATTTATAGTTGACTTTATCTTATGTGTAACCCTATATTAAAAATGTTTTAGTTATGAAAATTTTAATTTAACACTTTTAACTCTACTTTAAATAAAATAATAATAAATGTCCTAATATAATTCATGTGGATCTAAAGAATAATTTTGTATTCTTATGGTTGGATTTGGTTTAAATAAACATATAAAATAGAATAAGGACATGTGTTAGGGTAATAATAACATCATTTTTACATTTAATTACCCAATTTACTTTTAACCGTGGTAAGTAAAATTCAAAAGTTACTATTCACAAAAAATTATTTTTATCTTATTGAACCAAATTTTACTTAGTGATGTTAACCATGTCTTTTTGATTTTGGAAATTCAATTCACAGAAGTGGTAAAATTATGTTTTATGCAAATTTTCAAATGTGCATAGAAGGTGGGTAAAAGATGTTAAAAAGTTCAATAAAATTTTATTCATCTAATTTTATTATAAATTGACACCAATAAATTACAATGACTTATATAGGTATTATATATCTATTTTGACTTAAAATAAATTTAAATATAATAAATAATCATTTAAATAAAAAGTCAGTTTTAAATAAAACTTTATTGTGTTTCACTATTCATCAAAAATTGAATGTTTTCAAAAAAAAATACAAAAAATACAACCTAAGATAATTTTGATATTAAAAATTCAAAAATACCTTTTATTTTACCAAATTAAAAACATAGATGTTTCACTAATTAATTTAAAATTATTTTCGGTTGTTAAAACCAAAAAGAAGGTTTTTAAAAAGTAAAAACAATCAAAAGATTGACGTTTTTTTATGTGAAATTTAAATGTGAAATTACTTATAATGACCAAAATTATATTAAATGATAAAAATATAATCTAATTATACTTAAAAATTATTAAAATGTATAATTTTATGCTATAAAATGTTTTGTTTAAAAAAGTTGTTTTCAATTAAAATTTAGCATTTTTTAAAATTCGCTAAAATATATAATTTATCAGAAAAACAACAAAAATTTATCAAAACTAAATTATAATGTCCAGATTATAAAGAAGAGGTTTATTTTTTTTATATTGAATATATAAAAGTTTCAAATATTGGATTTAAAAAGGGTTCACCATTAACAGGTGGGAAAATTGCATTTTTTGAAAAATACTTCCTTTATCTGAAAAAGTGAATTTGTTCTTACATTATTTCTAAGAAAAACATAATATTGATGTTAAAATTAGATGGAGTATATAGAATTCATAATTCATAGGATACTATTTATAACTATTTTTTTGAACGACTAGTTTGGTAAGTCGTTGTGCGCTCAAACTCGGTGTTGCATGTAGCGCAAGCTATTTAATTACTTTAAAGAGATAAAGTACTATAAAATATTGGGGTGTTACATTCTTCCCTATATCAATAAATTGATTCCTCACAATTTGAAAAAGAAAATTCAAATCTAAAAGGGTATAAATAGAGAAATACCTCTGTGGAAAACCCACATTGGAAATTGGGTTAATAAAATTTAGTCTTTACAAGAAGGAAAGAGAAATGAGAAAGTCACCACAAAAATATCATATCTATTAAGAGAACATTATTTGAATTTTGAGACCCATAATTAGAGTAAAATGGAAATATTTACAAGGATTTATTGAGGTCATCAATCACCAACAAGTGTAAAATTGGGGTCTTTAAAGCCATCAATCTTCAATGATTTAAAATATCATCGGTTCAACAAAACATAAGGTATTAGGATAAAACATTAATTGTTTTAAAATCCATTACATAAAGTTTAAGAATTAATTTATTTATAGAATAAGAAGGAAAAAAATACTTGACAAGTAGAGTTTCATCCTTCAACTAATTCCTACCACAAACTCATCATTCACTCCAAAAGATAATAGAATTCAAAAATTTTATATTTAACATAATTTTTTAAGGTTCCAAAAATAATGAATTTATAATTAATTTGTCAGAATATCTAAATAACCATATTATACAAAACAGAAATTCTCATAGAACTGTGGTTGGTGATGTACCCTTGTCACCCTTTGGTTGCATGTTCAAGTCTCACGGCCTTGCTGGATGTGACAGGTTTTCACCTGACCTCCGAGTTATCCTTTTTATTACAATCCAAAAACTATATTAAGAAAAGATTTAACAATGAAAATAGTATTCAATGTTAATATTATTCCATTCTAACATTTAGACTTTTCCAAAATACTTCTGTCCAAACTCACAGTCGAACATTTATAAGGAAGGTGAACAAAAATAAGATCTTTTTTTCACGTAATAAAATATGAGTACCTTTATCATGTATTGTTTTAAAACATGGTAACACCCTGAATTACCATAAATACTTATTGATTATATTCATGATACATTATTCCTAATAGAATATTGGATATACTCTTTAAATACAAAAATGTTGTAAACTCCAACAATAATGGAATAAACAAACAATTAATTAGTTTCAAAGTATTCATGATTATCGAATATAATTTATCCAAATAAATCATATCTTATTCCAAAATCACTACCTAAGTATTAGAACCATATTAATGTTTATATTTCCTACAACCATATATTTTCAAAAATTTATAACATGCTATTTATTCCCCTTTATTAGTACCATATATTCTAAAATCCACAATGAAATAGTACTTCATTACAATCCTTATTTATTTCCATAATTCATATAATCTGTACATCATGGATACAACACTTAGATGAAATAATTCTTCAATAACAACATAAGAAAAGTAGTCATTACTCTTCATCAGTGGTAGTATCATAACTCCAATATTATAAAATAGCATTATTTGGGGAATACTCTGATTATTTAGACATTGATTTGCGTAGTGTCCCAGCACCGTGAAGATGAAGCATTATATATTTGAACAATTTTTCTTACCCTTACAATCACGTACGTGGTGTCATTTTTCTCTAAACAAATAAAAAACAAACATTCCCTTCATGAATTTACCAAGGAGATTATTTCCATAGCTATCAAATATGGTAAAATACTTCATTATCTTCTTCCCTTTATCAATATTTCTTTCTACCATCCTTTTCTTCTCTGGCTTCCCTTCAAATCCTTAGGACTTAGATAATTATTTACTTATCTTATTAACACATGATACTATTTCCTCATTTGATGAGAATATTTGGGAGACTATTTTACTTCTAAAATTTTTCTTAATAACATGAATGTTATGACCCTTCTTACAATCTGGATCATGTATATTTCTGGAGTTGTCATTTCTTCATATGGGAACCATTTCTAAACAATGGCGTACACAAGGTTAGTTTATGAAACAAATTTCATAATTCCAAACTTGTAAAATACCTTACATAAATTGATTAGTTTATGCATATAATCTATAATCATAAAAATGTTTTCTTTGAGTATGTATTTACTCATAAATCCTTCAAAATGGTTTGTAAAGAAAATGTAAATTTGTCTTAAGCATATCCCTCAGGAGTGTCGTAACCAAGAGTGCAACAAGGCTCGTTGTCATGTACCAGGATACCCCGGTCAATCCTAAAACTCGTTGTTGGAGTCATCACTCCTAGGTACATCTGTCCTAGAGCCACCTCTACCAACTCATATCTAGACATGGATGTATTTCTTGGAAAATTCACAAAATCTCTACATTACCAAAATTGTAAGAAGTTATTATATAATAATCATCAAAGCCTTTCTTAGGGTAATGTTATCTAATCTGAGTTTATCTAAATATAGTTTCCAAGTATTGTACTAAACTTTATTTGATACCAATATCAATTCCCAGACTCTAGTTCCCCAGATATGGGGCATTATTTTAATACATTGGCTGATTACAAGGAATCAAGTCCTAAAGGGCCGATCGGTTTAGTAGTCATGGAAAATAGATTACATACATGAACATTAAATTACACATTCAAACATAAAAAAACATAAATAATCCATTTATAACACCATTATTCCCCAAGATTAACCCTATATATGAAACACAATACACTTCTTGTAATCCTGGGAAAACAAAAAAAATGAAGGGGTGAGTACAGATTCTCATTAAGGGTAAATAATTTAGTGTAACATATAAACTTTTAAGGCAAGATGTGTAATAAAAACAACGAACTTTTTAACATAAACATGAACATAATATGGATAAAATAAATTAAAAATTACCATATAAATATGCACATGGATATTCTACTGGTCAAATAATCACATGTTATAAATAATTTCATAATGAGGGAATGCCTAGTGCCGAACATCATTACCACATAGTCAAGGCCTCGTGCCAAGACTACAAATAAATTTTTTTCAAGGTCTTATGCCAAGACACTAGTGTGTCTCATGATACTTATTGATTCATCGAGTAGCTATAGCGGGTCCACCCATCACATTCTATGTCCACTTCATTCCTCATATGTATGAAAATGTTGAAACATAACATAATCATTCGTATTAAAACTAGCATACAAAATTTCAATACTTCCACCATAAACCCTAAAGGGTATAAAAATAGCACATCCACAATCAAATATATCGGAACTCATTTAATAAAATATGGAAGATTGTATTATACTAAATCAAACTTAATCAAGAATAATATATAGTAAATGATGTTGACATATTTGAAAATGATCAGTAATTTTTTTGAGAGAAATATCCCTTTTTGTGAAATCATTTAAAATTCACACATTTATAAAGGAAGAAATTTCAAATATATTTTCGAATCAAAGTTTCCTATAACACATAAAGGAATTAACATTTTAAAATAATCATGTCTATATAAATAAATACTAAAACTATTTTGAAAACATGTGCATTAATGAGAAAGATTTATAAGAATAAATATTTAAAACATTTAAAATAGCATTTTAGTTAAAGAGTAACATAAAATAATACTTTTGAAATTTCTTTTATAAAACATGTACATGTATAATAAATATGTCTCGGAAATTACTTACACATAAACAATCATGGATAATAATTAGATTGAGGAATTAACCCTTACCTTGTACTTTCCTTTGGTTGAGGGTATGTTTAACCTCCTATATAATGACCATAGTATGTTATTAAATTATACCAGAACCATATTTATATTTATTATATCTTAAATGATTCATTTATGACTTTATACTACCCATTTAATAATGAATTCCATGTTATATTAACATTTATGGTAATAATCGATTTCTTTATCGTATGCGTTTTAACTTGTTATTCTTGATCATATCATTAAGATCATGATTTAAATAATTACTGAATATAAAACATGATTTATATATCATTTATATTTAGAAAATAAAATATATAATATATAGATATATGAAATTGAAAAACTGTTTATGCAGTCGGTATGCCGTACATATGCATACATGATGTTTCTATTTTTATATCGTATTGAGCATAAATTAGTGAATAAGATATATTTAAATACACACACACACACACACAGATATATATATATATATTTATAGTATCATTATAATTTCATATATTACATTCTTATTAATAATATATATTTTTATAATTATTATTGAATGGTGAACAGGGAAATGAATCTAATTGAGTCACGAAGATGGTAATATAATTTTCTTAATGATTAATAGGTGTGGAATTGGATGGTATATTAATTTTACAGAAAAATTATAATGTTATTTTCATTATTTATATAAATATTACTCATCATTATATTCATCCAAATAATATAGTGTTGAATAACAAATTACACCACGATATGGAGACGATAAGTTGTACGTACGCATGCATTGTGGCATTATTGTTACGCCCTGAACCTAGTTACCCAGAGTCGGTTAATTATTACATAACATTGGAATGATACAAGGAATAATGCCCTAAAATAATGACCAATTTAGTATTATTGGAATCAAGATACATACATAAGTTCAACATTAAAACTTGAAATAATATACAACACTAATTTATTCCATTAGAAACATCCAAGAATCCAAGATTATGCCTACAAGTCACTCATAAATAACTTCATCATATCATGGGAAAATGAAACACAAGAAAGTGGTGAGATAAAATGCTTAGTAAGAGTAAGAAAGACAATAAAAGAAAACATAAACAATAGGCTTGGTGAATATTTGAAAACACATGCCTTTACAAATAATAAACATAAACACTTTATGGCAGGAATATGAGCTGAGTAAATAATGACATTATAAAAAATAGTCATGGATATTCTACTAGTCAAATAACCACATAAACCATCAATATTATTTTTATAATGAGGGATTGTATAATGCGGGACATTCTGAAACATTTTGCCGAGTCCTGGGCTAAGACGTCTAAAAATGATTAAGGCCTTGGCCAAAACCATATATCAAATTGGGAAAGACCTCATCCAATTCCATGTATAATTGTCTCATGAGACCTATTGATGCACCGAGTAGCTATTGAGGGTTCCACCCATCACTTAATAAGTCCAATACATTCCTTATATGAAAATGTTGAAACATAACATAAAAATTATTATTAAAACTAGTATATGACAAATCAGTACTTTAACCATAAACCATCAATGGTATAAAAATAACACATCCACATTAAAACATATTCCAAAACCTTAAATAAAATATGGAATATTTGTATCATAATAAATCAACATCAAACAAGGGTAAAATTATCAAAGGATATTGACATAGATAAAATAAAAACTATTTGTGGGAAATATCTATTTCTATTTTCAAATCATATAAAAGTAACATAATTATAAAAGAAAACATTTATTTTTAAAATATTCTTATAATATTGTAAGTTTAGCTTTGACGATGTTATAACAGAGAAAAATAGCCACACCCACCGTATAAGTTAAAAAAGACATTCTTACCTTAAATTTTTTTCGAAAAGGTCATAAAGTACCCTGTTTGGAAATCGATGGAAATATTCCTTTCAAAACATATAAGGTCAAATAAGGCTGTAAATGACTTTAACTCATAGTCTAGTAAATATTAAAAATGTCTTGAAATAATTTTTTAAGAAAACACAAATATGGATGATAAAGAGGTCCTAGTAGAAACATATTAATAACATCAGATAAATAAAGAGATTGTAAAATTAACCCTTACCTTGCACTTTTCCTCTATCGAGGGTATGTTAACCACCTATATAATAGTTAAATCACTTTTATTAAATTATACAAGAATAAAATCCCTAAATATGATATCATATATGATCTTCTTAAATTTATTTGTTAATAATATTTTGGAAGTATCATTGTTTCGGGTGTTAACATATTCATTTTCCTTTATATGATTGGTTGGGTGAGCCATGATTGTTTTGGATAGGATGTATTCGATTCATATATAGAATTATATCAAGTTCCTAAATAGTACTTTTAATCAAAAATATAAATTATTCTCGAATGATTATGATGGGGAATAAATTTCATCGTGTTTGTGGAGACGATAATTCGTACGTATTCACGAGTGACAATACCATTCTATTGATGGTTAAATTGTATGTAATTGGATGGTATATCACATATACAGATTCCATAACATGTTATATTTATTATTTAACATAGTTATACTCATTATTATACCCATCTAAAAAATGAAGTGTTTGAATAACAAACTACACCATGACGTGGAGACGGTAATCTGTATGTACGCATGTATGGTGATTTTTTTAAAGGTTGGGGCCGAAGCCTCAATTTAATATTTTAAAGAAAATAAATCTTTATACTGGGTATAGGGAGACCCATTTCATAGCCCAAAGGCCTAAGGCCAAGTGTCCTGAATACAAGGCTTGAAAGCCCATTTTTTTGGCCCAAAGGATCCCTCGGTGAACAATACTGCTACAGTAACCACACTGCTACAATACATGCTACAATACCAACGCTTCTACAGTACCTACTACAATACTACTATATTACAGGAAATTCACCCCTGGCCGGATTTGATCATGGGTCTTTTGGATGGCAAGCAACAGCCTGTACCACTAGGGTACTGGCTCTTTGGCAACGTATGGTGATTTTTTTTTCATAAGATGGATAAAATAATTAATATGGTTGTAAAATATTTATAATAACATCATAGTATATATAAGGAACTAGAATTAATATTTTTTATGGAAACAATAGGGAAAGTGGATGTGGAAGAAGAAAGTAACTTTGAAAGAGGTGGTGAAATTATTACCTATTCTTTTGGTGTTTTCTTTTGATTTGATCAAAAGGGATCCTTAGGTATTATTTACGATCAAATTACATCCTCTAGGGTGAAGTTAGGGTAGTTCAGAGGACATTTGGGTAGGGTTTGGCCATGACAAATGGCTTTGGAGGTGTGATTTTGATAGAAGGGAAAGTACCTTTTTATTAGAGCGGTGAGGGTCACTTTAGGAAAAGAATGAAATATTATTTTATTATACATTTATATTCGATTTATAATGACTCAAAAATGATTTATTTCAGGGATAAGTTAGTAATGGGTCGAAAAAGTATCAACAAATAGATTTTTGACAGGTTTAGGTCAATATATTAACATTGTCTTTTAGATTTTACTCTTAGTTTAATAGCTTATCTTTTACAATGTATTCTTTTTTTATTAAATTATACGGTTAATAATATTACTAAAATATGAAAAAAGAAACCCAAGTGGCTAATTAATGATATATATATTATTATATAAATCCTTTTGTTGAACATTATATTTTTAGGGCTATTATATTATTTAATAAAATAGTATTTGTTTTAAAAACTCATTTATGTCAATTTTGACACTATTTAGTAATTGATTTTTGTGGAAGTCATAACAACATTTTTACTTCAAAAAAAATTCATTGAATCAAACCTAACATGGCATATTAATCTATATATTTAGTTTAATGCATCAAAAGTCTCAATTTACATTTATTTGGATATTTATAACATTAATCATTTTAGTCATTCATTAAAAAGGTAATTACTGCATCATCATTGTGTCATACATAAATTTAATTATTTAATGTATAAAAATTATAAATAAAATACAATTATGTAGGAAATATTTTTATATTTATAATTAATATTTATTGTCTAATTTATTTTATGTATAACCTTATATGAAAAATGTTTTAGTTCTGAAAATATGAATTTGACAATTTTAACTCTTCTTTAAATAAAATAATTATAAATGTAATAATATAATATAAGTAGACTAAAAGGATCATATTTTATTCCTAAGGTTTTTTTGGTTGAATTAAAATTATCCAATATAATATTAATACATGTGTTAGGGTAATCATAATATCATTTTTACCTTCAATTACTCTATTTCATTTTAACCGTAGTAAATAAAACTCACAAATTACTATTCACCAAAAATTATTTTCATCTTACTGAACCAAATTCTAGATTTTTTTGTTAATAAAGTCTCTCAGAATTTTGAAATTCAACTAACAGAACCATTAAAATTAGTTTTTAGGAAAATTTTCAAATTCTCCTAGAAGGTCGGTAAAAGACGATAAAAAGTTTAATAAAATTTTATACGTCTATTTTTATTATAAAAATTAATCCAATGAATTACATTGAACTAAGATATGTATTATTTATCTACTTTGATTCAAAATAAATAGAATAATTAATTATTTAAATAAAAGTCTGTTTAAAACAATAATGCATTATTTATCACTATTTTTCAAAAAATTAGATGTTTTTAGAAAATCACTAAAAAATCACTATTAGCTAATTTTGATATTCCAAATCCAAAAATGAAGTCCATTATATGAAAAAATGATTATTAAATTTCAAAAAGCGGGTATTACTATTCATAATGGCTAGTTTGATTGGTCATGGTGTGTTAAAACTCCATGTTGCATACAATACAAGCAATTGCACTATTCAAAGGGAAACGTATCATGGAAGCTTGGGGTGTTACGTTCTCGACTCCTTCAAATAATTTCATCCCCGAAATTTATTGAATATTACTGTATAAAAATATTTGGATGGTTCTTTATCATATGTTCCTCTGGTTCCCACATTTCTTCTTCCATCTTATGATTTCTCCATAGAACTTTTTCCAGATTAGTCGTCCGATTTTTCACAACTTGTTCTTCGGTATCAATAATTCTGATTGGATATTCACAATAATATAGGTCAAGTTATAGTTCTATTTATTTATAGGTGAGTACATGCATTGGGTCAGGAATATATTTTATCAACAGCGATACGTGGAACACATAATCAACTTTGAAGAGACTTTGTGACATTGCTAAACGGTAAGCTACAACTCTAATTCGTTCTTGAATTTCGAAAGGCCATATGTTCCTGGGACTCAATTTACCATTCATAAGAAAACATATAACACCCTTCCATGGAGATACCTTCAAGAAAATATGATCACCTACTTGAAATTTCAAATCCTTCCTTTGATTATCGGCATAGCTCTTTTTCCTACATTGATCTTATTTGGTGTGGGTTTGGATAATCTTCACTTTTTCCATCGTTTCCTCATCATGTTATGGGACTAAAAGTTTTCTTTGACCAACATCATCCCAAAAAGTTGGTGTACGAAATCACTTACCATATAATGCTTCATATGGTGCCATCTGAATACTTTAATGGAAGCTATTGTTAAAGGAAAATTCTACCAAAGGTAAATACTGATCCCAAATACCTTGAAAGTAAAGTGAGCATTACCTCAACACATTTTCTATGGTTTGAATAGTACTTTCTGATTTTCCATCAGTTTGGGGGTGGTAGGAAGTTCACAAATGAAGTTCATTATCTAGGGCTTTCTAAAGAATTTTCTTGAAACTTGATGTAAAATGGGGATCATGATCAGAAACAATCAATAGGGGTACACCATGAAGTCTTAAAACTTCAATATTATATAGTATTTCTAAACGTTCAAGTGATAAATATTCTCTTATAGCAAGAAAATGTGATGACTTGTTAAGACTATCAACAATGACCCATATTACATTATTCCTTCATGGAGTCATTGGTAGCCGCATGAAAAAGTCCATTGTAATATCATCTCATTTGCACTCAGGTATGGGAAGAGGTTGTGTGAATCATCCAGGATGTTGCCTTACAACCTTCACTTATTGAAAAACTATACATCTTGATACATATTCAGCAATCTCCCTCTTCATTTTTCCCACCAAAAATGTTCCTTCAAACCTCTATACATTTTTGTGCTACAAGGGTGTATAGAGAAATTGGATCTATGAGCATCATCCAAAAATTCCCTCTTTATATCATGTATATCATGAACACAAAGTCTCTTCCCAAATTTCAAAATCATGTCATTATATTCTAAGTCAAACAATCACCCATCGTTCACAGCTTTAATTTTCTTTTGAAACTGCTCATTATCAGCCCAAGAAATTTTTATCCTTTCTAGTAAAGATGGTTAAGAAACAATATGAAAAAGTATCGATGTTTCACCTTCCATGATTATTTCCATATCCATCATTACTAGATCCATGAACATAGAATCCCTTTCAACTCTCATATTCTTCAAAACTCCATGATCCTTTCTGCTCAAAGAATCTGCCACCTTATTTTCCTTCCCCAAGTGGTAGTGTATAGTGCAATCATAATCCTTTAGTAGATCGAGCAATTGTCTTTGCCTCATGTTGAGTTATTTTTGTGAGAAAATATACTTCAAGCTCTTGTGATCAGTATATATCTCACATTTTTTAACATAAAGATAGTGTCTCCAAATCCTCATAGCAAAGATTACAACTGCTAACTCAATATCATGAGTGGGATAGTTTTGTTCATTAATTTTTAGCTATCGTGATGTATAGGCAATAACTCTGTCATTCTGAATAAGGAAATGACCAAGTCCTTTCTTTGAAGCATCACTATAAATAACATAACCATCATTCCCCATTGGTAGAGTAAATATAGGGGAATTGAATAATCTTCTATTCAATTTTCAAAACATTCTTTACACTCTTTTTTTCAAAACAATTTAACCCCTTTACGTGTGAGATTGGTTAATGGGTTATCCAATCAAGAACAATTATGGACGAAACGTCTATAATAACCCCCTAAACCAATAAAATTGTTATCCTCAGTTATAATTGTATGTTCTGGACATTCATGGATTTCCTGGGTATTTGAAGGATCAATAGAGATTCCATCCTTAGAGATAATATGGCCAAGAAAAGAAATATCTGGAATCCAGAATTCACACTTGCTAAACTTCCCATATAATTCATTTCTTCTAATGGTTTTCAGTATAGTGTGTAAGTGATTTTCATGATCTTCGTAACTTTTTGAATAAACCAAGATATCATCAATAAATACCACTAAATATTTATCAAGATATTACGTGAAAACTCTATACATTAGAACCATGAAGATAGATGGTTCATTTGTCAGCCCAGAAGGCATTATTGTATACTCGTAATGCACATACCTAGTTCAAAATTCTGTCTTCATAATGTCTTCCATCTTCATGCACAATTTGTGGTATCTAGATCGAAGGTCAGTCTTTGAAAAATATTGAGCTCCATTAAGATTATCAAATAAATAATCAATGTGAGGTAGGGATACTTATTCATTATTGTTATAGCATTTAACTCCCTGTCGTCAATGCATAACCTCATAGATCCATCTTTCTTTTTAACAAAAAGGACAGGGGCTCCTCATAGAGAAACACTAGGGTGACTAAATCTTTATTTACTAAATTATTTTAGTTGTTTCTTCAGTTCCACTAATTCCACATTGGCCATTCTATAAGGGGTCTTTGATATGGGCCTTGATCCAAGAATTAAGTCAATGTAAAACTCAATTTTTTGTTCTAGAGGATGTTAAGTTAAATCCTCTGGAAACAGGTCAACATATTCTTGCTTAATAGGAACATCCTCTATTTGAACATTCATTTCCTATCCCAAAGTTATTTCATTATCTTACTCCCTAATAATTGAATTTAGTAGAGCTACTAGGGGTGGATCTAGAAAAGAATCATATGGTGACATTTATGCTCTAAAGATAAGGTACTCCTTATCATCATTGAAAATTTTAACCTTCTTATTCTTAGAATAAATTTTTACATCATGCTCCAAAAGCCAATCCATAATGAGTATTATATAAAGTTCAATCATGGGTATGATTATAAGATCAATAGATAAATCACATTTATTTTCTCTAATAGGAAGTAATTCACAAAACACGGTTGCAATGATACATTCCTTAGGTGATTTGAATGACAACTCCCCTGTTATGTAAAATTGAAAATATCTATTTTTCTTGGAAAACTGGGAAGATATGAAACAATGAGATGATCCAGAACCAAATAAAGCATTGGCTAAATAAGAGGAAACCATTAAATTACTTTCCACCATGTCATTCAGAGCTTCAACCTAAGCAGTAGTGATCACAAAAGCTTGGACATTCTCCTTTTTCCTATTCTGAGGTAATTTTCCTTGGCACTAAGGACATTCATGTGCATAATGTACCATCTTCCTAAAGTTGTAGCATTGATCATTGGTATCTTCTTTCTTCCCCTTACAATCCCCATCAAGATGGCCTTTCTATCCACATTTATAGAATACTCCTTTTCCTTTTAGACAGGCACCATGGCGATTCCTTCCAAAATTATCAAAGAATGGAAAATCAACTCTTCCATTTTTCCCTATTTCTTTATTTCTTTTCCCAGTATGTTCAATAGATCTCCTTTTCTATTGCTTGGCTTTAAAGTCGCAAAACATAGATAATTCCTTTTCCTATCATTATCACATATTAGACAATATCTTTGTCTGATGAGAAGGATTATGATACTTATTATAGACAGAGAAATGGTTTTAACCCATCAATGAAACAATAAATCTTACTTCTTGGGTTGCATATATAATTTAAAACATGCCTAGCTATCCTTGTAATGTTAGCTTCATATTTTGTGACATTTTCATCTTATTTTTTTCTCAGACTCAGAAATTGTCTTTCCATATCCGCTTGATGGCCAGGAGGAAATTATTTTTCTAATAAAATATCTTTAAACTCTCTCTATTCCATACATGATACTTATTCATTCTGTTTTGTGTTTTGAATTAATTACCACCATTGTTCTGCATCTCCCGTGTGGTGATAAACTACCATGACAACTTTTTCCCTTTCACTACTCCCCAAAGCATGAAATATTTTCCCTAAAAAAACTTATCCATTTTGAAACTAATAATGGATTTGTAGACCCATTGAATATTTGTGGTTGTTTCGTCATGAAGCAGTCTAACATTGATCCTCCATGTTCTGGATCAGGGTGATCTATACTAGTGAAGTTATTATTCATAACCTGGGTGAGTTGTCTCAGTATGGTAATAATTTGATCTACACCCGTTGAATCATCGGATCCACTATAATTATCTTGAGTAGTAAGGCAGTCGGTACATGGATTATGTGTGTTGATACAATTTCCATTCCTTCTACTAGACTCCAATTATAAACATTGGCATAAGATAGACTAGTTTATGAATCACAATACATAATTCCAAACTTGTAAAACACTGAACATAAATTCAATAGTTTATGGATATAATCCATAATCATAAAAATGTTTTCATTGAGGAAGTATATTTATACAAACACATAAAAATGGTTTGTAAAAAAAGTGATAATTATACTAAGCATATCCCCCTGGAGTGTTGTAACCAAAAGTGCAACAGGGCTTATTGTCGTTCACTAGTTCCCATTCGAGTCTAGTTCAAAGCGGTGTTTTTGGGTTTTAACCCTATGTACATATGTGCCAGAACCTCCTCTAAAAACTCATATCTAGACAGGGATATATTTCTTTGAAAACTAACAAAATCACTACATTACCAAAATTTTATGTAGTTCTTCTATACTAATCCTAAAAGTCTATCTTAGGGTAGTGTTCTCTAATCAGAGATTTTCTAAATCTAGTTTACAAGGTTTGTACTAAACATCCTCTGATACCAACTATAATGCCACAACCATAGTTACCCATATTAGGTACATTATTTCATAACATTGACATGATACAAGGAATCAAGTCCTGAAAGACTGATCAATTTAGTATTATTGAAAACAACATACATACATAAGTTCAACATTACAACTTGAAAAGAAACACAATACTAATTTATTCCATTAGAATCATCCAAGAATCCTATATTATTCATGAAAGTCACTGAAAATTAAATTCTTAATATCCCAGGAAAATGAAACATAAGAAAGGGGTGAGCTCAAACACTTAGTAAGAGTAAGAAATACTACGTAATATAACATAAACATTAGGCATAATGAATAATTGAAAACGTACGCATTTAAAAATAATAATCATGAACAGTTTATGGCAGGAATATGAGCTGAGTAAATAATTCCATAATAAAACATAGTCATGGGAATTCTACTAGTCAAAAAACGACATGAACCATAAATATTATTTTCATAATGAGGGAATGTACAATGAGGGACATTCTAAAACATATTTTCAAGGCCTCATACAAGACGTCTAAAAATGATCAAGGCCTTGGACAAAAGCATATATCAAATTGGGAAAGGCCTCATCCAATTACACATCTAATTTTCTCATTAGACCTACAACTTCCCCAAGGAGCTATAGCGGTATCCCCCTATCACTTACTAAGTCCAATACATTTCTCATATGAAAAGGTTGAAACATAACATAAACATTCGTATTAAAACTAGTATACGACTTGTCAATACTTTAACCATAAACCACAAATGGTAAAAAAAATAACACATCCACAATAAAACATATCAAAAAAACATAAATACAATATGGAATAATTGTGTCATAAAAAATTAACTTCAAACAAGTGTAAAATTTATCAATGGATGTTGACATATATGAAATTAGAACTATTTGAGAGAAACATCTCTTTCTATTTTGAAATCATTTAAGAGTCAAATAATTATAAAATAATAAATTTATTAGTAAAATATTATTATAATATTGTAATGGAAGCTTTAATGATGTTATAAAAGTGGAAAATAGCCGCACCCACCGTATTAGTTAAAAATACATTGTAACGTTAATTTTGTTGAAAAGGTCATAAAGCACCTTGTTCGGAAATCTACGAAAATATCCGTTTCAAAAGATATAAATTCAAATAAGGGTTTAAATGAATTTTAACCATAGTCCAGTAAATAGTAATAATGTTTTGAAATACATTTTTAAGAAAACATGTATGTGAATGATAAATAGGTCCCAATAGATACTTACGTATTAACAACCTCAGATAAGTAAAGAGATTGTAAAATTAACCCTTACCTTGTACT
This sequence comes from Viscum album, assembly GCA_963277665.1. Classification (NCBI taxonomy): domain Eukaryota; kingdom Viridiplantae; phylum Streptophyta; class Magnoliopsida; order Santalales; family Viscaceae; genus Viscum; species Viscum album. The sequence goes on from OY728140.1 coordinate 1,747,879,240, forward strand.
TTCCCTTGATAGAGGGTATGTTAAGATACTGTATAATAGTTAAATCATTTTTATTAAATTATAGAAGAACCACATACATAAATATGATATCATATATTATCTTCTAATATTTCTTTTTTAATAATATTTCAGTAGTATCATTGTTTTTGTTGTTAACTGATTCCATTCCATTATGTGATTGGTTACATAAGACGTGTTTGTTATGGATAGGATGTATTTGATTCATATATAGAATGAAATTATGTTCTGAAATGTTATTTTTAATTAAAAATGAACATTAATATTGAATGGTTATGATGGGGAATGAATTTCATCACGTTTGTGGAAACGGTAATCCGTAAGTACGCACGGGTGAAAATACCATTATATTGATGATGAAATTGTATGTAATTGAATGGTATATAATATATAAATAATTATTAAAATTTTATATTTATTATGTAACTTAGTTATACTCATTATTATACCCATCCAAATAATGAAGTGTTTAAATAACAAACTACACCACGACGTGGAGACGGTAATCCGTATGTACGCACGTATGGGGATTTGTCATTCATATGATGGATAAAATAATTAATATGGTTGTACAATATTTATAATATCATCATAGTGTGTATAACTTACTGGATTAATTATTTTGGTACAGAAATAATAAATAATGAGGAAGTGGAAGATGAAAAGAACTTTGAAAGAGGTGATGAAATTATTACCTCTTCATCGAGTGCTTTCTTTTGATTTGATCAAAAGAGCTCCTTAGGATGACTTTCTGATAAAATTAATGCCTCTAGGTATAAGGTATCATAGTTGAGATGATATTTAGGTTGGGTTATATTGATACAAATGGATTTGGAGGTGTGATTTCGAGAGAAGGGTAAGTACGTTTTTATAAGATCAGTGATGGTCACATTAGGAAAATCATGAAATATTATTTTATTATACAATCATATTCTATTTATAATGGCTCAAAAATGATTTATATCAAGGATAATGTAGGGATAGGTTGAAAACCTCTCATCCAATAGTTTTTAGATAGGTTTAGGTCACTATATTAACCTTATCTCATAGATTTAACTCTTAGTTAAATAGGTTAACTTTTACCATGTATTCTTGTATTATTATATTATAAGGTTAATAATCTTACTATTTAATTCCAAGCGAAACACAAGTGCTTAATTAATGATATATCTATTATTATATAATTTTTTTAGCTGAGCCTTTTATTTTTAGGACTATTATATTAATTAATAATACAGTATTTGTTTTAAAAACTCATTTATGTCAATTTTGACACTATTTGGTAATTGATTTTTTTTAAAAATCATAAAAGCATTAAAACTTAAACAAAAATTCATTGTATCAACCCTAACATGTCCTATTAATCTATAAAATTAGTGGAGTTCACAAAAATTTTCAATTTACATTTATTTGGATATTTATAATATCAATTATTTTAACCTTTCATTAAAAAGGTAATTACTGCATCATCATTGTGTCATAAATAAATTTAATTATTTAATTTCTAAATATTATAAATAAAATACCATTATATAAGAAAAAAATTTATCTTTATAATGGATATTTATATTCCAATACATCTTATGTATAACCCTATATTAAAAATGTTTTTGTTATGAAAATTTGAGTTTAACACATTTAACTCTGATTTAATTAAAATAATAATAAATTTCCTAATCTTATAAAAGTGAACCAAAAGGATCATATTTTATTCCTAAGGTTTTTTTGGTCTAATTACACTTATACAATAGAATTAGGACATGTTTTGCGGTAATTATAATATCATTTATCATTTAATGGCCCAATTTACATTTAATGGTGGTAAATAAAAGTCAAAAGTTACTATTTACCATAAATTATTTTCATCTTATTGAACCAAATTTTATTTACTGATGTAAAACCTATCTCTTTGGTTTTGGTAAATCAACTCATATAAGCGATAAACATGTGTTTTTTGAAAATTTGTAAATGCTTCTAGAAGGTGGGTAAATGACGGTAAAAAGTTCAATAAGATTTTATACATCTAATTTTATTATAAAAACGACACCAATGAATTAAATTGAAATAATATAGGTATTATTTCTCTATTTTGACTTAAAATAAATCAAATATATAATTATTTATATAAAAGTTAGTTTTAAACAATAACGTAGTGTATTTCACTATTTATCAGAAATTGAATGTTTTTAAAAAAATATTAAAAATTCACCCTAAGCTAGTTTTGACATCCAGAATCCTAAAATGATGTTTGTTTTAAAAAATAAAAATTTTAAAATTTTAAAAATGTTGCAATAATTTTCATAACGTCTAGTTTGATTGGTCCGAGGTGTTAAAACTCCAAGTTGCGTACAACACAAGCTACTACATAATTAAAAGAGAAACATACCGTGTAATCTTGGGTTGTTACAATTATCATTCATAGGATGAATATAAAAATGAATATGGTTGTAACATATTTATAATAACATCAATGTATGTATAAGGTACTAGAGTTATTATATTGGTATGGAAATAATAATGAACGAGAAAGTGGAAGAAGAATAGCACATTGAAAGTGGTAATAAAATAATTATCTCTTCTTCGGGTGTTTCCTTTGTATTTGAAAAAAATGATCTTTAGGATGGATTTCTACTCAAGTGAAGGGATATATGTTGAATTTAGGGAAGTTATAATGAGATTTGGGTAGGGTTTGGCTGATCCAAATGTCTTTGGAGGTGTGATTTTGAGAGAAGGGGAAGTACCATTTTATAAGAGATGTGAGGGTCATTTTAGGAAAAGCTTGAAATATTATTTTATTATAAAATAATTTTCAGTTTATGATGGATACAAATGAATTTATTTCAAGCGTTATGAAGTTATGGGTCAAAATACTTCGACCAATTTGTTTTATACATGTTTATGTTTCCATTTTAACGTTATCGTTTAGATTTAACTCTAAATTAAATAGTTTATCTTTTTCAATGTCATCTAGTATTTTTATGATACATGGTTAATAAACGTACTATAATATTCCAAGAGAACCCCAAGTGGTTCATTAATGAAATATATATTATTAAAAAGGACTTTTGGCTGATCCATAGAATTTTAGGACTATTATATAATTTAATAATATAGTATTTGTTTTAAAAACTCATTTATGGAAATTTTAACACTATTTGGTATTTTGATTTTGTGAAAGTTATAACAACATGATTACTTCAAACGGAATTCATTGAATCAACCCTAAAATTTTATATTAACCTATAAAATTAGTATAATTAATTTAAAGTATCAATTAAAATTTATTCAGATAATTGTAATATCAATTATTTTAATCTTTCATTAATAAGGTAATTACTGCATCATCATTGTGTCATAAATAAATTTAATTATTTAATGTATATAAATTTTAAATAAAATACTATTATGTAGGAAATATTTTTATCTTTCTAAATAATACTTATAGTTGAAATTATCTTATGTGTAACCCTATATTATAAATGTTTTAGGTATGAGAATTTAAATATAACACTTTTAACTCTTCTTTAAATAAAATAATTTTAAATATCCTAATCTAATACAAGTGGATCTAAAGGATCATACATTATTCTTAAGGTTGTTTATGGACTAAATACACTTATCGAATAGAATTAGGACACGTTTTAGGGAAATTATAATATTAGTTTTACCTTTAATTACCATATTTACTTTTAACAATGTTAAGTAAAAGTCAAAAGTTACCATTCACCAAAATTTATTTTTAGATTATTGAAACAAATTTTACTTACTGATGTTAACTGCATCTCTCAAATTGATGAAATTAAATTAATTTAAGTGTTAAAATTATGTTTTATTAAAATTTTCAAATGTGCCTATAAGGTGGGTAAAATACGTTAAAAAGATCAATAAAATTGTATACATCTAATTTAATTATAAAATAACTCCAATGAATTAAATTGAACTTATATATGTATTATATATCTATTTTTATTTAATATAAATTTAAATAAAATAAATCATTATTAAAATATAAATTCGTTTTTAATCAATAACGTAGTGTTTTCACTATTCATAAAAAAATTGAGTTTTTAGAGAAATACCAAAAATTCACCCTAAGTTAATTTTGATATTCCAAAATCAAAAATGAATTGTATTTTTTCAAATCCAAAATTTAAGAGTTGCATTAATTAATTTAAAGTTAATTCCCATTGTCAAAACCAATCAGGGTTATTAAAAAGTAGAAACTATCAAAAGATTGATATGTGTTTAGGTCAAATATAATGTGAAAGTACTTATAATGACCTACATTGAATTAAATGATAAAAATATAATCTAATTATACTTTTAATCCATTCAAATGTATAAGTTAACACTATAAATTATTCTGATTAAAAATGTTGTTTTCAATTTTTTTTGTATTTTTCACTATTCACCTAAATATGTATGTTATTTAAAAAACACCTAAAATTTATAGAAACTACATTTTGATGTCCTGATTCTAAAGAAAACATTTAATTTTTCAAATTTAATATATAAAAGTGTCAAATATTGGATTTAAAAAGTGGTAACCATTTAAAGGTGGTAAAATTGCCTTTTTTGAAATATACTTCCATTATCTGGAAAATATAATTTTTTCTTTTATTATGTAGAAGAAAAAAATAATATGCATGATAAAATTATATGGAGTATATAAATTTAAAAATTCATTGAATACTATTCATAACATCTTTTTGAACGACTAGTATGGTAAGTCATTGTGCGCTCGAACTCGGGGTTGCATTTAGAAAAAGTTATTTAATTACGTTGAAGAGATAATGTACTATTAAATTTTGTGGTGTTATAATGATAAACCCCAAAAACATATAAAGAAAAAGGATCAAGGTAAATCTTATGGAATCACGTTTTTTATGTAATTCATGATAATTAGGGCCCACTAATCCTCCACCCCTAGTTGGGAATTTAATATTTTATTTTGTATGAATTATCCCTATGAAAATATTATTGTTCATACTTTAGTAAAATTTCATGTGATTTTGATGATTTAATATCTCCTTCTACATGGAATATGAAATAATGAAAACACATTTATTATTCTATCAATCTAATTTTGATCCCAAGATTCCAATGGAAATGTTTTTGTATAATAAAAGATATTATTTATGGAATAAAGGATGAATTATATTTTGGAATCATATATGTCTCTAGGTATGATTAACATAAGATTTATAGATACCATCATGGTTTTATGAGTTTAAGGTTAATCATAAGTTCAAAGTCATTGACACCAATTTTTAGGTTTTATTTGATGGTATTTTATATATATTAAATATATTTTAGGGGAAATTTATTGCAATACAAACCTTGTGGGTTTGTGTATGTTTTTGTGACAATTTTATTTAAATAGGAATACATTTGCAATTTGTGGATATATGATTAAAGGTACTGGTATCATTTAGGTTTTATCTTGTCTTTCATTTTGAGGTAATTATGGGTTCTAGTCAATCTCCATATATAGTGACCACACTTCTTTGCTATCAAATAAGATTTATCTTTGTATCCACTTTCCACAATATACATTAAGGAAGTGGTTAGGTTTCTTGGAGAACCATATTAATTTTTATATGATTGGGATATGATCTTTACCTTGATTTTTTTGTGATGTATTTATCAAGAACATGAAATATAATTGAGTTTTAGTATTTCATATCATCCTTAGATAGATGGGTAGTCTGACAGAACAATTTAAATCCTATAGGATATACTATGATCTTGTTCTATGGATTTAAAAGGGGTATGGTATCAAAAAATTCCTATAGTTGAGTTTTATAATAATAATGGCTTTCACTCGAGCATTCATATCTATCTTTATGAATCCCTTTATAGAAAGAATTTTAGAACTACAATATGTTGGAATGATGTTGTAAAGAAAGATATTCAGACCTGACATAACTGATGAAATGATATAGAAGCTTAGAGACATACAAAAAAATTTAAGAGAAACATAAAAATTATAGTAATGTTATATTGATAACCATCAATGTGATCTAAAATTTGAAGTATGTGACATGGTGTTTCTAAGAATTTCACCATGGAAGAATGTAATGGGATTTAGAGAGAAGGGAAAACCAAGACCTGGGTATATTAGTGCCTTTGAAATTATTGAATGTATTGGGATGAAATATTATTGGGTTATGCTTACAAAAAAATTCTCTCACTTTTATGATGTGTTCCATGAATATCTACTGAGGAAGTATATACCTAATCTATCACATGTACTGAAAATATATTTTTAACGATGGAGAAAAATATTTCTTATGAGGAACTTCCAGTGGAGAATCTGGACCATATAAAGAACGTTCTAGGATACAAGAACACTCAACCGGTAAATATTTTGTGATGAAACCACTATATTGAGAAGTTTGTTGGAATATGAGGATGTAATGAAGCAGCAGTATTTTTATTTGTTGGTAAAAAAGTGATGAATTTGGTGGGAGGAATTTATTTTAATCTGGTTAGAATGTAACACCCTAAGATTTTGTGATATATATATATATTTCAAATAAATTTAGTATTATCAATATTTGTGTTTCATGCAACACCATGTTCATCTTGTGTTACACACAACACTAAGTTTATCTTTTATTACACACAAAAATTAGGTTAAAATAAATGTGACATACAATTAAAATATTATTATTTATTATGATAGTTATCACCTAGTCATTGGAAAAATATGTATGAATAGTATTAACAAAATTATTAAAATATAAGACGAATTTTTCTGTGACTAATTAATTATAAATGAAAATAAAAAAACTTTTTAAAATAATGGAAATCATTTTCAGAAAAATTGTTTTTATGCACACAAATGTGTTTTATGTTAATAAATTAAATAAATAATTTTTTTGAATGATTTTAACTAAATTTATATACATTATTATTTCAACAAGTTTTTTAACATTTACATTATGTTTTTTTCAGACAAGAGATAATAATAAATCCATTTTTTTCTTAAAAACTATATTTTTCTAAAAAGAAGTTTTTTCATCTTTTACACACTTATTTTAATTTTTTTCCATTTTTAGAAAATTATTTTTGAAAAATAAACTTAAATTTAAAATAATCATATAAAAAATATATTCAGCTTATTTATTGGTATTTTTATGAAAATATTAATTTATTAGTGAGTAGTGAAAAATAATTGTTTTTATTGAAAACCACATTTTTATAAAAAAAATTATCTGGTTAGATTTTGTTTTAAATTGGGTTTAAAAGAAAAATTAATTAAATTATATATAAATTACTCCAATTTAGATAATTGGAATCATTTTAATATTTAATTTTGATATAAAAACTTTTTAACCTTTTTAACATTTTCTCTTTGGAAACGATTTTATCATTGCGTCTATAGTATTAATTTTAAATTAAAATTTTCCAGTTTTGTGCATGAAATTTGGATAAATAGATTTCATATTTAGAATCAAAATAATTTATATTATATAAAAGGTAAAATATATTTTTTACCACAATGAATGGTAAAAATATTAAAAATCATTTACCATGGTTAGGGTAAAAATTGGATTAAGATGGGATTAACTAAAAATATAATGGTTATAAAATTCTTAAAACATATAAAAATCCAATTGGATGTCTATATTAATACCTTAATAATTATAGTTTTGGTAAGGGCCCATTTTTTATCCCCATTTCATGTTGAAAATGTGGGAACACATTTTTCATTAAAAAAATCACTAGTGCTTCCCTCCCCTCAATTATAAAAAGCCACCCATTATCCTCTATTCAAAATAAAAAAAAATAGTTTATAAAATACCTATCCAAATTATATACTTAATTACCTTTTCACATACTAAAAGCATTAGTTTAGTCAAAATCCAACCTAGGAATCCTTTTGGTGAAAACCATAATATGTTTTTCGCCGAAGACGTAACACCCCTGACCAAGAATTTTATTTTATTTCTAAATCCACCTATATAAATTTTTATTAAAAAATTATAATATAATAGAATAATTATCCTTCATGTATCATTAGGTTTTTATGTTAATTTATAACCTAAATCCTTATCATCTTCCATCAAATGGGTTATGAAATCATCATTTGTGTGTTTGGATGACTACAAGCTCACGAACCAAGGCCATATATTTTTCTATTACGACATCTCAAAGCTAGATATAATTGTCGGTTATATTTTTATATATGATATTTATGATATTACAATAGTTATATAATTATTATATCACATATACTTTCTTACATTCCATTATATGAGAATATGGTAATGTCATTCATGTGTACGGCATACTACGACCTCTCGAAGCGATGTGATTCAATCACTCTTTAAATGGAAGGTAATAAGGATGAGTTTAATTAAAATATGTGATATATATGGAAAAAAAATTATTCCTTAGGGTTAATATATTATTTACCTTTATTACATTCAATCCCTTAATAAAATGGAAATAGTGTTCATGCATACGCATGACCTATAGTCTCTATGAACAATGTATTGAATTTTATATCTATAATATTATAAATTACTATAAAAAATATTGAATATATTTTATATTAATATAATGTTTAAAATTATTTATACTATTGAACCATTATCAATTTAATAGGATGGAACATAAAAACAAATTTAAACATACATGAAAAACAAAGCCGTTATTACTAGAAACATGATTTTAACAAGAAATTGTTAATAAATAGGTAATAAAAAGTCATAAGTATGTAATATATGGTATGATAAATATGATAATAGTTCTTTAATAAACATATTATAAACTTATTTTTATTAAAAATGTGGTTCAAATGTATACAACGGACGATGAGACTTAAGGAACAAGATTTCCGTCGGACTTTTATTTTCCATGAGTCACAAGCCATATTCACCAGTTGTTTATTTTACATGGTGTATATAATTCCCATAAATATGATTCATATACATATAATTATGGATAACTAAATATCCATTTTAGGATATATCATTCCTGGTGTTTATGATTTAAAATTTACCAAAGCAGTAAGGGGTTTTTAGTCTAAATTTTCCTTATTTGAGACACATATTATAGTATGCACCTATATTTTATTATGACGTGTATATACTACCCATTAGAAATTTAATATAATGATATTATTTATTCTCAAGAAATTATATGTTTTATTGAATTTTATTCTTTCATGGGTCTTACAATTCAATGTTACCAAAGTGGAATGAGTTTTTTGTTACAATCTCATTATTTATTAGGATTGTTCATGATCATGATTAAAATTATGAAATATTATGATATATCTACAAAGAAAAACATTAATTTTATTCTCCTCTTGTTATTTCTAGAGAATACATTTTCCCTTCATTTTCCTCTATTTTTACTCATGAGTTCAAAATAATGTTTTTAACAAGAATCTTCTTTATTTATCAATTCTATAAAAAACCATTTTCCTCCAAAATTAATTTTATCTAAAAATTAATTCAAGAAATATTATTACTATTCTATAAATTATTTATTAAACACATTTTTACCCATGTTTGACTTTTTAATTTCTTTTTAAATGAATCTTCTTAGATATTTACAACCAAGGCCTCTTGGGATTTTACTAAAATTATGAAATGAATATGTTAGTTTACTATTACTGCATCTACCATCACCATTATGAAACAATGTTTTAAATTTTCATTTATAATTTTTAAATGTTATTTTAAAAGAAAATAATTGTAAAATTTTCAATGTTTTAAAAAATGTTTATCAAAGGGGAAAATAATGTTTCCTCAATAAATGTTTTGAATTATTTTTAAAGATTCTTTGATAAGTATTTTATGTTTATTTTCAAAGAAAAATATTTTCAAATAAGTTTTATGATTTATAAAAATTGATTTTCAAATAAAATTAATTTTCTTAAAAAAGTGTTCTATTTGTATTATAAAAATATTTTTCTATCAAATATTACATCCATTGATGTTATATATTCTTTACTAGGGATTTTATCCAAGTATACTATCCTTATTCATTCTATAAATGGTTTATTTTTATGATGACATGATGTTTATCAAACGCACTTTTTTAAAGTGTTATGATATGATGAAATGATGAAATGATTATAAAACCTATATCTTTTCCATATGTTATGATATGATTAAATTTTTATGAAAACCATTTCATTTCATTGTTTATGATATGATGAATGTTTTATAATCTTGTAGAATACATATATATGATTTTCATTATGTGATAGGTGGGAACTATATCTCCCTCTAATAAATTGAAGAAAGATTTATATCCCATGAGATAAACAACATTGTAATGGTGATTTAATATATATAGTAATGGAATTTGTCTTATATTATGGTAGTGGGAGTGAACATTGATTACTATTATGGTTTTGGGAGTGAACCCATTTCTCTATGATAGCCATGTAAGTGATCCCCGATTACTATGGAAATGGGTTTTTATTATTTTGTGTATGCAACAATTATATACCTTATGCCAATATTATTATCTCATGGATGATGTTTTTTGATATCCCTATGATTCATGAATTATGAACTTCCCATATTTATTCTATGACTCGTTATTTTGATCTTTGATACACAGGTTATGGTTTTAATATGTTATGATCACATTATCATACCCTTATGATCATGTTATGTTTACATATTTCCCTTGTTTCCCGTACTGGGAATCTAGTCTTACCCTTTATTATGTTTCTTTTCCTAGTTTGTAAAAGTGGGTTTAAGTTGGGTATTTCTATGAAGAGTACAAAATGGGAAGATATTTTTGGGAAACATTTAATATCATTCACTTAATAAGATGATTGTGTACCTAGTCTCCAAAATCAGTAAACCATTATGATCTCTTATAATGTGATTGTGTAATGTAATTAATATTAATACAAAATATGTAATATCTATGTATGATGATATTGGGTTACTACATCTAGGTTGTCTATGTATTACACTTTTAGTTTTATCAGTATCTTCCCTTTTAGGATTATTTTGTTCATAATCATGTACCAAAACATCATCCTTTTTATTTTAAAGATAGGTTCATGTTATATGTTATCCATTGAATTACTTAAGTCATAACATGATTTAATTTATGATAAAATATATCAATTTCATCAAATTTAACATGATTATATTCTTCAACTATCCTTGATTTTTTATTGAAAAACTATAGGCTTTACAAGTAGTAGAATACAATAGTAATATTCCTTCATTAGCCTTTTGATTGAATTTACCAAGATTTTATTTATATCTCAAGACAAAAAAAATTCATCCAAAGACTTTAAATTATCCACCCTTGGGTTTCCTATTATTCGACAGATCATAAGGTGTTTTATTTAATAAAGGACTTTTTAAAAATTTTCTAATTGAATAAAATGCTATGATAATTACTTCATCCCAGAAGTTAGAGGACATTATATATTAATATAAAATATTTCTTCAAATTTATTTCTATTCCTATTTTCAAAAACACTCTTATGTTTCAATGTTCTAGGGGTAGATAATGAATTCATTAATGCCATATTTTTGTGAAAAATAAACTAATTTCATGATTTTCAAACTCTACCATATGTTCTCTTTTAAAAGTCACAATATTGGAATCTTTTTCATTTTTTACTTGTTTATAAATAATAATAATGATATAAAAATATTCACTCTTATGTTATAAATGTAAACCCAGTTAAATTGATAAAAATCATCAACTAAAACATTAAAAAAAGATTTATCACCAAGGGTTATTGTTCTTATCGGTATTAATAGATCCATATGGATAATTTCTAAGGTTATATAAGTAGAAACCTCTTTAATTTGTTTAAAAGATGTATTTTTATAAACCATTTTGTGTGGTTTATATAGTTTAATTTTTTTTCTAATTTATGTTATGGAAAATAATAAATATAATTTCATTTAGATAAATTTATCAGGGAATATACATTACGAAGTTTAAGTATCCTATACCAAATTCAGGGATCATTAATTTTATCATTAAAATATTTCACATTTTGTTTACTCATAGAATAAATATCTAAGTTGTAAATATTGATAGTTCTTAGTTATTTAAAATATAGAGAGTTTGTTTAATATAGATCATGAATTGTTAGTGAAATTTACATGATAAACTTAATCACAAAGATGAGATATACTTTTTAGGTTGTTATTCAAGACTATAGTATAGATAAATTTATTTATTATAGTTGAATTTGTATTTCCAACCAATCAAACTATACTAATTTTTACTTCATCATTGTCACCCAAAGTGACCGATCCTCCATCAATCTTATGAAATGAGTGAAATTTTGTGAAATATCCCCTCATATATCACGAGATTCCATTTTATAAATATCACTTATAATTACTATTATTATAACATTTATCCTATAAATGAGATAATAAAGAATGTGTTTTGGTACCCTTATTCTCTTGGGTATTATAATGTTAGTAACCAAGGATTTGGGAATCAAAATATTATTTTCCTGTTTTAATATTCCAGCACTAATTATAGACATTTTTTTAATTAATGAATTTTTAAAACCAAAAAATAAAACATTTATAAGACAAAAAATATCATTATAATGTACAATCACTCTATTGTGAAAATAGGTAAATTTTTTATGTATTATTTCATAGAATTTAGAACAAAACAATTACTATATATCTTAGGTTTATCCCTATTACATCCTATATCAAATCAATTTCTATTTCAATTAATTTTACAAATAATTTGATTAATATAGATTTTTTCCTTTTTAAATACACTTATATATTCCTTAATAACTCATTTTTAATATTTTAATTTGATCAATATGATTTTCACAAGAATAAATATATTTGTCTTGTTTTATCTTTTAAATATGAAATCTTTTCATTAAAAGCATCTTTTTCATTTATAACATCTTTATAATTTTGTAAATAATTTTGTTATTTTTTTTCAACATTTCAGTTTTATCATCCCATATAGTATAAAATTCAATTAATTATCTCAAATATCAATTTAGAATTTCAAAATTAGATTAATGCTCGAATGAATAAAAATAATTTATTTCTGGAACATGTGACATAAAGAACATGTTAGATTTCTAATTTGAGAGTTCAAATTCATATTCAAAATATCTGTTAATAATAGTGTCTTATGAAGCAGTATAGATAGGCTTTATAAATTTATTATCATTCTTTCTATAGACAAACTAGTAGATAAACTTTTTCTCAGAGTTACTTTTTCTTGCAATTGAGAATATTCAGTCTTGATATTCCAAATATCCTTACACTCCTAACACATGACTTATCTGGTATTTATATAATCTTTTTTATACTTTTTAAAGAATTTATTGATGTAATATCCTAGAACCAAAATTCACACTATGGTTCCCCAATCCCAGTTGGCCACATGGCCTCATGGAGATCTCCCCAAATGCCATAGGTTTCCGAAGCGCAGCGAGGGACTAAGTGAGTTAGTAGGGAGACTATGCCCTCATTACCAGAGTATCACAGTGGAAGTAAAAAATAATATAAATACCATAAGTGAATGATTAATTTGTAAATATAAATTAACTTAATTAAGAAAATAATACACAAAAAACCATAATTGTCTCATATTCAAGATGATACATATGGTACAAGTATCTATGAAGCATCAAAAATATCACCTGGAAATGTAATATAGTACATGTTTGAAAAAGCAAAAATGGCCCAAAAAAGGCATCCCACCATCATAGGCCTCAGCATGGTTCTATGATCCCCTAATCTAAAGCCACAATAAACATCCTATATTAGGGGACATTTCCCTATCATCACCTATAACAATATAATCTGTTTGGGTCTCTATGGAGGCCCAAACAGGGTGTGAGATAAACATCGTAGTTGGAAACCAACTAGGTTTATACAATTCTAACAACAATTATACAGAAGTGCTAGAAAATTTAAACATCCAGTAAGGTAAAGCGAGAAAGCCTATGTTATAAGTCTATAATACTAAGAAAAAACCAACCAACCCTTATGGGTACTAACAAAAGAGTCATCTCCTTACAAGGTATCTAAAATAAAAGTAAACAAGAAAGTCACATGACTATATTGTACATCCATTTATATATTGTAACCCACAACCACACTGTATAGAGAAGTCAAGTGTCCCACGACTATGCTGTATACTAAAAAGTATAATCGCATGACCATGATTTATATTGAAAAGTAGACCCCATGTTTTGGATCTAAGGTGTCCGAATCCCAAGGCTTCTATGTAATAATTTTAAACCACTGAGTGACGAATCCAAGGATCTTGTCCAAGGCATCCCATCGAGTCCCATGGGAGTTCCAGGTGGAAACTCATTCAGGCACTTATTTGGGTCCTAGGATCATGGAAATAGTCTGTCCCGCATGAGCCTATGAAATTTGGATCCACATGGTAGTAAGGCCCGAGGCATCCCATGGAATCTAGACCCAAGGGGTAGAGTCTACCCAAGGTACCCACTACCACATTCTAGATCCTAAGAGAGCAGTCCATGGCATCTATCAAACCATTCATTAAGGCATTAAATCATTCGACTTAAACAAACGTTACATGTTATTATACCCACTCACAACAACCTACAAGATCCATGAGTATACACACTCATTCAAACCATTTATCAAAACAAACATATTGGCCTACCCTCCCACATAAACCATTTAACATGCCAAACTATCAAAATAGACAAGGAATAACATGAAATTAATTATTCAAGAGTCTATACATATCTTAAAAAATATATTCAAGATATTTAGGTATTAACGATCTTCCTCTAACTAGGAATGCACATGAACACACCCCTTGGGTGGTTTAAACAGGCACAAACATGTTGTTTTCTTAAGGCGCACCCCTCGGGTGACCCTGAAATGAGAAATGGGTGCCAATGCACCAAAACAAAACCTATGGTCAACCACCCTAGGTCCAAATACAACTACTAAAAGAAACTCTCTAAAAAATGAGCCTCCCCAGATAATCTGATAGATGGAGTAATGTTCGAAATCCTGAAAAACACCAAAGAAATTCTGAAAGAAAGTATAGAGCACCTACCTCACCTCAGTACTAGACAGTTCATCCAATATCAAGTCCCATTTCATTCTTTATAGGAAGAAATATGATTAATCGATGAATAATGAGATATTATGGAATATGAGACTAAATCTATATAGCGAAAATGATTTATAGAAGAACAAAAATTGGCTAAAAACATATGTCTTATCGATGTGGATCCAATGATACAATCTGCGATCGAAATAGAGGTTAGACGGAGTCTCGAGCTCAAATACGAGGTTAGGAACTGATGGAATGACGCCATAGAATGTTAGTATATATAAAGTAAGAAAACCTAATTTGAGTTTAAAAAAATAATTTAGTGTTTTAAGATTAATTATGAAAAAAACACACATAGCATGGTCACACGGTTTACCCGTACGGTTTCCCAAACAGTGCGAAAACCGTGCACACCTCAATGCCTAAAAGAGCCACTTCGCATGGTTACCCAACATGGTTTGAATAAACATGAATTAATTATGATTTGTTTTGTTAAAAACCCTCAACCATTCAGACCTCCTCCATGGTTAGACTAACCATGCACAAACTATGCACCATGTCATTTTTAGCCCAAAATTGGATCCGGGCTCCGAACAAGCCTCGAACACCTCCAAAACACCCATGATCAAGTTAATTATTATCATAAGGATATAAAAAGGAATTTAAAAAAAAATAAAAGGATTATTACCTCATATGAAAACCAAAGTAATTAAAATATTCCCCCTTATATAAATTCATCCTTGAATTGCTCTATAAAGGGTGATCAAGATTCATATGAAAACAACTCTAGCCACTGAGCACATATGTTAGCCTCCCTCTTCCAAGTCTCATCTTATAAATAGCCATTCTTCCAAAAAACTTGTACTAGAGGAACTGGCCAGCCTTAGAGAACTTATGGGCTCCTTCAACTACACGAATCAGACTCACCTCAATGTACACATAAACCATCAACTCAACCTCCTCTGGCTGAAAAACATGAGATAAGTCTGAGTGATAAGGGAGAAGATGAGTTATATGGAAATGTCATGAATGGATCTATACCTATGAGGTAAATGTATCCGATATACAACTGACTCAGCTCTCTCTAGATTGTTAAATGACCCGACATATCTCGGTGAACATTTACCCTGTCTCCTAATCTGCTTCTTTCCCAAGCTCGGTGAAACATGAAGGAAAACCCAATACCTAAAATCGAACTCTAGAGGCCATATACAATGATTGGTGTATGATTTTTGATGATATTTTGATGTATCCATCTGCTTCTGAATCATCTGGACCTGCTCAGAAGTCTCCTACACAAGATGAGGTCCTAGTAATGCTGCTTCTCCTACCTCTGACCAGGAGAGGGGTGAACAATATGGACAACCACATGAAGCCACATAAATATCCATATGTATCACCACCTGATAACTGTTATTATTGTTTAACTCAACCAGGGGAAAGTTCCTATACAAAGATCCCCGAAAATTCAGGATGCATGATCGCAGCTAGTCAAGAAATCCGTCACGATATCATCGCATTTCCACTCCGAGATATGTAACTGTTGTAAAATCCTAGATGGTCATTGATGGTCCAAATTCACCTGATGATAGGTGGAACACATCATTATAAAACCAACTACCTCTCTTTTCATTCCCAGCCACCAGTACTTTCGTCACAAGTCACATTACATCTTGGTGACCTCGGGATGCACTGGACAAGCTGAAGCATGAAACTCACGCATCAACTCCACATGTATATCCATGAGAACCCAAACACATCCATGGATACAAATAATCCCATCATCTCCTACCCTCTAACCAAGAGGAGGGTCCTCACCAACTACACCTTCCCACAGAACTAGGCCTTCTGAATCCAATAACTACCATATCTGAACTCTATGAAAAATTGTAGAGGTAATAGTTAAGAATGAAAAAGGGTATACCCCTATCTATCATTCACCTACAGATGCATCTTAGAGAACTACAACATAATATTCCACTCTCTGCTGGCCTGCTACACTGCCTATCTCTGAGACCTCCTGTAACACCCCAAGATTTCATAGTGTGTTATTTCTTCAAAATAATTCAATAACTTGCACTACACGCAACACCGAGTTCAATCACACCATGACTTACAAAAAAAATCCATTAAAAAGAGGTTATGAATAGTATTATCCAAATTTTAAACTTTATATAATCCTTATAATTTTAGAATCCATATTATGAGTTTCTTAGATATAATGCAAGAACAAATTCATTTTCAGTATTGCACTTTTATCAACTTTTAATAGTGAACCCTTTTTAAATACAATATTTTAAACTTTTTGACTAAATAGGGACATCAAAAATTTAAAATGAAACATCCCAAGCTTCCACGGTATGCTTTCTTTGAATAATACAGTAGCGTGTGTTGTACGCAACCTTGAGTTTTAACACACACCACAACCAATCAAACTAGCCGTTATGAATAGCAACACCTACTTTTTGAAATTATATATATTTTATATTTGAAAATGGACTTCATTTTTGGATTCAGAATATCGAATTTACCTAAGGTGAAATTTTGGTACATTTCGGATAACTTTCATATTTTGATAAATAGTGAAAATTACTAAATTTTAATTAAAAACAACTTTTTTAATCAAAATAATTAATAGTGATAAATTATGAATTTGAGTGGTTTTAAAGTATATTTAGAATATATTTTTACCATTTAATATAATGTTGGTCATTGGACATAATTTTACAATTAAACCGAACATAAACAAGTGTCAATCTTTTGATAGTTATTATCTCTTAAAAACACGCTTTTTGTTTTGACAGCGGGAATTAATTTTAAATTAATTTCTGCCACTTCTGTGTTTTGAATTTAGAAAAATGGATTCCATATTTGGAATCAGGATGTTCAAATTGTGTAAATAGGTAACTTTTATTTTTAGACATTTTGAAAAATTACTGCAGTAAATATTTTATTTACCATGGTTAAGGGTAAATCCGGTAAATAAGGGTTAAAAAATAATATTATAATAATCCTAAATTACCCTAAAACGTGTCTTTACCATATTGTTTGATACATGGTCGACCATGGGAATCTTTGGGTCTATTTTGGGACCCCATGGATCCACATGTAAGTGATAATGACACTTTATTTTAATTTAGTTAAAATAAATACAAAAATGACACAAGCATATATCTTTTAGAACAACAATTGTTACATAGGGTTATATAGGTTGAATGTTAGATTATAAATATTAATTAGAAAGCTAAAAAGATTTCCTACATAATGATATTTTATTTATAATTTTTAGACATTAAATAATTTATTTTATATATGACACAATAATGATGAAGTAATTACTATAATAGTGAAACATTAAAATAATTGATATTATAAATACCCAAATAAATATAATATGAAACTTTTAATGAATTAAACTAATTTTCTAGGATAATATGATATATTAGGATTGATTTAATTGTCTTTTTTCGAAGTAATCAATCTTTTATGAGTTTCAAAAAAATAAACTATTGAATAGTGTCAAAATTGACATAAAAGAGTTCTTAAACAAATATTATATTATTAATTGATATTAAATTCTTAAAAATCTAAGGATCGGCCAAGAGACTTATATCATGATAGGTTCATCATTAATGTACCACTTGGGGGTCGCTTGGATGTATATAGTATGTTTATTAACTATATTATATAAAAATACAAAGAGACATTGTAAAAGTGAAACTAATTAACTTAGAGTTAATACATAAAGATAAGGTTAATATAAGTACCCAAACCTGTCTAAATTCTATTGGTTGAGTGGTTTTCGACCTATCCCCACCTTAACCTTTGAATAATCAACTTTGGAGCCTTTAGAAACTGAATATGAATTTATTATAAATTAATATTTCTAACTTTTCCAAAGGTGCCCCTCACCCCTCTTATAAAAGGGCACTCCTCCTCATTTCTTCACACCTTAAAAGCCTTTTGGCTCGGCCAAACGCTGCCCAAATACTCTCCCAACATCCCTCACTACAACCTATAGGCCTTAGTTTGATCAGAAAGCCAACCTAAGGAGCCCTTTTGATCAAATCAAAAGGAAGAACCCGAAGAAGAGGAGGTTAACCTACCCCAACCAAGGAAAAGTACAAGGTAAGGGTTATTTCACAATCTCTTCATTATCCGAGGTTGTTTATACGTAATAATCTACTGGTATTTCTTTATCATCCACATCCATGTTTCTTCGAAATGTATTTCAAAACATATTTAATATTTTCAAGAATATGGGTTAAAGTCATTTATACCCTTGTTTTACTTTTTATAAGAGTTTTATAAAGGAATCTTTCCGTCGTTTTCAAAACAAGGTCCTTTTTAACCTTTTCAACAGAATTAAGGTAAGAATGTTTTTTTTAACTTATACAGCGGGTGCGGCTATTTTCCGCCGTTATAAAATATTCAAAGTTTCCCTTACAAGCTTATAAGAATATTTCAAAGAAAATGTTTTATTTTATATGGATCTTAAATGATTTCAAAATAAAAGGAGATATTTCTTTTAAAAGAATTTTGATTTCATCTATGTCAACATCCTTTGATGGATTTTAAGATTATTTGAAGTTGATTTATTATGATACAAAACTTCTATATTGTATTGAAGGTTTTGTGATATGTTTTACTGTGGATGTGCTATTTTTATACCATTCATAGTTTATGGTGAAAGTATTGACATTTCGTATGCTAGTTTTAATATGAATGTTTATGTTATGTTTAAACCTTTTCGTATGGGAATGCATTGGACTTAATATGTGACGGGTGGATCCCGCTATAGCTCCTCGATGCATCGGTAGGTCTCTTGAGACAAACTAGTGTCTTGGCATAAGGCCTTGACAAAATCGTATTTGTAGTCTTGGCACGAGGCCTTGGCTATGTGGTTATGATAGTCTGGCATTATGCATTCCAACATTATGAAAGTGGTTATTGATTTTTTCATGTGATTATTCGATTAGTAGAATATCCATGTGAATAAGTAAATGGCATTATTTCATTTTATTTATGCCATACCATGTTGAAAGTTCATATTTAAAAGGATTTTGTTTTAGTTATACATTGCCTTAAGTGTTTATTCTTAATTATGAAAGTTTCCGCTATATTGTTATCCTTACTGGGCATTTGAGCTCACCCCTTTTCTATGTTTTATTTTTCCCAGGATGTGAAGAAGTAAGTTATGAATGACCTGCAGGGATTTTATGAGGGGTTAATAGTGTGGATTGTGGAAACATTATGTTGTTGTAGTAGTTTTTCATTTTATGATGTAATGTAAAACTTATGAATATATCTAGTGTTTCCAAGGCTACTAAACCAATCGGTCTTTCGAGATTTGATCTTTCTTGTGATCATGCCAATGTTATGTAATAATGCACCGACTCTGGGTAACTAGGGTCGGGGCGTTACAGTTGGTATCAGAGGAAGTTTAGTACAAACCTTGGAAGCTATATTTAGATAAACTCTGATTAGAGCACGTAGACCTAAGATGAACATTGAGGATTAGTATAGAAGAACATCCTAGAATTTTGGTATTGTAGAGATTTTGTGAGTTTTCCAAGCAATAAATCTCTGTCTGGATACGAGCAGGTAGAGGCGGCTCTGGCACAGATGTACCTAGGGGTAAAACCCGAAAATACCGCTTTGAGCTAGACTCGAACGGGAACTGGTACACGACAACGAGCCTTGATGCACTCTTGGTTATGACACTCCCGGGGGATATGCTTAGGATAACTCTCATTTTCTTTACAAATCATTTTGAAGGGATTATGAGTATATACTTCCTCAAAGAAAACATTCTTATGATTATGGATTATATCCATAAATAGTTCAATTTATGTTAAGTGTTTTATAAGTATGGGATTATGTATTTTGATTCATAAACTGATCTAGTTTATGCCATTGTTTAGAAATGGCGCCCAGTAGAAGGAATGAGAACTCCGGAAATGCACATGATCCAAAGAGAAGGAAGGATCATATCTTTCATGGTCTTAAGCTAGAATTTATAAGAGAAATAGTCTCCCATGTATTATCATCATATGAAGAAATAATATCATGTATTGATAAGATAAGTAAAGAGTTTACTGAGTCATATGGCTTTGAAGGGAAGCAAGAGAAGAAAAGGATAGAAGAGAAAAAGATGGATAAAGGGAAGAGGGAAAAGAAGAATTTTCCCATATGTGGTAACTGTGGAAAGAAACACCCTGGAACTTGCCTGAAAGGAATGGGAGTTTGTTATAAGTGTGGAGGAAAAGGGCACAAAGTACGTGACTGCAAGGGTAAGAAAATGGTTTCAAATGTACAATGCTTCATTTGTAAGGAGTTTGGACACTACGCGAACCTATGTCCCAGTCATCAGACTATGACGCAAATGATGCTATTGGATATTAATCAAGTTATGATACTACCACAGATGAAGAGGAATGATTAGAGTTCTTATGTTGATTATGTCAATTGAGATTTGTATCAACAATGTACTTGTTATAATAATTATGGAGTATATAAGGATTGTACTGCAGTACTATTTCATTAAGGACTTGAGATTGTGTGGAACAAAGAAAAGTGACTCAATAGCAGGATAATTTTTGGAAAATATATGGGTGAGAGAATGATAAACCATAATATAGTTCTGATACTGAGGTAGTGATTTTGGAATAATATGTGATTGTTTTGGATAAATAATATTGGATATTCTTGACTACCTTGGAACTGATTAATGATTTGCATATTCCATCATTTTTGGGGTTTAAAACATTTTTGGATTGATGAAGTATATCCAGCATTCTATATGGAATAGGGGAGCATAAATGTAATCAATAAGGAATATGGTAATTCAAGATGTTTCAGTTTATTAAAAGAATACAAGATGAAGGTATTCAAATGCTATTGCGGGGTAAAAAGGATCTATATTATGTTTACCTTCCTTATAAATGTTGGACTGTGAGTTTGGACAGAAGTATTTTGGATAGTTCTAGTTTGGATTATTTTGGATTACCATAAAAGGAAAACCCGGAGGTTGGGCGGCAACCCGTCGCGTCCAGCAAGGCTGTGAGACTCAAACCCTCAACCGAAGGGCGACAAGGGTGTATCACCTACCACTGGCCCACGAGATGTCCTAGATTAAATAATGTAGTTTTTATTAAAAGATCTTGTAGATGAATTATAAATTCCTTTATTTTGGAACCCTATAAGAATAGTGTAAATAGAATTTTTTTACATTCTATTATCTTTTAGAGTGAAAGATGAGTTTGTGGTAGAAATTTATTAATGGATAAAACTCTAATTATAAAGTAAGTATATCTCCTTATGATCTTATCCAATCTCATAAATAAATTCCTCAATATTAAGAAAAGCAACTTAGAACAAAAATGTTTTCCTAGATGGTACCTTAAATCATCACTAATTTATGGATTTGTGATTTTTGGCCTTTTCATAGCCATGTTCTCTACCACTCTCCATCAGATAATTGATGGTTAGATTTTTCTTCCATATCCATATTTTCCTACATGGAACCCTAGTATGAGTTATTTTCGGTAATCTTCATACTTTCGACTCTTTATTTTAAATAGAGGCCTCATTAATTCATTTTTCGATGTGGGATTTCAACTAAGATATTTTGAAACATCAAAAATGTGTTATCCTAATATCCTATGTTTTGTTGAACCGATGGTATTTCGAATCATCATAGATTGATGAATTTAAGGACCTCAATTTTATACTTGTTTGTGATTGATGACCTCAATCACTACCTATAAATATTTACGTTTTTCCTCCAATTATATGTCTCTAATTGCCACCAATGTTCTCCTAATCGAGATCATAATTTGGTGGTGACCCTTTCATTTCTCTTTTTCTCATATTAAGACTAAATTTTAGTAACCCAATTTCCGATGTGGGGTTTCCCACAAATATATTTTCTATTTTCAACCTTTTATTTTTGAAGAACAATTTCAAATTGCGAGGACGCAATTTATTGAAGGAGGGGAGAATGTAACACCCCAAGATTTCATAGTGTGTTATTTCTTCAAAATAATTCAATAACTTGCACTACACACAACACCGAGTTCAATCACACCATGACTTACAAAAAAAATCCATTCAAAAGAGGTTATGAATAGTATTATCCAAATTTTAAACTTTATATAATCCTTATAATTTTAGAATCCATATTATGAGTTTCTTAGATATAATGCAAGAACAAATTCATTTTCAGTATTGCACTTTTATCAACTTTTAATAGTGAACCCTTTTTAAATACAATATTTTAATCTTTTTGACTAAATGGGGACATCAAAAATTTAAAATGAAACATCCCAAGCTTCCACGGTACGCTTTCTTTGAATAATACAGTAGCGTGTGTTGTACGCAACCTTGAGTTTTAACACACACCACAACCAATCAAACTAGCCATTATGAATAGTAACACCTACTTTTTGAAATTATATATATTTTATATTTGAAAATGGACTTCATTTTTGGATTCGGAATATCGAATTTAGCCTAAGGTGAAATTTTTGTACATTTCGGATAACTTTCATATTTTGATAAATAGTGAAAATTACTAAATTTTAATTAAAAACAACTTTTTTAAACAAAATAATTAATAGTGATAAATTATGAATTTGAGTGGTTTTAAATTATATTTAGAATATATTTTTACCATTTAATATAATGTTGGTCATTGGACATAATTTTACAATTAAACTGAACATAAACAAGTGTCAATCTTTTGATAGTTATTATCTCTTAAAAACACGCTTTTTATTTTGACAGCGGGAATTAATTTTAAATTAATTTCTGCCACTTCTGTGTTTTGAATTTAGAAAAATGGATTCCATATTTGGAATCAGGATGTTCAAATTGTGTAAATAGGTAACTTTTATTTTTAGACATTTTGAAAAATTACTGCAGTAAATATTTTATTTACCATGGTTAAGGGTAAATCCGGTAAATAAGGGTTAAAAAATAATATTATAATAATACAAAAATACCCTAAAACGTGTCTTAACCCTATTGGTTGATACATGGTCGACCATGGGAATCTTTGGGTCTATTTGGGGACCCCATGGATCCACTTGTAAGTGATAATGACACTTTATTTTAATTTAGTTAAAATAAATACAAAAATGACACAAGCATATATCTTTTAGAACAACAATTGTTACATAGGGTTATATATGTTGGAGTTTAGATTATAAATATTCATTAGAAAGATAAAAAGATTTCCTACATAATGATATTTTATTTATAATTTTTAGACATTAAATAATTTATTTTATATATGACACAATGATGATGCAGTAATTACTATAATAGTGAAAAATTAAAATAATTGATATTATAAATACCCAAATAAATATAATATGAACCTTTTAATGAATTAAAATAATTTTCTAGGATAATATGATATATTAGGATTGATTTAATTGACTTTTTTCTAAGTAATCAATCTGTTATGAGTTTCACAAAAATCAACTATTGAATAGTGTCAAAATTGACATAAAAGAGTTCTTAAACAAATATTATATTATTAATTGATATTAAATTCCTAAAAATCTAAGGTTCGGCCAAGAGACTTATATCATGATAGGTTCATCATTAATGTACCACTTGGGGGTCTCTTGGATGTATATAGTAAGTTTATTAACCATATTATATAAAAATACAAAGAGACATTGTAAAAGTGAAACTAATTAACTTAGAGTTAATACTTAAAGATAAGGTTAATATAAGTACCCAAACCTGTCTAAATTCTATTGGTTGAGTGGTTTTCGACCTATCCCCACCTTAACCTTTGAATAATCAACTTTGGAGCCTTTAGAAACCGAATATGAATTTATTATAAATTAATATTTCTAACTTTTCCAAAGGTGCCCCTCACCCCTCTTATAAAAGGGCACTCCTCCTTCTCATTTCTTCACACCTTCAAAGCCTTTTGGCTCGGCCAAACTCTGCCCAAATACTCTCCCAACATCCCTCACTACAACCTAGAGGCCTTTGTTTGATCAGAAAGCCAACCTAAGGAGCCCTTTTGATCAAATCAAAAGGAAGAACCCGAAGAAGAGGAGGTTAACCTACCCCAACCAAGGAAAAGTACAAGGTAAGGGTTATTTCACAATCTATTCATTATCCGAGGTTGTTTATACGTAATAATCTACTGGTATTTCTTTATCATCCACATCCATGTTTCTTCGAAATGTATTTCAAAACATATTTAATATTTTCAAGAATATGGGTTAAAGTCATTTATACACTTGTTTTACTTTTTATAAGAGTTTTATAAAGGAATCTTTCCGTCGTTTTCAAAACAAGGTCCTTTTTAACCTTTTCAACAGAATTAAGGTAAGAATGTTTTTTTTAACTTATACGGCGGGTGCGGCTATTTTCCGCTGTTATAAAATCTTCAAAGTTTCCCTTACAATCTTATAAGAATATTTCAAAGAAAATGTTTTATTTTATATGGATCTTAAATGATTTCAAAATAAAAGGAGATATTTCTTTTAAAAGAATTTTGATTTCATCTATGTCAACATCCTTTGATGGATTTTAAGATTATTTGAAGTTGATTTATTATGATACAAAACTTCTATATTGTATTGAAGGTTTTGTGATATGTTTTACTGTGGATGTGATATTTTTATACCATTCATAGTTTATGGTGAAAGTATTGACATTTCGTATGCTAGTTTTAATATGAATGTTTATGTTATGTTTAAACCTTTTCATATGGGAATGCATTGGACTTAATATGTGACAGGTGGAGCCCGCTATAGCTCCTCGATGCATCGGTAGGTCTCATGAGACAAACTAGTGTCTTGGCACAAGGCCTTGAAAAAATCTTATTTGTAGTCTTGGCACGAGGCCTTGGCTATGTGGTTATGATACTCTGGCATTATGCATTCCAACATTATGAAAGTGGTTATTGATTTTTGCATGTGATTATTCGATTAGTAGAATATCCATGTGAATAAGTAAATGGCATTATTTCATTTTATTTATGCCATACCATGTTGAAAGTTCATATTTAAAAGGCTTTTGTTTTAGTTATACATTGCCTTAAATGTTTATTCTTATTTATTAAAGTTTCCGCTATATTTATATCCTTACTAGGCATTTGAGCTCACCCCTTTTCTATGTTTTATTTTTCCCAGGATGTGAAGAAGTAAGTTATGAATGACCTGCAGGGATTTTATGAGGGGTTAATAGTGTGGATTGTGGAAACATTATGTTGTTGTAGTAGTTTTTCATTTTATGATGTAATGTAAAACTTATGAATATATCTAGTGTTTCCAAGGCTACTAAACCAATCGGTATTTCGAGATTTGATCTTTCTTGTGATCATGCCAATGTTATGTAATAATGCACCGACTCTGGGTAACTAGGGTCGGGGCGTTACACCTCCTTCTAAGTGTATCAGCTACTACACTTCCCTTACTAGGCGTGTAAGCAAGATCGAAGTCAAAGGACTCTAGGTACTCCACCCACCTTCACTACCATGAATTCAGATGACACTGCGAAAGGATATACATGAGGATTTTGTGGTTCGTGTATACCAAAGAATTCTCTCCCAGTAAGTAGTGCCTCCAACAACACAACACATGATCAATTGTATCTAACTCAAAATCATGCATAGGGTTGTTCTTCTAATGAGTCCTCAACTACCGAGACCCATACACCATGAATTGATTTCCATGAATTAGCAATTCCCCCAACCCAATACCTGAATCAACATAGTACACCATGTAGCTCCTTATTTTCCCTGGCAGTATCTGGACTGATGCTGATGTCAACCTCCCATTCATCTTCTGAAAGGTTATCTCACAAGATTCTAAACACACAAAAATCTGACCCATCTTAGTCAAGCCCATAAATAGTGCTGCAATGCATGAGAATTCCTTTATAAAATTCATGTAGTATCTAGCTATCCCCAAGATACTCCATATGTCAAAAAAAATTATTTGGCTGTTTCCTGAAAACAACATCTCTCAACTTCTCTAGTTCCACTGACACCCCCGTATCTGAGATAATGTGCCCCAGGAAATGAATATGATCCATATAAAATTATCACTTTGATAGATTATCTTATAAATGATGCTCTATCAGTGTATTCAAAATGATATAAAGATTTTTGGCATGATATTGTTGATTGTGAGAATACATAAATATATCATTAATGAAAGCCTCCACAAAAGAATCCATGTAAGGATGGAACAAAAGGTTCATGAAGGACATGAAACCACTGGCATGTTCATGAGACCGAACGACATAAACAAATACTCGTATAACCCATTACTGCTACAAATGGTTCTACAAGGTATGACTATAGGTCGGACATGCACCTAGTGATATCCTGACCTCAAGTCGATCTTTGAGAAAACATGAGCTCTTCAAAGTTGATAAAATAGTTCATCTATCCATGATAGTGGATATCAATGTTTAACCACTAACTAGTTTAGTTTCTGATGATCTATGAATAGCCTATGATTTTCTTCTACCTTTTTTGATAGAGGACTGACAAAACGCACATATAAGTATTGGGTTTTATTAACCCCTTCAAATCTAAATCCTATAGTTTCCTCTTGAGCTCTTGCAACACTGTTTTAGACATCTTGTAAATAGGAAGGGATACCGATGTAGATTCTATAACCAGCTCGATGGATAACTCCACATCTCCCTCAAGTGTTAAACTAGAAAAGTCTTCGGGAAATACTTCCCTGAATATCTCAACCACTAGAAGAAAGTCTCTCTGACCCACTCCATGATCATCTAGAAAAAATCTTGTAATCCAAGTCTTCATCCCAACTATATCATGATGATCAAGTCCATATCTTCTTTCCTGGAAATTCCATTCATCATTGTGAATAAACACTACATGCTCTGGTGATGTGAAAGTCACCCTCCGGCTATAGCAGTCAACATACACTTGATAATCCATGAGACAATCCATTCTGAGAATTACTTCAAAACCAATCATCTCAAGGACATAAAGATCCTGGTTAATGTGACACCCTCTGAACCCATGAGAAATCTCCATACACTAGAGAACATAACCCGCACTAACTACCAATGTTGTGTCTAGATTCAAAATTCCCTCAAAAAGGAAAACCAAAAGTCCATGTATTTTAACCACTTGTTTAGAGATAAAATTATGAGTGGTAGCTATATAAAAAAGATTAGATGCAATAGTATAAGATTCTAAGATTGTAAATCTCACTATAGATGGTCATGGATCCTACTCTTGTTGGGTATGTTGTACTATATATGTCTGGCCAACACTACAACATTGTGACCCCCCATGGCTACCCTGAGCTGATCCAACATTCTATCTCGAAGAACCCAGTATATGGCTACCACAACCACGATCACCAGTACCCTGACCTGACTGTAATGTACTGCTCTTGCTCCTTACCTGATGTGGAGCTAAAGAGGCTGTTAATGAACCTGAAATCGAAGCTAACCCACTACCACTTTTAGCTGATGGGAATGTCCTTGAAAACCACTACATGTGACCCATCCTTCCATAATCCCAACACTCGAATGGGTCACAATCACACTGATTTTTCTCATGGCCTTGCTTACCGCACTAATGAATGTACACAAATATTCCTGCACCCACAGCCTAAATAGAACTCATGTCGTGGAAAGCATCAGAGTGAAAATTCCTACTTAAAGACATAGATCCACTAGGGTGAGAAACAACACTCCCTTGTTTTGTACCCCGAGCTTCCCTCAAGATCTAATATGTAATCAACACCTGATTCACAATATCAATGATAAAAGGCAACCTGAACACCTTGACCTGAGATTTGATAGCATGTTTGAGGCCATCCTTGAAGCACCACATCATTATATCTCATCTGTAAGATACATCATAGAAAAATTATACAAATCTGTAAAGAATACTAAGTATTCCATAACCATCATCGCATCCTGCTTCAGATAAATGAACTCACTAACCCGCTCTGATCAACAAGTTATGGGGGAAAATTAGTTGTAGAAGTGGGTTTGGAATTCATCCCAACCCATATTCCATATATTATCATCTTGGTTCAAAATTTCACCCCCATGCTTTTCCACTCCACATAGCATGTAAGTCGCGAGCCAGAACCTCCACTCTAGAGGCATCTCCAAATTCTCAAAAATTGCTAATGTGGTCTCTAGCCATAGTTCTAAAACCTGTGGTCTTCCATCCCCTAAAATAATTGTAGGATATTGCAGTCAGAACACCTATGTTATCTCATACATAGTTTTGGATGGCTGTGGTGCTCCCTGGATTATCCTCAAATATAAAAAAAAGCCCTCATGGAATTGTGACTCAACACCTGTGTGTAGAAAAACTTCAGGTTACGTAGCTGGAACTATAGGATGATCAAACAGAAGCTTGTATCTCACCATCTACGATGTATGGTCATCGCCTCCATCGCAGAATACCATTGGAGGTCATCATGGTGGAAGGTCTCTATAACGCCAAATGAATGCCTCAAGAAATAACAACATCAATGAATAAAGGACAAAGCATAGGACATTTCAGAACCCTCTTAGAAATGAAGTCAAACCCACCACTTTCTCCTAAATATATAACTATATAAATAACAACCTTTAAAACACTTGAAACTATTCCCTTTTCCCACTCAAAATCCTGGTCTAGTTCTAGTCTTTATTCAGCATCAAGTTCCATTTCTATTTCGCATTCAGTTATTCAGAAAATTCCACCAAGGCTTTACAAATTTCTAAATCCATGAGGTCCCATAACACATCGTGAACCCAAAACATAGCTCCCATTCAAACCATACATGTAACAATTTCATTCAAAATTTTCATTTCACTAGTGCATCGTTTCATCATTCATAAGGGCCCATAATCATTATGTATTGAAAGATGACGTCACACCTTTATCTATTACACCCAACTAACATAATAGCAGGCACATATATAACATCAACTATCATAATAGCATGAAATATCTAATGCATCCTAGATGGAATTTCTAAATACGTGGCTTGAAATTATAATAAGTGTCAATATGATTCATGAGATAGAAAACCCTCATCTTATTAGGTTGCAATAGAAATAGAACCCACAATTACATCAATAGTAATATCAGAAATAAAGTGTGTCACCCGACTTTGAAATCAAATAAACTATTGTAGTCATAATCTAAAAAATTAGAACCCTATTCAAGGTAATTTGGATTTTCCCGGTACACGGGGTAGCTACTCCTGAGAATAGTTTATTACCAAACTCCATTTACTTTGTATCCTTATCTAAAGTCACCATATTGTAAGTTAAACTAGAAAAAAACTCTTTTTATACCACTTTGTTATATTTCGGACATAGATGCCAGCCTCTGGTGCCCCGATCCCAGTTAGCCACATGGAATCAAGTGCATCTACCCAAACAACATAGGATGCCGACTAGTAATGAGGGATTATTTGAGTTAGTGGGGAGACTATTCCCTCATTACTAGAGTTTCATGAGTGGAAGTCAAAAATAATATAAATAGCACAAGAGAATAATTATACAGTCCACAGAAAGTAAGGAAACCACGACAACAATAAATAACAATAACAAAAAATGTTTCATATACAAGATGATGAAGATGGTACAAGTATCTATAAATCATCTAGAAAAAAATGAAAATATAATACATCACAAGTCCCAAAAAGAAAAAAGACTAAAAAAGGTATCCTAGCATCCAAGCCTCATCTTGGTCCTATGTTACCCTGATCCAAAGACACAATCAACAAACTTTAATTGGTATCTTTCCTCTATCCTCACCTGTAGGAATATAATCCTTTTGGGTCCCCAAAAAGTACCAATTAGGGTGTGAGATAGACATCCCATTAGGTAACCACCCAGGTCTATACAGTTCTAACAACAATTATAAGAAAGTAATAACAAGTGTAAATAGACACAAAGGTAATGTGCGTATGCCCATGGCATAAGTCTATAACCCTAAGCATAAACCAGCTAGCCCTAAAGGATATATACAATATAGTTATATACTAACAAGGCATCTAAAAGCAATGTAAACAAGAAATTCACTCAACCACATCGTACATCCATCTGTATGTTGTAACCCGCAGCCACGCTGTATTGAGAATTGAAGTGTCCCATGACCACACCGTATAGTGAAGTGCATAATCCCCCGACCACTCCATATAGTAAAAAGTAGACCCCAAGGTCCGAATCCAATTTGTCGGCAGACCAAGTCATCTGTGTAATGATTATAGACCACGGAAGGCAGGACCTAAGGAGCTTGCACAAGGCATCCTATCGAGTCCCATGGGTGTCCCTTGTAGAACCACAGTTAGTGATTGGTTAGGGTCCTAGGATCATGGTAATCGCAAGTCCTACATGATACCAAGAAAGCGAGATCCACATGGTTTCATGGCCTGAGGAATCCCGCAAAACACATACCGATGGGGCAGAGTCAACCCATGGGTTACACTACCGTGTTCTAGATCCATGGAGATCATTCAAATGGAATCTATCAAACCATTCATTAAGAAATTAAATCATTCAATTTAAACAAACATTACATGTGATTATACACAATCACATCAGCCTACACAATCTATGAGTATACCCACTCATAAAAACCTTTAATCCAAACAAACATATGGGCCTAACCTATCATATAAAACATTTAACATTCCAAACAATCAAAATAGACAAGGAATAACATGATATATTTTAATCAAGGATGCAATGCGTCTCTTAAGAAAGCTATTATGGCTATCAAGGCATTAACATGATTACTCTGACTAGGAAATCCCAAGAATACACCCCTTGGGTAGTTTAAAGAGGCACAACAATGTCATTTACTTAATGCACACCCCTTAGGTGACCATAAAATGAGCAATGAGTGACAACACACCTAAAGAGAACATATGTTCAACCTCACTAGGGCCAAATATAGCTATAATAAGAATATTTTTCAACAATGAGACCTCACTGAAAAGTTAGATGGATTGAAAAAAGGCCAAACACCCAAAAAACACAAAAGAAAAAATGAAATAAAGTATATAACACCAACCTCACCTCAGTAGTAGACAGTTTATCCAGTGTCTAGTCTCGATACTTCCAGGTTAGGAAAAAATATGAAGAGTGGATCACGAATGGGATATTAAGGAATATGATCCTAAATCCAAATAGTGCAAGCGATTTTAGTAAAAATATAAAATGGATAAAATGAAAAATAGGTCTTACTGATGTGGATTTAATAAGACAATCAGCAATCAAAATGGAGGTCGGACCGAGTCTCGAGCTTAGAGACTTCATTAGGAGAACAAGGGAGAGCTCCACAGAGGGATGCTATGAGTAGAAAAATGAAACCCAATTTGGGTGAAAAAATAATTTTCTTTTTTAATTAAAATTTAAAAAAAACATACACAACATGGTCACACAGTTTACCCACCACATTTTCCAAACTGTGGGAAAACCGTGTGCACCTCACTGCCTTAAAGTAGAACTTGGCATGGTTTCCCCACACAGTTTGACTAACCATATTGTAAATGTGGTAAATTTTTTTATTAAAAACCTAAAACATTTTATACCTCTAATATAGTTAGACTAACCATTCGCAAACTGTGCGCCATGTCATTTTCATCCCAAAACATGGTTTTGGTCTCCGAGCAAGCCCTAAACACCTCCAAAACACCCATGATCAAGTTAATCATTAAAATAAGGCCATAAAAAGGCACTTAAAATGAAAATTAAATGATTATTACCTTGTAAGAAGACCCAGGTTATTAAAATTAAATCCTATAATCTTATTATGGAAATGTTTAAACTTCATAGAAATTTGGGTAAGTTCACCATTAAAATCAAACCTGGTTGAGTCTTATTCCCTGGATGAGTTGGACAAAGATACTTCTTTTGATTTCTTTTTGACATTCAAAGTATAATCCTTTAAAAAAACATTTGTTTCTTAAATAGCATATAACTTCTAATATAATCTTCCATTTTATACATTTACACAATGAGTATGCCAATAATATCTTATCTTTTAAAATCTTTTAGAGTATGAGATTTCATATTGAAAACTGAAATTCCACCCCATTTGGGTGGCATAACTCTAATTACATTAAAATATTGACCAATTACATTACAAGAGTTCTTATGAAAACAACATTTTTTATATTTCATTCAGCACTACATTCATCTAAGTGTTGATCTCATCATCAATCATTATGAAGGATTCAAAATTCAATTTTGAAGTGTTGAACCATATTTAACATATGTTATCAGTACCTTCATAAGCTACCAATATATTCTTCTATGTTTCATGTATGTAACACAATGAGAAAATAAATTGAAATAATTTAAAGAAAGAACACATATTATTACATTCATAACCTTTTATTTCAGATAATATTCAGATTCTATAGTAGGATCCCAATTTTTTGGACATGCTTATTGAAATTTACAGGGCTTGATAGATTTTATATAAACCTTAAGACAAAGGTTATTCAAATAGATAATCATTCGGGCCATTAAAAATATACATCCTTCTCTATTGAAATATGTATTCTTGATCATAGAAATTTATTCATTTTCATCCTCTATTTTCATAATGGGATCTTTGAACTTCAACTAGTGACAATTATGAACTTAGATGTAACAAAAATTGATATGATATGTGGGTTGGATATGTGTTTATCAAAGACTCAAGAGGGGGGGATTGAGTTCTTCAAATTTTATTAACATAATCCACCCTCTCTTAATGTATAGAAATTTCGATCTTACCTTATTAAAAATAATCAAAAAAGAAAAGAAAAATAGTAACAGAAATATAGAAAACAATGTATTTATAGTGTTTTGGGGAACAAAGACCACATAGTCAACTACAGGAACACTCTACTCCCTGATTTTGATTATTTTCTCTAAGACATCCCTTTTTATGAGGGTTACATAGCCGAGTGCAAGTAGTTATCACATGGTAAAAATTTATAGTATATTTTATCCAGGAACTCCATACAATACCGATCCATGGTCTTATTACACTATGAATAATGAGTGTATATTAATATAAAGATAAAAATAAAGATTGAAGAAGGTTTAACACATAGTTTTAAGAATCCACTGATAGATAAAAGAGAAATGTCTAAAGATATAGAATACCACAAAAGGGTAGCTTTTAAAGTCTGTAAATTAAAATAGATAGATATAAACACACTAATATATATGATTAAGAATTGATTTTGTAATAGAGGAAGGATATGAGTGACTATTAGCATACGTATCTTGTGTTTCTATCCAATATAAACATACATTTTACTATTCATCCTTATATATCATCTTTTGAATTTATAATCCACACACTTGATAATCCAACGGTCGAGTGAAGTATTAATTTTTTAAATCAAAATAGTCAAACCATTAATTAAAGAGTGTAATTATTTTCAAAAAAATGGATTAAAGAGAGGTAATAAATTTTAATAGATTGAATATTCATTGGATGCATCCATTCCTCCAAAAATTTATTTAACCAAATTGACCTTTATTTATTTAGATGAATTATTTTATTGTGATCATATAATTATAATTTTAGTTTTGAAAAGATACTAAAGAAGTAAAGATATTATCAGAATGATACTCTATCTATGAGGAAGAAAAATGATCCTTTATAAGATAATTGATCTAAATAAGATACATGTATGGAATTAATATTCTCATTAGATAATTTCAGCATTATAAGATAATAAACTTTTATAAGATGGAATAATTATCATATCATTGACTTCATCAATATGTAATATAATTTACTTAAAAGGTTACTTTTAATAAGATAAATGGAGATCAGCATAAGAGAAAATCCATAGCTTAATATCCATTAGATTTATATTTCCATGAAGTAATTACTTTCATAAAATAATTTATATATTCCACAAGATAATTTAATTACATCATAAGACAGTTTACTTACTAAAATATTACATAAGTTAAAATCCATTTGCGTAAGTGATGATAATTTTGATAATATTTTTCTCTAGTGCATAAGATAAATTTAAAAATGGAAGATAAATGCTTTAGGTAATATTCTGAAGAAAACTCAGAAAATTAGAATGAGTTAAGAATTTTAGATATGATCCTGAAACACTTAAGATAAATATATCATTAAATAAATGATGATTTTATGAGAATTAAAATATATATGAATTTATAAAATATGTGTCAAAAATATAATTTTTCACAATAATAATTATTTTTTATTCTAATTAAATTTTACATCAATGTAATTGTGTGTAAATAAAATTATTTATTTTAATATTTCAATTTCAATGATGGTATAATTAAAATTTAATGATTGAATAATTTAATTATTTTGTGCTTAATATCTGATGTAATATGTTATCTAAAATATTGTTTTTCATTTTTATTGTTGAACTGTTTTTTATTTTTAATATAAAATATTTGTTTATTGTAATATTTTTAATGAAATATTCTACTATATTATTTTATTCTTTAAATAGGTTTTATCTTTTATGGATTCTACTGTGAATCTACATGTAGAATAACAGATTTGAAAAAACTTTAATAGGTTTATCAACAATAGTTTTGTTCTTATAAGAGCTTCATTTATTTGTGATTAAAAAGAACAGATAAAGTAATAATGTATCAATGCTTAAAACACAATGATAGTCATCCTTTATCAAACTTTTTTTATCATTGATAAAGGATGTTGAATATTTTAGTGCCTTAGTGTTATTTATCATTTAGAATGGATATTTTTAAAATGGATAGTGTCACTTTACATAGTAGTGATATAAAGGATATCAGGGGTAAAAAATTTCAATTGAAAAAGAATAAACTTTCATAGATTTAATTTTATTATCTTATAATTTTTTGAATTTTTATATCTAAGTCTCTAGGTTTTAGGTTTTGTGCTTCATTGTTAGTCTACCATGTTTTCAAGTTCATAACCATATTTTCATATTTTATAAAATAGAAATTAAAATAGGGTTTAAAAAATATGTAGTGAACAAGGAAAGGGAAATTCCAAGCATGGTGATAAAAAAAATTTATGATCATTTTATCAACCATATTTCTATTGGAAATTCTATTAAAATTATGCATGGTTTTAATGACACAACTATATTCCATATGTATATGGGGTAGATACAAAAATGTTAAGAATATTAATTATAAATTATCATTAATTGTTTAATATTATTTACATTTCATGGTATTTATCTTTGAATATTTTTTTATAAGTTCATGGGATAAATTTCATTTCTTTTTAAAAGGTCTATTGTGTGTTTGAAGGCATATTGGGGTTATTATTTATAATTTCAAAAAATAAATATAATGTATTCTATTATATTTGAATGATCCATAATATTTTTTAATAGATCTTTTGGTTATTTTATTTTCTTCAATACACTAATAATATAAAATAATCTACTGTATTATAGAAATTATAATATTTTTTTATATATAATTCTTATCAACATATTATGAAACATTTTCTATGACATAAGTGTTATTAATTTATATTTATTTTAGAGATTAATTCTCATAAAAAAATAAAAGAAACTTTATAGTTTTGGGTAGCCAACTAAAATTGTTCAAAACCATCCAAATATATGTTAGTATCACAACAAAAAATTCTTTATGATCATTATATAAGTAAATTTTTTTTAAGAAATATATTTCTCTATTGATAATTAAATTTTTTCCTTTAAAAAAAATACATAAACCATTTATAATTTTTAAATTTTATATCATAAGGGAAAATAGTTATACTCTCCTTTCAATCAATGTTATTAATCAAAGCCCTATAAATTTATTTCTAAATTCCTAGGTGGAAATGTTCTTTTATATAAAATATTCAAGTGGTTTTTTAGAAATATAATTGAATTCCTTTTATAATACTTACTGAATATATTCATAACACTTCTTACTTATGATAATTTATTTTTTACTTTTATTTCTAAATTTCTTATTAAAAAAAAATCATATATTTATTGATATAGTAATCATCAAAAATATATTTGAAAATTTGTTTAGATAACAAAATTTATTACAATTTTTTTTTTCTAAATTGACATCTGATAGAAATCATGAAAAAGAGAAAAATAATACCTTCTTTTGAATTTATCATACTCAATTAAAATAAATTTAGTAGAAAATATGGTGTTAAAAGAATAAAATGGAGAATAAGAAAGAAAATCCTCATGAATATGTTGTTCCTCGAGGCCAATGACCTAACCCACCTAATCAGCTCATACTAAATAAACTAATCAATTATTACCCCAATAGTCTGTTGGAACCCACCATTATAATAGCCTAAAGAAATTCTTTAAAACTCAAATATAACTATTATTTAGGGTATTTATATAACTTACCACATAAGTTAAGAAATATTCTTAGTAAACCTATTCCATTACACAATGTCCCACCCACCACACTCACTCACCAACCTTTCTATAACCTATGATACTATCAATCCCACCTGGTTGAAAATATACCTTGTATCCAAGGTTGAAAACTCAATGGATCTTTTGACACATATTATTTTTCTTTATCCACTTATGTTTCCACTCCTTCATCCCCATGAGATTTGAAAAAATTCAATATTGTCAATTTGAGACCATTTTATAGATATATTTTTCCATGATTTTATTTCCTCCCACATTTAAAGAATAAGACTATGACCTTTCTCTCCTCAAACACTTCTTTTTAATGATTTTTAAACCCTTTCAATCATGGTTCAACTTCACATTTCCTTTCCATTTCATTTCATTCACTAGTTGGAATAAATTT
Organism: Viscum album; assembly: GCA_963277665.1. Taxonomy (NCBI): domain Eukaryota; kingdom Viridiplantae; phylum Streptophyta; class Magnoliopsida; order Santalales; family Viscaceae; genus Viscum; species Viscum album. The sequence continues at coordinate 1,747,917,094 of OY728140.1, forward strand.
CGCAATATTGGTGTTCGAGCCTCTCCAATACCAACATGGAACACCACTCTATTGCTTCTCCTTAGTGTTTTTGAAAAATACATACACCAATAGCTTCCTTTTTTCATTTTAGTCAAAATTAATAACCTAGACATATATTGTGGCATACACATCAGAATGGTGATTTTGATACTATACCTCAATCTACCAATAAACCTACTAACACAAATTTTTTTAGTGAATTAAAGTATTATGACACCCACAATATCACTATTATGTTTTGTTTATGTTATTTGGATATTTGTGTCGTTATTTTATGTTTTGGAGAAGTTTCAGTGTGAAACATGAAAAAAAATTTATTTTTGTTTTGGAACAAAGATAGGTTAAAAAATACTATTTATCTATAAAAATAGCAGTATATGGTTCCATGTAACTACTATATATAGTTCATTTTGAGTTATCTTGGTTTTGGTTTCATGGGAAATGTATAGTTTGTTTCAAATCATTAAAGTTCCTAGGGAAACCGTGTGGGTTCTTTTGAGGACTAGAGTGATGGAGCATGACATTGAATGGTTTAGTAATACATTTTTTAAGTATGTGAATAAGATATGTGATTTTAAAATGAAATTTATAAACGTTGAAGAATAGTGTTTTTAACCATTTGGGGTCCTAGGTAAACTGTGTGAGTTTGATTGGGTCAAAGTAGTGACATACACATGATTTGGTAAACCATGTGGTCATATCATGCAGCCTACCCATATTTATTAAATAATGAAATTCCATAAATTCCCCTACTCTATTTTAAGTATCCCACACTAATTTATCCCCATTTTATTTTAACAAACCAGGGGAACCACCCTGGGTGTCTCCCCCTTGCCCCATCAATTTTGATGTTTTATCCCATAGGGTTAAAGTGGATTTGTCCATGGTGAGTACCTCTAAACTCGTTCATATATTATATTTTCTCATTACCTTTATTCTTAGATCATACCATGAACCCTAATATTGATGTTGGATGATTTTAGGGTTGGTTTTTGTTTTAATTATAGGTATTTACTCGTGTAGGGTTTACAAAGGTAAAATCTTGACTTGTTGGATAATTCTCCCTCATAGGAGACGACATTAAATTTTTTTCCATTGAGGTGTGGGAGGTGTTTCTTTTTTTTTTACTTTATATCACATTACGTTGAAAACTTTTTCATTTTCAAATGTTTATTTATTAATGTTATGCCTAGGTCAGTTTCCATGAGGTAAAGTGAAAATTTTTAAATGGTTTTAACACTTTTTATGGTATGGGATTCCATGAAAAGTGATTATGAAATTCCCAAAGTGTATTTTTAAGGCTAGTTAGTATTTTTAAAAGTGACTTATGATGATATCTTATATTTTTAATTGGAATTTTATTTTATTATTTTTTAAAATATATTAATGGATCTTAAAAAAATTAATTTGGTTTTAAAAGTGGTGGTGAGAATCAGATTTTTGTTTTTAATTGTGTGATTTTCACTAAGGAGTTTTAAAATTGAGTATTTGAGGTGTAAAAATCCATATAAATAATATAAATGGTTAGTTTCATTATGAATGGGGTGTAAAAAAAATTATGTATGGTATTTTAATCCTCTATAAAACTATTATTGATTTCAAGGTTTGTTAGAGTGATGTGTAACATCCATTCTAGGTTTTGGTTTATTTTAATAAAATATTGTCCCAATAGTTTTTAAGGAATGTTTGAAAGAGTGTGAGATAGGTTTAAAATTATAAGTATGATATTGAAAGAGGAATGTTTGAAATTTTAGGATAAATGAGTTTTTATAAATGATGTTTGACCCTATTTGGAATCATTTAATTCTTTTTATACATGTAGTTTCTTGTGAACCCCAGAAGGGTATGCATTTCATTGATGAATCTTTATATAGTATTCATAATTTCATATAGTTGGGGATATTCTTATGGGGGTTTAAGGAGGTTATGAAAGATATTTTTTAAATAAATTAGATTTTAATCATGTGATAACTAATTATGTTCACCTAAATTTTACTTTCATAGGATGCCCTTGATGACTAAGTAGTGAAATGGATGATTGAAAGTCTTAATATAACAATGTGTTGAATATGGAATGTTACCCGGCTTTATCACATCGGTCGGATTGAGATGGGTTGTGGGATGTGTGATATAGAAACCTTTTTAGTGGAACATGGTAGTGGTAAGATCGTGAGAGGTTTTATTTCTAGATAGTTCAGAAAAAAGTAGTGGGGACATGGAAAAGATTAATTATTTATAACCTAGGTATCATATATCCAATATTTGAATTGGGTACTTGATTCTTTGGATGATTACCATTACACATGGATCCTTTTTAGAATCATTTTGAGGAATAATTTTGTTTTGTTTTCATGGTATCCTTTTATTCTTGAATTGTTACTTGAAACATATTATCTTGTGGTATGATTCTTTGTATTATAAACTGGATATAGTAGTTCATATTGTGTAATTTCTTCCATCCTTATTTTATTGTTTAATTTCTAAATTTTATGAGATAGTTTTTGTGAAATGTTTTGAAAGAAATAAAATATAAGTGTGATTTTAAAGTTCTTTCAAACCATTTTTAAAATTATATTGATGGAAATGATCTTAAAATGTGAATAATTGTTTTCCAAATAGATTTATAAGTATTTTATTAGAAAATAGGATTTTTTTTAAATTTTCATTCATATGGGTTTCTAAAGACAAGGATTTTGGCCAGTGTGCCTAGTTTTTCTTGGAAATTGGTATTTAGAGATTTTTTTGTGTACATTATTTATAATTTAAAAATATTTTTGGAATTTTTGATTGTTTATTACTAAAAAGGTTTTTATAAAATGGTTTTTAAAGAAATGATTATAAAATTGAAGGCCTAGAAAAGTAGTCTTTGACCTCGAAAAGCATTTTCTAAGTGATTTTTTTCATATAAATAAATATATGTTTTAAAAAAATAGATATGTTTATAGATTTGTATATATAAATACTTATTAAAATGTATGTTTTAATAATGTATTTAAAAAAAATTATAATATGTAATATAAAATTGAATAAATTGATTCTGTTGGTAGGGACCTATAAGGATGTTTAGATCATGCATAAAATTTTTATAGGTCCTAGTTCATTGTAGTTTGATTGTGTTACATTGTTATTCTAGGGAATATATCTAGAGGATGGTGACTGCAGGTCACAATAAGGTTCATTCGAGTTTTTTTGGGGATTTCATTTCTTCTTTGGGGGTTTCACTACTAATTTTAATTGGTTTACATTATGCTATTGTTATATTTTTATTCACTAATATTGTTCTTTTATTTATGGAATATGCTATATCTTTTCATTATATATTAATTTATGCTTATATAATATTTTATGGATTATGGTTTTCTTTCCACTTCATATTTATATTGTCACGGGAGGGTTAAATCATTCACAAGGTAGTTATTTGACACTTATTTACTATTTCCCAGCCTATGGGGATTATTGTAGCCATTCAAGCCATGTGATGGATTGGGCTGAGAGTTAGGTTAGATGGAATCTCATGTTAGTAAAATAAAAAATAAAATCTAAGTATAGTATCTCTGTGGGACCTAGGTTTTGGGATTCAATCTTTTTATTAGTGGTGCTAGTAGTTTTTATATGAGGTTTTCAAAAATCAGAAGGTAGGTTTTGGGAGAGTATTATGAGATCTTTATCATCCTAATCCTCGAGTTTCCATGGGTATTTTATATTTATATTTGGATTATGGAATGTTTTTTAATGGAATTCATGGATTAAAATTTTATGAATATTGTGGTGGTGCTCTGAACATAAATGGAATGACTTGAGTTTCATTAGGGGATCATGCTGGGTGTATGGGAAGGAACTGAAAAAGGTGATTGAAGAATGATGTTTTCTTTTTGTGTTTGAAAAACCATATAAAACATGTCTGAATCCTAATACATTATAGGGACCATTTAATGACTAGCATGTGGTCATTCACCATGTGTTCAAGTTGAGAATAGTTCTTTACCTCGCTTGATTTTTCTATTTATACCCCATGAAATTTATATTGTCTTGAGTGTTAGGGAAATGGGAAAAGAGTCATGATGGCATTGAGATATGCCAACATATTTGTGTGGGATTTTGGTTGAAGCTCGTGTTATGCATTTTTTTCTATTGTTTTTTATTTAATATGAAATCAATTAGGAATGCATATAAAAAACCGATTTCATATGAAAAATGATTTATGATTTTAATCAAGGCCTTAGAGATTATTTGTAAAATGTTTCGTTTCTTGAAATTTTTTTTTAAAAAATTATTTAATTTTAAAATTTGTAAGTTTTTTTAATTGTGATTTATTTTTAATCAAGTATTCATAATGTTTTTACATATGGGATTCCTATTTTAAAGAAACTAATGTTTTACAAATTGGATTTTATGGATTTATTGGGGGTTTACCCTTGTCAAGTGTTTAAAATGGGGTAAATAGTTTTAAATTGCTTCCAATATAAATTAATTACTTTTATTATGAAAGCCTATTTTTTTTGTTTTAAAACAATTTAGTGTTTTTTAAATCATTTTTTGGAAAAATTATAAATTGTAATAGTTGAGTTAGAGATTGGGGTTTAAATTGTAAAGTTGATTATATTTGGATTTTTGTAAAAATTATTCCCAATTTTAATGAGCCTTGGTTTTTAAATAAAATTTAGACCCTTTTTTGTGTAGACAAATTTTTTAAAAAAGATGTGATTTTATTTTCTCCTCACTTGATTTTAAGAATTCTTGGTATTTTTTAAGAGAAATGACTAGGATGAGATCTCATATTTTCTTGTATGATATAATACTTACAGAAAGGTATATAATGAAAGTATAGTGATTTTCACGGTATTTTTTCTTCCTTATGGTTCGCACACTACATAGGCTTTGAATGGAGTGGAATGTGTCTTCATTTCCTCATAGAACTGTGATGTGGGTTATTCTAGGTCGTTTTAGTTGGTTGCGTTTTCATAGGAATAGTTTTTACATAGTAGATTAGGTTGTGAGTCTTGGGTTGATACTTGGACTAGTGAGGGCAACTTTTTATTAGATATTAACATGTTATATCTAGTTTTGGATGTTTTTATACCATGATTTGAAATGTTTTTCATTGAGGGATTGGCCATATTTTTGTGTATCCTTCGGGTGTTTGGTTGTGTCTATTTTTGATGATGAACCATTTTGATATTTACCCTCATTGATCTCAGGGTATTTAGGGATTGAGAAAATCCTTTTCGATATCTTATTTGGCTTCTCTTTATGATGAGTCATTTTCTGGGAATATTTATAACATTTTTTTATATTTTTCATTGTTATCCATGCATGGTGTATACCATGAGAAGTTTTTTTCTTATTAGTTTGGTCCTAAAAAAACATAGCATGCATGCATGGATATTTGGGGGTATAATATGGTTTTTTAATAGTCCATGGATTTTTAGGATATGTTTTTTTTGGGATCACCATGGGAGAGTATTGCATGGTTTTAGATCTTAACACCCTTGTACTATTCATGTGACCCAAAATGTAGGGTCACGTCATTTCATCACAAGGTATGTTCTCGATTATTTATCTTTTTGGTTTTATGATACTAGGTGTTTGAAGATCCATTTTTTCTATCTACATGGATGTTTTGATATTTAATTCCATTATTTAGTGATTTTGATCCATTTCATGTGGTTATATTTTGTTGAAGTGTTTTATAAATTCCATTAATATATTTCAAGAATGTGGTTGTTTGGTGACATCCCATTGTCTTACGAAAAGTGGTTAGAGTTTTTCTACCATTGAATATTAATTTGAAAGAGTGGGGATACCTATTATAGTTATGTTTTTTCTTAGATCCAATGTTTTGTTGGTTACTGATTGATTTTTCTTGAGTATTTTCAATGATGTTTGAGGAATCATATGATTATTCTAGGGCTCATATTTTATTATGAGATTTTTTTAGATTTTATTTGTGTTTTTTAATTTACATTAAGCTTGTACTTTATGAGTGATTAATGTTTTATGTTGGGGAAAATTATGACACCAATAATGTCACAATGATGTATATTTTATGTTATTGTATGATTTTAGTGGTTTTTTTATGTTTCCAAGAATTTTTGACTCAAAACATGAAAAATTTTGTGGTTTTGTTTTTGAGAATGGTGTAGGAGAATGGGTTAGGGTAAACCATGTTAAGAACCTTATATGGTTCAATTTAACCCTTATGTTCATTTTGTTTTGATCATTTTCAGTTTGTGTTGCATGGGTAGTGAATTGTTTGGTTTAAATTGTGTGAGTTATTTGGGAAACTATACAAGTTCCATTAGGGAATGTAGTACTGGTGTACGACTTGAACACAATTCAGTAAATAGTGTGTAAAGCTTGTAAATCAACTTTGGGACTTAAAAATTACATTTATATAGTATATATGATGGGGTTTTATTACCATGTGTGGTTCTATGTATGTTTTTTGAGAGGTTTCAGGTATTGGAAGTGACCTAAACATAGTTGGCACATGGTTTGGTAAATTGTGTGGCAAAACCGTACTTCCTACCCAGATTAATTAAAAGTTGAAAAACTAGAAATATAATTGATAAATTTTAATTACCCACCCCTCATTTATCTCCCCTACCATTTGAAGAAACTTTTTTCACCCCCTTAGGAGTCTCTTACCTATTCCTATCATTTTTATGGCTTATCCCCATAGTTTCCGATGAATTTATCTATGGGAAGTTCCTATAAACCACTTGCTCTCTAATATATCCTCTTTTCCTTGACTCATAATTCCACTAATGAATACTGATCTTTATGTTGGACCATTTTAGTTTTGGATTTTTTCTAAATCATAGGTATTTTCTAATATGGGGATTATAGTAGGGAACATCTTTACATGTTGGAGTATTTTCCAACGTAGGTGAAGACTTCTATATTTTTTTCATTAAAAAAGGTCAGTGTTTCTTTGTTTTCACTTTATATTTCATGCCTTTTATTTCTTGTTGGTTTTAAAGTTATTATTTATTAATTTCATTCCAATGTGTGTGACCATGAGTGTCAAATATTGATTTACAAATTATTTTAACCCTTTGAATCTGATTAGATTCCATGGAAAGCGTTTGTGAAAATGATCAAGTGGATTTTTAATGCATGTGATTGTTTTTAAAAGTGGATCTTGATTTTGGAATGTATTTTTAAATAGGAATTTTTGCATCAATTTATTTTCAATCCAAATATTTTATAAAATTATTTAATGCGTCTTAAATTATAAATTTGGTTTTAAGAGTGGTGGAAAACACCTACTTGAGGTTTTTTACATGTCTAGATCACACAAATTTATTTTCAAATTAATTATTTGATGTGTTTGAATACCTTCACATAACATAAATGGTCATTTTAATCTTTATAGGGGTGTTCTGACCCTTGTGTATGGTATTTAAACCCATTTTAAAACCTTAGTCAATTTTAAAGGTTCTTTAAAGGGATGTGTGTGTTCTAAGTATGGTTTCAAAATGTTTTAATAAATTCTATCCCAAATATTTTAATAAGAATATTTTTAAATAGTATGATTTTGGATCGGAATTCTATTTGAGTTTTTAAAAGATGCCCATTTCGTATTTTATGATAAATGAGTTTTCATAAAAGGTGTGTGGATCTCTTTATCACCATATAATTATTTTTATTCCCATGATTTCTTATGATCCCATGGTTGATGTATTTTATCGATGCATTCTTATATATTATTTATACTTTAATGTATTTAAGGATGTTTTTAAAGTTGTAAGGATGTTAGGAAAGAGTTGTTTTTGACTACATTATTTTTGAATCATGCGATGATTGATTATGATCACCTATATTTATCTTGTCATGGAGAGTCCTGGATGACTACATTGAGGTTTGGATAAATTAAATCCCAAATATATAAATGTGATAACTATGGATTGGTACCCTACTACACCTCATCAATTGGAAAAAAGAAGAGAAGTGGGTTGTGTGAGCTAGAAACATTTTCAGTGTCTTATGGTAGGGGTAAGATCCAAGGAGGTTTTATTTATCTATATTCTTATGGGACCCCCAAGGATGTGGATAGGATCAATAGTATAAACTAAGGGATCATGTTTCCAATATGGAATTGGTTACTTGAGTCTAATAATTATTCCCATGACACCAGGATCCCTTTTAGGATCATTTTATGGGATTATTTTTTATTTTATTTTTTGTATCCCTTACTTGTTTTATTAATTCTTGGAACCTATTTACTTTTTGTTTGTTTCATTTTATTATAACCTTGATGTAGTGGTTCTTTTTTTGTGAATCATTCTTTTATGTGTGGATTTTTAATTTTTTAAAAGGGTTTTTAGAATGGTTATGAAAGAAGAAAAATGAAAGTGTGATTTTAATGTGCTTGAAAAAGGTTTTTAAAATGAGATTTAAAGGAATGATCTTCAAATGTAAAGAATTTATTTCAAAACTGATTTTGGATTATTTTATTAGAAAAGTGGATTTTTTTTAAAACTCTAATTTGTTTGGGATTCTAAAGAAATGGTTTTTAGCCCCCATTGCTATTTTTGAGGAGAAATTTCTTTCAAAAATGTTTTAGAAAACCACTCTAATATTAAAAAATCACTCTTGACATTTTAAATGTGTATTTATAATAAGGTGTTTATCAAATAATTTTAAAGTGGGATTTTAAAAATAAAGTTTTGGTATATTAGGTTTGATTAAGGAGAACTATTTTTCCAAGTGTTTTTTTATCCAATGAAATTAAATAAAAATCATTTCAACACAATTTATATAAGTTTCTTCTTTATTTGTGTAAATATTTATGAAAAACATATATTTTTATACTTAATTTCAATGTAGAACTGGTACTATGTAATATGATTGATACTATATTGATTTAGTGGGTAGAAATTTTTTTTGATTTTTATCTCACACATATTATTCTTACAGGTTCAAGTTTATTCGAAATTATTTCATATATATTGATCTTATTGGGGATATGTCGAGTAGGATTTTGATCATAGGTCACATAGAGGCTCTTTGGAGCATGTTTGGGTTTTCTATTCATCTTTTTTTTCTCATTCTTGGAAAGTTATATTTTATTCATCATTTTTATTTGATATTCTTACAGTATTCATCTTTTATTAATGCATTTGTATCATTTTATTATATATTTAGTTATTCTTATCACATATTATATGGTTTATGATTTTATTTATTCTATGTATTTTTGTTTTTTATGAGGTATAAATTGTCCCAATGTTGTTATGTGGTTACCATGAACTAGGTTCTAGATCATGGAGATCTAGAATTCCATTCAGTACATATGGATGTTAATATTGAGACCCAGGTTAGAAGGCAACCTAGGTCAGTTCCTTATAGGTATGGATAATTTTATCTACTCAAAATAATTAATAAAATCATATAAAACCATAATCTATCATTTTTTAAGTAAAATCACAGGATCCTCCTCTGATGGATTTATATATTTGTTAAGAAACACTTCCTTGAACTACATCAATGTGAGTGATAGTTTTATTAACATTCGAAAAATTACCAAATACCAATCCATACCTTCGATAGTAAGCTATTACGATGACACATTAATTTAATCTTGTTTTTACTAGATTTATAAATAAAATTTTTCTATAATGAACCATAAAACTATATCCTAAAAAAAGGTATTCATGTCAACCTATTTTTTCTTCATACAAAACATCTTCAATTTTACATTGCACACTCGATTTAAATTCACCAAAAACTCTAGTGAAACATAACTCACCTCAACATTAGTCTTTAAGCTACTTCATCCTTCCTATTTGATGATTGATTTCCTTTTATGTTCTTCAAATTTGGCAGATCTATATATTTCATCCCATTATGAGTCATAAGAAACATTATATCCTACTTATGGATCTTGAGTCATTGCAATACTAACTCTTTATGTTTCTATCCTACCCCATGTCACTATAATATAGCATCCTATCATTATTTTCCACAAAAAAATTCCTCCACAGAATACTCAATTCAACTACTTATCTACATCTGAAGATATAAATCTACAACATAGATCATGGTTTGATTGAGAAATTATTTTTGATAGTGTTTCTGACTCGGATTATCCACTTGAACCAGGAACTCTTGTTTATATTATTTCTACAATGTCATCTTTTTTTCATGCATGTATCGATTGAGTTCCACTCCATAACATGAATCTCTATCTCACAATCAAAATTATCATAATAAAATCACTAATTAAAAGGTATCATATGAGAGAGAAAAGATATAAATAACAAATTCTATTGATTAAAATGTAATAAATTTCAATAGGTTCAATAGAAAAATAAGGTAGAATGTGAAAAAATAGTGAAGAAGAAGGAAATTCATACTGAAGGCACTCTTAGTTGAGGTCGATGACCTAACCCACCCACATAGCTCTTACTAAAGTAACCTAAACAACTATTACACCTCATAAACATTGGACATCATCTTTATAATATACCTAAAAAAATAATTAAAAATGTATAAATAAATATTAGTTATTTTATTTATCGAACTTCCCTTGGTAGTTTGGAAATATTCCCACTAAAACCACTCCTATACACAGTGTCCTATCAACCTCACTCAATAATTATCCTTAATATAGACACACATTCCTATAAATATATTTATTATTAATTCATTTTAAGTAATCATATATTATATAGTGTATTTAATATTATTTTATTATTTTAGGTTTTTTAATGCTTTAATGAGACTAAAATAAGAGTATGTGTAATTATTTTTACATGTAATGTATATTTATCCAAATACCCTAAGCGTAAGTATTTTTTTAATAATAAGGAATAAACCATTTATTTAAACTTTTTATTATAAGGGATAAGTTTTATATTTAGTTTTCTTTATGTGACATAAAACACATGCCTATTAAGTTGTTACCAATTGGATTTTTGGAAATTTTATTTTCAATAATATATTTTCATAAATTTATATAATTACATTTTATATTTATTATTGATTTTATCTATAACACAAATTACTTGTGATAAATTACAAATAATAATTTTTTCTTTAGATCTATTATTTAAAAATATATTTTATTTTTATACTTATGTAAGTGGTTTTCTTTTTGAAATATAAGTTAAAATGATTTTATAGAAATATAAACAAAATTCACATATTATATAAAAATTATAATATAATGTGATTAATTTTTAATTATTTTTCAATAGATGATTATATATTTGATGATTTATTCCCCCTTCATATGTTTTTAGGGGTTTTTAATTCTATAAAGAGGTTGAAAATAGATTCAAGTGTAAATCTTTTTTTCTAGAATATATTTTTTATCTTAAGAATTAATGTTTTAAGTTTTTTTTTCTAAATTATAATGAAAACCATTAATTTTTCTATAGTTATTATCATAGGGGGTAAAGTTTCATAAATATTTTTCAACATTTGTGAACAAATAAATAACTACTAAATGGATTCTGTATTTCTTGTTAAAAAAGTTATTTTCTACAACTTATTTATGATTTTTTATTTGAATATATAAGTGAATCCATTTGATAACACTAATTGATAATTATTAGAACACCTATCATATATTATTAGTTCCTTTTTGAAAGTTTCTCTTCATTGAATGTTTTTTAGAAACATAATTTACATCACTTTTTTTGTATAGTACTTATCAAATGTAATAAGTGTTATAAGATGTTTTAAAAATTATTACTAAAAAACATATTTTCTTAGAACTTTATAAGTTATTGTCTTGTAAAATTTTATTATTTGAAGAGAATATAAATGATACTAGATTAATATGGTTTTTACATGTTTGGTGAAGATTTTGGGATGAAAATATTAATTGGGTAAAATTAATGAAAAATTCACTTATAAAAATATGTTAAGGTTGATTTAATAGGACCCTTAAAGAAATAATCCTAGGTGATATTTTTATAAATGGTTTTAATGGAAATATGATCTCATGTAAATAAAATTGGAGATTTTTTATACATAGAGCTGACCCCATTTAAATGGTTTTTATGTCTTGTATTAAGTTTTTATTTTTTAAAAACAATTGAATAGAAACTCTTGTTTTTAGATTGATTATCATAAGTGATTAGTGTCATAATTAGTAAATTAATGAGAAATTGTTCATCATGGAACATATCTGAACTAATACACATATATAAATGTTATATATTATAAAAGTAAGTTTAATCTCTATTATCCTTTCAAGAGTCAATTATTTATTATTAACTAAATTTAAAAATATAATATATATATATTTAATTCATATATTACACATGTAATTGTAATTTAAAATAGAATCACTTATGTAATGATTAAAAAAATAATTTAAGGGTCATTTTATAAAATTTATAGAAATATGATAATAAAACTATAGGATGAGCATTAAAACAAGAAAATATAAGTCATTATGGTGCATATTAGTTTTTGGTCTATAAATAACATCACCATTTTCATTCATATAAGCCACGTGGTATCTGTGTTACTTCCAATACAATTTCACATTATTTACGATCCATGATATGGATATTGTTTTCTAGTGAACCTCATTCATTGATGTTTTCAATTAATGAACACCAATAGACTTCAACATTTAGTTTCCATGAGATGGAACCTCATATATTATGATATATCCAACACCCTTCATTTAATGATGAGCATAAAGGATGGCTATATAGGAGGATAAAATCTACTTTTTTGAGTGTAAGATTCTATGATCCATAAATAATACTCTTTACATAACCATAGTTAATTTTTTACGTTTTATGTAGGCTCTACAACCCCCTCAGGAATACTTACAACAACTCGTAACATAATCAAACCATAATTTCATGATTTATAATAATGGTTACACATTATTAAATTTCTAGTATCCTTTAGGATTAGATTTTTTTAGAATTAGAATAAACTACTACCTAAAAAAACCCATATATTTTATAATAAACCTAACATAAACATATCATAATCACATGATTTATATAAAATTTTACATTTCATTCATTCCCATGACCTTTTAGTTTTAAAGTATTAAAGATTTAGAACACATAAATATTTAATAAATCCCTTTTATTTATCAAATAATGATCATTTTTACACTATAGTAAGAATAATTAATCTATATTAAGTCTTCACCATATCCCATAAATTGTCTACACAAGATATGATTCTAGACATATAATATGTATTATTTTTTTTTCAAAACATGGAGAAATGGAAACATTAGAAGGGGTGAGCTCAAATTCATAGTAATGGTAAGTATAAACAATAACAATCAAAGATCATATGTGAAAATAAGGTGAACACAGGGGCATAAGAATATTATAAAGGAAAATGAACACATCATTAGGGATTCATACCCAATATAACATGGAGTCATAATCGAAGAATCATTGAATGATGGTTTTAGCATAAGTAAATATATATAATAATATTATGGAATGATAAGTAAAACATGGTTCATAATATATGATTATAAACATAGGAAGATGAGGCTTAATATGTACATAAGACTAAGAGGCATAACATGGAAGTGTGGCAACCACATAAACATGTCACATTAATTATAATATCACCAAATTTCATCAATATAGCTTCGTAAAACAATATTACATAGGTTTTTCACTTTGGAACCATAAAACATTAACAATGTTTTTCACTAAAATATTGTAAAAAAATTTAAAGGCATGATTCCAAGGTTTTAAAAAACATTACCAAGACATGATTCCAAGGTATCATAAACATTTAACCTCTAGAGATTAATTCTTTTCTCAATGCATTGAAGATCTATCAAGGTGCACCCTTCATATGTGCATCATTATGCATGCCACATCAAAAAAATAATAATAAGAACATATCATTTTGACCTCTGATTAGTGAATGTGGGTATCATACATGGAAGTACCTAGTACCTAAAATAATGTTTAATCTATATAGATACCCTTGAATGATAATATATTTGGGTATTCTAAATATAAAAATATAACGAGGAAAATTAAGGAATGTTTTTTGTTGCATGACATGTATAAAAAAGGGATTATTTAATGGGTTTAATGATAGAGAATAGTTGTATCTTATCAATAGGGTATCATTTAGAAACTAAAGGATTTATTATGAATACATAGAAGTTTAATAACATGGGAATTAAAAGTATTATAATAATAGAAGTTCTTGAATTGAAAAGAAGAGTTAGAGAATCCCTCACATCTTGGGTAGTATTTGGTTCTAAATATAATTAAATAATGGAACTAGAGATTTTTTTCTTAATCTGATGAATTACATAAAAAATATTGTAAAATAAATTCTGCGAAGTTAACATAATATTTAACCATATAAAAGGATAAATTATTCCCAAAATATAATTTTTTTCAAAGAGTTAGATTTGAGGCCAAGAAACCCTAACCTTTGTTTCCAATTTTGTTGAATGTGTTCTATCCTTGTTAAAATTTTGGATTTTCTCTTGAATTATAATTTGGAAATAAAGTACTTGTGGGTAATGACTCAAATTTTCCCGATTTTATTTTTAGAAATTATTTTGGAAAATTCGGAGATCAGGAACTAAGACGACGTGCGATTCTGAGGCACAATGTTCCTGGAAGTGCTTCATTGAAAAATGTTAATTTTCTTATAGCATTTTATGTGAATTTTCTTAAAAAGTGAAATAAATTTTAATTTTTTTATGGATCTGAAATCTTAGGGCACTTTTGATCTCAAAATGTTGGTTTTTCCCTATGCATGACCAAACTTTTTTCAGTGCTGGCCATCTGTAGAAAAAACCCCCCAAGCACGTAACTATAAAGAAAATAATTAGTTAAAATTATTTTATTTTAAAATCCTTATAACTCATATATGGTAAATCAGATTGGATATTTGAGACCACTGTTGAGTTTGAAAGGAGGTGTTTTTCTTTAGAGAGTCCTAACATTGGTCGGTGCGAACCAATTTTCAAAGATAGTTTTTGGATGTAAATGTCATTAAAATAATTTAACAAAAATTGTTTTTGACACATCATTGGATTAATTTTAAAATTGTTCATTTTCAAGAATCTAGTGTTTTGACATAACCCTATAAATCCTCTAAGGTAAGAATACAAAATTCTCTCCAATGAACGCTGATGTATTAGTTAATAAAAAAACCTTAGAATTAAAGGATCTTCACCACAACAATGATCCGATGATAGTTCTTCATTAGATATATAATCAAATCGAGGTAAGGAATTTTGGTTTTGATTATTATTTTCCCTGTTAATGAAAATAGATGAAGAACATGGATCAATCAATGAACAAGTTGTCCTACAAATCTCTAGTTCCTGCAGGATGGGTATAATTGTGAGGTTTCATTCTAAGGGTTGATTTAATTAAGGATTTGTTATGATTTAATTTTCATTCTTACATAATGAACCGATGATTGAAAACAAAATGAATAAGGCTAAGTTCATTGGTTGTTCTATGTTCTTTTCATTCCAAATGTTCTTCTCATTATTTACATTATTCACGTTCTTCTTGGTTTATGAAAGAATGAACTTTTCCCCTCCATTTCTTAGAAGAAAAATTTTAAATCAATGATCTAATGTATGGATGACGTAATAGATGTGTGAAGATGATTCAAATAGATGGATTAAGTGAGTCTGGTGATATTTCTGTTTGAGTGGTCTTTCATTGCGATGAACAATAACGTTGATCTCAGCCTAGGGTCATGAAGAACTTGACCTGAAGATCGCATAAGTGCCTCTATTTCAAAAAATAGGGAACTGAAGGAGAATTAGTGGCCTGTGGAAATGGAAACCTTTGTGCTACGGAGGCTGAATCTATGTGAACCGTGGCTCAATTGCGGCTGGAGGAGCCCGAGGAGGTGGGGGCCATGGGGAAAGCAAATGAGGTGGCCGTCTGCATTGAACGCGAAACACCGCATTGACCAGGGGCACACATTTTAACAAACTTTGTGCGAAGTGAAGGACATCCCATGAGCACTGGCAGGATAAGAGAGGGCTGGTTCTAGAAGTACAGTGGCCTATGGCCTATCGGTCCTATGGGCTGGTTAGGAAAGGGTTGGGACATACTAATTGGGTCGGGTCAGCATGCAAGTTAGGTCATACCCTTTTTTAGTAAAACAAGATTACCATTCTGACATAGCATTCGTTGGACATGTTGTATGTGGAATTGGGACCCCTTTGATTAGGTGGTCTTTTTCATATGGATTAATAGGTTTATATTTGGACCAAAATTGGTTGGGAGTGTTCTCTTTGTCTATTATTATGATGTTTTTAAGTAGGATCTCTTTCCCACCATAGATGATGATAGTAGATGTTGAGAGAGTACCCTTGGTATTTTAAAATGAGGGTTAGATGAAAAATACACTTCCAATTATAGATAATGACCCATGTTCTGAAGTGAGTTGTCTTAGCTAAAATTCGATAGTTGACTCAGTAGGTTGAAGCATTTTTCGAACCGAGAGGCATGGTCAGTCCTCACCTCTCTTCATGTTCACATAGATTGGGTTTGTGGAATAGGTGTGAAAAATATATATACATGCACTTCTCACCTATCTAAGATGATGTTTCTAATAGGGCATGAGTCTCTCTAGTGATCCCTGGGCATGGTGGACCCCCTATATTTGCATAGATATTATATTCTTTGTGTTCCATATGATTAGACTAGAAAAGAATTCTTCGGGTCAATTTCATTAGTGGATGTTTAGATGTAATGTATCATGACTCCGTGTCTTATAGAGGTTGAATATATCATATAAACTACATGAATTATCAATACCATGCATCTCCATTGTTAATTTTTGAAGATATGTTCTCCATCTTTCTATCATATTGCTCAAGTAGTGAGATCTCCTAGGACTAGCATGCTACAAGTGAAACTATATGGCTGGCAGTGGATGAGACCTTTGGGGCATGGAAGATTTTATGAGTGTACCTATATGTTGTTTCTATATGTTTTGTAGACATATACCTATGTTATGGTGACTATATATTCATAGTTATGTTTCCTCTATGGCATTTAAGTTTTGTATTCAGGGTGTCCTACTGAGTACTGTTTTAATCAACTCTACATGGGCTTTTCCCACACGTGTTGTGCCTTGTAAAGATGATCAATGCTTTGACAGAGTCATAGGTGAACTAGGAACATGTGGTTCTAAAAGAGACCATAAATTAAAGGCGTTGTCCTATGGCTTCAAACAACTATCTCTGTACCTACCCTTTTGGTTGAGTTTTCTATGGATGAGTTTTAGGAACTTGTGCATTCACTAGTATAGACTCTTTATTTTGGTGGGCTTGTATTCTTTCCTTGTTTACGTTCTAGTTTTGTACTACCATACTATGAGGTTGATACCATAGTGTATAAATTATTTATTTACTTAGTGTTATTACATTTCATCATTTTGGTTATAGAGATGTGTGCATTTGTACACGTACTTAGGAAAATGCCTCCAATTTATGGGATATGCCTTCTAAGTGCTAGTCAGCCACCCCTAGCATATTGGAGGTGGACTTGGGGTAGTCATGACATGCTCCCCTCTGGTATAGTTCATAATATAGTGGTATCAGAGTGGGTTAGTTATAATTTAGGACTAGGAGTCTGTGTGATTGGTTTGGGGAAACAATGTCAAGTGTTTGGAGTTCATCTTTCAGGCCAAGAACTCCAGTGTTGTTGTGGAAGCCTATATATCCATAAACCCATAATTTGGAAACCTACTTTCTAAATAATCACTGGAAAACCCTGGTTGTAGATAAACATAAAGGTTCATGCATAATATAGGAATGGGTTGTGTTTTTATGTCCTTCTTGAGTCAGTTAACCAAGTATACTATTTTTACTGTGATATATATTTTTTTCTAATAAGATGTCTTCACGACAGCTTATAGGGCAGTTTTCACAATAGGATTGAAAGTTCGACCCAATTTTTTATGAGGCCTCCCTGTGGGGAGCCAATCAAGTAGCAGTTTTTCTTCAGGATAGGAAGTAGATGGAACTTCCCCTTATTTATTAGTTTGTAGACCAACCTCCATTGGTTTAGGTGGATGAAGCTTTCCAAACTGAGTAATGCATGGACATATTGGTGATGGATGATTCAACACAGGGTTTTATTAGGTATCATAGGATTCCAATGAAATGATCGCCCATGATGCAAGTTCATTAGGACCCACTGATAGCAGGTGCGCAATGTAAGCTGTGAAACATATGGTTTCATCGGAGGCCCAAGGGCACCTGAATTTCCTGAAAGAGAGAATTTACTATGATATTCAGGGGAAGGGACATCACGTGCGATATTTTACCACTATTTTTTCTATATTCAAAGAGGTTAATGATAAACTACCAAGGAAGAGGCAAAAATAGGAACAGACAGATCTGTCATACGGTGGGCGTGGCTGAGGAGCTGGGGAAGTAGTAAAAGGTGGACAACATTTTTTTGTGTTACCACCTCCACCCCAAGTGATCCATACTAGACTCATGGTGCTGAAGAATAAGGGAGGAGATAGTTTTTGGATATTGAGGCTTATGACCCTATGACTCTAAGAATGGTTCAAGGTATGATCTATGTCTTTTTAACACTAGCTGCAGTAGATTGACACCCGTGCTAGTGGTTTCCTTTCTAGACACTTTCCTTCTTTGATACTTAGTGATTCTGGTTAAACCATTTACATGAACCTTATGCTTGGAGACACCTACTAGAGGAGACTCTATGATTACACACAAATTTGAATAGTTTGACCTGACTCTTAATAAAGAATGTTTATTTTGGGATATCATGGTATTAACATGGAGGCCTTACTATGTCATTCTCAGAATGAACTAGTAACCAGAGTTCATGATCAAATTGATTTTTTCGGGAAATGGTTCGGTTCATCCCTAATAATATAACGTGTTTCCCCTTTTTATCGATGATAGTGAAATCCTTGGAGATCAGTATGGACTCACACATAGGAGGGTGAAGCCGATTACTCTCCAGTTAGATATACTGACCCTTCGTGTAGTGGATGTTTTGAGTCCTCAGTTTCCTATAATATTGGGAGAGTATAAGGACATATCCCCTGAGGATGTTTTAGATTTACCTCCCTTATAGGAGTCCCACAAGACATCCCTAGGAATGGTGGACCCCCTATCTTTGTGTCGAGATTAGATTCATTTTTTTTACATGAGTATACCTGAAAATTGTGCATAGAGAAATTTTTAGCGGTTGACGTTTGGATGTAAAATATCTATAATTTGTTTCATAGTGATAATGAATGACTCATGGAAACTACATGACTTATTGAGACCATGTGTCTCTATGGTTACTTTTGGTAGATCTATTTTATGTGATTCTATAAGATTGGCTGAGGAGTGAGATCTCTTGGGATGAGTGTTCTATGAGAAAAACTAAATCGATGGAAGTGGATGAGACATTTGAGGTTGGAATATTTTATGAGTATACCTAGATATTATTTCTATATGTGATGTATAAATATACTGGAATTGAGAGGACTATATCTTCTTAGTGATGTTTCCTCTATGGTATTTACTTTGTGTTTTCAGTGTGCCCTACTGAGTATTATTTTACTCACCTATGAATGGGATTTTCACATATGTGTCGTGTCTTGTGAAAATGATTCACATTTTGACCGAGTCCTAGGTGTAATAGGACCAAGTGGTTCTGAGAGAGACTAGATAGTTGAGGTGTTCTCTTATGGATTCAGAAAGCTATCCCAGTACCTACCATTCAGGTAGGGTTTTCTACAGATGTGTATTAAGAACATGATCATTCACTTTTACAGACTCTTTCTTTGGGTGGGCTTGTATTATGGAACTATTCACTTTATAGTTTTCGTTTTACGTACTCGATGGTTTGTTCCTCAGTGTATGCATGGTTTACATAGTGATTTTATATATCACTCTTTTGGAATTGGAGATGTGTGTGTGTATAGGTACTTAGGAAAATGTATCCCATTTGTGGGATATGCTTACTTTGTACAAGTCCCCAACCCCTGGCCTATTGGAGGCTATCTTGGGGTAGTCACGACACAAGCTCTTATAGAACGGGTTGTAAAATTGTGGATTTTTTTTTGAGAATATGGGATATAAAACATGTAATGTTTTTCCTAGGGAAGTAAAATGGGCTAATTTTAATGTAAATTTACAATTATATTTCTATCTTTTAGTGGCTAGATGTTATCTCCTTTTATAGCTGAAAAGGATGGGATTTTCCATGGAATCAAATGTTAGGTAAGGGGTAAGAATGGGATTAGATGAGATTTATGTGAGTTAGGTTGGGAAATGTTGATGAGACATGTAAGAATAAATTCTGAACCTAGAAAAGTTATTCTAAAATATCTTGGTCTCAAGATGATTTAATAAAATTCGAGCCATATTCGATTACGCATTTTAACACTTATTAATATTGATTAAAAAGTAACAATGGAAATTATTTTTTAAACAAAAGTTTAATATGACCATTATTACTATATTTCAATATTTTTAATTTTAATTTGGACCAATTTTTATCTAACTCAATATTAAATTATGATAAAATTAACTTTTAAATTAAAAAATATAATATATATATAATCTATTTTTTTGGTAGAAAAATGCCATTTTAATATTCAATTTTTCTTAATATGATTTAACATTAATCACCAATTAAATGAGTGTTAGTTTTTTTTATATGTTTCTTCATCATATTACTATTTTAATTTTAAAATATATTAATTAAATTGGTAAACCCATTATTTTATAAAAGTAACATTCATTGAAAAATAACCATTTTATCGTAGTAACTGATGTTTACCTGAGAAAATTAATTTTATTATTAAAAAATAAATTGAACCAATTTACTAACATGATAAAAAATATTAAAAATATACATACGATTTTATTAAATTATATTTGTAAATATTATAAAACTTATTTTAATATAGGATAACATAATGAGGAAATATAATTTTTAGTATAAAGTGAATTTTACTTGTATTAATTGGAATACTAATTTTATTAAATTAGAAATATATCCTAACATATTTTATAAATGGAACCTAAAAAATATGAATATGAACTAAAGTAAAGATAATATATATAGGCAGTCATAGGTGGTATTTCAACCAATATAAACTTTGTAGTGAGATCTATGAGCATGAACTTATCCTGTAGAAAATATCACTCAAGCCATACTTATTGAAGTTAATATTAGTATTGGTCTTGGGAAAACCTGAATGATTCAACCTCCATCCCATGATATGATAAATATTCCATGTAAAGAATACATCTATTACTTAACATCATTATTTATTCTTTATAAATTTTATAATCTAGTTACTCCTTTTTATACCAATTAATTAAACAACAATAGTTTTAACCTTAATATTTAATAATTGTGATCTTATCCCATTAAAATATATCATAGTTTCACATTAATTACATTTTTAATTTATTAAAAGATATAAAACATGTTTATCTTACTTAAAGAAATATATATTTATATATTAAAATATTGGGGTTTTATATTCTACCCCTTAAATAAATTATATCCTCACAATTTTAAAACTTGCATGATGTGTTTAACATAATAGGGACATTATGATTTACAATACAATCGTAGATGATCATGGGTTGATTTAGGATCTTATTTGATATCTCTCTATATAAAACATTATACAATCCCTTTGAAAATTTGGAAAATCCACTCCAAATATCATGTTAATTTTCTTTAAGGCAAAAAGAGATATAACTATAAGGAGTAAATTCCCAAAATCCATGAAGAATATTCACTTACATTAGATAATATAAGCACCCCACTATGTTATTTTATTTATAATTCAATTATTAATAACTGATGTGGTGAAAACATTCACAACATAAGACATAAGAAAATTTAAGTTTCAAAGGATTGAATAATTACTAAAAAGGGTGGGGGTAGAATCAATTGTTCAGTTTTTCATAGGTTTCAATAATTTTAGAACTTATCCCCTAAAACATTTAATCATTTATAACCTTATCATATTTTAGTAAATACTCATGCATAAAAAAGTAGGCAATCAAGATAATTAAATGAGATTTATATGGTTCATCCTTAGTGGGAGAACGTAGATCCTTTCAATAGCCACTCTCACGGCTGTATGGAAATTTATTTATTTGAATAAGTAAATTAAACTTGCGCCGAGTCCTATTAGGTACCTTCTATCTGTTAACAGTAAATATTATACTAACCCCCATCAATTTTAAATTTTTTCTTATAAATAATTTGATCCACAAAATTAATGATAACAATAACTTTTTATCCACAAAACACTTTATTGAACCTCAGTTTGATGAACATGGGGCTGAATTCCTCAATACAATTTTCTAATTATTATTGAATCATTACGATGAACCATTTTATAAAAATACACTTATCAAACGTTGATCAACTGATCTATTCAATATTATTTAGTCTGGTAAGAAAACATTCATCTTTATGATCTTTTACTATGAAATACGTATGTAAAGATAACTCTGAAATGAATTCTATAATACTCCACCTTTTCCACACAAGTGAAAGGTTTCAAATTAAAAATGTATTGTTCTTATATTTATAGGAAGCCCAAAATATAAAATAAAAAAAACTAAAACACCTTTACCCCTTACTAGAATTCAAAAACTCATAAATATTTTCATATTTGAATTTCAAGTTCTTCCACTTCAACTCTTCATAAATCATATGGAATATTCTGGAGTCTTATATTTAATCATTCTTCTTGGACTTCCTAACTTTTATTCTCTCACGAACTAGCCTGGGTCGACCCTGAACCGGTCACCTGAGTCGGTCCGCGGCAAGTCCCGAGGGGTGTTCCCGATCCCCCCCGGGATGGAAACTAGTGTCGGGCATCAAGCTTTAATCGTTGGGAACGATTTAGCCCAACAAACTAGGATCTGCAAATGGAAACAACTAAACAAAGTAAAAAACACTAACATCAAAAAGAAACAAAAACTACACGATAAACATACCTCCCCATGACCTCGCGGTCACCCCCCAACTATAAACCAGCATTGCTCCATCACTAAGTAACTCAAACCAGGAAAACCTGAACACAAGGAACCCGCGACTGAAATTGTAAAAGATAGGAATGAGTACAAAAAATACTCAGTAGGTGAGCCCAACAATAAATCCCAAAGCACTGCCAGTAAATAAAGTATCTATAAATTCTAGGTTTGAACAAGAATGTATAAAAGTAAGATTTCATAATGTTTCACTTGAAGATCAAAACACGAGACATTACCCTTATTCTTTTTCAAAAGTTGAATTATTTTCATTGGTTCCAAATTCTTTCTAAAAGAGAAAGAAGTGTTACATTATCAAATTTTACACAAAGAGAATAACACATCATCATTTGAAAACCATTTTCACAAAGTATAACGGTATTAGCTATGAAGAACAACTGAAAGTAAACAAGCAAGGAACATCAAGTAACCATGGGTGATCCTAAACATCCCCAGAAAACCCCTAGATGTACTCAGATTCAAACTACCGTCCGACATGGTACTCCACAGTCAATAACCAACTGGATTCCCTAACAGCCAACTAGTGGCACGCCCCATAAGGCCAACCTACCAAGGGGGACTAACATGCCTAATCGGGGTAAGTCAGCGACCGTCACTCGATTTTTTAAAAGACACCCAGGAACCCACGATTGTTTTAAGAATACTGTGTAAGTGGGAGGCCCTGGCACGCGTGACTTACCTCACCGCACTTTCCATCCCCTTACACAGACACCGCTACATGACAATCCCCAAAGGGAAGTCCCCCTGTAGAGGTGCCCCTTAAGTACTTATATATATATATATGTAATTAGTTCACAATCAATAAAGTGCCAACCGGGCTGCCACATCG
The DNA here is from genome assembly GCA_963277665.1 of Viscum album. Lineage (NCBI taxonomy): Eukaryota > Viridiplantae > Streptophyta > Magnoliopsida > Santalales > Viscaceae > Viscum > Viscum album. The sequence goes on from OY728140.1 coordinate 1,747,940,961, forward strand.
ATTACGTTTAGACCATTTAGTACCTTAGCATTTCCAAAAGACATGTCACACACCATCACATTGAAAACAAAAAAAACATACTTTGAAACTCATTTATGGAAAACAAAACCACCACTGAAAAGTACCAAAATCCAATTTAATGTCCAAATGGGCATTTCCTCCATCCATGTTTTCAGGAAATTGCCACTTTCCATAAAATATACACCCGCCATTTCACACACACCAACCATTTCAAAACACTATTCAACAAGACTTGCACATTTCATAAAGTACTCATTTAGAAACATCACAAGAAAGTCACACAATTAAATCCATGAAAATATTTTCAGTGCGATGCAAGGAGTAAACAGTTATCAATTTCAAAAAGTCACAACTCTAATAATAGCTATCCAGTGCTACTATATATTTATTGAAAAATAATGAAATGACAAGGAATAAATAAATTTGTAAATTTAAAAGCAAGTGCAGTGGGATACCTACCTTGAATTGCAGCTAGTTTTCGATGACACGACATGCCTCACACCTGCACAGAAGAAAACGCAAGTGGGTAATTTTGATAACGTGAAAATACATCGTGAACACGCTGCAACAAAAGTAGAATAACTAAAACACACAAACACCGATTTAAAAAAGTCCCAAAGAATGATAATACAAAAAGAAAACGTATATATATTTATATAATAACTTTTATATAAAATAATTTAATTAAGAAACTAAGAAAACCTCACCTCGATTCGCAAACTAAACCTGATGACGCAATACACCTCGCGTAGGAGCGTACGCGCTCGCAAGTTGAAGACCTCCGTGTTGCAGAATTATTCTGCCAACGCGCTGCACAAACCAAACAATTAAACAACCAGCTACAATATATATATATATATATATATATATATATATGTAACACCCCAGGTAAATAAAGAATATGACATTTTCATATTTATCCATATTTGTGAATAAAGTATTAATATGACTTTAAAGGGGACGCTATGCTCGATGGCATACCTAACATGCAACAAAGAGTTTCTTGGGAATCTTACGTTGCACTCTAATAATAAAATAATATTATTTTAAATGGTAGTTAACATGTAGCCGTTGTATTGGCGGGAATGGATAGAAATAACTAAAATATGATTATATATGTTTTTTAAATGTTTCTACATTTATCCAATAAAAGATAAAGGCTTAAAATATGGAAAGTATTCAATTTTACGCGTATATGCCCTGGTTTTCACTAAAGGGTCACTTATCGCCTTTTGATGGTGAACCATCATTAAATATAGTTTTTTTCACTCCTATACATCGTTTTGGACCAAATAAAACTCTTCTTAAGAATTGGGACATCAAAATTTACTTTGTTTAAATTTTTGGTATCTTTCCGATAAAGTTCATTTTTTAATGAATAGTGTAAAATGTTGAATTTTAATTCAAAACCTCTTTTTAATATAATTTATTTATATGAATAGATTATCTTTTGAATTGGTTTTAAAGTGAAATTAGAATATATTTTTACCATTTAATCCAATAGTGGTTGTTGAAATTAATTTCACTTTGAAATCAGACTTAAACTAGTGTCAATCTTTTGATACTTATTGTTTCATAAAAACACGCTATTTGCTCTGACGGCGGGAATTAATTATTAAATTAATTAATGTGACTTATATGTTTCGAATTTTGTAAAATGGACTTCAATTTTGAATTCAGAATATCAAATATATCTTAGGGTGAATTTTTGGGATTTTTCTGAAAAACTTCAATTTTTGATGAATAGTGAAACCACTAAGTGGTACTTATAAAAACTGATTTTTCCGTTTAAATGAATTTTTCCATCTTTGTGTTTTGAATTTAAAAAATACAACATACATGGTTTTCATTAAGATGTAAAATGTGGTTCAATGAGATAAAAATAATTTTTTGGTGAATAGTAACTTATTAAGTTTTTAATCGCGATTAGAGATAATTAGTGTAGTTTAAGGTAAAAATAATGTTTTAATAATATGAAATGAACTTGAAACATAACCTAAAATCATTTTATGTGTCATGGACGACCAATAAAACCCATGGGTAAACTTGGGGACCCCATGAAGCCACTTTGGTTGGAAAATGACATTAATATCTTTTTATTTAAAGTTAATGTAAAAATGAGGCAAACATGAAATGTTATATTAAAACAATTATTACATGGAGTTATACAAATCATATTTTTTGACTAAAACAATTCATTGGAAAGATAAAACGATTTCCTACATCATAGTATTTTTTTTATAATTTTTAGACATTAAATAAATTAAATTATTTATGACATCATGATGATGCAGCGATAACCTCATTATTTAACGATTTAAATAAAATGGAAAGATAATGTAATATCTAAGACCTACACATGTCCAAAACCTATTTTATGAGTGGTTTTCGAACCCTTGTCACCTTATCCTTGAAAAACATCAATTTGGGACCTCTTAAATCCGAATACCATTTTAAAATAATGTGACTTTTCTTTACCTTCCAAGAGTGCCCCTCCTCTCCTCTTATTAAAGGCCCCGAACTCTACCTCCTTACCCACACTCCCAAAGCCTTTGGCTCGGCCAACCCCTGCCCAGTTTGGCTCTCCAAATCCCTCTCTTACTCCTTGAAGCCTCATATTGGGCAGAAGTCTTCCCAAGGAAGCCTTTGAGCTCAAACTAAGGGGAGTTACCCGATTTTAAGGTAATGTCTTCTTTTGAGTCCTTTTGTTTTATTTTTCTTCTCCAACCCCCTAAACTCTTTTTATTCATTTATTTTGTAAAACATAGATTATCCTCAATATTCTTGTATGTTTTTATAAGAAGGATTCGAGCTACACTTTCACACACCTACATCTAATGGTTAAAGAACATACTGTTTCCGTAGATGGCGAATTTCGGCCTCCCGAAATGATGATTGTTCAACATTCTTTTAACACCTTCAAAGGTGTCCATTAAGATGACACTATATTTATATAGCATATATAATATGTTTATGATTTCCTTAAGCTTCTGTATTTTTCATTTTGGGCATACCTTTATGGTTTCCATTATGGGTAAACACGATATCTTCATTTAAGGAAGTGCGGGCTACCACCCCCTCAAAGTGATTTGATTCGTTAATACCATATGTGGTACGTATAAAGGATATATTTAATGATATTATATAAGATAACATAATGTAATTTAAATACTATTATTTATCATTATGTTTTAATTCCATTAAATATGAAATAGAAATGGAAGCAGTGTTCATGCGTACGTACGGCTTACCGTCTCCATGAACGGTACGTTTCATTTCTTATCTCAAAATGTTATATAATACTATAAGTACATATAGATAATGGATATATATGTAATATATTACATAAATATTATGGATTTCATTATGGAATTATAACATATATATATCTATCTCATTTTGTTTTAATTCCATTAATATGACAAAAAAATGAAAGTAGCGTCCATGCGTACGTACGGTCTACCGTCTCCATGAACGGTGCTTTCTGTTTTTTATCTCCAAATGATATGTAATAGTATGAAATGAATATTTACTGGATATATATGGTATTATAATCATTAATACTATTCTGGAAATTATTTACTTATAACTACATGGGCAATCTTTTTTCAAACAAGTTCATTTTTGACTCGTGTACCAAACATCGGCAAAAAACGTCTGATATGAACTAACATTATTAAACAATTATTATAACATTATAATATGTGATATTAACTGAATAATAATATCTAAATGAGGTACTTAGGCAATTATTAATTGAACAATGATTATTATTCCGGAATATAAAGAAACGAACAAGACAAGTTGGACTTGAGGTAAGGGATCCTACTCCTCTCTTTCTTTTTAAGTACACTCTTTTTTTGTCATTCCCTCTAAATCTCATCTTTATTGTGATTGGGATGTTCTTTTATATTAATCTTACTGTAATTTATATGTTCATATGATGAGAGACCCTATTCTCTCTCATCAATCCATTTTGGAAGTTTTGAGTGGCGCCGTTAGGCTGCCGAATTTTCGTAAGAGATCTAACCCCTATTTTTCTCTTTAAGTACTCTCTTTTATGTCACTTCTTTTAAGCTCCTCTTTGTTATGTTGGGGTATGTTATTTTATATTCCTCATTCTATAAACATTAAGTTAATATGATTATATACCTTATTTGATCTCATCAATCCATTTTTGTAATGTTTTATGTAACGCCGTTAGGCTGCCGAGTTTTCGTAATCGATTTTTCATCTCACTTTTATTCCCGTGAGATTTATGCTAAATTTTCCACAATTTATTTTGAGTGGTGTATGTAATTACCATTATTCTCCACTTTGTGTAATATAATTTCTTTTATGAGTATTTACATCAATGATTTATTGTCCTTCTTTCATGGGGTGTGTGTTTTGAAAGATACCCAAGTTGGTAAGGGAACCTTTCACCCTCTTCTTTTTTAAAAGACTTCTTTTGTGGGGTCTTTTAATTCACATACTATTATGTTGGGATATGTTATTCTATATCATTATTGATGTAAATTTTATGTCCAAGTGATGATATTCCCTTTTTATCTCTCATCAACTCATTTTCTGAATTTTTGAAGTGACACTGTTAGGCTGTTGAATTTTACCAACGGAACTTTTTAACCCAATTTCGATTTCTTTGGGTTCAACATGTAGTTATTGAATATTTCATCCTTTGAATATGTGTGAATGAAATTTTATTGTTTTACAATTAATATCCAATTATATTGGGTGTATTTATATTTGTCACACATAATTTTGAGATGGAATTATCCTTAATTTAAGGATACCTTCTTTATAAGGGATTTCATCACATTTTGCATCTCTATTGAGACATCATTGTTGTTATGCACCAATTCACTCTTATATGGTGTATATACTATCCTTTGGAATATTATATCATGAATCCATTTATTCTCATGATATTATAAAGTTCTGATTAAATGTTATTCCTCAATTATTGTATTCAAGTGTCTCTAATTTTGGTAAAAAACCTTTAACCAAAATATCGCTTTAAATGTTTTAATGATTTGTTCTTAATAATATCCATGTTTTCAAAATGGTTTTAAGGATTTATTTATATGGATATTAATGGTTTAAAATGTTAAAATCTTTAAGGTGGTATGGGACACTTTGATTCAAAAATCTCTTTATTAAATGTTTTAAATGGTTTTGAAAATGGTTTTTTTAATGGATTCATTATTTCAATATCCTAAAATGTTATATTGTGATTGAAATATGGAAATGTTATATTTCCTTTTTTCATGTTTTATGTGATACATTTATGTTATGGTTCATGGGCATTGTTATGAAAACGGGTGGTTCCGTGATAAACTAAGGGCGGGTGAGCCCGATATAGCTCTCCAATGCATTGGGTAACGCGAAGGAGTGAACCATTAAGGTTTCTCCAAAGATATTTAGGGAATATACTGTGATGGGTATTCCAAACGTAACCAAGAGGGTTACTCCCTACGTAAGAATGTTATGAATGCCTCAAGTTACCTTTATGTCTTATGTTTTCTATGATTTATTCCTGGTTTGATGAGGTATGTTAAAGTGCCTATGTTTTATGGGTAAAGTATGATTTCATTCTTATGTATATATGAACTCCTGTTTCCTTTCCATATTTTTTATAACCCTTACTGAGCTTTTTATGCTCATCCCATGTTTTTGAAATGTTTTTCATAGGTCAATGGAAAGGTACATGATGTGATGATAGTGTTAAGGATGTGTCGACAATGAATCCATGTTTTTATTTTCAATATGTTTCCGTTGATGGGAAGAATTAATACTGTCTTTTATGTATCCACTTTGTTTAAATGTGGAATGTAATGCAAGTTTCATGTTCTAATTCTCTAAAACTCTAAACCTGAAAATATCCTCAATGTGTAATCTTGTAATAACTCAATATTAAGTAAGGTTTAAGGCTGGGGCCTTATAGTTGGTATCAAAGGTCGGTTTAGATAACTTTAGAGGTTAGGGTATTCTTTAAGCATAAGTGGCATTACCATAATGGTTAGGATTTCAGAAAGAGTCCTAGTTTTAGATAAAGTGAATGAGTAAGTATATCTTAGTTTTTATCTTCCTCATTAGTACATGATGGTTTTTTTTTTGATATGCTCACACTGACCTTTTTGGATTTAGTAAATGGCTGGATCTAGCAGGCACCAAAGTAACAGTGGATGTAAAGAAAACTGTGACAGTTTTATGAGCAAGCAACTGAATGATATGGGAGATCCAATGAGAACTCTTGTGATTATCCTCAACCAACTATATGGAGTCATGATTGACCACATAAGCCTTGGTGATTTCTCTAAGGCATTATATATGCAAGAAACAAATCCCTATGGAAGTACAAGTAATAATCATAAAGGTAAGTGTGTTCAAAAACCAATGTGTCAAAAATGGGGAATGAAACACCTAGGAAAGTGCTTCAAAGGGACATAAATAAGCTATAGATGTGGAAATAAAGGTCATAAAGCAAGAACCTGCCATGGAAAAAGGAAGAATCTAGTTGACTCGAGGAAAGGGAAAGAAGTTCTTTCTGAGGGATCAATTGAATGTTTTAAATGTGGTGTGCATGGTCATTATGCAAACAAATTTCCTATGAAGAAGTTTCATGAATGGGGTCACCAAGAGCGTACAAATGTTCGTTTACCAATACCTAATTCCATTCCGATTGAGGATGAAGAAACTGAAAATGGCCAATCAAAGGTATGTATTATTTCATGACTATTGTTTTCCTATTTTGGAATCTTAGGATATGATTCATGATTTTGTTTGTAGGAAAGTGGTATTTCGGAATAAGTTGGAAAGGAATAGTTAATGGATCATGAAGAATGTTGAATGAGTGTGATGTCAACATATAAGGGCTTCAAGAGTTATGGTGAAATTCTTAAGAGTATTAAGTCTCTTTTGATGATGGGGATACATTAGAAGACTTTTTATATTATGTGTAACCCTCATGTTTAATATAGGAAAATTTTATTCAAGTAATAGTTATCTTTTCTTTTGTGGACATAGTTATGAAGAACCATTTGGGTTTATATGATCCTTACTTTTGTGGTAATTATAGGTTACTATATGTTATGATTGAAGTGAAAGGCATGAGATAAAATTGAGGTTAAATTATGTTATGGTTATTTTTGATGATTTTATCCCTTTTTGGGGAATGATTTGAGAATTATATAGTTTTGGAAAAAGGACAACATGTAGACCGTGTGACTACCCATCGCGTTGGACAAAGCTGTTGGAATCGAACCCACAACCAAATTGCGACTGGTATTTATCATCTACCACTGGACTACGTGAAGTCTCTGGTTAGTTTGACTGATTCTTTTTTTAGTTATATGATTTTATGAATTAAGAGTAAGTTGATTTTGGGTTATTTATGAAAATGATCGACCTATCATGGAGGATATGTGATTAGGTTAATTACTTTTCAATACAAGACTTTAGGAGAAACTGATCTTGTTTGGAGATAAATGTTACGATTTAACTTGGAAGAATATGTGACTAAATCCTTCAAATATTTGGGTTTCAATCTTATATTGATTTACTTTGAATAATTTTATGAACAAATTGTTTATCGGATGGTCCTCGTTGAACTTTGGGTTTTGTTGGACAAATTTTGGAGATTAAGCATAGATTTTCTTTTTAATGGGTTATCCTTTTCTGGATTATCTGACCATGTACTAACATTTTTGGTTTTGGTTTTGGTTAAAGCCTAAAGACATGGGATTTATATAGTTCTCTTTGGTGGATTAGGTGATTCTATAGAAGTTGATTATAGTACTCTTAATGTGAACAAGTCTTCTTAAGTACTCATCTTTTGGAGAAAATACAGTTTGTGTAAAAGTTGGAAGTCATCATGATAAGTGATTATGTTTCCCTATGAATAAATTACTCAATAAAAAGTAACTTAAAACAAAAATGTTGTCTATTAACTTTTCCTATTGGGGAATCGAATACCGTTTAACCCATCACAAGTTTGTAATTTTCTTGTGGTTAACTTTCTCCTAAACATGTTTTCTATCACTCTCCATCAGAACATGACCCTATGTTTTCTCCTCAATGTCCATATTTTTCTACATGGAATTTTAGTATGGGTTAACTCGGGTGACCTTTGTACTTATCTTTCATTATTTTAAATTGATTTTTTTACCGACTCTTGTTCTGATGTGCGACTTTCAAGGATGTTTCCAAGCTCAATTTTAAAAATTGCGAGGATGCAATTCCCAAAAGGGGGGAAGGATGTAACACCCCAGGTAAATAAAGAATATGAAATTTTCATATTTATCCATATTTTTGAATAAATTATTAATATGACTTTAAAGGGGACTCTATGCTCGATGGCGTACCCAACACGCAACAACGAGTTTCTTGGGAATCTTACGTTTCACTCTAATAATAAAATAATATTATTTAAATGGTAGTTAACATGTAGCCGTTGTATTGGCGGGAATGGATAGAAATAACTAAAAAATTATTATATATGTTTTTTAAATGTTTCTACATTTATCTAATAAAAGATAAAGGCTTAAAATACGGAAAGAATTCAATTTTAGGCGTATATGCCCTGGTTTTCACTAAAAGGGAACTTATCGCCTTTTGATGGTGAACCATAATTAAATATAGTTTTGTTCACTATTATACATCCTTTTGGACCAAATAAAACTTTTCTTAAGAGTTGGGAAATCAAAATTTACTTTGTGTAAATTTTTGGTATCTTTCCGATAAAGTTCATTTGTTTAATGAATAGTGTAAAATGTTGTATTTTAATTAAAAACCTCTTTTTAATATAATTTATTTATATGATTAGATTATATTTTTAATTTGATTTAAAGTGAAATTAGAATATATTTTTTCCATTTAATCCAATAGTGGTCGTTGGAATTAATTTCACTTTGAAATCAGACTAAAACTAGTGTCAATCTTTTGATTCATATTGTTTCATAAAAACACGCTATTTGTTTTGACAGCGGAAAATAATTATTAAATTAATTAATGTGACTTATATGTTTCTAATTTTGTAAAATAGACTTCATTTTTGAATTTGGAATATCAAATATAGCTTAGGGTGATTTTTTGGGATTTTTCTGAAAAACTTCAATTTTTGATGAATAGTGAAACCACTAACTGGTAGTTATAAAAACTGATTTTTCCGTTTAAATGAAAATTTGCCATATTTGTGTTTTGAATTTCAAAAATCCGACATACATGGTTGTTATTAAGAAGTAAAATGTGGTTCAATGGGATAAAAATAATTTATTGGTGAATAGTAACTTATTAGGTTTTTAATCGCGATTAGAGGTAATTAGTGTAGTTTAATGTAAAAATAATGCTTTAATAATATCAAATGAACATTACACATATCCTAACCTCATTGGATGTGTCATGGACGACCAAGCCAACCCATGGGTCAACATGGGAACCCCATGAATCCACTTTGGTTGGAAAATGACATTAATATCTTTTTATTTAAAGTTAAAGTAAAAATGAAACAAACATGAAATGTTTTACTAAAATAATTTTTACATCGGGTTATACAAATCATATTTTTGACTATAAATATTCATTGGAAATATAAAAAGATTTCCAACATCATAGTACTTTTTTTATAATTTTTAAAAATTAAATAAATTAAATTATTTATGACATCATGATGATGCCGCGATGACCTCATTATTTAATGATTTAAATAAAATGGAAAGATAATGTAATATCTGAGACATAAACATGTCCAAAACCTATTGGATGAGAGGATTTAGAACCTTTTTCACCTTATCCTAGAAACACATCAATGTGGGACCTCTTAAATCCGAATACCATTTTAAAATAAAGTGACTTTTCTTTACCTTCCAAGAGTGCCCCTCCTCTCCTCTTATAAAAGTCCCCCACATCTACCTCCTTACCCACAATCCCAAAGCCTTTGGCTCGGCCAACCCCTGCCCATTTTGTCTCTACACATCCCTCTATTACTACTTGAAGCCTCAAATTGGGCATAAGTCTTCCCAAGGAAGCCTTTGAGCTCAAACTAAGGGGAGTTACCCAATTTTAAGGTAATGTCTTCTTTTGAGTCCTTTTGTTTTATTTTTCTTCTCCAACCCCCTAAAATCCTTTTATTAATTTCTTTTGTAACAAATCCAGTATCATAAATATGCTAGGATGTTGTTATAATAAGGATTCTAGATACACTTTCACACACATACATCTAATGGTTAATGAACATACTGTTTCCGTGGATGGAGAATTTCGGCCTCCCAAAACGATGATTGTTCAACATTATTTTAACACCTTCAAAGGTGTCCATTAAGATGAAACTATATTTATATATCATATATAACATGTTTATGATTTCCTTAAGCTTCTGTATTTTTCATTTTGGGCATACCTTTATGGTTTCCATTATGGGTAAACGCGATATCTTCATTTAAGGAAGTGCGGACTACCGCCCCCTCAAAGTGATTTGATTCGTTAATACCATATGTGGTACGTATGAAGGATATATTTAATGATATTATATATGATACCATACTGGAATTAAAATAATATTATGTATCATTATATTTTAATTCCATTAAATATGAAATAGAAATGGAAGTAGGGTTCATGCGTACGTACGGCTTACCGTCTCCATGAACGGTACATTTCATTTCTTATCTCAAAATGTTATATAATACTATAAGTACATATATATAATGGATATATATGTAATATATTACATCAAAATTATGGATATCATTATGGAATTATAACATATATATATCTCTCTCATTTTGTTTTAATTCCATTAATATGACAAAAAATGAAAGTAGCGTCCATGCGTACGTACGGCCTACCGTTTCCATGAACGGTGCTTTCCGTTTTTATCTCCAAATGATATGTAATAGTATGAAATGAATATTTACTGGATATATACGGTATTTTAAAAATTAATACTATTCAGGAAATTATTTACTTATAACTACATGGGCAATCTTTTTTCAAACAAGTTCATTTTTGACTCGTGTACCAAACATCGGCAAAAAACGTCTGATATGAACTAACATTATTAAACAATTATTATAACATTATAATATGTGATATGAACTGAATAATAACATCTAAAGGAGGTACTTAGGCAATTATTAATTGAAAAAAGTTTATTATTCAGGAATATAAAGAAACGAACAAGACAAGTTGGATTTGAGGTAAGGGATCCTACTCCTCTATTTCTTTTTAAGTACACTCTTTTACGTCATTCCCTATAAAGCTAATCTTTATTGTGATTGGGATGTTATTTTATATTAATCATACTGAAATTATTATTTTCATATGATGAGAGACCCTATTCTCTATCATCAATCCATTTTGGAAGTTTTGAGTGGCGCCGTTAGGCTGCCGAATTTTCGTAAGAGATCTAACCTCTCTCTTTCTTTTTAAGTACTCTCCTTTATGTCACTTCTTTTAAGCTCCTCTTTTTTATGTTGGGGGATGTTATTTTATATTTCTATTTCTATAAAATTCATGTTAATATGATTAGATACCCTATTTGATCTCATCAATCCATTTTTATAATGTTTTATGTAGCGCCGTTAGGCTGCCGAGTTTTCGTAAGGGATTTTTCACCTCACTTTTATTCCCGTGAGATTTATGCTACATTTGGCAAAATTTCTGTTGAGTGGTGTATGTACTGCCCATTATTCTCCTATTTGTGTAATATAATTTCGTTTATGAGTATTTATATCAATGATTTATTGTCCTTCTTTCATAGGGTGTACGTTTTGAAAGATACCCAAGTCAGTAAGGGAACCTTTCACCCTCTTCTTTTTTAAAAGACTTCTTTTGTTGGGTCTTTTAATTCACATACTATTATGTTGGGATATGTTCTTCTATATCATGATTGATGTAAATTTTATGTCCAAGTGATGAGATTATATTTTTATCTCACATCAACTCATTTTCTGAATTTTTGAAGTGACCCCGTTAGGCTGTCGAATTTTACCAAGGGAACTTTTTAACCCAATTTCGATTTCTTTGGATTCAACATGTAGTTATTTAATATGTCATCCTTTGAATATGTGTGAATGACCTTTTATTGTTTTAAACTTAATATCCAATTATATTGGGTTTATTTATATTTGTCACACATAATTTTGAGAAGGATTTATCCTAAATTTAAGGATACCTTCTTTATAAGGGATTTCATCACATTTTACATCTCTATTGAGACTTCATTGTTGTTATGCACCAATTAACTCTTATATGGTGTATATACTATCCTTTGGAATATTATATCATGAATCCATTTATTCTCATGATATTATAAAGTTCTGATTAAATTTTATTCCTCAATTATTGTATTCAAGTGTCTCTAATTTTGGTAAAAACCCTTTAACCAAAATATCGCTTTAAATTTTTTAATGATTTGTTATTAATAACATCCATGTTTTCAAAATGGTTTTAAGGATTTATTTACATGGATATTAATGGTTTAAAATGTTAAAATCATCAAGGTGGTATGGGACACTTTGATTCAAAAATAACTTTATTAAATGTTTTAAATGCTTTTGAAAATGGTTTTTTTAATGGATTCATTATTTCAATATCCTAAAATGTTATATTGTGATTGAAATGTGGAAATGTTATATTTCCTTTATGCTTTTTATGTGATACATTTATGTTATGGTTCTTGGTAATTGTTATGAAAACGGGTGGTTACGTGATAAACTAAGGGCGGGTGAGACCGATATAGCTCTCCAATGCATTGGGTAACGCGAAGGAGTGAAACATTAAGGTTTCTCCGAAGAGATTTAGGGAATATACTGTGATGGGTATTCCAAACGTAACCAAGAGGGTTACTCCCTACATAATAATGTTATGAATGCCTCAAGTTACCTTTATTTCTTATGTTTTCTATGATTTATTCATGGTTTGATGAGGTATGTTAATGTGCCTATGTTTTATGGGTAAGGTATGATTTCATTCTTATGTATATATGAACTCATGTTTCCTTTCCATATTTTTTATAACCCTTAATGAGATTTTTATGCTCATCCCAAGTTTTTGAAATGTTTTTCACAGGTCAAGGGAAAGGTATATGATGTGATGATAGTGTCAAGGATGTGTCGAGAAAGAATCCATGTTTTTATTTTCAATATGTTTCCGTTGATGGGAAGAATGAATACTGTCTTTTATGTAACCACTTTGTTTAAATGTGGAATGTAATGCAAGTATCATGTTCTAATTCTCTAAAACTCTAAAACTGAAAAGATACTCAATGTGTAATCTTGTAATAACTCATGATTAAGTAAGGTTTAAGGCTGGGGACTTATAATATATATATATTCACACGACACAAAACATACCTCGGCGCAGACGCACTCGACCGCCGGGGATGCGCACCGATTTCAAGGTGCGCCGCTGGCCGGCGCCAAGCGGCGGCGGCTGGCCGGACCGCAGAAAAACGATGGTATGCCCGAACGGGCGGCCGAGGGGGTGTTGGCCGGTGGAGACTCACCTGAGCTCAGCCAGAGGTCGCTGGAGTGGGGTCCGAAATTTTTGGCCGGCAGCGGGGCTCACCGGAAAAAGCACCAGACTGAGGCGGAATCGCAGGAGGCGGGCCGGCCGAAGGAGGTGCGGCTGGAGGTGAGGTCACCAGAAGAATGCAGAGGCTGGGGGAGTCAACGGAGGTGACCGGGATATGGGGGTTGTGCGCTGAATAGGCGGGGGGGGGGGGGGGGGGGTGCCGAGGGAGATAGAGAGAGAGGGAAGGGAGAGGGCCGTTGGAGCTGTTCGCCGGAGGAGGCCGGGACATGGGGAAGGCCGCTGGGGTACTGGGCGCCGAGGGGGAGATGGGGCGGCGGCGGTGAGCCATGGGATCCGATGGTCGAACAAGGTTGGGGAGCATCAGATGGGGCGGGGCAAAGTGGGAGTCACACTGGGCGGCAGGCGACGTGCAGGAGGATGGCTGTAGGCGAGGGGAAGTAGCCGCTGGGGCTGGGCAGCTGCGCAAAGGAGGGGGGCTGCGAGGCGAGAGGAGAGAAGGGAGATGGGGGCGGCGGCTGGGTAATGGGGTAGATTAGCGTTTCAAAAAAACTATCTATATATATAAGATAACAAAAAAATATTAATAATAATAAGAATAAGAATTAGAATAATAAAATACCATAATAATAATAATAAAATAAAAATACTATACTAATAGTAATAATAATATGATAGAATAAGTAAGTAAAAAAACATAATAGTAATAATAAAATGTTGTAATAATAATAATAATAATAATAATTATTAGTTATATATAATAATTAGTATTATAATCAAAACCTTAAAAAAATAAAATGATTTTAAAAATAATAAACACACGCACACACACACACACACACATATATATGTATATAGACATATATACGTATATTTAAACATATATAATCATATATATATATACACACATGCATATAATCATATAAGATTATATATAGGCACATATAAACATATATATATATATATATATACATATATATACACACGTATTTAAACATGTATGTAGACATACATATAATAAAAATAACTTCAAAAATAACAACAACAATTTAAATATTATTAATAATAAAATTTCAACATAAAATTTTAATATATAAAATGTCGGGCGAACACACGGTCACCCGGGCCGAACGCACGGTCACCGCTAATGATGCGGTGACCGCGCACCCGTGCGAAACCCACAAACACAAGTAAAATTTGAAAAAATTCCAAAATGAGACCATGAAAGGAGTAAAAATTAAGTGAAAATGATGTCGGGGTGTGACAATTCTCCCCACCACAGACACATTCTGCCCCCAAAAAGTCACCAAACCAAAAGCTGACCAAGATTCAAGTCTAGGCCGAAACAGAACTAAAAGAACAGGAGACAACTGAGAATCTCGAAATGATTTTACTAAACACATACACAGGTCGCACCCGACGAATTCAAGCGAAAACTAAAGTTTGAGGTTGAGGGGAGAACACGAAGTGGTTTTCCCCACCACAAGAACTCAACTTGTGCAAAAAATTAACCATCTAAATAGAAATCCCTAGGAATGGGGGGGGGGGTGACGCGGGAACTACCAACCGATTTAAGCCAAATCCTATAGCACGAGTGAAAAACAACACCTACGTTGAAACGTTGAATCCTCGACCAAATACAACAACCTTCAACACTAGGGGAAACCCACCTAAAAATACTTAACCTAGCATCGAGTCGGAAACATGATCCATTAAAATCCAGAAATCATAACCACATCTGACAAGCATAGCTAAACTGAGGTCAACCTACACAATGTTCTAACACCCTTTAATAAAGACACGATTTTCAAGATCACATCCACAAAAACAAGATTGCTTGGATTATAATTGAACAAGTACATTATTAATTTATGGAAAAACAACGCACATAAAATGATGTTAAAATTTTAATAACAAAGAAAAAAATATGAAATGTTCTTAATTGTTCCACCGTCAACATGGAACAGAATCCCGGACCAAGGCTTTACACCCCTGGTAACTCCTGACTGTGTGCGAGCTTCACCCCGAGACCTGTGGTTGGGGCTCTGATGGATAAAGCATCTCCTGCCTCACAGTCAGGTACTGACATTCCCTGTAAAGACCCGTAAAATTCAAGGAAAATTTTTTTTTAATTTTCTTTAGAATTTTACAAGAGCGCGGTTTTAGACGGCACCTGATTCCGAGGCCCGGAGTGCCTGGAATTAATTTCCGAAGTTTGGATCGGGTACGTTCAGTGAACGAAAGAGAGGGAATTCCTAACTTTTGATCCGGTGCTCGGAATTGAAATCCGAGGGCACCGATGAACTCGCAGCGCCGATATTCGCTTAAAGAGACCTTTTCGGGAGTTGCGTTTGTTTCGGGTTGAGAGTTAGTTTTTGGGAGATTAGAATAACTTAAATAAAAATATGTAAACACAATTTTTATTTAAACTTAATAGTTAACTTCTCTCAAAGGAAGTTAGGTGTGGGATCCACACCCACTTAACCTCCCTTGAGAGGATTAAGTGTGGTGGGGCCCACACGAAGCCTAACTTTACATCTTCCCTCAAACTCCCTTAACCCCTCTTTAATTAACATGACAATTTGTTAATTAATGTGGAGTTATCTCTTATTTGAATTTCAAACTTTTGAAATTCTAGTGTGTTATTGTGTTAATAAAATAAGATAGACTCTTATTTTATTTGGGTTTAGTTTTGTCTCCTTGAGAGAGTTGGGAAGGTTCTTCTTGTTTCTTCATCTTCTTCAACCTCGACGAAGAACACGAAGAATGCCATTCTTCAACGAAGAACTTCTTCGCCGAAGAACACGGTTCTTCCTCGACGCCATATCCGCGACGTGACGTTCTTCTTCCGCATCATCTCTTCCGCGACGGTTTTCCGCGACGAACGCCATCAACAACGACTCTTCCTCCGACGTCAAAGGAATCGACACCGATATTCCACGACTACGTCAACATACGACTATCGAGGTAGGGGTTCTTGAGTTCGTTGTTTTCTTTTTATTTGACATTCCTCAAGACTTGACGAAGAACGCTCAAGTTCCGACGAAGAATGCTGCTCCGCTCTTCTGCGTCTTCCGTGTCAACGAGAGAGAACACCGCTTCTTCCTCGGACAACCTTCGTCGGCGTACAAGGATTCGCCAACGACGTATCACATCGGACGCACCTCTTCGTCATTGAATTTGACGAACGACGACCGCGACGCACGACCTCCGCGACGTCGTCTTCCGCGGAACGTAGACAAATCTTCGAACCTTATACCAAGGTAGGGGTTGTTGATTTATTGATTATTTATTCCATTCTTGATCGTGGATTTTAGCATGTCTAAACGTGAGGCAACTGGATATTCTTTAGTTGTGTTATTATTTAACGTGAGGGGGGGGGGGACCGCATGAACACAGCCGAACCCCCCTCCATCGTTCATGTTGTTTATTCTTGCGGGCGGAAGTAAGGTGGCGTGGTGCCGTCGCACCACGCGGATAATTGTACGTTTAACTTACGCGACGCCGTCGCGCGTGCACCATGGAAGAATCAACAAGAACGCGACGCCGTCGCGCCGCATTGAAAGAATATGGAGGTGCGGTGGAGGGGCGCGGTGCCGTCGCACCACGCCGGATGACGAATTCCGCGGCCATTTCCGGGCCGCGGCTATTTGAGAAGACCGGCGGCCGGGCCGCCGGCGTCGGAAGCCGAAGAAGGGACCGGATTTTCCGGTCCCGTTGGAGAAAAACCGGCCGGCCAGCTGGCCGGCTGGAAGGCAGTAAACTGGGGAAATTAATTCCCCGGCCGGCTCATAAAACCCCCCCTCTTAATGAGGGGGGCGGTTTCCATGAGGGGGGGGGGGGGGGCAGGCGGCTACCCCGAATCCACTTCAAAGCGGGCCCCCAGGAGGGGGGGCCGTTGATTGACAAAAACGGCGCGGCTTTGCCGCGCCGCCATTTGAAGAAGCGGGGGAATTGATCCCCCCACGTGCCGCCCTCGTGCGGCGCCAGGGCGCCAGGCCGCCCGGCCGCCGCGCCGCCGCGCCGGCGCTGGCCGGCCGGGCCGCCCCAGGGGGGGGGGGTCGGGCCGGGTCGGCCAGGACCCGGACCCCCCCGTTTCGAACCAGTTCCGGTCTTTTGGACATAACTTGAGCCTCGGACCTCCGTTCGACGAACCGTCTATGGAAACGTGATCCTTGGATCGAGACGGTCGTTTTGGTATATCGCACTCAAGGTTTCGGATCACTTTGAGTTTGGCCGGGTTGGTTCGTTCACGAAACCAACCGGGCCTTCGGAGCGGAAACGCTCATATCTTGAGTTACGGACGTCCGATTGACGTGCCGTCAGTCGCGTTGTGTTCCTCTTAGTGAGATGGATCTTTTGGAATACTCCGCCTGAGGTTTGGACGCAGGTGGAGTACGGTCGGGTTGGTTTTGCCTTAAAAACCAACCGGGCCCCGGGGATGAAAATGCCAATAACTCTCAGACCGGCCGTCCGATCGACGCGCCGTCTGTTGCGTTGAGTTCCTGTTGACAATACGGAACTTTTGGATACATCAACTCTGGTCTTCATGACAGTTGATGTATCAGCCTCTCGGCTCGTGGAGCGGACCCTCCGAACGAGCTTGCTGGGTGCGGGAACCCTAGTGTTGGCTACAACTGTTACTGCGACTGTTACTGCGACTGCTACTTCGACAGCGACGACCGTGCAGAGACCCTCAGTGGACTGCGGCGACGACTGTGAAGAGATCCTCCGTGGACTCCGACGATGACCGTGCAGAGATCCTCAGTGGACTGCGGCGACGACTGTGCAGAGATCCTCCGTGGACTCCGACAACTACTGCACTCAGCGATCCTACGTGGATCAGTGCTACAGGTCCTGCGTGGGCCCGGTCCTGTGTGGGCCTGATCCTGTGTGGGTCACTGCAAGGTTAGTACCTATCGATCCTTCGTGGGTCCGACGACATAGATGGTTCAGTGATCATCTTTATCGTCATCCAAAGAAGTATAATCGTGTGAGCTGAATCTTCTGTGTTACTCGATAGAGGTAGTGCGCTTGGTTGTAGCGGCAGACCTGCGATACTGGAGACGAGCGTACGGAGTACGGAGACCGTGTAGCCTGCTGAGACCTGAAGACTGCTCGACCGACTCGACTTGGAGTGAGTCGACTAGCCCAGTGGACGGAGCGCCCGGTATTTGGCGGCAGACCCACGGCGGACGGAGCGCCTAGTAGTTGGCAGCAGACCCGCGGTACTCGACTGGAGGAGTACCTCTGAAGGCTAATTGGGTGAGCGCCCGGTATTTGGCAGCAGACCCTCAGCGGACGGAGCGCCCGGTAGTTGGCAGCAGACCCGCGGTACTCGACAGGAGGAGTACTTCAGCAGTCTTAGGTTAGTGAGCAGTACCTCGGAGTCGTGACAGGACCACTGTACACTTCAGAGATGGGGCACTTCAACAGTTGCGGTTTCGTTAATGAAAATCCTGGTTTGAGCTGAATCCTGTTGCTTTCCTGTGTGGATTGTGTTTTGCAATCCTATGTGGATTATGTTTTACTTTCCTGTGTGGAATACATTTACTTTCCTCTGTGGACTGAGTTGTACTTGGGCTCGGAGGTTTGAGCGTATTTGAAATTGATGACTTAGGTATATGTATGGGCATATACCTAAGCAGTGTCGATTGTTACTTCGTGATTGTACTTTTCTTCGTGGTTTATCCTTTGTGGATTTGAGAGACCTTCAGGGGTCTCGGGGTCCCTAATGAGTAGCTTATACTCACCCCTGCATGGGCTTTGCCCGCACTACGTTGTGTTGGTTGCAGACGATGGAAAGCGTTGACCTTAGCTGAGGCTTGCAGAGCGGGACGGTACCCGGAGGTGGACCACTGGGCGGGACGTGCTCGGAGCGGACGACAGAACCTGTGGAGCAGAGGAGCTATCTGTACCCACCCTTCAGGTGGGATTTCCAGTAGACATCTCGGTGTAGCGGCATTTACTTTTCAGTTTTTGTTTTCCCCTTTCGAGTTGTACTTTACTTTCAGTTTGGGTTTGTATTCTGGCCCATTTACTTTTCCGCACTTTTAGTTGTACTCTGCTTTTGTTTAGTGTTTACTTTACGCTTGCTTACTCTGTGGTGTTTGTTTACTTTACAAAGGCAATGCCTTCCCTTTTTACCGGGATTTACGCCTTGGTGCTAGTCGCCAGCCCCTGGCCTATGGAAGGCGGGCTTGGGGTAGTCACGGCACGGACCCCGAGGGTGGGTCGTGACAAATTGGTATCAGAGGAGTTCAGTTCTACCGCGAACTCTGATATTTCTATGTGAAGCAATAATGTTTAGCGTATTGAGTGTGTTTATCAGTCCAGGGAGTCCAGTGTTGGTGCGGTGGCCGATGTATCCGTACACCAGGACCCTGACTTCTGATTTCCGACTTAATGCACGGAAACATTGATTGCGTGTTTGTTTCAAAGTTTTCTTTGTGATTTCTTTGTGTCATCTCACCAGGTTTACTGTTTGACCGTGGCGCACCTGTTTCCTTTCAGGATGGCCCCACGACGGCAGCCAGCTAGGGTTCCGAGAGTCGAGCGTGACGATAGCCCACCGAGCGACGAGGCCTCGGTGCAGGGCCCTTTGCCAGTAGTGGCACCGGCGGTAGCTCTACCCGCCGAGCCCCCGATACTTCCAGCACCAGCCGCTGACGATGCACGTCGCCTCAGCGCACTGCATGAGTTTCAGCACCAGCGACCACCCCGGTTTCGCGGCGAGACAGATCCCCAGGCAGCAGAGGACTGGCTGGAGGCAGTGGTTCGAGTGTTTAGGCTAGTGAGGACACCAGAAGACCTCATGGTGATCCTCGCTGCGAGCCTACTACACGTAGCAGCAGGAAGATGGTGGAGCCTAATGCTCCAGGTGCACGATGAGGCATCTCTTCTTTGGACAGACTTTGAGAGCCTCTTCCGCTCGGAGTTCGTCCCAGCCACCCTTCGTGTGGTGCGTATCCAGGAGCTTCTTCAGCTGCGGCAGGGCAGCATGACGGTCGCTCAGTACTCGGCGAGATTTACCGATCTCTCACGCTACTCGACCGACATGGTACGGGACCCATTCTTCCGGGCCCGGACCTTCGACCAGGGTTTGAGACACGAGATCAGGGCATCGCTGATCTCCCTCAGCATACCGACTCAGACAGGAGTACTGGAGAGGGCTCTTCTGATCGAGAGCTTCCTTGCTGAATCTACACCAGCACAGCGACCCACCGCAGGGCGGCACGTGGAAGAGTCATCTGCAGCAGATAGCCGACGGATGACTCAGGGTTCCAGGCAGACCAGACCTACCTGTGACCGACTGCACGACTCAGGCTCAGTTGTGCGGGGAAGCCAGGGTGGAGTCAGAGCCAGGCGTGCCGAGAGTGGGCAGTGTTACTCCTGTGGCGGGATTGGTCACATGGCTCGTGACTGTCCGACCCGCCATGCTGATGATCAGCAGTTAAGTGAAGAACCTCCCAGGCAGAGGCAGAGGTTCGGCCGTGGCGGTCCGCAGGGAGGAGGCGGACGAGGCAGAGGAGCTGGACAAGCAGCCGGTGGTGGGCGACGCTTTGAGGCTCTTCCACCACCACCACCAGGAGGTCCACCCCGACCACAGGGAGTAGGTGAACATGCGAGAGCTCAACTTTAGGCAGCCGAGGCCTTCGATCATGGAGCTCTGGGAGCCGATGGGCAGGAGTAGAACTAGTGGATAATATCCTTTGTACTTCTGGTTCCTTGTTGCTTTTGTGTAGCGTCTTGTATTATGAGTTGCAATAATAAAAGACGCATACCTTTGTGATATTTTCGTTCCTGTCCTCTTTTGTGATGTTACTAAGAGGTTCCAGTTTTGACTGTTGACTTGACCCTCACTTGTGAGACATCTACTGGAGGAGACCCAGTTACCACACACTGATGCCGACAGTGTGACTCAACCCTTGGAGGCGAGAGTAATGGTTGAATCTCTTAGTAGTAGCGTCGAGGCCTTACGACATCATCCTTAGTATGGATTAGTATCATCCATGTTAGGATTGACTGTTTTAGGCAAAGAATGTGGTTCATCCAGGGGATGGGACCAGATTTCTCTTATCGGCAAAGAAGAAATCTTGCAGCTCTTGTGGGACCTGAGATGGTCCAGGTCATCCAGGGGCGGATGAGTGCAGCTCAGAGCCGGCAGAAACCTTATGCTGACAGGAGGCGGAGGCCACTGGAGTTCGAGGGTGGTGACCACGTCTTCTTACGGGTCTCACCTCGACGTGGTATTCGGAGTTTTGGCCAAGGGCAAGTTATCTCCGCGCTTCATCGGACCCTTCCAGGTCCTCAGCAGGATTAGCGTGGTGGCTTATCGCCTGGCTCTACCACCTCAGTTGCACCGGGTGCACGACGTCTTCCACGTGTCTCAGCTGAGGAGATACGTGCATGACCCGACACAAATCATTGACCATGGGGAGCTTGACGTTGACGATGGGGCGACTTTTACGGAGCTCCCGGTGGAGATAGAGGATCGACAGGAGCGGGTCCTGCGTGGGCGATCGATTCCTCTTGTGCGCATCAGATGGCAGCACGTGAATCTCCAGGAGAGCACATGGGAGCGGGAGGCTCAGATGCGTGCTCAGTACCCTCATTTGTTTCCCTAGTTTTTGATGTATCTTTACGGGGACGTAAAGCCCTGAGGTGGGAGTAATGTAAAGACCCGTAAAATTCAAGGAAATTTTTTTCTTAATTTTCTTTAGAATTTTACAAGAGCGCGGTTTCAGACGGCACCTGATTCCGAGGCCCGGAGTGCCCGGAATTAATTTCCGAAGTTTGGATCGGGTACGTTCAGTGAACGAACGAGCGGGAATTCCTAACTTTTGATCCGGTGCTCGGAATTGAAATCCGAGGGCACCGATGAACTCGCAGCGCCGATATTCACTTAAAGAGACCTTTTCGGGAGTTGCGTTTGTTTCGGGTTGAGAGTTAGTTTTTGGGAGATTAGAATAAGTTAAATAAAAATATGTAAACACAATTTTTATTTAAACTTAATAGTTAACTTCTCTCAAAGGATGTTAGGTGTGGGATTCACACCCACATAACCTCCCTTGAGAGGATTAAGTGTGGTGGGGCCCACACGAACCCTAACTTTACATCTTCCCTCAAACTCCCTTAACCCCTCTTTAATTAACATGACAATTTGTTAATTAATGTGGAGTTATCTCTTATTTGAATTTCAAACTTTTGAAATTCTAGTGTGTTATTGTGTTAATAAAATAAGATAGAGTCTTATTTTATTTGGGTTTAGTTTTGTCTCCTTGAGAGAGTTGGGAAGGTTCTTCTTGTTTCTTCATCTTCTTCAACCTCGACGTAGAACACGAAGAACGCCGTTCTTCAACGAAGAACTTCTTCGCCGAAGAACACGGTTCTTCCTCGACGCCATATCCGCGACGTGACGTTCTTCTTCCGCATCATCTCTTCCGCGACGGTTTTCCGCGACGAACGCCATCGACAACGACTCTTCCTCCGACGTCAAAGGAATAGACACCGATATTCCACGACTACGTCAACGTACGACTATCGAGGTAGGGGTTCTTGAGTTCGTTGTTTTCTTTTTATTTGACATTCCTCAAGACTTGACGAAGAATGCTCATGTTCCGACGAAGAACGCCGCTCCGCTCTTCTTCGTCTTCCGTGTCAACGAGAGAGAACACCGCTTCTTCCTCGGACAACCTTCGTCGGCGTACAAGGATTCGCCAACGACGTATCACATCGGACACACCTCTTCATCATTGAATTTGACGAACGGCGACCGCGACGCCCGACCTCCACGACGTCGTCTTCCGCGGAACGTAGAAAAATCTTCGAACCTTATACCAAGGTAGGGGTTGTTGATTTATTGATTATTTATTCCATTCCTGATCGTGGATTTTAGCATGTCTAAACGTGAGGCAACTGGATATTCTTTAGTTGTGTTATTATTTAATGTGAGGGGGGGGGGGAGCAGACCGCATGAACATGGCCGAACCCCCCTCCATAGTTCATGTTGTTTATTCTTGCGGGCGGAAGCAAGGTGGCGTGGTGCCGTCGCACCACGCGGATAATTGTACGTTTAACTTACGCGACGCCGTCGCGCGCGCACCATGGAAGAAACAACAAGAACGCGACGCCGTCGCGCCGCGTTGAAAGAATATCAAGGTGCGGCGGAGGGGCGTGGTGCCGTCGCACCGCGCCGGATGACGAATTCCGTGGCCGGTTCCGGGCCGCAGCGATTTGAGAAGACCGGCGGTCGGGCCGCCGGCGTCGGAAGCCGAAGAAGGGACCGGATTTTCCGGTCCCGTTGGAGAAAAACCGGCCGGCCAGCTGGCCGGAAGGCAGTAAACCGGGGAAATTAATTCCCCGGCCGGCTCATAAAACCCCCCTCTTAATGAGGGGGGCGGTTTCCATGAGGGGGGGGGCAGGCGGCTCCCCCGGATCCACTTCAAAGCGGGCCCCCAGGAGGGGGGGGCGTTGATTGATAAAAACGGCGCGGCTTTGCCGCGCCGCCATTTGAAGAAGCGGGGGAATTGATCCCCCCGCGTGCCGCCCTCGTGCGGCGCCAGGGCGCCGCGCCGCCACCGGCCGCCGCGGGCCGCCCCAGGGGGGGGGGGGGGGGGGGGTCGGGCCGGGTCGGCCCGGACCCGGACCCCCCCGTTTCGAACCAGTTTCGGTCTTTTGGCCATAACTTGAGCCTCGAACCTCCGTTCGACGAACAGTCTGCGGAAACATGATCCTTGGATCGAGACGGTCGTTTTGGTATATCGCACTCAAGGTTTCGGATCACTTTGAGTTCGGCCGGGTTGGTTCGTTCACGAAACCAACAGGGCCTTCGGAGCGGAAACACTCATATCTTGAGCTACGGACATCCGATTGACGTGCCGTCAGTCGCGTTGTGTTCCTCTTAGTGAGACAGATCTTTTGGCATACTCCGCCCGAGGTTTGGAAGCAGGTGGAGTACGGTCGGGTTGGTTTTGCCTTAAAAACCAACCGGGCCCCGGGGACGAAAATGCCAATAACTCTCAGACCGGGCGTCCGATCGACGCACCGTCTGTTGCGTTGAGTTCCTGTTGACAATACGAAACTTTTGGATACATAAACTCTGGTCTTCGTGACAGTTGATGTATCAGCCTCTCGGCTCGTGGAGCGGACCCTCCGAACGAGCTTGCTGTGTGCGGGAACCCTAGTGTTGGCTACAACTGTTACTGCGACTGTTACTGCGACTGCTACTTCGACAGCGACGACCGTGCAGAGACCCTCAGTGGACTGCGGCGACGACTGTGTAGAGATCCTCCGTGCACTCCGACGACGACCGTGCAGAGATCCTCAGTGGACTGCGGCGACGACTGTGCAGAGATCCTCCGTGGACTCCGATGACTACTGCACTCAGCGATCCTACGTGGATCAGTGCTACAGGTCCTGCGTGGGCCCGGTCCTGTGTGGGCCCGATCCTGTGTGGGTCACTGCAAGGTTAGTACCTATCGATCCTTCGTGGGTCCGACGACATAGATGGTTCAGTGATCATCTTTATCATCATCCAAAGAAGTATAATCGTGTGAGCTGAATCTTCTGTGTTACTCGATAGAGGTAGTGCGCTTGGTTGTAGCGGCAGACCTGCGATACTGGAGACGAGCGTACGGAGTACGGAGACCGTGTAGCCGGCTGAGACCTGAAGACTGCTCGACCGACTCGACTTGGAGTGAGTCGACTAGCCCAGTGGACGGAGGACCCGGTATTTGGCGGCAGACCCACGGCGGACGGAGCGCCTAGTAGTTGGCAGCAGACCCGCGGTACTCGACTGGAGGAGTACCTCTGAAGGCTAATTGGGTGAGCGCCCGGTAGTTGGCAGCAGACCCGCGGTACTCGACAGGAGGAGTACTTTAGCAGTCTTAGGTTAGTGAGCAGTACCTCGGAGTCGTGACAGGACCACTGTACACTTCAGAGATGGGGATCTTCAACAGTTGTGGTTTCGTTAATGAAAATCCTGGTTTGAGCTGAATCCTGTTGCTTTCCTGTGTGGATTGTGTTTTGAAATCCTATGTGGATTATGTTTTGCTTTCCTATGTGGAATACGTTTACTTTCCTGTGTGGACTGAGTTGTACTTGGGCTCGGAGGTTTGAGCGTATTTGAAATTGATGACTTAGGTATATGTATGGGCATATACCTAAGTAGTGTCGATTGTTACTTCGTGATTGTACTTTTCTTCGTGGTTTATCCTTTGTGGATTTGAGAGACCTTCAGGGGTATCGGGGTCCCTACTGAGTAGCTTATACTCACCCCTGCACGGGCTTTGCCCGCACTACGTTGTGTTGGTTGCAGACGATGGAAAGCGTTGACCTTAGCTAAGGCTTGCAGAGCGGGACGGTACCCGGAGGTGGACCACTGGGCGGGACGTGCTCGGAGCGGACGACAGAACCTGTGGAGCAGAGGAGCTATCTGTACCCACCCTTCAGGTGGGATTTCCAGTAGACAGCTCGGTGTAGCGGCATTTACTTTTCAGTTGCTGTTTTCCCCTTTCGAGATGTACTTTACTTTCAGTTTGGGTTTGTATTCTGGCCCATTTACTTTTCCGCACTTTTAGTTGTACTCTGCTTTTGTTTAGTGTTTACTTTCCGCTTGCTTACTCTGTGGTGTTTGTTTACTTTACAAAGGCAATGCCTTCCCTTTTTACCGGGATTTACGCCTTGGTGCTAGTCGCCAGCCCCTAGCCTATGGAAGGCGGGCTTGGGGTAGTAACGACACGGACCCCGAGGGTGGGTCGTGACATTCCCCAATAATATCATCCTCTTCAAGTGATGCTTCCTGCAAAATTTATCCATATGACCCAGACAACTGCAATGATGACACGTCTTTGGAGGGTTGCGACAAGAGGGCATTAAATTCTCGAAACGACTACACTGATAGCATACCACAGAATGATATGATGAACTAGAAGCCAGGGCCAAAGGGGAAAAATCTTTGAGAACAGGTTCCTCTGACATATTTTCCTTGACAGATGGGGAACTCTTACGAACAACCGGGGATGCTGGAGTACTAACCAACTGTGTTCCTGAAACCAACTCAGCTAAAAATGCTTCCTCCACCAGCTTCTCGAAATGATGGTCTTTAGAAGGGAGGACCCGCTCCTTGATCTATGGACGAAGACCCCTAGTGAAAAGAGATGCCTTCATGAGCTCATGTGATGCTACATCTAGAGAAAAGGAAATTAGTTCCCTGAAATGGTTAACATATTCCTTCACCGTCCGTTGGCCTTGATGAATATACACGTTCTCTCTATTTTTCTTCAGGTTCACTTCTTTAGGTACAAACCATTGGATGAAAATGGTTTTAATGACATCCCATGTCATTTCAACTTGCATTGATATTGGGGTATTCATCTTCCACTGGTCCAGAGCTTGACCCTCAATCAATTATATAATAGCACGAACCTTAACATTGTCGAGAGTTCCCAATGTTCTAAAGATATTCTCCACTTAATCAAGCCACACTACTGCTTCTAACGGGCCTCGATCACTATGAAGAATAGGCATGGTCTGAGGAGGACCAAAAAATGGGCATGACTTGTCATAATCCATAGGGAACTTTCTAGGCGGCATTTTATGAACGACATATAAAACACAAATCCAAGACCAATATCAAATCAATGTATAATTTATGATAACTTCCTGAGGCAAAATAACCTTCTTTCTGAAACAAAATCCAATTTACAAAATCATTTTCCCCTTTAAAAAATCATTTTAGAAAGACAAGTTCAAACCTTTTGTTTCAAATAAAGACCCATATCATCTCATAAATCGTCGCATGCGTGTCCATACATTCCACTCACGTCATCCATGAACAAGTGCCTCATTCAAATTTCAGAAAAACGTGCACACATGTGATCATTCATATGGAAAACCAGGGGTTGCACCCAAACCATTTCCCTACCAATTCTATGCAAACAACTGGATTTGAAAGCAGAAAACATTAAATTTCAAAAATCCCTCTACTAATTTATTCCCATTTTAGAGAAAACACTTCCATTTCAAAATTTAATTTTAATTTTCAAAAACACGATCACAACAACTAGAATCAAACATATTATAGCTTACAAGAATCACCAGCATGAGGAACTAACATTTATGCTTAACCCGAAAACATGGTAGTGAGCCATGCCCCGAGTTAGCATCAACAACTAGGAGGAACATAAACCGTGTAATAGGATTCCACATGGGTCACTACTCCATGTGAAATCGCAACGTAACACTAGATCGCCTCCTTTTTCATTCCTCAATTCAAAATGAGGTCAAAAGAAACAATTTCCCGGACTACCCCTGGTAACTCGAGTATCAGTGCGAGCAAGAGTTTGGGATGCTCTTCCCGCACCTACCTCTCGAATCCTGACAGTCCTAATCTCCACCTACCAGACAACCCAAATATCAAGATCCTGCTCTGATACAATTTTTTCACGAACTAGCCCAGGTCAACCCTGAACCGGTCACCCGATCCGGTCCGCGGCAAGTCCCGAGGGGCATTCCTGATCCCCCCGGGATGGAAACTACTGCCAAGCATCAAGCTTTAATCATTGGGATTAATTTAGCCCAACAAACCGGGATCTGTAAAAGAAAACAACTAAACAAAATAGACAACACTAACAACAAAAAGAAACAAAAACTACACGACAAACATACCTCCACGTGACCTCACGGTCACCCCCCAACTAAAAACCAACATCGATCTATCACTGAGAGACTCAAACCAGGAAAACATGAACACAAGGAACCTGCACCTGAAATTGTAAAAGATAGGCATGAGTACAAAAAATACTCAGTAGGTGATCCCAACAACAAATCCCAAAACACTGACACTAAATAAAGAATCTATAAATTCCAGGTTTCAACTACAATGTATAAAAGTAAGCTTTCATAATGTTTCACTTGATGATAAAAACATGAGACATTACGCTTATTCTTTTTCAATAGTTTAATTCCTTTCATTGGTTCCAAATTCATTCTAAAAGAGAATAAAGTGTTACATTTTCAAATTTAACACAAAGAGAATAACATTTATTAATTTGAAAAACATTTTCACAAAGTATAATGGTATAAGCAGTTAAGAACAACTAAAAGTAAACAAGCATGGAACATCAAGTAACCATGGGTGATCCTAAACATCCCTAGAAAATCCCTAAACGTACTCAGGTTCAGACTACCTGTCGACATGGTACTCCACAATCAATAACCAAATGGCCGCCCTAACAGCCAACCAGTGGCACGCCCCACAAGGCCTACCTACCAAGGGGGGACTAACCCGCCTAATTGAGGTTAGTCAGCAACCGTCACTCGATTCTCTAATAGACGCCCAGGAACCCACGGTGTTTTTAAGAATACTGTGTAAGTGGGAGGCCCTCACACGCATGACTAACCTCACCGCACTTGCCATCCCCTTACACGGACACCGCTACATGACAATCCTGGATGGGAAGTCCCCCTATAGTGGTGCCCCTTAAGTGCGTATATATATATAAAGGTAATCAGTTCACAATCAATAATGTGCCAATTGTGCCACCACATCAATTATGTTTAGACCATTTAGTATCGAAGCATTTCCAAAAGATATGACACACACCATCACATTAAAACCCAGAAAAAAATACTTTGAAACCCAATTAAGTAAAATGAAACCACCACTGAAAAGTTCAAAAATCCAATTTAAAGGCCAAATTGGCATTTCCTCTATCCATGTTTTCAATAAATCACCACTTTCCATAAACGATACACCCGCCATTTCACACACACCAACAATTTCAAAACATTATTCAACAAGACTTGCACATTTCATAAAGTACTCATTTAGAAACATCACAAGAAAGTCACACATTTAATCCATGAAAATATTCTCAGTGCGATGCAAGGAGTAAACAGTTTTCAATTTCAAAAAGTCACAACTCTAGTAATAACTATCCAGTGCTACTATAAATTTATTGAAAAATAATGAAATGACAAGGAATAAATAAACTTCTAAATTTAAAAGCAAGTTAAGTGGGATACCTACCTTGACTTGTAGCTAGTTTGAGATGACAAGACATGCCTCACACTTGCGAATAAGAAAACGCAAGAGGGGAATTTCGATAACGTGAAAATACCTCGCGAACATGCTGCAACATAAGTAGAATAACTAAAACACACAAACACCGATTTAAAAAAGTCCAGAAGAATGAGAATGAAAAAAGATAACGTATATATATATGCGTTGAAATAAAATATTTAATGTAATAAACAAATCAAACCTCACATGGATTCGCAAACTGAACCCGATGACGCAATACACCTCGCGTAGGCGCGTACACACTCGCAAGCTGAAGACCTCCGCGTTGTGGAATTATTCCGCCAACGCACTGCAAAAACCAAACAATTAAACAACCAACTACAAAATATAAATATAAATGTATATATATATATATATATATATATATATATATATATTCACATGACACAAAACATACCTCGGCGCAAACGTGCTCGACCGCCGCGGTCACGCACCGATTTCCGGGTGCGCCGTTGACTGGCGCAAAGTGGCGATGACTTGCTGGACTGCAGAAAAATGACGGGACACCTGAACGGGCGGCCAGGGCGGTGTAGGCCGGTGGAGACTCACCGGATATCGGCCGGAGGGCACTAGAGAGTGGTCGGAAACCACTGGCCGGTGGCGTGACTCACCGAAAAAAGCCATAGATAGAGGCAGAATCGCAGGAGGCGGGCCCTCCAGAGGCGACGAGGCCAGAGGCAAGGTCGCCGGAGGCACGCGGAGGCCGGGCGGGTCGCTGGAGGTGGAAAGGATAGGGGGTTGCATGCTGAAAAGGGGGGCACCGAGGGGGATAGAGAGAGAGAGGGAAGGGAGAGGGCCTCTGGGGTTGTTCACTAGAGGATTCCGGGATAGGGGGAGGGCCGCCGGGGTACTGGGCACCGAGGGGGAGAAGGGGCGGCGACGGTGAACCGTGGCCTTTGGCGGTCGCACGAGGTCGGGGAGTGTAGGAGGGCATGGGGCAGAGTAGGAGTCACATGGGGCAGTGGCCGGCGTGCCGAATGAGGGCTGCTGGCGCGGGGAAGGAGCCGCCGGGGCTGGGCTGCTGTGCAGAGGAGGGGGCTGCGGGGAGAGAGAAGGAGAGAAGGGAGAGGGGGGCGACAGCTGGGTAAGGGGATAGATTAGGGTTTCAAAAAAATATCTATATATATATAAGATAACAAATGAAATATTAATAATAATATGAATAAGAATAAGAATAATAAAATAATATAATGATAATAATAAAATAAAAATACTATACTAATAGTAATAATAATATGATAAAATAAGTAAATAAGTAAACTTAATAATAATTATAAAATGTTGTAATAATAATAATAATAATAATAATTAGTTAATTATTATTATTATTATTATAATCCAAACCTTTAAAATAATAAAACCATTTTAAAAATAATAAACACACGCACAGACACGCCCCCCCCCCACACACACACACATATATACGTTTATAGACATATATACTTATATCTAAACGTATATAATATATATTTATATATACACAAATAAACATATAATCTTATATATAAGCACATATAAACATATATATATATACATATATATATACACGTATATAAACATGTATGTAGACATAAATATAATAAAAATAACTTCAAAAATAACAAAAAGAACTTAAATAGTAATAATAATAAAATGTCAACATAAAAATTTAATATTTAAAATGCCGGGCGAACTCACGGTCACCCGGGCCAAATGAACGATCACCGCTAATGATGCCGTGACGGCGCACCAGCGCGAAACCTGCCAACACAAGTAAAATTTGAAAAAATTTCAAACTGAGACCAAGAAAGCAGTAAAAATTAAGGGTATCTGCGGTCAGGGCGTGACATATTCTCTATGATAGAACTTCCTTATATCATTTTGATAGCACTTCCCTAGATCATTATGATGAAACATTCTTAGATCATTCTAAATTGACTTTCCTCATCAGAGTTTTTTCGATTCACATTCCTTCTCACAGTCAGTCAGATTGAATTTCCTCCTCATCATCAATCCAATTAACATTTCTTATCTGAGTAAGCTCATTGAAATCCTCATAATAAGTTAATTATCATTATGATGGAATTATCATTATAATGTAAACTGTACTTTAAAAATTTTAACTTATTAAAACCCTATAACCTATAACTCATTTATACTTCTATAAAATTCTATTTTAGGTACCTATGGATCCAATGAAAACTTTTTCTTAATTCCTCAAAATGATAAAATATTTACGTTTCCTTCATTTCATAAAATGATTTTATCATGATATATTTTCTGATATATGAAAAAATTAAGATTGGAAAAGCATCATCTGATTTAATTTTAGAATGTTTATGGAATTTAAAACTCTTAATATCACTATCTTCATTTATCCTCTTCTACAGCATTCTGACTTTCGAACTCAAAAACTTATTTCATTCATTGATTATGAAAAAAACCTTCCGGCAATAAAAAATTTATATATATATTTGTTTTGGATATGATGAAATGTATATTTTATTTATTGGAATGAATAAAAACCAGAATCATTGTTTTCTCATGTTTCATCTCACCAATGAAGTCATAACTCTTTAAACACAAACCATTGCTTGTTTAATGACCCTCTCATGAAAATGTGAACATTCTAGATAGTCATATAATCATAATCAAAATGATGGATCAGAGTTCTCTGAATCTTGATCTTCATAATAATGGATATGAGTATAATAATGCATCCAGTAACCAAATTTATAGATCTTATGGCTACCATCATCCTTACATCTTATGCGTTCGATAGTTCTCAGTCCGAAAACCCATATCCGGAAACTTGTATCTAGAAATTTTTTTTCTCAAATATAAAAAATATCGCCCTTTTTGTTTGCATTCGAAAATTCAAAAAAATTCACCGATTACCAAAAAAAATTATTTTCCAAAATTATTAGTTGTCATAAAATACCAGAATTGGTTAAAAAATGATCACAAAGGTTCTTTAACATACCATTTTTATTTGTTCACAACACTCATCAACAACATTTTCAAATAAATTTTTTTTTAAACTTAAATTCTGTAAAAAACTCGTTATTTTCCAATGTTATAAAAACATATCCTTTCTCAAAATAGAGTGTCCTAACATAAAACTATTGGATAAATTAATGTTTTTGAAGTAATTTCATCGCTTGGTGGAAATAAAAATTGTGGCCATGTTAAGATAACCCCTATTTTATATTTTCCTATCACTTTTATTTTTCTCTCACATTAACTTTTCTCTCCCCCATTTTATGATAAACACAAATTCAGATTCATAAAATAAAGATATATAAGTAATACTTAATGAGTAAAAAGATGTTAAATTTTCTACCCCATTGTCAGGATATTCCAAAGAACAGTGTGGGACTTCAATATAAGATATAAAAAGTCATTATAGTATACTGGAAATGATGTTTCATCCTCAGATCAACAAATTTTTTTTTGGAATTACCTTTGTGAAGATATTATAAGTTTGATAATTCATTGATATATATTATAGAAAAACATCTTAAGCGGAAAATTTCTCTTTGATAAAGTGAAAATTTATGTCAATGTGTTTTGATCATGAATTTTGTATTGGATTTTTGGAAAGATAAATTACACTCTAATTATCAAAATGCATCTTCAATGGTTTAGAATATTTTTCATTAAAAAAAATTTGGTTAGCTTTCATCCAAAACATTTGAGTACAAAATTGTGTTTCTACAATATATTTTAATTTTACTATGCTCAATTTTAATGAACTTTGTTTCTTACTATTCCAACTTACACATCATTAACCTAAGAAAAATGTTCCCCATAAGGTTGATTTTCTATCACTATAATATTTATCCCAATCACCATCAATATAACCATGAAACATCATCCCACAATTTATTTTATATAACTACCCAGGTGATTTTTTTTTCCATTTAAATATCTTATAATTATATTTTCTTCCAACATATGTGATTCTTTAAGATTACTTTTATATCTAGCACATAGAGTCCCAACATAAACAACATCAGGTTGTGAGTCTGTACGGTAAATTGGACTTCATGTCTCCTTCTGAAAGCCTTTCTTATTTATAATTTTTCTAGGATCATCATTACTAAACATCACCCATACTGAGATAGGAGTAGAAACTTATTTAGATTATTCCATGCCAAAATTTTGTGAAAAATTCCCAAAGTAATTTTCATAAGATAGGAAAATGAATTTTTCTTTTTATGAACTTGTAGACCAAGGAAAGAATGTTAATCCTCCTAAAATTGACATCTCAAAGTTCCTTTTAATTTATTTAGAAATAGTTTTACAAAAATAATCTCCATCCCCAATAAAAATTATATCATCCATATAAACCATTTTAATTAGTGTTCGAGAGTCAATATATTTCACATATATGTTTCTATCAACTTTTCTTTTAAAAAGTTTCAAAATTCTCAAAAAATACCAAGCATATAATACCATGCATGTGGAGCTTATTTCATCCCATAAAAATATTTCTTCAATATAAAAACTTTTTTTCATCCAAATAAAGTATAAATACACAGGTTTGTTCATTGTAAACTTATTCTTTAATTTTTCCATTGAGAAATTTTGACTTCACGCCCATCTGATTTACAATGTAATTTTAGTTAGAATTCATTGCTAAAACATTCTGATATAATCTAACCTTTCAATGAGGGATAATGTTTCATCAAAATGCACACCCTCTACCCATAAATAGCTTTTACAAAAAATAATGACTTTATTTCTAGAAAATTCTAAATGCTTATTCAAAAAGTTTTTATAAACCTACTTTCTTACAATTACCTTTTTTCCTTTAGGATGTGGAAAAAGATACCAGGTTTAATTTTTCTCAATTTTATCCCACTCTTGATTCATTAAATTCAACCATTCTTTGTGTAAGATATCTTATGAAATTGATTCCAGTTTTATATTTGAAAAGAGTGAGGCATGATTTTCTAATTTCATCTTCCTTCTCGTCAAAACTGGAACCTTCTGATCCCCGAGAATATTTTAAGTCTAAATAAGTTTTTTTAAAGTATGAAATTTTAGATTTCATATTCATATATCACTTTCCTCATCACATGATTCATTTTATCCTTCATTCACATTACTTTTATAACTTTCATTTTCATTGTAATCTTTCTGTTTTTCTTCCATTACATTCGTAAGAAATTTTGTTAAGGAAGTTGTATTTTCAATAACTTTAAAATCATATTAGTCCCATAATTTTGTAAATATTTGTTCCATAATTTTTAACTTCTTATATTGGGTGAATAACCCATAAAACTTCCTTCTACAACTTTGTCACCACACTTTCTGAAATCCTAAATTGTTATTTTAAATAAACATGGAAATTCCAAAACTTTTTTGTAATTTAATTATTCTTTTATAATACCACAATTCAAAAGAATCCACATTAAATTTCTGTCTCAAAAAATATCTATTATTAATATTTAAAATAGTTTTAATTTATTATCTCTAGTAGAACTTTAAGATTTTGTATTCTTCTAACATACTTCTTAAAATTTTAGAAAAACTTATATTATTTATTTATGATACTATATTTTGTTGCAGAGTGTAGGGATCACTATAATGATGTATAATACCATTCTATATCAAATAATTTTCTAATGTATTTCTTGGGAATTAAATACTATTCTTCTTTCTCAACTTCTTTATATAAACACCCATTTATTTCTCATATTCTTTTATGAAAAATCAAAAAACTTACA
The DNA here is from genome assembly GCA_963277665.1 of Viscum album. NCBI lineage: Eukaryota > Viridiplantae > Streptophyta > Magnoliopsida > Santalales > Viscaceae > Viscum > Viscum album. Next base: position 1,747,976,313 of record OY728140.1, read on the forward strand.
TAGAGACTAACCTTTGTTTTATAATCATGATGTTGGAAATATGAGTGAAATTACCAATAAATTTTATAATGTATAAATATCATTTTTTAGATTGATGTCTCATTGTCCTACATAAATCAGAATAAATATGTTCATGAGGCCTGGTTGACAAAATCTCAACTTTCTTATGACTTTTATATGACATATTCTCTTTTTTGAAAGTAACAAAAATATCTTCCTATCTCATTTAGAATTATGGAAACTTTTATACAAAATCTTCTTTGAATTTATTTATGTTTATCTTCCCAATGTGGACAAGTCTTTGGTTCCACAAATTATTCTCATTTTCAGCACGTATTTAATAGGAGTTTTTAAACACCCTTATTTGGAAGAGATTACCATATGTTTTTCTCCTTTTGTAATAACTATTCCATATTTAAAACTTTTGATAACACATTAATATTCTCTAAATATTACTTATTTTCTATCATGAAAACGTTTACTTACACTAAGTATATTGTGTTTTACCCTATAAGCAAAAAAACATTTTTAGATTTCAACTTTTCTGCTTCAATGTTAGCCATATTAATTCTTTTAATATTTGGAAATATCATTCCCAATGGTAACACGACCACCAACATGATATTCAACATGTTTCAATATTTTTAAATAACTTTTCATGTGTAATGAAAAGACACTATCAATTATCTATTATGTTTTTTTTACATTCATTCATGGTAGTCTCAACAAAAAATATGTTTCCTCAAATTTCTTCTTTCGAAATTACATTTATTTTGTCCCATAAAAAACATGATCCAACGTAGTGTTATACATATTTTGTTATGATGACTATATTGATCAAATATTTCTTAAAAATTTTCTATACATTAAAATAGTTTTTTTGGAAAGTTTATAACATGTTTTTATTTTTTTGTATAAGTTCCTATGTGTTAGGAAATTTATTATTTATAATTTCAATATTTCTTCCACTATGTTCAAACATTCTTATGGAATGAGGTAATTTATGCCATAAATTATAATCCCTATACATATAGATTCCACAACACAAAAATAACTATAAAATATCGATTTTCTTTTGACGTAATATCTTTATCTGTAGAAACATTGTTGAGGTTTATAATTTCTTCTTACTATGACATACTATGGTTGTATAACATTTTTTTTACCTATGGGAGTTTTCATATTTTTTAGATTAAATAAGTTTCTCACATTCTTTTTTACTCCCAATATTTTCCAACACTTTTTACAGTACATGAAATGTTATGAAAATTAGATGAAACCATTTTTTTTGGTGGGTGAGTATTTAAAATGATTCTTGATTTGGGCTCTCTCAGCAAATTTATAATTATAAGATTTTACTTCTAAAGCTTTGATGAAGTTTTAATTCATCTTTATAAAGGTATTAGATATACTGAATAAGTTATTATTGAAACTTATTAACATATTATTCCTTAGCTTCTAGCTTCTTATAGCAATTTTCTACCATCTTTACATATACATCAATTCATTGTTTATTACATAATATATCATAAATGTATTCTTCCTCCTGGTTGATGACATATTTTATTCCTTCAAAAACATCTTTACTATATTTCTTCATTACTCTAATTTCCATCTCGAGAGTTTTGTTTTTTTCAAGAAATGAAATAAGGTATGTTCTGAGTTGATACACTCTATATGATTCTTCACCACCTTCTTCACTATCTAAAGAATATTTTGTTTCTCATCTTTTTGAATGGAGGTTCTGAATTTTTTGAAACTTGAATCTTCTAAATAACTGTTTTTAGTTTAGTCCGATTTAATTTTCTTACCCAACATACATATTTTTTTCTCAATAAATAGATTTTGTGTTTTGTTCGATGACTTTTATTATTTAGAAATTTTGTTCCACTTCTTCCATCATGGTGCTTCATTAAAATCATCCAGATATTCTCCAACATTCATCCTGGGGAAATTCATAGCAAAGTGTTCAATTCCACTAAACTCAAAACATTTGAGAGTATGTTTACCTCAATATATTCCTCTTCCAATTTGATAGTTCTTAGATATTGGAGACATAGTTATTTCATTAAAATCATCATTATTTTTATATTTGGAGTCAAAATGATCAACATATTCAACATATTGTATTTTCAATTTTCTAATTTATTGAATATAAATTTCATTTTTCATATTATTTTTGAAAATTGGAGCATTCCAAGATTTCATATGTAATAATAAAATTATGCAATTTATCAAGATATAAATCATATTGATATTCTCAAGTAGAAATTTTATAATCAAACCTCTCTAGAAAGCTTCTAGTATGTTTCATCACAATTTTAGAATCTTCCAGAGAATCTCTGAATCCTATGATGTTGTATAAGATTTTATTTAATCTATTGAAGTGATATTATTCTATCGTTATTATGTCTTCATACTTAGTAGGCCATATTTTTAGCATTGCATCCTTCACTTTAGTATTCTCTTTGAAAATACATTACATCATTTCCCACATAGTCTTTAATTTTTCGAGATCCATAACCAAAATATAAATATTTTATGATAATGATATAGGGATAAAATCTCTATCTTTTCAATTAACATAGATATTTATATTATCAGCAAATGTCATAAGTTCATCCTTCTCAATTGGTGGAAACCAAATTCTAGAATCATCAAAAACATCCCAGACAAGAGATAGAAGATTAAGAATCATCATATTTTTCCATAAATAATTTTTTTCCATAAAATATAAGAATTAATCTACTATTTATAGAATTAATATTACCCATGATAAGGACTAGACATGGGAACCTTTTCCTCTAATACCAATTTATATTCTGATGATCAAATAAAAACTGAGAAGGGGGTTGAATCAATTGTTCACATTATTATAATTTTCAATAATTTTAAAAATTAACCCCTAAACCCTATTCAAGATTTTAAATTTATCATATTTTAGTAAATAATTATAAATAAAAAAGTATGAAATCATGTAAATCAGACTATATTTACAGGGTTCGTTCTCATCCTGATAACATACATCTATTTCTTATCCACTGTAATGGGTAAACAGAAATTATATAATTTGAATAAGTTAATAAAACTTTTGATAACTCCCACTATAAAACATTTAACTTTCTATATAAAAGATTATAATGGTTTTTATCAGTGTAAAAATTTTTCTTTCCACTATTTGAGCCCAAAAGTAAAATATTAGAATTGTTTTTTCTAAAAACTATGTTTGGAACCTTATTTAAATGACCCTGTGTCCATTTTCTTTAGTTTGATTATCTCATTATAATGGGTTCATTACGATGAAACCGTTTCACAAACTATAATTCTCAAACAATTATCAAATACACTTTCTAATATCTCTTAATATGAACATCCTTACTCTAATAAGAAAACTTTCAGCTGTCTGATCTTATAATGAGATATCTGTCTAGAAAGATAACTCTGACATAAATTCAACAACACTCTAACTTTTCCACTCATATGAATAGTTTGAAATTATGAATGTAAAGTTATTATATTTATAGTGACTCCATAATAGAAAATGTGGGAATCTTAAAAATGTTTCCCACTGACTCAAATTCAAAATCTATATGATCTTTACATATTTTAATTTTATGTTGGAACACTTTAACACTTAATAAATATTCTAAAATATTTTTTAGTATTATCCATAATCAGTCTTCTCAGAATTCCTAAATTTTCTTCTGTATGATAAGACTTATTTAGCTTATTATGATAAAACATCCTTAGCTCATTATAATTAAACTTACACCACTCATTATATATTGAATTTCCTTATCAAAGATAGTCCAATTAACTTTACTTCTTAGAGTTAGTCATATTGAATTTATTCCTTAGTGTAGGTCTAATTGATTTTAATTATTAGAGACATTCCAATGGAATAATCATAATGTTGGAATTATCATTACTATGTAATTATCATTTTGATGGAAACTCCACTCGGTAACATTTTAATTATCCAACTTCATCAGTTAAAACTAATTTAGACTTATAAAAACCTTTTTGTTTGGTACTTCTGGATCTAATGGAAACTTTGCCTTAATTCTTAGAATAAATAAAAACTTTAAGATTCCACCATTTCAAAAAAAGATTTTTTATGACAGTTTTCATGATTTTGTGAGATATTTTAGATTGTAAAAACATCATCTAACTTAAGGTGTTATGGTTTAAGGAATTTATAAATCCTGAAATCACTATCTTCATTCAACCTCTTTAGAAAAATTCTATCTTTACAACTCATAAAATTATTTATATCTCTAATTATGATAATATAAAACATGAAAAAATAAAAAATTTATGCCTCTGATTCTTTTGGATATGATGATATATATATTCTATTATCAGTCTAACTGAAAAACTACTTCTTTGACTTCTTACATTTGTTAACACCGATGAATTAAAAACTCTTCATACACAAACTCATTTTTTTATTATTACCCTCTCATGATGTTTAGAACTTTTGAGATTCGAATAAAACCATCCGACTCAATGTTATAAAGTTGAGGTACTTTCTCATTAATGTCGAGTATGATGAATCTTGAACTCCATGATGATAGATATGAGTCTGATGGTGCATCTGGCCAACAACATTACAGAACTTACATCTTCCATCATCATTACACCTTCTTCATTTGATAATTCTTAGTATGAAATCTTGTTTCCCGAAACCTATGTCTGGAATAAAAATTATCAAAGAAAAAAACTTTTCTCCCCATTTTGGTTTGGATTGAACATTCAATAATTTTCACCTGTTATCCAAAAACATTATTTTGATAAAAGTTATCTTCAACAGATACAAATCTTTGTTAAAAAAACATAACAAAGGCACTTCCATAATCCAGATTGATCAATCACTATCCACTAAATAACAGTAGTTACATAGACATTTCCTTATTTATATGGACTAAGAGGTTTTTTAGACTATTTTTCTAGTCATTTCTTAAATTGGTGCATTGATTTATTTAATTCACACTTTTATTACAATTTAAGCAATGGATTTTTTTGGGATTCTATATTTCCTTTACACTTTTAAGATTAATATCCTTTATCTCTCCATTTTTATCCCATTACATATTTTTAAGGTGGTTTTCGCGATACTTTATTCTATATTTTTAACATATAATAAATTGAAATTTTTTCCTTCATTAGCTTTATCCCTTAAAATTCAATAAAACTCCATACTTATCTTCTTTGGTGGGTTTTTAAATTCAAATAGGTTCAATTGTTTAATCACATCTCAATATAAATGGTTAATAATTATTATAATATTTCTCACCACAACTCATATCCCATTTAAAATCATGTTCAAAAAACTGCAAAATTTTCCATAACACATATTTCATACTTGATTCCTCAGATATCCAGCCATTAAAAAAGATAAAAGTCTTAACATGAGCGATAAATAATAACAATAGATATATAGACTATATATACATGAAAATTCCATTTTATGAATTTTATAATCTAATAAAACCTTATATTATCCTATAGTTCTTTCCATTCAACCTTTAACACCATTTGTTTAACCAAGGTATATTTGTTGTTTGGTTCTCTCATGCATCTTAGCCTCATTCCCCAAAATAATGAGGAATTTAAACCATTATAGTGTATTATAAAGAGAATATGATCAACTGATGTATCTCCCATGGGAGTATCTAGGTAGGTATTCAACATTTGGGCCACTCATCATGCACCAATTGGGGAACGAGTTAATACTCAAGTACAATTTCATTGGGATTCTTCCCCTAGGTGAATCTATTAAAAGACTACATCCTCTTTACAATATCCAAACAGAGAAGCAATTTCGTGGTAACCACACAGTTTCTACTTTACAAAATCAACAAGATGTTAACTTAGACTTATAATTCTCAATGTTTTTCAATAAATTTATCTCATCCCAATTCACAAAAAACATAAAACATCCACTATTACCTAAAATAACACAAAGGGTTATCAATAAATTTGAGATTTTTACCAACCTTAACATATAAACCCTTGATGAAATTTATAACTTTTTATTTTTCTACAACAGAAAACATATTAACCTCTATAGTTATATAAACCCTAATATAATACCAAATATAACAACCAATACATAATCATTTCGTATTTAATATATTTATAAAAAATATTACATTACATATATTCTCAAGACCTTTTAGGATTAGTATTTTAGTGATTTAGGAATAATGGTTAACTACTAAAGCCCACTTATTTCATAAGAAATAGATTTTTTTCCAATATACAAAGAGATACATATTCCAAAATAAGTCTTCAACATCTGTTATATGTTCTCAATAGAAGATAATCTTCTAAACATATCATACATATTTTTTTTCATAACATGAGGAAATAGAAACATAAGAAAGGGTGATCCTAAATGCTCAATAAGGGTAAGAATAAGAAATTAAAATAAAATATCATAAGTGAGCTTGATTTTGACATAAGGAGTTAGATATCAAAAGGATCCTGACATCATTGGTAAAACATGGGGAATAACATAATATTGTGAACATTAGAACATGGATATTAATATAAAAATAAGTACATGAGACATAATAAGGAAGTTTGTCTATAATTAAAACATGATAAATTCATGAGAATATCACCAAAGTTCCTAACTAAAACATTTTAAAATAATATTACATATTTTTGTTTCCATAAGGTACCATAAAACATTACCTTGTTTTCCCCCAAGGTATGACAAAACATTACCTAGGCTTACACTAAATTATTATAAAAAATTACTAAGGCATGGTACCATAGAATCATAAACATTCCATATCTAGAGATTAATTATTTACTCAATTCATTTGAGAACTATCACGAAACACAATTCATATTTATTTTAGTATATGGGAAACATAAATCAAAGATCATTAGAGATTATAATTATAACCCATGAGTTAGGAATTTAGGTCGTATATATAGAAGTCCCTAATGAATAAAATAATTGTAAATATATATGGATACAATTGAATGATAATACATTTGGGAATTGAAAAAAATTAAAATAAGACTTAGAAAATGATGTAATTATTTTGGAAACATGATTTGTAATCAAAATGGACCATGGGATGAGATTTATAATAGAGAAGGGTAGTATCTCCTTAATATGGTATAATTTGGATAGTCAAGGATTGATTATTAACACATATATTAATAATCACATGGAAATATATAGAAAGATAAAAAATAAAGTGCTTTAATTGAAAATATGACTGATATAATCACTAAATACTTGGGCAGTACAAGTATCAAATAATGAATGAAGAAAATAACTCAATTTGGTTTTTCATAACTCATGAATTACATGAAAAATATAGTAAAATAATTTTATGGTAAGTAACTCAAAAGAATAAATTATAAAAGGATAAATTGTTAACTCAATATAACGCGTCCCAAAGTGTTATAATTAAGACCAAGAAACATTTAATTATATTTCCTACTACGTCATACACACCCAAAGATCCATGATAATTTGGGTATTCTCTTGGTACATACTTCAAAAATGATGTATTTGAGGTATTTCCTTTGAGACCAGGGGATGCTAAAAGTGTATAGGGGGTGTGGGGATAGTAAAATTGGTAGTGTTTTAGGGTAATTTCAAACTCTAGGAATATCTTGAATTTGGTGGAAGTGAGATCCTTTTATCGGTGAAAATTGGGGATTTCCATGGAAAATAATATTTGGTAAGCGGTAATAATGGGATTGAGTGAGTATTATGTGATTTAGGTGGGGATTTGTTTGTTTGAAATGTAAGTATGACTTTTTCAAAAATTTATCCTAAAATGTGTATGAATGGAGATAATTTGGTAAAATTCAATCAACATTTGATTACTCAGTTTAACACTTATTAATCCTAATTAAAAATAATCCATGGTATTAATTTTATTTCTATAATTAATATAAAAAATTTAGTAAAAAATATTTAATCTTTGAATTATAATTTTTAAAAAATTTAATCAAATTAAATTTCAAAATGTGGGAAAATTAAATTCTAAATTAAAATATATAATTTATAAGAATTCTTTTTATACAAGTTCTATTTTAATCATTGAGTCATCTATATTTTATTTAAAAGTAATTAATAATTAATTGACTGTTGATTTATATTTATTTATGTTTAAAAATTATATTACCATCTTATTTTTTAAATATAACAATATTATTTTTTAAAAATGTGTATAAAATCATCATTCCTTGAAAAATAACTATTTTTTATTAGTAACTAATATTTACCTTTGTAACATAATATTATACATAAAAAATTAATTTGAACCCATTTCTTAACATGATCAAAATGATTATAAATATAAAATATATTTTATTTTATTTAATATCTAAATTTAATAAAAATTAATATTAATTTAGGAAGACATAATTATTAGAAACCATTTCTAGTATCAAATGAAATTTAATAGTATTAATTGGACTAATAATTTTACTAAATTAATAATATTATCCTAAATCTATTTTAAAAAGCCCTAAAAAGTCATTATGGGGCCTAATTAAAAGTCATTTCGTGTTGATAGTTGCAGGTAGTGGTGCAACTAACAGGACATCATAGTGAGATCTATGAGATTGATTTTCTCTAGGATATGATCTTTTCTCAAGCCATACTTATTGTAATTTATCTTGGTCTTGGTCTATAGAAAAGACCAAAGATATTACCTTCTTACCAAGATAGAAAAAATGATCCATGTAAGGAATAATTCAACTACTATATTTACTTGTTTATTATTTCTAAATTTCATAATGTGGTTACTCACATTTTTACCCTTTAATTAAATTAGTATGTTTTTAACATACATATTTGTTAATTATAATAATATATATTTAATTATTTTCATTCAATGTTGCATATATTAGAATTTATCTAAAAACCATTGAGTTTATTTAAAAGAATATATATATACATATATATTAAAATATTATAGATTTACATTTTTCTCATTAAAAAAGGCATTTCAATTATATAATGAACTTATTATAAAAGATTGAATTTATTTGATTAAGGAAAATATCCCATACAAAGAGTTATATTTCTTATGATTTCTAACTCATTATTAACCAATAAGAAAAAAATTAAAAATGTGGGATGACCACAAAAATCCTTGTAAGGGATATAAAAAATAAATAAAACTTTTGAGTCTAATTTGAAAATAAGTAATTCTCATAGGATTGTTTTACTTTGTCACATAATAACATTGGGAAAAAATAACTATTTAGTTTTTCATGGAAAAAATTAGTTTCCCAACATTTTTCACAAATTTTTTTAAGAATGTAATAAAATAATAGTCATGAATGTTACTTGGAAATCCTGATAATTCATAAAAAAAAATTCTTGAAAAAAAACTCAATACCTTTAAAAGGGTCCTCAAAATATTCGTAAAACACATCCTCTTTTTCTTAACCTAATAAATCAAAGAATTTCCATAAAAATACATTTAAAATAATAGAGATTCAATGTAGGTAACTTATGAAATCATCATCGTATCACTCTTATAAGAGCTATTAAAAATGGAATAACTTACATTGTAAATTCCAGTACTCCCATAGGAGTAACATTTATCCAATTAACCCTATCACATTACCCAATGCATTAGAGAGATATAATTGGATAACCTATTATCTTGAGTGATACTAGATCAAATTTCACATTAAATATGTACATAAAACCATAATTTTATATATAAAATTTTAATATTTCACCTTTTTATAAACAATTTCTAGAGAAACACATTTAAACCCATAAATAAAAACATTTTCCCATTTCATAAAAATACGAAGAAATATATTTTTTTCATCGGATATTTTTTGAAACAAAAAATTCCTACAATATTGTGAGAACTATTTTATTTAAAAATATCCCTGAAAAAGTTCAACGAAATATTAAAATCAATGAAAATTAATAAATGTGATAAATTTCGTTAATACTATAAATGCAAAAAAAATGATTTTTTAAAGGAAGTCTAAAAATATTATTTTGAAAAAAATATATTAGAAACATTTATAATTAATGTATTGGACAATAGGAAATGGTCATAAAAAATAATAGTAAGATGTATAATTTCATTTATAAAATAATTTACAAAAAATGGATATAAAGGATAATGTCCTAACATTTAAAACATGGTTTTAAAGAAAATACCTTATGAATTTGATAAATTATGATTTAGGAAGGCATAGAAGGAGAGAACATGAAATGATTTAAAAATAATAATTTAAGGAAATTAATTAAACAAATTAATCTATAATTTATTTTATAGACCCCACAAAAGAAAACATGTGATGAAAATGGATTTTTCTTTAAAGAAAGGAAATAGAGATAAGAAATCCCATAAATCAAACTTCCAATTAGTCGAATAAAGTATAAATTACATATAAAATAAATTTATATTTATAATAAATATATAAAATAAATTCTTTATTCTTATCATAAAATATATTTTTTACATATAACATCATATCACCCATTTATTAACAATTATTCATTAAAATCAGTTTTCTGGGTGTTATCTTTCCCTTTTTCTATTCATGTTTTGGTTTAAAGATTTCGATCATTACATATAAATCATTTTAAACTCATCAAAATGATATTATAAATTTCTAATCATTATGTTTATAAATTTAATATAATTTTATAACCATCCATATCATGTGATCATGAAAAATGAATTACATTGTTTCATGGAGACAACAGTCTATACGTACTCATGAACAATGTCTTCATTTTTCTAATGAATGAAAATAAAATGAAATAGATAAATTTTTATGTTTAAAAATCATAATAATATTATATATATCATATTTATTAATTAAATATATACTTATCACTATCTATGTAAGGTGGAAATGAAAAATGGATTATACTACTCTATAGAGATGGTATCATGTATGTATGCACAATAAATGTTTTTATTTTCCATTGGACAAAAAAAGGAGGTGGAAAAGGGGATTTACCATTAAAAATAAAAAAAAATAATTTTATTATATCATCATTCTTATAATATAATAAAGGAGGTAGAAAATGAAATATACTAAAAAGGAATTTATTAAAACCTATACCTCCTCTTTTGACATATTCCTTCCAATTGAGCTTAAAAAATATGAAGGGTATGTTAATGGTCACTATATAAGATTAAGAATGAAATGAGGGATGTTTTAGTGATATTATTATAGATTATTGAGAGAAAATGGAACTCATATGTGGCTTTGGAAATCATAGAGTGAGTCCCTTTTTATAGAAAAAAATCAATGGATTTTTTATATTTTTCAATCATTAAGGGCCATGTATGTAATTTTAAATATGAAAAGTGTAATATATATGAACCATGAATGATATTATTAACATTCTATCATTTAATTTATTTAATATAAATTTTTATTTTTATTTCATAATTATTTAAAAATAAATTTTATGTGCTAAATACCATTTAAGATTAATTTTGGTACTATTAAAAAATTTGAATTTAAACATATCAATACAACAATGGAATTAAAATTAAAACACATTAATAATAAATTATTTTTAATAATTATATATTAAATCCATTTAAGATCCTAACAAATATATGTAATATCACTTTTAATACCTTTAAAATTAATAACATGAATTTTCTCTTCTTTCTATAAACACCATGTGATCTCGGCGTAAGCATTTCAGAAAACTATTAGTTTTTGAAAAATTAAAAATTCATATAATTAATTTAATATAATTTTAATCATATATTCTCATTAATAATTTATATTTACTCTTATCTTTACCATGATAATATATTTAAGATATTAAATTAGATAAAGTGACATTTTTATAAGTATAATTTTATAAAAAAAGGCGAGTCATAATCATGTTAAGATGATCCAAAATTTATTAAAATTGACTAAGGATAAGGGTGCGTTAGATAATGACTCATTAAATCATTTTAGATAATATTTGGTGATTTTATCATATATTTTTAACCTTAATTAAGTCATTTTACCCATTACTACAGTGACACCTTTTTACCTAAGTAAACTGTCTATATGAAAAAAATAAAATAGAACTATTTAGCTAATTTGACCCTTATTATTAAAAATATTAAATCCATTCTACATATTATTTTTATATTATTTAAAAAACTTTTTTTAATATATGTTTGAAAAGCACAACAAATTTTTTTTTAGAAAAATACACTTTTTAGGCATAAAAATATTTTACAGGAAAATAAATTATAATTATAATGACCCTTAATTTTAAATAATAAATAATAAATATTCATTACATAACATAAGTATCCATGAAATAATATTTTAGGTCTATTTCCATTGGAAACTTGGACACCTATAAAACTAGTTCATATGTGAAATATATATTTTCCCACTAAGTTATTCATCTCTAGAACCCTTATTATAATGATAATACAAAAACAATTTCTTAACCAATTAAAGAAAACATAATAATTTATAATAGATTAGAACCCATACTCCCATATTTGATGCAAAATTCAAAAAAATTACATTTTTAGCTATGATATCGAAGAAGGTGAACCAATTTTCACTAAATAAAACTTAAAACATCAAAAACAAATATTGGATCACTTACATACCAATAGAAATTTTACTTTTAGAGTTTTATTGAATTATAAAAAACGCTTATAAACTTGTATCCATAAAAAACTAGTTCAAAAGGATGAACATCATCTCCCATTATACTCAGATTTTTTTATTTCACATTAGGTCATCAATATCATCCATACGAAATACCTTCATGACATAATTAATTAAAACCCATTATTTACATCATGGGGAAAAGGAAACATAATAAGAGAGATCTAAAAATATCAGTACGGGTAAACATAATCATTAGTAATATAATTTCATCAATGAGAATAATAATTGAATAATGGTATGTTTAAATAATCAAAGTGCATGGGAGAATCATTAAAGAACTCTTACCCATCAATACCTGGATCATCAAATATGAAAACATTGAAAAGGAAAGAGTCATAAAAATCTATAATAATGTGCCATGTGATATTAATATTGATCAAATTAAACATCATAAACCCATAAAAATAATAGATAAAACAAATTAGTATCTTGTATCATCATCTCATCAAACCGTTACATAACCCTTATAATTTGAATAACCCTACATCTGAATTCTTCTATAATTCTACATTGAAGATAATCATTATCCAATGAGTTTGAGTGATATAAGGGGAAAACCATAATATAACCTATAATGGGCTCAACTAACACAATTTGGGTTCATCTATCATATATAATGTCCAATAACCACAACCAAAATAAATCACATAGAGATTTCATTATAAAACTCATTGAAAAAATTATTATTATTTTATAACCTGATCAATCCATGGAAAAGTAATGGATTTTATATCAATGTATATGAAACATGAAAAACCCATGGAAAATAAATAGTTTCCATAAAAGTCTATTTGAAACATGATTAACCCGCTGAAAATAAACACGTTCCATAATAATCTCTATGTAATATGGTTATCCCATGGAAAATAATGCGTTCCAAAACAATATCATTGAAACAATGTTAATCCATCCTAAAAAATAAAGGAGGGTGTTATCACTGAAAAATACCCCTATTGTAGATTATGTAACAATAAGGGTTTTTGAAATTGATGAATTTAAATTACTTTAAAATATTATTAATAACATTTTTAAGAAAATTACATTTCCATTTTTTAATACATAAAACATTTGGAAAATCATTTTCATTGAAAAAACTCCAAAACATATAAATTATGATTATAAAAATATTAAAAATATGTCAAGAGGAAAATTTCATTTTTTCATTGAAAAAACTATTTAAAACCTTTTTGAATACATTTTTAGAAAACATGACTTTGGAAGAAGACAAGTTTCTGATTAAAGAGTGAATTAAATTTGGATTTTCATAAAAACATTTTCTGGATTATTATAAGTACCAAAGAGTTGATAACTGGTATAATTATATGAAAATATTAAGAATAAAAATTGTATAATATAATTAATTATAATTTTAAGATTTTAATATCAGGGACTTAATTATAAATAATCTTGATAAACGTTGAGATTGTAACAAAGGACTCTTTACACATTGGTCACATTGAATTGTAATCCCCATGAAGGAATAAAATTAAAAGAAACTTTATTATATCAATAAATAAGGGGATTCATGATTTAAAATTTCAAAAGGGAAAGTGAATAACCCTCATAAAATAAGATATATTTATAACACAACAAATGTTTTAAAGAAGGAAAATTGTGAAAAAAATCCATTACTTCTTTGGTGACATTGAAACCATAAAACCCATGAATGAGATATGCTAAATGGATATTTATATCAACATAAATATAATTATTATAATAATAAAATACATTCATGTAAATTATATACAAAAAAAGCGGTGAATATGACATATATTTCACAGAAATAAAAGTGATATGTGAAAAACCCTTACCTAGAGTAAGATTCATCACACTTTTTCTTCAGATTCCTGAATAAAAAATATGTTAAATATTTAATTTATTTATAATCTTTTAAAAATTTATTATTAATTAAATTTCACATATAAAAGAATATATATAATAACTTGATAAATTATGTTTTATTCAAATGTTATCACCATATTCATCTTATTTGTCAAAAATGACAATGGTAGGTTGACTAAAATCAAAATGGTCATTATTTAAACATATTCGCAATAATAATAATGAAATAATTATCATATTTATACATTAATTTTAATTTTTGAACCAATTATTAATAATGGTTATGAAAAATGTACCAACATTATGATCATAGATATAGTATGTCGTACGTACACAAGAATAACATTAATATTTTTCTAATGATCATTATGGAAAAAAAGGTAATTAAAAATTATCTTTAAAGAATAATAATAATATAATAAAAAAAAATTATTTTCTCATATATAATTTTATATATAATTCTTATTATGTGGTGATGAAAAAATAAATACCACATCGCTTCGAGGAGGTGGTAGTCCACACATGCATGAAAGATATTTCACTTTTTCAGAGTGTGAAATTGTATGAAGAAACAAATATATTATATTTAAAGAAATATAATTATGTAATTAATATTAAAAATTAATTCATGTATATAATATATATTCATTATGTTTACCCTTATGACATTCCACGTAACACGTTAGTGAAAAACGCTTCACATCACTTCATGAGACAGTTGTTCGCCATACACACGAGCAACATTATCGCATCTCCTATGATATGAAATGTAAAAAATAGTGATTATGATATAATTAATACATAAGTATTATTATTTTATGTATATAATAAATATCATATATAATTATTATGTATTTCATTATTCCCAACCATGAGAGGTGGAAAAGGAATAACGAAAGACAACTTTCCGCAAGGCGGTAGTCCGTCGTACACACAAATGATGATTTTGTAGACCATTTGCTGGAAGTGTATGTGGATGTAGTTGAAACCAATAATAGAAATAATTATCATTAAATTTATGATACTTTTATTTTATATAATCTTAGTAGAAAAATAATTGAGGGGTGGAGGATTAAATAAAACAAAAAATATCATTGATGAATGTGACATCATCTTCAAGTATCTCATTTTGGTTTGAACCAAAGGAATCCCTTGGATAGAATTATGAAAAAATTATGGTTTATATGAAATTATTAGGTAAGTTTATAAGTTATATTTGGATTTTATTTCCTGACCCATAGGGCTTCATAGGTGTGAATATAATATTAGTTTAGAGGCCTTTAATAAGTGAGTTGAGTGATACTCATGTAATTTTTTGAAATAGTGAATTATAAACCAATTTTTCCCTTTTAAATTGGATTAAATAGTGTATAAATATATATATTATAAGTTATAATGTATATATTTCCATAAAATTGTTTATTGACAATTTTATAGGTCGTTTTGATCCTTATGTTTATTGTTTAGTCACATGGTATACTCATTTTTTACCTTAATTTTTTTAAAATATGTTTCTTTGGTCAAAAGACTAAATCACTGAAATATATAATGATTAAAATGTCATATTAGTATAAAATAAGGGATTTTATTACAATAATTTAGGTGCAGGGGTGTGAAATCATCTAGAAGGTTCTCCATGAACATTTTACTACTGTAGACACGCTTATTATCGAGACCATCTGCCACTTTATTCCCCTATCTAAAAGGATGAGTGATAATATGATTGAGATATGAGAGGTATCACAGGTAGGAAATCAATTTAGTCATGAGGGTCCACAAAAGTTAAATCATACCATTCCTAATAGCCTGGACAATGGTAGTTGAATCACATTCAATCCATACGTAATCCATACTCTTTTCTTAATAAAATCAATAGTAGTGATGACACTACAAATTTCTGTATCTAGGGAGGAGGCATGACCACATGAACCAAAGAAGCATCCAAGTATGTCGCCATTTTTATTTCTACAAATGATATCATATCCTACAGGTCCTATATTTTCTTTTGATGCACCGTCCACATTGATTTTGATCCTTCCAGGAATAGGAGGCTTTTAGAGAACTTATAGCAATCTTTTCAGTGGGTTGTATCTTCCTTTAATCGAAATCCATCATATGATATTGAAATCTTTAACTGATTTGTGACAAGTCACTGTATGTATTCTTCCAACATCCTTGATCGCAATATATATCTTTAATTTAGCTACATGAAAACTGCAAGTGTTATTTTTTTGCATAATATAATTCCTTTCATACCAAATACGATGTATCAGTTCTGCCACAACAGTAGTGAAAATTTGACCAATTTGATGAGTGGTCTCCATATTAGTGCATCTCTGAATCTACAGATCAATAGAGATCAAAACTGTCCATCTAAGATCAAATATATCAAATATATCAAAAATATATTTCCATAGATCAGAAGTAGTTTGAAAAGATAATAATAGGTGATTAGCATACTATCAGTGTTGGTTACACATGCAACATTTAGAACAAATATGAATACCACACATATGAAGATTACAATTTGTGGGTATTCTATTATGATCAACTCCCCACACTAGGGTGATTCGGGAGGGTCTAATTTAACTTTTATTGAAGTTATTTACCCAGTTGAAATCATTATTGTGGGTATTGACATTAAAATTATAGTATAGTTTAAAAGTTAGATTCCCATTATAAGGAGGTTCCCAAACAAAAAAATCATCGGTGCTGATAAAGGTATAACTATTAATAATAGCATAGATTTCATAAGGTAATGTGATATCAGGGGAGTTTAAACAAGAATTAGTGGAGATGTTTAAATTTTCGGGTAATTTTATGGTTTTAATCATGCTGCAAGGAAGTATATGATTCCAATTTTCCAACCAAAATTTTTGTGTGGTGTTTCTATTAACTATCCATCTAGAGCGTGACATGTTTTTTTCAAAGGTGTGTTTGATGGAAGTCCATATATAGGATTCCATATTCATGTGTTTTCCTTTTCAAAGGTAATTGTAAAACCTCCCATGTATGAAATAATGATCCTGAGAGAAGTTGTTCAAAATATTCAAAGTAAGTTTCACTTGAAGGGATTAATTAAAATTCTTGATATTCTTAATACCATGTCCACCATTATCAATTGGAGTGCAATATACTTTCCAAGAAACTGCGACAAGCATTCGTTCAAGAGTGTTTCCGCTCCAATGTTTTTTTGTTTTTTATATATCTTTTTGAGAATATTAGTTGGCAATTTATACACCATCATAGAGTAAACCATTTTAGAAACAATGGTGTATTTGAAAAGTCATAACTTCCATTCTATTGAATTATTTTTCCTTTCTAAGTGGAGAGTTTTCTAGTAATCTGATTAAAAATGTTTGAAAAAAAGTGTTTTTGGGTCTTCTTAGAAAAATGGGGACCCCAAGATATATAAAATGGAAAGATAATTATTTTATACAAAAATAAGTCAGATTAACAATATTCTTGTTGACCCGGAAGCATTTACCAAAGAAAATAGAGGATTTACTCCAGTTTATGGATTGAACAGAGATGTCTTCATAGTGGGAGATGACATCTTTATAATTTTTTATATTTTTCTTATCTCCTTGGAGGAAATGAATTATATCATCCACATTTAAAATATTTGAGGGAAAATTTATATCTCTAGAGGTAACAATGGGCTTAAGATCACCCATATTGATCGAATCATTATTAAGTTATCTAAAGTAGTCCTCGGCAATCACAAACCGGATGGAAAAAAGGGTTTCCCCTATCTAACACCCTTTGTACAGGAAAAATATTCTTTTGGAGATCCACTGATTAGAATATAGTTGTGAGAAGAGTTAAAAGATGTTTTTATTTTGGTTATCAAGTTGTCAATAAATCCAAAACTATAAGGAATTTTGAAAATGAAACTCTAATCAATGGTATCAAAATCATTTCTAATGACAAGTTTGATGGAAACCCTTCCCCCTCTTTGGTTCTTTTTAAGAATGTTTGTACTTTCAAAGGAAATGAAAATGGAGTCTGGGATATTCCATTATTTTAAATACACTAATTGGTTCTAGGAGACAATTTTGGTGGAAATAGGTGCCAATCTCATATCCAAAAGAATAGAAATAATTTTATACATAGTATTAATAAGGGAAATAGGACTAAAAAAGTAAATTTCTGAAGCATTATTCAATTTAGGAATGATGGTGAGAAATTGTACATTAATACCATAAGGGATCTACACATTGGTGAAGAAGGATTTGACAAGGAGATAGACGTCATTACAAATAATCTCCCAATGACGCTGGAAAAAATCATCGGGATAGACATCTGGACTAAGAGCACTATCTAGCTTTAGACTAAAAACCACTTCTTTAATTTCATGATCAAGAGGAATAAAATTCAATAGGTTATTATAATTTTCCCCAACTATGAGAGAAATGTTATCAGATTTGATTTCCTTATTTAGTGTAGGGCCATTAAAGATATTTCTAAAGTAGGAGGTGACATGATTAGAAAGTCTCTCTTAATTATTGATGGTATTATCCCCATCATGATGTAAGGAAAAATGACTACTGGGTTTCCTAATTCTTTATAGAACAACATTGAATAATTTGGTGTTTCTGTCTTTATCCGTGAGCTACTGGATTTTGAGGGCTTGTTTTCTAATATTGTCTCTTAATGCAATAAGAGATTTGAGTTCTAACTTGTCACCAAACATTTAGTTTTTTTATTTAGAATATTTAGTTTTATAATTCAGACATAGGAACCATTTGAATTGATCAAATCACAAGTGTTTGTTACATTCCTCCATAGTGTTTCAGACATTATTGAATCTAAAATGAAGAATAGGTTTGTTGTCTCTAGAATTGAGGCTCACTAAAATTGGATGATGATCAGAATTAATCCATTGTAAAATAATACTAGAGATGATATTCCAGTTCTCGAGAGATTTGAGGTTTTTGAAAGATCTGTCAAGATTACTTGCGAAAATTCTATTGAATTCCCTTCTATACCAGTTATACTTAGCCCCAACTAGACTAATCCCCACAAGGTTATTATCATCAATAAAATGAATAAAATCTTTGTTGGAATTGTTTGAGTGCAAGGGCCCTAGCATTTCACTAGTAGAAGGACAGCATTGAAATCGCTGATAATGACCCAAGGCACTTGAATAGTGTTGTTAAGGAAGGATATATTGTGATAAAAGGTTCTTTTATCTTGATATTTATTTTGGGAAAACACAAAAGTACAACAGAAAGTATTATCATTCCAGTTTATTTCACATGTCATGGACTGAGAATCAGCCTTAATAATATGAATTTTATCTATAGAGATATGCATGAAGACCCACACAGAATCACATTTGTTATTATTAGAAGTTGCACCAATAAAAGAATAACTATATTTTTTAATACTATTACGTCCAAAATTAAAAGTAACTTTAGGTTCAGAGATATCAAAAGCATCAGTTTATAAGTAAAAACAAATTTGTTTTAAAGTTGAGATGGTGCCACGGTTAGCAATACCCTGATAGTTCCAATTTAAAATATTCTTTTATACATAAGTTTGGGGCTAGGATGCTTGTTTTTGTTACCTCTTGAATTATTTCTATGCTTGGATTTTCTTAATTGATTGATATAATTATCTTTAGGCATCTCTTCATTTTTTCCCTACAAATTACTTGAAGGGTTAGGGGAGATATTATTATTTTGCATACCTACTGAGACCTCTTCTTGGTGCATTTGGTTGTTATCAGTTGCCTTTAGTATCACTATCCATTCTGTTTCTGGTATTAGGTGATCAGATTCCCCAGATTGGTCACCCAATTTTGGAGTGATGAATTCTACCATAGCATGGGTGCTGATTTTATGTGTCTGTTGTAGTTCTAGACCTTTTTCATTATTTTGGATGTGTTGTTTATTGCTAATGTCAACCAATTTCATATTGCAAACTAGATTCTAAACTGTTACTTTGTCCAGTATATCATCACTATGTGATGGTTAGGAGAGATGATGTTATTTTTCACTATCACCAGTCGCATCATAGGTGTCCTAGATAGTAGTGTCTCGGTGCATGGAAACCTCAATTCCCCCCATGTTGGCTGTTCTATAGACAATGTAAATTATTCTCATACTGGAATTCTGATTATCCAGGTGGTTACAATCCTCTTGCACAGGATCAATATTAGTTGTATTAGGTCGATGAGGGTTGTTTTTCATTGTTGAAGTCCCCTCCTCCATACATACATTAGATATATACTTATAAACATCAGTAGTAGGATCACTGTCCAGTGTAGTGGGTTCTGTGTCTTCATAGGATTTTGGAAGCCATTGAGAGTACCTATTATAGAAAAAATATAAGAATTCTGTCTAAATATTTTATTTTGTGCCGCCTCACCCTCTTCATGTTCTACTTGCTGGATAGTATGTAAGACCATATTAGCAATTTCTCATGCAAAGGCCTGCTCTTTAGTGTCCAGTTTTCCCTTTTAAATATTAAATCAATGAGTAATAATAATCATTATATGAAACTAAAATAATATTTAATTATATATAGTATATAAATATAATTTAAAACATTCCCTGTTATGGATTATTTTAATTAATTAAAAAAGAGAAACATTATGCATTTTAAAACTTTTTAAAAAACCCCATATTTAATCCCAAAAGAAAACTTATATTAAAAACCATTATAGAGTTGGTTAAAAAGTAATTAATTGGACTAAAAATTAAAAAATAATACTTAGGTGACATTAAATAATATTCAAAACATATTTTAACACTATAATTTCTTAATTTCTTAAAATAAAATGACTTTTTATTACCAAAATCAGTATTTTTCACTATTCCTTAAAAGTCAATATTTAAAAAAAACCAAAAAATTCCCAAATTTAAAATTTTGATATTATTATTGAAAAAAATGAATTTTATTTTTTAATTTTTTTAAAACTACTAAAAATTCTATTTAAAATAAGTACAGCATAAAAAGCTGAAAAAACTGTTTTTTGGAAAAATATATAGTTTTAAGAATAAAATTTGTTTTATTTTTATATCATATCTATAATACAAATAGGATTAACATTAATCATTATATGGAATATATTATATATAAATTTGTTTAATATAATCCAACAATTGTGATTTTTTAATTTTATTTCTATATAACACAATTATGCACATTAAAATAGTTTGTTAGAAAAATATTTATTTTAATCTTCAAAAGGTATTTATTTTCATTTATAATAAATTAGTCACCAATGAATTCATTATATATAAATTGTTAAACAATATACTAATAATTTAGTTAATTTTGTTCATACCCGCCATTCTAATAGCTACGTCGAAACTATAATATATATCATTGGTTGTTTAATTTTGGAGTTGAGTGTTGAATATACTTTCAAACATAAAAGTTATAAGGTTGTGTGTAAATAAAGATTATATTTCTGTATGATGTAAAAAAAGTTGAATATATTATTTCATGTACTTTATTCTATCAAATATAATTTTGTTTTTTTAAAATAACAGGTTATTATATCACATCCTTAAAAAAATTTCTTCCTTGCAATTTGAACTTTATCTCCATTTTCAAAGTATGGAAATTTGAAAATTACTATTTTTATCCCCACATCATAAAAGGGTTAATAAAATATACTCTTAGTAATAGATAAATGGAATTGGAAATTTTATATAGAATAACACATAACTTGGTTTCCAAATAGGAAAACACAAGTGGGAGTATATGAGAAGAATAGATAATTATATAGTGTCATTGAGGTCATTGATCACAAAAAATTTAATGATCCATGGAATTTTAATGGAATCAAAAAAATATTTGATGATAGAAAATACCATTGGATCATATGAAATGAAGGGACTAGAATAAATTTTTTAATATCCATTTGATAGAGTATAGGAAGTTTATTTCCATCCAATCTAAGAGAATATGGAAATATATTTACATGGTTAGTATAATTTCATCCATTAATAAAATTCCACCAAAATATCACCATTTGATACAAATAATGTGTATTCAACATGAATTTTTAATTCCTAAATCACTAAAATAAAATTATAATGACCAAATGATAATAAAAAGGGATAACAATCTATTATTACTATCATTAAACATTAACCAAAACCAAAATTGTTTTTATGTAATAATATAATAAAATATGAATTAACCAACATATGATACACTAATATTCAAAATTAAATATTAAAACCATATCTTCAAACTAAATTATTATATAAACGATGATCCTTAATATTCATTAAACATTTCCTAATAATTTTTTAAACCCATGTATTAGAATGATTTTATCATGTATTCTTTTAAGATAAATCAATTGTTTTTCCTCATGTAAAATACAATATTTTTTTAAAATTAAATTAATACATATTATAATTTTTTTTACTAAATAGTAAATCATGCAGGCCATTGTTAGGTGCTACGACCTTGTATTCTTTCCATTGTGGGATCAAGACCCAAAACCTTTGCGAATGCAATTGGTTGTCACTCGAAATTCAAGTTGTCATTTTTATACTTTAAAACTGAAAAAATAAGTCCTACATAAATATTAATCCATGATGATTCTAGGGGTTAAAAATAACTAAAACCAAGAAAATGTCTCCTAGAATATCTGTAACATCCCATGTAAGTAAGGAATTATGGATTTTCATATCTATGTCTCTTTATGAATTATATAGTGTTTTAGAGGCTTAAAAAGAGATTAAATCCAATCATAAGCATATAATACTCTAATATTTTTAAAAGATTGTTGTACCGTCTTTTGATGGCGAACCATTTTTTAAATATATATTTTGTCAACATTATAAGATCTATTTTTCAAAATAAACTTTTTCTTTAGTTCTGGGACATTGAAATTTACTTTGGATAAATTTTTGGTATTTTTCTGACAATGTTCATTTTTTAATAAATAGTGAAAAATAATGCATTTTACTTCAAAACCGCGTATTCATATTATTTAATTATACGGATAGATTATAATTTTAATTGGTTTTAAAGTGTAAATAGAATATATTTTTACCATTCAATCCAATGGTGGTCATTGGAATTAATTTCTCTTTGTAATTGGATATAAACAATTGTCAAACATTAGATATATATTGTTTCTAAAAAACCCTCTATTTGTTTTGACAATGGGAATTATTTTTAAATTAATTACAAAAATTATTGTGTTTGGAATTTCGTAAAATGTATTCATTATTTTTAATAATAAGGTCCAAATTATGTAATTAAGTCTATTTTTTTGGACATTATGAATAATAACGACGATAAATATCTTTAATTATCATGATTAATTAGTAATCTGGTAGTTAAGGGTAATAAAATAATATCATAATAATAAAAAATGACGCCAAAATGTGTCCTATTACTACTGGTTGTGTCATGGATGATGATGGGATTCCTTTTTCCAAACATTGGGACCCCATGGAATCACTTTTGGGTGATAGTGACATTTAATTATATTATTATTTTTAAAGGGAAAGTATAACCAAAGTATGTATCACCCTAGTAAAACATTTTTAGTTTTGAATGTGTAAATTTTTTTTAGACTATAAATATTCATCTGAAATCTAAAAATATTTCATACATCATGGTATTTTTTTCTATAATTATTAGACATTAAATAAATTAATTTATTTTTGACACCATGATGATGCATCGATTACCTCATTAATTAATGATTTAAATAAAATGAAAATATAATGGAAAATATAAGACTTAAACTTATCAAAGACATATTGGATGGGTGTATTTCAAACCCTTATCACCTTATCCTTTTAATATATCATTATGGGACCTTTAGAATCTGACACTCATTATATAATAAAGTAACATTTCTTGACTTTCCAAGAGTGCTCCTTCTCCCTCTTATAAAAGGCCCCCAACTATACCACATAACCCACACTTATCATGCAATTGGCTCGGCTAAACTCTAATCATTTAATATCTTCACATCCCTCTTTTCATCATAGAAGCTATACCTTAACTAGAAATCTCTTCAAGAAACCCTTTTGGTTCAAACCAAGAAGAGTTACCCGATTTAAAGGTAATGTCTTCTCTAATGTTCTTTTGTTTTATTTTGCTTCTTCAACCCCATAACCTATTTTTATTCTTTACTTTTGTGAATAAAACAGTATCTTTAATATACTAGGATGTTTTTTTGAGAAGTATTTGATTTAAAATTAGGCACACCTCCGTCTATTGGTTAAATAACACACTGTTTCTATGGTTGGTGAATTTCTGCCTCACGAAACGATGATTGGTCAATCATATTTTAACACCTTTTGTGGTGGCAATTAAGATTTCACTATATTTATATATGATATAAATTATGTTTATGTTTTCCATATTCTTCTGTATATTTCTTTTATGGCATACCTTTATGGTTTCCATTATGGGTGAACACGATATCCTCATTTTAGGAAGTGCGGAATACCGCCCCCTCAAAGTGATTTGATTCATTAATTCCATATGTGGGACATATAAAGGATGCATTTTATGATGTTATATATGATATTATACTGGAATTATAATATACCTTTATATAATAAGGATTTAAATCCATTAAATACGAAATAGAAATGAAAGTAGTGTTCTTGCGTACGTACGGCTTACCGTCTCCATGAATGGTGCATTTCATTTCTTACCTCTAAATGTTATGTCATATTATAAATGAATGTATATACTAGATTTATATGATATATATGATATCTATATCATGAATATAATTCTAGATATAATGGATATTTTACCAAATGAAAAACTTGTAATTATAAGAAGTTTATTTTTGGCTCACGTACCAAAGATTGACAAAACAACCGTTATAAACTTAAGTAATTACAGAATGTTCATAAAATATTAATAAGTGATATAAAAGGAATAATGAACTTGAAAAAGATTCGTAAGAAAGTATAAATTAACTCTACTTTATTATTCAAGTGATTAAAGAATGATAGATTCATGTCGGACACAATGTATGAGATTTCATCTCAATATTCTTTCATTGAGGCATATTTTGTTTTATACAGAACATTCTTTTATACGGTGTATAAAACCCTTTGACTTTTTCTTTTATTCAAAAGGAATATTTTTTATACGAATCATTTTACTAAATGACAAAAGGGAATGTTTTTTTCATACGTATGCGGTGACAACGACTTTTTCGCTGCCATTACCATTATTTGAGTTTCTCCATCCTCTACAAACCATAAATTTCTTATAAAATGAAAAATAAATACCCTGTTTTAATTTTCTTTTATTTTAGAATTGAAAATGGTTTTGATAATTTTTTTATTATATCAATGTGTTGTATTGATATCATGTGATTGAAATGTGGAAATGTTATGTTTCCTTTATGCATGTTTTATGTGATATGATTATGTAATGGTTCTTGGGAATTGTTTATGAAAATGGGTGGTTCCATGATAAACTAAGGGCGGGTGAGCCCGCGATAGATCTGCAATTTATTGGGTAATGCGATAGAGTTAAATGCTAAGGTTTCCTTGAAGAGATTTAGGGAATATACTGTGATGGGTATTCCAAACATAACCACGAGGGTTACTCCCTACATAAGAATGTTTTTAATTCCCCAAGTTATCTTTTATGTCTTATGATTTCTATGAGTTATTCATAAATCTAATGATTTCATGAGGTATGATAAAGTGATTATGTTTTATGAGTAAAGTATGATTTCATTGGTTCTTATTTATACATGGACTAATGTTTTTATTCTACGCTTTTATATCCCGTACTGATCTTTTTATGCTCATCCCAAGATTTTGACAAGTTTTTCTTAGGTCAAGGGAAAGGTACATGATGCGATGATAGTGTCGAGGAAGTGTCAATAAATAATAAATGTTTTATTTTAAATGTTTCCCCTTTGATGGAAAAAATGAATATTGTCTTTTCTGTAACCACCTTGTTCAAATTTGGAATGTGATGCATGTTTTGTGATCTAATTCTCAAAAACTATAAACAAGAAAAGATCCTCAATGTGTACTCTTGTAATAACTCTAGATTAAGTAATTTTTAAGGCTGGGGACTTATAGTTTGTATCAAATGTCAGTTTAGATAACTTTAGGAGTTAGAATTCAATTAAATGATTATCCAAAAATAATTTTTTAGTAAAATTGAGATGATATAGAATTTGATGATTACCATGATGCTTCATCTATGACATGTTTGTTCAGAATGGTTTTCTGCATAGGATACAGGGAAGTAGTGGTAGGAAGGCAAACAGAAAGAAATGAACTTTAGAATCAGCATCCTGAGATGGTCGGAATTGGAACTGAATAGTTTGTTGTAGTAATGGGGAAGTTGACTTAAGTGATAAATGGTGGTGGTATCCATGCACAAGATTAGACAGATCAACCATAGAGGAACATGTTAGTGCTGGAACATTTCATGAGGCAACATCCCCCATCATTTAGTGGATCATATGACCCTATAATATCTGAAGGGTGGATTAAAGCACTGGAGAATATTTTTGATGTCATGGGGTGTTCAGACAACCAAAAGGTTAGTCTTTCTGTTTACTGTTTGAAGGGTGAAGCATATCAGTGGTGGTCGATGGTTAAAAATATCAAGGATGCTGATAAGATTTATGCTCTTGACTGGGATGAATTCAAAGGTATGTTTCTTGAGAAATATTTTCTTAAGGTTGTTCGACTTTGGATGGAAAAAAATTATTATAATTGAGTCAAGAGGACGACTCAATGGCTACTTATGAAGAAATTTTCACTAGATTGGAAAGTTATGCTCCAAATTTTATCTAAGACATTGATAGTAAAATAAATCATTTTACCTCAAGATTAAATCCAAAATATCGATGGGATTTATCTTCTACTGAGTTAAAAAGTTATGAAAAGCTTGTTCGATTTACTGAGAAGGTGGAAATGGAGTTTTCCGATGATCAAGTGTTATATAACAACCAACATAGGAAGAGACTGAGGTGGCAGAAGAAAGGGAAGAATCCTTCAAAAAGGTGTGATGGTAAGAAAAATACGTTTTCAGTTTGTGATAAATTTGGTAAAAGGCATGTAGGGGAAAGTCTTATGAATTCTGGAAAGTGCTACCAATGTGGTAAGATGGGACATAAGGCTCTTGATTGTACTGAAAAATATCAGGGTGATGGTAAGACCAAATTTGATTTACAGTTAGTGAAATGTTTCAAGTGCAATGAGATGGGTCATTATGCAAATGAGTGTTCGAAAAAGAGCTCAAATGATGGGAAGAAGTCAGACTACAAGAAGAAAGGTGTGGTGAAATCCTTTGAAACTACTTCGGTAGATGTTGGTCCATCAAATGAAGTGGTATCCAATACATTTTTTGTTTTTTCAGATTATGGAAGTGTTTTTTTTGAATGAAGGTCTACACATTCTTTCACCTCTAAAAAATTTTCTAGTAAATTTGGAATTCCATCTCAAGAAACTACTTCAGAACATCTGGTAAAAACATATAGGGGAAATTTTGAGGCAAAAAAATTTATATGAATCTTCCTATTCTTATTCGTGGAAAGAACCTACTTGAAAACCTTATTTTTTTACCTCTAGTAGAGGTTGATGTTACCCTGGGTATGGATTGGCTCTCTTTTTACCATGCTATGATTGATTGTAGAGCTAAGTAAGTTTCTTTTCAAAAAGGCTTTCAGGTTTTGTACAAAAATGAACCCTTACTGTTGATAACATATCAAGAATCTGAGAAACTTGTAAAAGATGGAAATGAATGTTACCTTGCACTTATTGTTGAAAATAAAGGAATCGTTCAGATTAATGATGTTCCAGTGGTAAATGAGTATCATGATGTTCTTCCTGATGAGTTTCCTGGAATAATACCAGATCGGGGAGTTGAATTTACTGTTGACTTAGTTCCTGATGCTATGAAAATTTCAAAACCCCCTTATCGAATGGATCAAATTGTACTTTTAGAGTTGAAGGAGGAATTGGACGATTTATTAGAGAAAGGTTTCACTCGACCTAGCACATCCCTGTGAGGTGCTCCTGTCTTATTTGATAACAAGAAATATGGTTCTATGATACTTTTCATGGATTATAGAGCCTTGAATAACATCATTGTTAAGAAAAAATATCCATTCCCTCATATTGATGATTTGTTTGATCAGCACTAGGGAGCTCAGTATTTTTCAATGATTGACCTGTGATTGGGGTACCATCAGTTGAAGGTAAAGTAAGAAGATATTCCGAAGACTGCATTTCATACAAGATATTTCCATTATGAATTTCTAGTAATGCCTTTTGGGTTGACCAATGTACTTTCTGTATTAATGGACCTTATGAATAGAATTTCCCATGAGTTCTAGGATAAGTTTGTGGATGTTTTCATTGATGATATTTTGGTGTTTTATAAAATTAACTAGGAGGATGAAAGTCATTTAAGGGTTATTTTGCAAACCTTAAATGAAAGGAAATGGTATGGGAAATTTAGAAACTATGAGTTTTTGTTGCAAAAAATTTCATTCCTTGGTCACATTGTTTCTAAAGATGGAATAACTGTTGATCCTACAAAAACAAAGGTTGTTGAATAATGGACAAGACCCACAATTGTAACAGAGATTTGTAGTTTTCATGGATTGGCAGGATATTACAGAATTTTTTTTAGAAATTTTTCAGGGTTATCTAGTCCAATGACTAAGCTAACTCGAAAGGGTGTTAAGTTTATTTGGACAAAAGAATGTGATAATCATTTTCAGGAATTGAAAAAAAGATTGGTGAATGCTCCATTTTGGCACTACCTTCCATGAATGCTGAGTTTTTTATCTACAGTGATGCTTCATTGAAAGGACTTGGTTGCATCCTAATGAAAAATGATCAGGTAATTGCTTATGTTTCACGACAGCTGAAAACTCATAAGGTAAATTACCCTACACATGATTTGGAATTAGTTGTTGTTGTTTTTTCTTTAAAAATTTGGAGCCATCATTTGTATAGTGTAATGTGTAAAATATATACTCATCATAAAAGATTAAAGTATATATTCACTTAGAAATAATTGAACATGAGACATAGAAGATGGCTATAATTAATCATGGATTATGATTTTATAATTTAATATCATCTGAGAAAAGAAAATAAAGTGGCTGAGGCTTTGAGTCGAAAATGTAATGCTTCATTAATGATGTTATGTTTGGAACGTGAACCTTTGGTTAATAATTTTATGAAATTTGGCATAGAATTTTTGGGTGCAGGATGTTCTTCTGTTTTGATTCAGGTATCAGTGAAATATTCTCTATTAGACAGAATTAAGGAAGCATAGAAGCAATAAAATGAGTTGCAGAAAAAGGTAGATCTAGTTGAAAAGGGTAAGTTTCCTAAATTCAACATTGATAATGATTTTGGTTTGAGAGTTGGGAAGAGATTGTGTGTGCCTAGTTATTCATAGTTGAAGAGAGAGTTGTTATGTGAAGCTCATAGTTCTCCGTTTTCAGTTCATCCTGGAAGTACTAAGATGTATAGAGATCTTCGGGAGTATTACTAGTGGGATGGAATGAAACGATATATTGCTAATTTTACTGTGATGTGTTTTAATTTTCAATAGGTTAAAGCAGTGTGGTAGTTACCGAAAGGGATGCTTCTGCCTTTACCAGTGCCAGAGTTGAAATGGGATAATATATCCATGGACATTGTTGTGGGGTTACCGAAGACTCCTCGAGGTAATAATGAAATCTAGTTTATCGTTGATCGCTTGACTAAATCTGCTCATTTCCTTTCTATAGAGATACTTTTTCCATAGATCAACTTTCTCGTTTGTATCTTAAAGAGATAGTCAGATTAAGTGGAGTTCCCCTCTACATTGTATCTGATCGTGATCCCAGGATTACTGAAAACTTTTGGAAAGTCCTTCAGAAGTCATTGGGTATTGAATTAAATTTTAGTACAGTTTTTCATCCTCAATCAGATGGGCAGTCAGAACGAACAATTGAGACTTTTGAGGATATGATACGTTCTTGTTCGATGGATTATCCAAGAATTTGGGACCAGAAACTTTCTTTGGTTGATTTTTCTTATAATAATAGTTTTCATTCTAGTATACAGATGGAACCATTTGAGGCATTATATGGGAAGTGGTGTCGAACTCCAGCTTTTTGGGATAAAGTTGGTGAAAGGAAGTTGATGGTACTATAATTTGGTAGAAAAAGTTCAGGTGATTCAGAAGCACGTGATAATAGCTCAGAGAAGGTAAAAAAGTTATGCGGACAATAGGAGAAAGGATCTCTCTTTTGAGGTTGGTGATCATGTTTTTCTCAAAGTTTCACCATGGAAATGTGTGATGCAATTTGGTAAGAAGGGGAAGCTAAGTCTAAGTTTCATTGGACCATATGAAATTCTGGAGAGAGTTGGATCAGTTGCATATCGAGTGGCTTTACCTCCGAGTTTATCTCAGGTACACATGTTTTTCATGATTCAATGTTAAAGAAGTACATGACAGATCCATCTCATGTTTTGGGTCCAGAGGTAGGTCAGCTAGAATAGAACCTTTCTTATGAGGAACAACCGGTCCAGATTCTTGACCACACGGAGAATACATTGCGGAATAAGGTGATTCATCAAGTACAGGTTTTTTGGAAAAACCACATGATGGAAGGGGAAACATGGGAATCTGAAAATACAATGTGGGATAAGCACCCGAACTTATTCAATAAGTAAATAAATTTCGGGGAAACAATTTTCAAAAAGGGGGGAAGGATGTAACATCCCATGTAAGTAAAGAATTATGTATTTTTATATATATGTCTATTTATGAATTAGAGAGTTTTTAGAGGATTAAAAAGAGAATAAATCCAATCTTAAGCATAGAATACTCTAATATTTTTAAAAGAGTATTTTAACACCTTTTGATGGAGGACCATTTTTTAAATCTATATTTTTACAAATTTATAAGATATATTTTCCAAATAAACTTATTCTCTAGTATTGGGTCACTGAAATTTACTTTGGATAAATTTTTTGTATTTTTCTGACAATGTTTATTTTTTTAAGGAATAGTGAAACATACTGCATTTTACTTCAAAACTACTTTTTCATCTAATTTAATTATATGGATAGATTATCTTTTTAATTGGTTTTAATGTATAAATAGAATATATTTTTACCATTCAATCCAATTGGGGTCATTGGAATTAAGTTCACATTGAAATTGTACATAAACAATTGTCACACTTTTGATAGATATTGTTTCTAAAAAACCCGCTATTTATTTTGACAACGAGAATTATTTTTAAATTAATTACTAAAATTTCTGAGTTTGAAATTTGGTAAAATTAATTCCATATTTGGAATCAGAAGTTCCAAATTATGTAATAAAGACTCTTTTGTTTTTGGACATTATGAATATTAACGACAGTAATTATCTTTAATTATCGTGATTAATTAGTAATCTGGTAGTTAAGGGTAATAAAATAACATCATAATAATAAAAAATGACCCCAAAATGTGTCATAATGCTACTTATTGTGTCATGCATGATCATGGGATTCCTTGTTCCAAACTTTGGGACCCCATGGAATCACTTTTCGGTGAGAGTGATATTTTATTATATTATTTTTTTAAAGAGAAATTATAACCAATGTATGTATCATCCAAGTAAAACAATTTTCGTTTTATCTGTATAAATGATCTCTTAGACTATAAATATTAATTGGAATTATAAAACGATTTACTACATCATGGTATTTTTTTATAATTTTTTAACATTAAATAAATTAATTTATTTATGACACCAGGATGATGCAGCAATTTCCTCATTAATTAACAATTTCAATAAAATGAAAACATAATGTAAAATTTAAGACATACACTTTTCAAATACCTATTTGATGGGTGTATTTCTAGCCCTTATCACCTTATCCTCGAAATATATCATTTTGGGGCCTTTAAAATCCAACACACATTATATGAAAAACTATCATTTCTTTACTTTCAAAGAGTTCCCCTTCTCCCTCTTATAAAAGGCCCCCACCTCTGCCACCTTACCCACACCTCTCAAGACATTGGCTCAGAAAAACTCTTCTAATTGTATCCCTCCAAATCCCTCTCTTCATCATAGAAGCCTCACCTAGGGAAGAAAGCTCTTCAAAAAAACCTTTTGGTTCAAACTAAGAGGAGTTACATGATTTAAAGGTAAAGTCTTCTCTAATGTTCTTTGGTTTTATTTGGATTCTCCAACCCCCTAATCTCTTTTAATTATTTTCTTTTGTAACAGAACCAGTATCTCAAATATAATAGGTTGTTTTTATAAGAAGTATTTGATTTAAACTTACACACACCTTCGTCTAATGGTTAACGAACATAATGTTTCTGTGGTTGGCGATTTCAGCCTCACAAAACGATGATTGTTCAATCTTCTTTTAACACCATTAATGGTGTCCATTAATATGTAACTATATTTATATATTATATATATAATTTTTATGTTCTCTATATTCTTCTTTATTTTTTATGGCATACCTTTATGGTTTTCATTATGGGTAAACACGATATCCTCATTTTAAGAAGTGCGGACTACTGCCCCCTCAAGGTGATTCAATTCATTAATGCCATATGTGGGACATATAAAAGATGGAATTTGTGATGTTATATATGATATTAAACTGGAATAATAATATAAATTTATATAATTATAATTTCACTCCATTAAAAATGAAATAAAAATTAAAGTAGTGTTCATGCGTACGTACGGCTTATCGTCTCCATGAACTGTGCATTTAATTTCTTACCTCTAAATGTTATGTAATATTATATATGCATGTATATAATGGATATATATGATATATATTAAATCTATATCATGAAAATAATTCTGGATATAATGGATATTTTACCACATGAACAACTTGTAATTATAAGTAGTTTATTTTTGTCTAACGTACCAAAGATCAACAAAACGACCGTTATTAACTTAAGTATTTACATAATGTTCATGAAATGGAAATAAGTGATATAAAAGGAATAATTAACTTGATAAATTTTCTCAAGAAAATATAAATTAACTGTAGTTTATTATTCAGGAGATTAAAGAAACATCGAGTCAAGTCGGACATGAGGTATGGGACTTCATCTCAATCTCCTTTCATTGGGGAATATTTTTTTTTTAAACAACTTTATTTTATATGGTGTATAAACCCCTTTGACTTTTAATTTTATTCAAAAGGAAACTTTTTTATATGAATAATTTTACTAAACGACAAAAGGGAATGTTTTTTTGTACGTATGCGGCGACAACGACTTCTCCACCGCCGTGACCATTATTTGCATTTCAGCTTCCTCAACAAGCCATAACATTTTTTAAATGAAAAATAAATACCATGTTTTAATTTTCTTTTATATTGGTATTGAAAATGGTTTTGATAATGTTTTTTATTATATCAATTTATTGTATTGATATCTTGTGATTGAAATGTGGAAATGTTTTGTTTACTTTATGCATGTTTTATTTGATACAATTATGTAATGGTTCTTGGGCATTGTTTATGAAGACTGGTGGTTCTGTGATAAACTAAGGGCGGGTGAGCACGTGATAGCTCTCCAATTCATTGGGTAACGTGAAGGTGTTAAAAGCTAATGTTTCTATGAAGAGATTTAGTTAATATACTATGATGGGTATTCCATACGTAACCATGAGGGTTACTCCCTACGTAAGAATGTTATGGATGCCTCAAGTTACCTTTATGTCTTATGATTTCTATGAGTTATTAATAAATCTAATTATTTAATGAGGTATGATAAAGTGCTTTTGTTTTATGAGAAAATAATTATTCCATTGGTTCTTATGTATACATGGACTACTGTTTTTATTCCTTACTTTTATATCCCTTACTGAGATTTTTATGCTCATCCCATGTTTTTGAAATGTTTTTCACAGGTCAAGGGAAAGGCACATGATGTGATGATAGTGTCGAAGAAGTGTCAAGAAAGAATACGTGTTTTATTTTAAATGTTTCTCCTTTGATGGAAAAAAATGAATATTGTCTTTTATGTAACCACCTTTTTCAAATGTGGAATATAATTCATGTTTTAAGAACTAATTCTCTAAAACTCTAAACTTAAAAAAAACCTCAATGTTTATTCTTGTAATAAATGAATATTATGTAATGTTTAAGGCTGGGGCATTATAATATCATTTATAACATCAAATTGTTTTACTATATAAAACTATAAAATGGGGTGTCTGAGACTTTGAACTTATGATCAACCTTAATCTTATAGACCTATGGTGATATACATAACTATAAAGATATCCTCACATGAAAAAATCATAATATATAATGTAATATAAACCCTACTCTAATACCAACTATGACATCCCTGAACCCGGATTCCTAGATTCAGTTTTAGAATCATAAAATTTACATTTCTATCTTTGATACTAAAGAAGGTTTTCCAATTTTCACCAAAAAACTAATAACATAAAAAATAAATATTAGATCACTTATATACCCATGTACCTTTTAGGTTAATATTTTTATAGAATTTGGACCAACTCATATCATGTTGCATTCATATACAATGGGTTCATGAACTTAAACATCATCTCATGTTATACCCATCTTTTCTTATTTCACATTAGGTCATCAATATAATCCATACGAAATCCCATCAAGACACAATTCATTAAGCCTAATTATTTATATGTAGCGGAAAAGCAAAAATAAGAAGGGTGAGATGAAATTATTTGTAAGGGTAAAAATAAGTATTAGTAATTTAATGTCATCAATGAGAATAAGAAGTGAATAATGGTATTCCCTCATAATCGAAATTTATGGGATAATAATAAAATTATTTAAACGCATCAATACATGTATAATCAAATAAGAAAAAATGGAAAGGGAATGAGTCATCAGAATCAATAATCCGAGACATATGATATCAATATTGATCAAATAAAATATCATAAACCCATATAAATCCTAGATAAAAAATATTTTTATTTTGGAACGCCATCTCATATAACGCTTATAGAATCGTTATAAAATCCTTACAACTGGAATAACCATACGATCAACTTATAATAGAATTTTCTATAGAATATATCATTACACAATGAATTTGATCGCTATATAGGATCACTCACCATATATGATATAATGGGATCACCAGGTGCTATATCAGTGTACCCATCATATATAATGTCCAAGAACAACAACATGAATAAAATATATAATTATTTCATTATAAAAACCATATAAATAATAATAAATCTTTTATAACTAGATCAACCCATGTAAAAGATATGGTTTTAATGTAAATATATTTAAAACATGATTTACCCATGGAAAAAAAGGTTCTGCAAAAATATCTTTGAAACATTATTAACCTATGTGAAACAAATAGGTTCCATACCAGTCTTTTTAAAATATAGTTACCCTGTGGAAATGAAACGTGTTTCATAATAATCTCATTGAAACAATATTAATACATAGTAATAATGAATGGAGATGAAATAATTAAAAAATATTTCAATTGTATCATAAGTAAAAATAAATGATTTTAAATTTATTATTTTAAATACCATTAAAATAATAAAAATATTTTTGAGGAAAATACATTTTTCATTTTGAAAATCACTTATTAAAACATAAAAAATTTTAAAAATACTTTTTCATTAAAAATAACCTTGGAAAATTATAAAGTTTATTTTATAAAATAATTTGAAACATTTCATGAATAAAATTTCCTTTTACCTTTGAAAACAAAATTTCAACATGTTTTTGATTTTTTTGGAAGACATGGTTTCAGAAGAAAACATATTTCTGACCTAAGAGAGAAATAAAGTCATATTTTCTTAAAAACGTTTTCTAAATTATTATATGTAAAAAAGAGTATATAAATAGTATAATTATATGAAAATATAATGAATCAATGTTGGATAATATAAATAATGACATTTATAATATTTTAATATCAGTTACCTAATCATACAGAATCTCAAAAAATGATGAGATTGTATCAAAAAACTCTTAACACTTTGGTAATATTAAAATCATAATCACCATGAAGTAAAAAAATTAAATTAAAATTTATAAAATCATGAAAATAAATATTTTCATGACATATAATGTAAAAATGGGATGTATATATACCTAATAAAATTATATAAGTGTATAACATATCAAACATTTTAAAGAAGGTAAATTGTGAGAAAAATCTATTATCACATTGGTAATCTTGATTCTGTAATCTCCATGAAAATGATATAACCAAATCAGTTTGTAAATACTCATAAATTTAAGTATATTAATAATAAAATACATTCATGAGAAGTCTATAAAGTACACAACAAAAATAATTGGGGAATATGTCATATATCTCACAAATATAAATTTGAGACAAGAAAAACCATTACCTTGAGTCGGATTTGTCATGATTTTTATTTATCTTCCTAAATGATAAAATTATTATATTTATTTAATTTAATGAGAAATTTTTTCAAGTTTATTAAAAAATTTATTTCACTTATAAACAATTTATATATAATTACATAATCAATTATGTTTATCTGAATGTTTTGACCATATTTGGCTTATGTGTCAAAAATGATTTTGATATGGTGACTAAGGTCAAAAAGTTCATTATTATAACATATAAGTAACACTGCTAATAAAATAAATATCATATTTAAAAAAACATAATACTTTTAAAAATGATAATTAATGTTGGATATGAAAAATTAACTAACTTTGTGATCATGGAGATGGTAGGCGATACGTATGCATGCGAAACATCTCCATTTTTCCAATGATCATTATGGAAAAAAGGTAAGTAAAATTTATATTTATATAATAATAATTATATAATAAATGAAATATTATTGTAATTATATATACTTATAGAAATCATTTTTTGATTAAATTATAAAAAAAGAATCACATAGCTTCGAGGGGGCAGTAGTCACACATCCACGAACAACGTTATCACTTTTTCATTGTGTGAAATGGTAATAATAAAATGATATATTATATTTATAAAAATATAATTATTTCATTAATATCACAGTTATCTCATTTATATCATATATTTTGATTATAATTACCTTAATTACCTTCCACATAATATGTTAGTGAAAAATTATTTACATTGCTTTGTGATGCAGTTGTCCGTCGTACACCCAAGCGAGGTTATTGCATCTTCTACATTATGAAATTTAAAAGGGTGTGTATGATATAATGAATAAATATGTATTATTATGTTATATGTATATTAAATATAATATTTAAATATTATTTTCATCATTATTCTAAACCATGAGAGGTGGTAATGGAAAAATGAAGGACATCATTTTGTTAGGGACTAGTCCGATGTACACACGAATGATGATTTAAAAACGCATTTGATGGGGGTGTGTGTTGTTGTAGGTAGTAAAATTAACATTAAAATATATGAGTATATTTATGATACTAATTTTATAATATAATCATGGTATAAAACTAATTTAAGGGGGGTATAAGAAGTAATAAAACAAAAATACTCGTTGATGAATGTTACCACTTTTTTTGGTATCTCCATTTGGTTTGCACCAAATGACTTACTTTGATGGATTTATTCCATAAGAAATGTTTATAGGATGTTATGAGAGATTTTTATATGTGTTTTAGGTATTTATTATCTGATTCAAAGGACTTGAGAGTTGTAAATATAGTTTTACCGGTGGAGGCCTTTTATAAGGGAGGTGAGTGTCACTCTTTTAATATTTTGAAAGAGTGAATTATACCCATGTTTTTTCAATGTCCATTTGATCAAATAATAAAATAAACTTTATAAATTAATATATATGTTATATATATGACTATAAAATGTGTTCTTGACAATTTTATCGGTCATTTGGCCCCTTAATTTTAATTTTTATTCACCTAGAAAACTCATTTATTACCTTAATCAATATGATTAATTTTAATTGTTATCACAAATAACTTTTGCGAAAAATGTATTTAGACTTATTAGGAATTAGAAATTATTATGATTCCGAATATTGAATATATTTTTTCCAAATAAATTAAAAAAAAATTAATTTAATATTAATCTCGCAGTCCAGGTGAGGTAACGTGTTTTAAAAAATATGTTTTTAGAAAAAGATGATTCTATATTAAATCTACTACTAATGAAAATTATTTCATGAAACTCAAATTATATTTAATGATTTATATTATATACATTTAATTTTATATGTTCTCCATTTATGTATTCTTTTAATTAATTAAAGTAGAGAAACATTACGCAATTTTAAATAGTTTTTAGAAAAAACTGTCTTTAAACCCAAAAAATTTATATTTAAAACCTATATAAAGTTGAATAAAAAGTAATTTAGTGGAATAAATTTAAATAAATATAATTATTTTACTTGAAATCATATTCTAATTATATTGGGACTCCTTTTATTAAAATAAAATGACTTTATTTGCAAAAAATTCGTACTTTTTACTATTCACTAAAAAATTAATGTTTTCTAAAAAATCCCAAAATTTCACCCAAATTAAATTTTGATATTCTGATTCTAAAAATGAACATTATTTTTCTACTTTTTTTATAAAAGTGTTTTAAATAATTTTTAAAATAAGTGCACCATGAAAAGATGACAAATATATATTTTTTAAAAATATACAGTTTTACGCATAAAATTGGATTTATTTTTAAATAATATCTAGAAAACACATAGTATGAATGTTAAATAATATAATTAATATGTAAAATATTAATTTTATAAATTTAATAAAAGGGTTTTTTTAAATTTATTGGTATACAACACACTTGTTTGCATTAAAATATTTTTTAGAAAAAGATTTCATTTATGTATTAAAAGGGTTTATTTTTATTTATAATTAATTGGACAACAATGAATTCATTAAATATAGATGTGTAACCATATTTTTATTATGTAGTTAATATTGTTCATTCCTTCTATTTCAACGGATTGTTTATAATGGTAATATATATCAAGGGACATTTAAGTTGGGTGTTACATGTCGAATATGATGTTGAAAATAAAAATCATGGTGTTGTGGGTAAATATAGCCAAATTGGGTGTTGCATATAAAAAAATTGAATATATTCTTTCATTTCCTTTCGCTATCGAATAAAATTTTATTTTTTATAATATCATCGTGTTATATAAATGGTGAGATAAATTAACCAGTAAAGGTTAAAAAATGAGATATCAATAATCACATAAGGAT
Organism: Viscum album; assembly: GCA_963277665.1. Classification (NCBI taxonomy): domain Eukaryota; kingdom Viridiplantae; phylum Streptophyta; class Magnoliopsida; order Santalales; family Viscaceae; genus Viscum; species Viscum album. The sequence continues at coordinate 1,748,016,019 of OY728140.1, forward strand.
AAAATGAGCATGAGGATAAGAGAATAACATTTTAAAAATACAATTTTCTTATAAAATTTCATAATCATGAGTCATAGAATAAATCTTAGTAGTTTTTAAAATAAAAATCATAATGAAATCAAAGAATATGATCTATGAGGTCATAACATTGGCATAAGTCATTGATTTTGGAATAAACATTAGAATAGAAGGACATATATAAAGGATAACCACCAAGACATTCATAAAATTTTAGGATTGGACTAAACACCTGTATAACTACTTCGGTCTTGGTATAACCTATTATTTACCCTCTTTGGGGCCTGGAATAACCTCCCATATACCCTTTAAGGCCATGTTACATTAATCATTACCAAATTTATTAGAGGGAGATATAGTTCCCACTGTTAAAATAATTAAAATAAAACATATGTGTTCCAAAATATCACAAATCATTAATCATATCATAATATTTTTAAAGAATTGAGTTTCATAAATATTTCATCATAACAAAACTCATGTAAAATAAATGGGCTTCATAAAAATTGTCTCATTATATTCATAAATCAAAAAGAGAAGGAATTAATATGGATCCATTAGATCGTATTTTAAATAAATCATATGTAATATAAAATTATATTATATTAGATGTAAAATAATTTTGAATGATCACTTGGAAAATTTCTTGTGGAAAATCACTTTCCATTTTAAAACAACCTATTTTTTAAATTAATAGTGAAATTATAAGGAAAAACATTTTCTATGAAAATAGCCTTGTAATATTATAAATAAAACATAAATAAAATATTATTCATGATGGTAGTAAAATCTTATCATGTCCTATAAGATAAAAAACATTTCTCCCATAATTTTTCCAAAAAATATCAGGAAGATCCTTTTTTGGAAAATAAAAAAAAACTTTTTAAACAATTTTTTAAAAATTAAAGAATGAGTAAAAACAACATTTAAAAATTTTATGATAATATTAAAAACATTTTCTAATTTTTTCATAAAACATGGGCAGAGAAGGGAAATATCCCCCATTGGATATTTAAACTTAAACAATACGAAATAATGATGAGACTGTGAATTTCACCCTTACCTAAAGTCTCACCTTTCAACATTCATGTTCGTCCTTATACATTGATCAGATTTAAATAATTTATATAATTTTAATCATGGTATAAAAATAATATATATTAATTATGTACATATTTATAATCATTCTTAAAAAGTTGATATAGAAAAATGAATTACACCGTTTATAATGACGGTAGACCATACATACACATGCATGTTGTTTCCATTTTTCAATAGATGGAATAAAAGAAAGGCAAATAATAATTCAGATTAAAATAGAAATTATTGAATCAAATATATCATAAATATTCATCAAATTCATTCTCATTACAATCGAACTGAAATAAAAATTAAAAACAACTTAGATCACATCGTGGATGTGGTAGTCCCCAAGTACGCACGAACGACATTATTATTCTCTAAAAGGATTTATGGTACGTAAGTAGAAACAATATTATCATTATAGAAGTATAATTATTTAATAAATATCATATATAAATATTTAACCAATCATAATATATATCCACAAAATATGGTGATAAAAATGAATTGAATCACTACATTGATATAGTAAGTCGTACGTATGTATGAGTGACACATTCATATATTCTTTGATGAGAATGTATATGGATAATGGTATTTTAATAATCATAAAAAATGTAATAATTCTGATGAAACTAGAATTATTATTTTATGATTAATATAATATATTTATAGGAAATAAGTAGTAGTAGAAAAAATAAATTGATCAGTTAGAGAGATTACATTTTCTTCAAAACGACTCATTTAGATCACCTCTAAAGGGATCTAATGTTGAAATTTTGGGAAGGCCAACACATCCAAAATGTGTATAGAGAAGTGGAGAAGCGAATTTGGTAGATTATGGTTGAGATATAGGTCTCAATGTAATGTAATGATGTGATGGGGGAGGTTCCCATTTATAATTTAGGTGAGGGAGACTTTTGGATTTTCTCAAAATATTAAATTATAAAAAACATTTCTCAAGAAAATACCACCAAATTGAAAGGTATTAAATGATAAGTTGAGATAGGGTTTTAATAATATTAACCAATAATTTTTAGACACATTTGTGTTTAATTTTAATCCATATTATATGCATTAAATATTTTTCAACCTATTTTAATTTTATTTACATTAACAAATTGTTTAATATAAAAAAGTTGTAATTTTCACATATAAGGAATGAATTGGACTATAAATGGAGTCTTTATGATATTTTAGCCCATATCATATCGAAAATGAATTATTTAATTTTTTTTATCATTATTAAATATTTTTATATATTATTATTTTAATAAAATTCCATTATTGTCAATTTTGAAAATATTCATTTAATTTAACATTAAATACATAAATATAAAGGGGAATACAAATGTAATGATTTTAAACCTTCTTAATATTTCTTTTAAATATATAAAATTATTGTATCATATTATTTATTTCATATAATATTACTTTAACTATTTTTAATATCATTCATTTTATGTTTCCATTAGTTGAATAATTACTGCATCAGTGTTGTGTAAACATTTATGGTTATTTTTTACTCACTAAAAATTAAAAATAAACTACCATAATGAATATATATATTTTAAATTTAAAAAATTATGTTTATATCTAAAAATAAACGCTAGATAAATCCATATTAAAAATATTATATTTATTAAAAACAACAATGTGACATGTTTGACTTTTCTAGAAATAAAATATTATAAAGGTTAGAATCTCATCCAAATAGATATAAAATACCATATAACCAAATATTGGACAATTATGGAATAAATTTTATCACCCAATAATAATAATTAATGTTTTAGGTTTATTTTTTAATCCTTATCATTTTATTTTTAACCTTAATGACCCGCTTTATCCTTTATTGTAGTAACAAAAATAACTAAGGATACTATTCATATTGACAAAAAATAAAAGGGATCTATTTGGTAAATTTGGAACACATGATTTTAAATTTTGAATAAATCTTTAAAAATTAAAAACACATAAGTGGAAATAATTAATTTAGAATTAAACGAGGAAAACAAAATGAAAAACATTTTTTGTTCAAAAAATGCCCTTTATATATATAATATTTATACACTAAAATTAAATATAAAATTCATTTCAAAAAAATTATTGGATTGATATAAAAAATGATATAATTTTATTTTAAAATTAATTCAAAAATATAATTTCACGTTATAAATACTATTAAAGAAAATACATTTTTAAATAAAAATCGGCATTTCCACAATTCACTGAAAAATACCAATTTTTTAAAAATTATAAAAATTTAAATATAGGATAATATTGACATGATGATTTCAAAAATTAAAATTATTTTTTCCAATAAATTTTCTAATATTTATATAAATTAATTATAATATTCAGTCTTTAAGGGAATGAAAAACCATTTTTGAAGAAAAAGTATTTATGAAGCATAAATTTACAAAAAATTTAGTACATATTTAATAAGAATTAATCAATGGATTTGTATTGAGTATAAAAATTATATATATTAAATAATTTGGTTAAAACTATTCATACTTACGTATTAAATGGTTCAGTTATAATGACAATATTTATGTAATAATATTTTGGGGTTTCGTTAGGTTTGGTGTGGCGTGCAACTTAGGATATCCAATAAAAAAAATTATTTTTAGAGAAATATTTCTTAAATATCTTGAGATGGTACATTATTACCCCCATAAATGAATTTTTCCCTTGAAATTAATCACTCTAGAAAAAATAGATGAGGATAATTCTTCTTCCTCACAACCTTAGGTTCCTACATAACTTTTTTTAATTGGTGTTTTCACCAGAAAACTGTAACCAGATGAGTGGTATGGCTTCATAGAACATTTTATCTATGATCCAAAACCTCTACTAGTTGTTATTAATAAGAAATATCTTAATATAGTGGTATGAAATCTGATTTTAGTAAAGGTTAGGGAATAATGATGTACTTCCATAGGAGAGATATATAGAATATATCATTCCCTTGAGAGAGATTTGATTGAAGAACCAATCAATATGATATCTTACAGATATTATCAAGAATTTAAAATGGACTGATTTTCCATGGAATTAGATTTATATTCTTTCTAAACTTCATCATTATCTTCCAGGGAGATATTCTTAGGAAAAAAATTTCACCCAGTTCAAACTCTTAATCTTTCTGCTGATTATAAGCATAACATTTTTATCGAATCTAAGGTAATATTTTGTTTTTTTGAATGGATATAAGACTATCTACCATTTCCTCATAAAAATATAGTCCCTTAATATTTAATTCAATATATTCATTCTATCTTCTTAGATTTTTTCACTTCCTACCATAGAGGGATTCATAAGGATTCATCTGAATGGTCGGGTGAAAACTACTATTATAAAAAAATTCAAATCAATGAAGGAATTGATACCAACCACTTTTGAAATATATATAGAAATCTATCAATATATATTATAGAGTGTTAATAGTCCTCTTATATTGACCATATTTCTTAGGAAGATATGAAGTGGTGAATCTTAACTCAGTATCCAAAGCCTATAAAAGACTTTTTCTGAACATCATGCTAAACCTAGGATATCGATGAGATTCAATGTAAACTGGTACTCCATAAATTATTATCACATATTTAATATATATTTTGGAAAACTGATCATGAGAGAAAACTTCTATGATAACAATAATGTGTGCTGAATTCTTATGGTGATTAGTTATAACTCATATAGAGTTAGAGCCATTAGATATTTGGGGGAGTATAAAGACAAAATCCATGGTGATGATTTTATATTTCCATTATGTTATGGTTAATGGTTGTAACATACTCTTAGACATCAATCTCTCATCTTTATCTTTCTGATATACCATGCATTGAGAAAATACTCTGCAGTATCTCTCTTCATACAATCCACCAGCAACAATCTTTGTAATCCCTATACATCTTCTTACTTATAGGATGAATATATAATGAAGAACTATGAGATTTATCCACAAGATCATTCTTACAACATAGTACATAAAAACACACATAATTTTGGGTATCATTATTATTCCATCATAATCAATGTCAAACTAAATAACATTAATCACCATCTTTTATAGCTCTATATCTTCATTATATAACTATTTAATCTGTACAAGAATAGATAGTTTAACACTCATTTGAGATAGATAATATTTCTCCATTTCCTTTAATATATCAATCTAAATACTTTATAAATACATAAATATTGTATATTTTTTGTCCAAATAATAGATAATATAGTATGATTCTTTCAATTTATTGCATCTTCCACCTTGTTCACCTTTTTAGCGTGGTAATATATTTAGAAATTATAATCATTAATCAGCTTGAACAATATTTTTTGGCAATATGTTCATTTATTTTTGTGTGAAAATATATTTTAATATTTTTGATAGGTTTATATGTCACACATTTTTCTATAGAGATGATGATTCTATATCATTAATGTAAAAATTATTGTAGATAACTAAAAATAATGAGATGGGTAATTTTTTTCCTGAATATTTAATTGTCATGAGGTGTATGATATAACTATATAATTGTCAATGAGACCACATCCTAGTACATTATTTGATACATCAATATTTATTACAAACCATTATCCACTATAGGGTATATTAAGAATAGGTGCACTAACAAGAATTCTCTTTAGTTCCATAAAAAATTCTTATAATTCATTCATCGAAAGGAACTTGGATTCCTTCCAAGTTAACTATATTTGTGGATTATATATCTATGAAAACTTCTCAAAAAATCATCGATAATATCCATCCAAACCAAGAAAACTACAGATATCGGTAAAATTGGTTAGTCTATTCCAATGATTAATAACTTCTGTCTTTGAAGGGTCTATTCATATAAATTTACTTGAGGTTACATGAACTAGGAATGAAACATTATGAGTCTATAATTAACACTTGGTAAATTTTTTAAAGTAATTTTCCTTCCATAGGTTATTGAGCTCAATTATTAAGTGATCTTCATGATCATGTTTTATAATGGAATATAAAAGAATATATTTTTATATAATACCACAAAATGACCAAGGAAATCTCTATAGACTCTATTAATTAAATCCATGAAGATAACGTGGGAATTATTAAGAACAAAAGTAATGACTTCAAACTCCAAGATTCTATACCTTGTACAGAATTATATCTTGTTTATATCCTATTTGAACATTAATTGATGATTTATAGAATAAAGAACAATCTTATAAAAGTTTCTAGTTTCATGAAGTTGATCATCCATGTCATCAATACATGGTAAAACATACATGATCTTAATAGTGATTTTGTTATGTTCTCGATAATCAATGTCGTGTAACATTGATCTATATTTTTCTTAACAAATAGAATAGTTTCACCAAAAGGATATACAGTTAGCCAAATAAACCCATTTTCAAGATTATCATATATATTCTTCTTCAATTCAAGAAAACAGATTAGGTTTATTCTATATAGAGTCGTGGAAAAATCTATAGAACTAATTATTATTTCTATCAAAAACTTAACTTTACATTATAGAGGAAGAACAAAAAATTATTATGGAAACACATAAAAAGACTCTAGTAAAATATACATATCTTAGACATTGAATTTATCCCTAACCGTTTAAAATAAATATAAATTTTAAATAGGAATCAAGATCCATATAATAAATGTGTTTTCAATTGGAATTTCCTATTTATCATCATGGTAATTGAATATCATAGGTTGGATTTTAATATCAAACGTGACAACCATTCCTTTTTAATTGTTGTTAGATTTATACAGAGAAATACAATCCATTCTTAATATAAATTCTTACTCCTGAAGAGGTAGAATAAACCAATTTCCAAGAATAAAATTCTCAAAAACATTAACCAATGATTAATCATATAATTTGGATTCAATCATCATACCATTTTAGTTTTTTTACTTCTTATTCAATATCTAATCGTTGAGGTGATACTATGATATCCTTTTAAAATTACATGGAAAAAATTAGTTGGTAGATCCAGAATCAAATAATACATTTGATGTTCTAGAGTGGATGAGAAGTGTACCACTCACCACATTATTATAATACCCATTATAATAAATAGTGATCACATGAGATTTCTTTTTATCTATACACTTAATAGGTTGTTTATGACTATCATCATCATCATTAAACTTCGGATTTGGGAACTAGTTATCATAATGACCATAATCCTAGAATTTGAAACACTAGATTGTTGATGGTTCATTTAGGGGTTATTTCCTTTAATTCACAACATTTGATAACTTCTTTCAATTACTTTAGCATTCAGTCACTCGATGACTGTAGAGACCCGAAGCCTGACGTACATGGACATTACATTACTTTTGTGGAATACTTGGTACATAACAAAAACACACACACAAGGATCGTAATAGTTTAGTGTCTTTGGAAACTCGGAATATAATATTCTAATCGTGGTGAAAGATCTTCAACATCTCCCATAAAGATCTTCCCTTTTTTTTACCTAAAACCTTTCTTTATATCCTGGGGAAAAGAAAACATAAAAGGGTGAGCTCAAATGCTCAGTAAGGGTATACAAAAGAAATAAAAATCATATCATATCTTTTTGAAAATCATAACCTGCAAAAGAGATCATAATATCTTAACATGGAACAAATCATAGAAGTGAAAATGAGATCACCATAGTTATAACATGAAACTTGAAACTTTGTGGTATGCACACATAATCATGGAAAATCATTTCTTGTTAGTCATGACTCATTGCCAAGACTATCTTAGTGGACAAAGTCCCTTTCTGAATCGAGTAACCCTCGTCTCAGTCCTGTTTCACTGAACCGGTATAACCTACCATTCCAGCCATGTCTATCTCATGAGATATAAAATCTTTACCCAATGCATTGGAGGGAGATATAGGTCCCACCCATCTCATAATGATACCATTCTTATGTGTGCCACAAAATCATAAATCATACATCATTTCATAACCCATGTAATAAAAATGGGATTCTTAAACAACATGACATCATAAAACCATTCATATAAGATAAAGGAATTCATAAACATAATTCCATCACAGCATAGTCAAATCAATGTAAAAATATGGATAGAAACAGAACCCTTTATTATCTTAGATGGAAAATAATTTTGATAAAACACTTGAAATGAATTCTTGAGGAAAATATCCTTTCTTCTTCAAAATCAATTTCTTTTCACAAAACATCATGAAATTTTAAAAGAAAGAGATTTTATTAAAAATAGTCATGAAATATTTTGTAGGAAGCTTCATGAAAATAAGGCTTTATAAAACCGTAAAAATCCATTCGTGCCGTTTAAGTTTAAAAAACATTCTTCGTACTTTTGTCGGAAAAGTCAAAAAGTACCCCGTACGAAAAACGAAAAAAGATTCCTTTCATATCCTTTACTAAAAACTCATAGAAGGGTAAAATTGGATTTAAACAATTGTAGGTGGATGGAAATAATATTACATATTGAGGGAACATGGATGTGGATGATAAAATACACCCCAGTAAATACTTACGAATAAACAATCTCGGATAAAAATGAGATTGTGATATTTCCCTTACCTTAGGTCCGACTTGCTTTGTAAGTGTCCGAACCTCCTGTATAATGATTTAAATCATGTTATTGACTTATTACAGAATCATATTCATTGTTATGATATCATATATGGTTCACTTATGACATTATATTACCCGTTCTTTTGTAAATTCAATGTTAAAAAGCGTTTTGGGTAAAATCGTTTCATTTATCGTAGGTGTTTTGACTTGTTGTTCTTGACATCATTATTACTTATATCATGATTTACTTACTTCCAGAATATAAAATATGATTTATATATCATATATATTCAGTATATATATATATATATAATAGGTAGATAAATAAAATGAAAAACACCGTTCATGGAGACGGTAGTCCGTACGTACGCATGAACGATGTTTTCCTTTCCTTATTGTCTTGAAATGGAAGTAAGTAGATGAAATACATATGTATATATATACATAAATCTAGTTGCTTTATAATGTCATATATTTCATTATTATTTCTTATATATACATTATAATCATTCTTAAATGGTTAACATGGAGAATGAATCTCATCGCGTCGTGGAGACGGTATTCCGTACGTACGCACGAGCGATGATATCATTTCTATAAATATTGAATTGAATTGGAGTGTATTATACAATATATCAGAATCAATATGGTGTTTTAATAACTATGTATAGTTATTCTTTACACCATTATACCCATCCATGTAAGGTGGTGGTGGAAAATAGATTACACCACGGCGTGGAGACGGTATTCCGTACGTACGCACGCGCGGTGATTTCTTTTTCCGTAGGATGGATAGATGGTGAAATAGGGTTGTTTCATACTTATAATAACATATCAGTATATGAGTGATACTGATGTTATTACTTCATAATGAAACAACCTAAGAAGAAGAAGTGGAAGAAGAAATAAAGATGAAAGAATTGGTAACGGTAATTACCTCTTCTTTGAAGTGCCTCTTTGAGACCTCCTCTTAGGGCACTAAAATTGGTCTTTGAGGAAGACCAGAACCTCTAGGATGTTTCTAGAGAAGTGGAGAAGAGATTTTGGCAGGGGTTGGCCGAGCTTGAGTGCTCAATTTGGTGTGAGGAGGAGGGGGAGGAGGTGTCCTTTTATAAGGGAGGAGAGGGGCACCTTAGGAATATCTCAAAATATTATTTTATATTAAAGTCAAAATCGGTTTATAATGGTTCCAAAGGGTCTTATTTCGAAGATAAGGTGGGGAGGGGTCGAAATCCTATCAATCAATAGAATTTAGACAAGTTTAGGATATTATTTTAACCTTATCAATTAAATTTAACTCTAAGTTAAATAATTTAACTTTTACCATGTCTTTTTGTTTTCTTTCACTATATGGTTAATAAACTTACTATAACATGCCAAACGAACCCCAAATTGTTTATTATTAATATATATATCCTTATCTAAGTCATTTGGCCGAACCTTAGATTTTTAAGAATACAATAACAATTAATAATATAATATTTGATTTAAAAACTATTTTGTGTCAATTTTGACACTATTTGATATATGATTTTTTGTGAAAGTCATAACAGAATTAAATGTTCGAACCAAGTTGATTAAATCAACATTAATATATCATAGTAACCTAGAAAATTAGTGGAATTCATAAAAAATCTCAAATTACATTTATTTTGGTGTTTATAACATCAATTATGTCAATATTTCATTAATAAGATAATTACTGCATCATCGTTGTGTCATAAATAAATTAAATTATTTTATGTCTAAAAATTACAAATAAAATACCATCATGTAGGAAATAGTTTTAGCTTTCTAATTAATATTTACAATCGAATTTATCTTATGTATAACCCCATATTAAAAATGATTTACTTATTAAACTTTGATTTTAACTATTTTAACCTTTCTTTAAATAAATTAATAATAAATGTCCTAATCTAATCCAAGTGGGCCTAAATGGTCATATTTTATTCCTAAGTTTGTTTTTGGTCGAATTACACTTGTCCAATAGAATTAGGACATGTGTTAGGGTAATATTAATATCATATTTACCCTTAGTTACCTTATTTACTATTAACCGTGGTAAAAAAAGTAAAAAGTTACTATTCACCAAAAAAATTATTTTCATCTCATTGAACCACATTTTAGTCCTTGATATTAACCGTGTCTCTCGGATTTTCGAAATTCCATTCACAGAAGCGGCAAAATTAAGTTTTATGAAAAATTTAGTTTTTTTAACTACCACTTAGTAGTTTCACTATTCATCAAAAATTAATGTTTTTCAGAACAATGCCAAAATTTCATCCTAAACTATATTTCATATTCCGAATTCAAAAATGAAATCTATTTTACCAAATTCATAACATAGAATTTGCATTAATTAATTTTATAATTAAATCCCACTGTTAAAATAAATAACGTGTTTTTAGGAAACAATATATATCAAAAGATTGACACTTGATTATGTCTAGTTTAAATGTGAAATTACATCCAATGACCAACATTGTATTAAATTGTAAAAATATATTCTAAATATACTTTAAAACCACTCAAATTAATAATTTATCACTATTAATTATTTCGATTAAAAAAGTTGTTTTTAATTATAATTTAGTAATTTTTCACTATTCATCAGAATATGAAAGTTATCCGAAAAGTTCCAAAATTTCACCTTAGGCTAAATTCGATACTTCGAATCCAAAAATAAAGTTCATTTTGAAAAATAAGATTTACTGGATTTCAAAAAGTGGTTATTACTATTCATAACGGCTAGTTTTAATAATATTTTTATAGCCTATCGTTGTTTAGTGAAACTCGGTATTGCGTACTACACACGCTATCGAGGAAGGTCGCGATTGCGTGTAATGCAAGTCAAGTCAAGGATGTGTGTTGTGAAAGCTCCTTTTGGTGTAGCGTAAAACACAAGACATTAATAAAATTAAAAAGAATATTTTTTTTATAAAATCTTGGGCTGTTACATTCTACCCCCCTTAAAATGAATTTCGCCCTCGAAATTCGTCGGGGTTATAAATGGTTTACTATTTGAAAGTTTCTTTAATAGAAACCCACATCGTAAAAGGGAATACCAAAACTTGGCTTTAAAAACTAAAGTATGAAATGTAACGATTACCCAAATAAACTAATCACTGGGTTTCCAGATAGGTGAAAATATGGATATGGAAGAGAAATCTAACCATCATGTTCTGATGGAGAGTGGTAGAGAACATGGCCATGGAAAATCCAGTAATCACAAATCCATAAATTTGTGACGATCTAAGGTACCATCTGATTCATCAGGTATAAGATCACTAGGACAACATTTTTGGTTTTCAAGATCATTTCCCTAAAGTTGAAAATTTGAATTAGAATAAATACTTACTTTATTTTGATACAATATCACTGTTGTTCGTGCCTTGAACAATTTCCACTTCATCTCTTAAATAAATGAAGTTGAATTCGTTATTCGTGAAGTGTTAGCAGATCATGTGATAGAATGACGGGTCATTCCATCTGTCTCAAACAAAAGGTAAGCAAAAGTTATTAAATATACATAAGTCATTCTATAGTGAGATTAATCATATATAGTTCCTAAAATGGACTTATACTTCATATATCATACTGCTTAATATAATAAAACTAGTTTCTACTAAACAGGGACTTCCTGTAGGCCAGTGGTACGCGATAAAGGCCAGTCGCACTTTGGTTGTGGGTTCGATTCCTACAGCCTTGTCCGAAGCGATGGGCTGTCGCCCGTCCTGCAGGTTGTCCCTTTTTCTAAAACTACGTTACTATAACATCCCATCAATAATATCGAAAATCTTCTATCCTTAAACAATACTAACTTATGTCCAACATAATCCAGTCTAATCTTTAGGCTTATAATACTGCAGTCCACTCTCATAATATAGTGACAACGATTACCAGAGATTTAATACTGTCGTTGATCCCCACATATCATAAGATATGTCTTGTTGGTCACATTCCAAACATTCAAAGTCCTTAATCGTGTATTCTCTTGAATACCTTAGTGAAAACATGAGTGCAGTTAAAAGTTAACACTTTCCACATACAAAAATCCTCAAAATTCTATACACTCAAACCATGATATCACTTAGTCCTTATATCAATCATGAGATCATGAATACTATTAAACATTTCATTTTCTCGTCTTCATTATGCGCATATCATCTTATTTCCAAAAAATATCTCAATCACTTTGAATACCACATCAATAAATATTGCAATACTCAATGATACAACATTATTTTGGAATCCCATTACATAAACACTTAATCATTCCACCACATCGTTGTCATATTCAACATTTCCAATAGTGATCGCATGTGATTTCCCTTTGTCCTTTTCCTTCAGTGGTTGCTCATGTTGATCATCACTAACGCTTGGATTAGGGCAATTATTAGCATAATGCCCCATTTCCTTGCACTTGAAGCATTGAAGTGTTGGCGGTGTGTTCTCTGCAGTGTTTGCTTTATTCACATCATTAGAAACCCTTTTTCCATTACTTCGACACTCAGCTGCTCGATGACCTTCTTTTCCACACTTAAAAAACATTTTTTAGTCCCTTTTAGACAATCTCCACCATGCTTCTTTCCACACTTTGTGCATAAGGAAACATTCATCTTCTTTTCACCATTATTCTGAGATTTCTCCTTGAACTCCATCTTTCGTTTCTTGTCAAAACCATGAGATGGATATGTAACATCAACTTCCATTTCTACCTTGATAGCAAAACGCACAATTTCTTCATAGTTACTGAAGTCTCTTATAGCTAATGCCCTTCGAAGACTTGGTTTTAAGCCACAGAAAAATCGATCAACTTTACTTTCAGGTTGGATGATAATTCCAGAAGCATACCTTGCATGTCTTGTAAAATTTGCTTCATAGGTACCAACAGATTCATCGTCCCTTTGCTTTAGTTCAAGAAATTCTTTCTCCATCTTTGTTCGAAGAATACGAGGGAAGTACTTACTGAAAAACAAGTTCTTGAACTCGTCCCATTCCATGGACTCAATTTCATCTCTTGGCCTCGTATTCTTGATAAGATTCCACCATTGATCAGCTTCACCTTCCAAACGATATACTGCTAAGATGACTTTATCATGTTCAGAACATTGAAGAACTGAAAATATCTTTTCAGTAGTACTGATCCATTGTTCAGCCACAAGTGGATCAGAAGACCCACTGAAAGAAGGTGGACGTTGCCTCATGAAGGACTCAATAGAATATTGTTCCCTTCTCTGCTCATTTGGAAGTCCAGAATGATTCATAGCTTGTGTAAGTATAGCAATAAGATTTTGCACTCCATCTCCCATAACATTTGTTTTTTCAGGAGGGCAATCATTGCATTGTCCATTGCATTGATCAACACGGTTCCTTCGGGTTCCAGCCATCGTCTAAAACCCCAAAAGAATAGTGTGAGAGGAAAAAATCATGCTAGGGAAAACAACATAATAAAGGGGGAGTACCTTCAATATCCAACATCTTAGGTTTAATTCTATGATCGTTAGCGTAATTCTATTACTATAACCTATACGTATACTTATCCCTAGGGACATCCCTAGACATACCTTAGAAATATCTCTAGGGATCTCACTAACGTTTTCGCATCCTAGTTTCCAAAGGTTGACTAAACCTTTCCTCTGATACCAACTGTAGCGGTCTAGAATTACTTCCAGTGGACTACAATTGATACCTATCAGGGCACTCCATGGGCGGCTACACCCCCTGGGCGGGACACACCACCATCCCCAGTGGCAGCCATTTCCTCATGAAGCCCTTGGGCGGAGAGCCATGCTTCGTCCAACGCTCACATGTGAGAGTTCCCAAGGATCGGATACATTCCTACCTCCTTTGCCTCTGATACCAACTGTAGAGACCCGAAGCCTGACGTACATGGACATTACATTACTTTTTTCGAATACTTGGTACATAACAAAAACACACACACAAGGATCGTAATAGTTTAGTGTCTTTGGAAACTCGGAATATAATATTCTAATCGTGGTGAAAGATCTTCAACATCTCCCATAAAGATCTTCCCTTTTTTTTACCTAAAACCTTTCTTTATATCCTGGGGAAAAGAAAACATAAAAGGGTGAGCTCAAATGCTCAGTAAGGGTATACAAAAGAAATAAAAATCATATCATATCTTTTTGAAAATCATAACCTGTAAAAGAGATCATAATATCTTAACATGGAACAAATCATAGAAGTGAAAATGAGATCACCATAGTTATAACATGAAACTTGAAACTTTGTGGCATGCACACATAATCATGAAAAATCATTTCTTGTTAGTCATGACTCATTGCCAAGACTATCTTAGTGGACAAAGTCCCTTTCTGAATCGAGTAACCCTTGTCTCAGTCCTGTTTCACTGAACCGGTATAACCTACCATTCCAGCCATGTCTATCTCATGAGATATAAAATCTTTACCCAATGCATTGGAGGGAGATATAGGTCCCACCCATCTCATAATGATACCATTCTTATGTGTGCCACAAAATCATAAATCATACATCATTTCATAACCCATGTAATAAAAATGGGATTCTTAAACAACATGACATCATAAAACCATTCATATAAGATAAAGGAATTCATAAACATAATTCCATCACAGCATAGTCAAATCAATGTAAAAATATGGATAGAAACAGAACCCTTTATTATCTTAGATGGAAAATAATTTTGATAAAACACTTGAAATGAATTCTTGAGGAAAATATCCTTTCTTCTTCAAAATCAATTTCTTTTCACAAAACATCATGAAATTTTAAAAGAAAGAGATTTTATTAAAAATAGTCATGAAATCTTTTGTAGGAAGCTTCATGAAAATAAGGCTTTATAAAACCGTAAAAATCCGTTCGTTCCGTTTAAGTTTAAAAAACATTCTTCGTACTTTTGTCGGAAAAGTCAAAAAGTACCTCGTACGAAAAACGAAAAAAGATTTCTTTCATATCCTTTACTAAAAACTCATAGAAGGGTAAAATTGGATTTAAACAATTGTAGGTGGATGGAAATAATATTACATATTGAGGGAACATGGATGTGGATGATAAAATACACCCCAGTAAATACTTACGAATAAACAATCTCGGATAAAAATGAGATTGTGATATTTCCCTTACCTTAGGTCCGACTTGCTTTGTAAGTGTCCGAACCTCCTGTATAATGATTTAAATCATGTTATTGACTTATTACAGAATCATATTCATTGTTATGATATCATATATGGTTCACTTATGACATTATATTACCCGTTCTTTTGTAAATTCCATGTTAAAGAAGCGTTTTGGGTAAAATCGTTTCATTTATCGTAGGTGTTTTGACTTGTTGTTCTTGACATCATTATTACTTATATCATGTTTTACTTACTTCCAGAATATAAAATATGATTTATATATCATATATATTCAGTATATATATATATATATAATAGGTAGATAAATAAAATGAAAAACACCGTTCATGGAGACGGTAGTCCGTACGTACGCATGAACGATGTTTTCCTTTCCTTATTGTCTTGAAATGGAAGTAAGTAGATGAAATACATATGTATATATATAAATAAATCTAGTAGCTTTATAATGTCATATATTTCATTATTATTTCTTATATATACATTATAATCATTCTTAAATGGTTAACATGGAGAATGAATCTCATCGCGTCGTGGAGACGGTATTCCGTACGTACGCACGAGCGATGATATCATTTCTATAAATATTGAATTGAATTGGAGTGTATTATACAATATATCAGAATCAATATGGTGTTTTAATAACTATGTATAGTTATTCTTTACACCATTATACCCATCCATGTAAGGTGGTGGTGGAAAATAGATTACACCACGGCGTGGAGACGGTATTCCGTACGTACGCACGCGCGGTGATTTCTTTTTCCGTAGGATGGATAGATGGTGAAATAGGGTTGTTTCATACTTATAATAACATATCAGTATATGAGTGATACTGATGTTATTACTTCATAATGAAACAACCTAATAAGAAGAAGTGGAAGAAGAAATAAAAATGAAAGAATTGGTAACGGTAATTACCTCTTCTTTGAAGTGCCTCTTTGAGACCTCCTCTTAGGGCACTAAAATTGGTCTTTGAGGAAGACCAGAACCTCTAGGATGTTTCTAGAGAAGTGGAGAAGAGATTTTGGCAGGGGTTGGCCGAGCTTGAGTGCTCAATTTGGTGTGAGGAGGAGGGGGAGGAGGTGTCCTTTTATAAGGGAGGAGAGGGGCACCTTAGGAATATCTCAAAATATTATTTTATATTAAAGTCAAAATCGGTTTATAATGGTTCCAAAGGGTCTTATTTCGAAGATAAGGTGGGGAGGGGTCGAAATCCTATCAATCAATAGAATTTAGACAAGTTTAGGATATTATTGTAACCTTATCAATTAAATTTAACTCTAAGTTAAATAATTTATCTTTTACCATGTCTTTTTGTTTTCTTTCACTATATGGTTAATAAACTTACTATAACATGCCAAACGAACCCCAAATTGTTTATTATTAATATATATATCCTTATCTAAGTCATTTGGCCGAACCTTAGATTTTTAGGAATACAATAACAATTAATAATATAATATTTGATTTAAAAACTATTTTGTGTCAATTTTGACACTATTTGATATATGATTTTTTGTGAAAGTCATAACAGAATTAAATGTTCGAACCAAGTTGATTAAATCAACATTAATATATCATAGTAACCTAGAAAATTAGTGGAATTCATAAAAAATCTCAAATTACATTTATTTTGGTGTTTATAACATCAATAATGTCAATATTTCATTAATAAGATAATTACTGCATCATCGTTGTGTCATAGATAAATTAAATTATTTTATATCTAAAAATTACAAATAAAATACCATCATGTAGGAAATAGTTTTAGATTTCTAATGAATATTTACAATCGAATTTATCTTATGTATAACCCCATATTAAAAATGATTTACTTATTAATCTTTGATTTTAACTATTTTAACCTTTCTTTAAATAAATTAATAATAAATGTCCTAATCTAATCCAAGTGGGCCTAAATGGTCATATTTTATTCCTAAGTTTGTTTTTGGTCGAATTACACTTGTCCAATAGAATTAGGACATGTGTTAGGGTAATATTAATATCATATTTACCCTTAGTTACCTTATTTACTATTAACCGTGGTAAAAAAAGTAAAAAGTTACTATTCACCAAAAAAATTATTTTCATCTCATTGAACCACATTTTAGTCCTTGATATTAACCGTGTCTCTCGGATTTTCGAAATTCCATTCACAGAAGCGGCAAAATTAAGTTTTATGAAAAATTCAGTTTTTTTAACTACCACTTAGTAGTTTCACTATTCATCAAAAATTGATGTTTTTTCAGAACAATGCCAAAATTTCATCCTAAACTATATTTCATATTCCGAATTCAAAAATGAAATCTATTTTACCAAATTCATAACATAGAATTTGCATTAATTAATTTTATAATTAAATCCCGCTGTTAAAATAAATAACGTGTTTTTAGGAAACAATATATATCAAAAGATTGACACTTGATTATGTCTGGTTTAAATGTGAAATTACATCCAATGACCAACATTGTATTAAATTGTAAAAATATATTCTAAATATACTTTAAAACCACTCAAATTAATAATTTATCACTATTAATTATTTCGATTAAAAAAGTTGTTTTTAATTATAATTTAGTAATTTTTCACTATTCATCAGAATATGAATGTTATCCGAAAAGTACCAAAATTTCACCTTAGGCTAAATTCGATACTTCGAATCCAAAAATAAAGTTCATTTTGAAAAATAAGATTTACTGGATTTTAAAAAGTGGTTATTACTATTCATAACGGCTAGTTTTAATAATATTTTTATAGCATATCATTGTTTAGTGAAACTCGGTATTGCGTACTACACACGCTATCGAGGAAGGTCGCGATTGCGTGTAATGCAAGTCAAGTCAAGGATGTGTGTTGTGCAAGCTCCTTTTGGTGTAGCGTAAAACACAAGACATTAATAAAATTAAAAAGAATATTTTTTTATAACATCTTGGGCTGTTACAATGACCTTACTTTTAACACTTAAAACATTTTTAGTTCCCTAAAGACAATTTTCCCAATGTTTCCATCCACAGTTTGACCAGAAGGGAAGTATCATCTTCTTCTCTCCATTGTTTTTAGAATATTGTTTAAATTCTATAATAGTTTTCTTATCCAAAACATGAGGTTAATGGATAAATTAAATCTATATTTCCCTATTGATAGAATATAAAATAATTTCTTCCTAGATATTGATGTACCATATATATAAATTCTTTCAAGGACTTTGTTTTAAGACCATAAATAATTCATCTATCTTAATTTCAGGTGGTATGATAATACATGAAGTGTTCCTAAAAAGTCATGTAAAAGATTCCTCATAAGTTCCAAAAAAATCGTTATCATTTTTTTCCAGCTCAAGTAATTTATTCTCCATTTTCATACAAATAAAAAGAGGAAAGTATTTATTGAAAATAATCTTTTAAATTCCTCCCACTCTATAGATTCAATTTATTCATGTTAAATTCTTATGTTTATAATGTTCTACCACTGATCTACATCACCTTCTAAATAACAAAAAACCGACATAGAATTTTCTTGTTCGAAACACTGTAGAATAAGAAATGACTTTTTAATGGTATTGATACTTTTATAAATGACTAGTGAATTAGCAGACCCACTAAAAGAAGGTTGATTTTGACTCATGAAGGACTCAGAAAAATGCTGCTCTCTCGTGTACTTGTTTAGAAGCTCTAAATAATTCATAGTCTAATAATGTTATGTGATCATAGCTGCATGATTTTTCTTTCTAGATCCCATAACATTTGGTATGTTAGGTGGAAAATCATTTCATTGTTTATCACATTCAGCATTAACATGATTCCTCATAGTTATTACCACTGACTAAAACCAAAATATATAGTGTGTGAAACAAAAATCATAGTGAGGAATCATGGAAAATCATCCATATATTGTCTTAAATAAAGAAAAATTCTATGAATACATAAGCATACAATTATCCATTAATGACAATTACCAAAACTATAGTATTTTATCATATACTTGTGCTTATACTTAAATTTCTTACCAAGGTTTTTCATATTGTAGTTTCAAAAGGATAACTAAACCATGGTCTGATACCAAGTATAACGACCCAAAATTTTTATACATAGATATTAAATCTTAATAGAGAAATATTCTTTACATAACATAATGATCCACACTGTAATAGTTTAGGTCTAATGACATTGGAAGCTTAGACACAAAAATAATTATTTCATAGGTGAACTAAATCTCCTCCCACTAAGTTCTTCATATATAGAACCCTAATTTGACTTATCATATATAAACAATTTCTTCATAACCTATGGAATAAAAAATTACAAAGGGTAATATCAAATGCTTAGTAAGTTTCAAAAAGGAGATATCAATAACCACATAAGAATAACATGATCATAATGGTATGATCTTAACATTTGAAATGTCGATAATCAAGAAAGTCTTCCATATAATCCAACACCCAATCTGGCCTGTGGAATAATGGGTATTCACAAACCGCATGGGTTAGAAACTAGTCCGTGGGAATAAAAAATAACTCTTGGGAAAAATTTATCCCATAAAATAAACCACAAAAATCCATAGTAATAATGAATCACATCATACTCAATAACCACAATCAAAATAAATACAACTATCACATTTTTAACCATTTACACATTGAACCAAAAACCAAAACACCATAATGGAGAGGTAAACAAAACATACTACCAAAACCTCCACTCAATAAGAGGGTTGAAACCCTCATTCCTCCACCACCAAAACCTGTAAGAGAAATATCACAAGAAACTATATCCACCACCACCACCACAGAACATTTTGCCTTTACCTCGGTCAAATATAACAATGTATACATACTCCTGTCGGTGTATGTAGTGTATGAACCAATGCATTGTAAGATATCACTAAAAAAGATTCCATGCTATTAAAATTATAAGACATCTCAACATGAACGTTTTAAATGAAACTAAAAAAATATTTTTTTTAAATGAAACAATAATTGAAAATAAAAAGGTATGGTAACCTGGTCAACGACCCGAACAATAAGCATACCATCACACGAGAACCACGAGTAATACCTAATGCACAAGGGTTAGTGGGGTCCTAGTATCCTCATACCTCAGTGATATGGTATAAAAACAAAAACCCAAAACATCCTCACACACAAGACAAAAGAGAGGAGTAACATAAAACTTTCTAGTGGTCTCTAATCATAATCAGTGTTTAGATAGTGTTGTAGCATCAATCCTACTAGGGGGAACCGGGCCTCGGCCGAGGTGAACCCACAAGTGTACTAGACATAGTGACCAAAATTCACTTTTTGGTCAATTTTATCTCCTATAAAATGTGGACCACCACTTATAAACACACAGATACCCAACAATGGAAACACACCAGAAACCACCATTTTATATAGGAAAAAACGCCTTTAAAAACCATACACACAACAAAACCTTTTTAAAACACGATTCAGACCACTCACATAATTTATAGAATACATTTTTAAGGTATAGTAAGTATACTAAAATCATTGAACAATGTTAAAGCATGTAATCACATACTTATAGCTTAAAAAAATCTGGAAAATGGTGGAAAAGAAAAATTTCACGACAAGGATACCCTATAAAGGATAGAACCACTACAAAAAAACTATAATTTAGTGTTGTTTCTAGAGATTTTTTATAAGGTCACTAAATTTTAATTTTAGAGACATTTTTTAAAAAATATTTCTAATTTAGTGACATTTCTCAAAAACTTTACTAATATAGCGATATTTTTTAGATATTTTTGTAAATAGGTTGTTAATTTTTAAATTTAGCGTTGTCTCCAAAAAATTTCAATAATTTAACGATGTTTTGTAAAAAGAATCTGTAATTTAGCATCATTTAATTAGAACATCAATAATTTAGCATCATTTTTTGAAAATCGTTGCTAATTTAGAATCATTTCCTAAAAATGTTTGTAATTTAAAGATGTTTCTAGAAAAAACATTGAAAATTAAAGGCATTTTCTGGAAAAGTCACGAATTTAGCGATTTTTTTCAGAAAACACCTCTAAAAATATAAGTATTTATATAGCTTATTTCACCACATCAATGTAAATATATATTTACAGACACACACACATATATATTAACATATATAAGTAGATACAACTATATATAAATATATATATATATATATAGACACACACACACACACACACATATATATTTATATATATTTATATATATAAACACACATATATTAAATTTAATCACATTTTTATGAAAGCATTAATATTTTAGTGATATTATTACATGTGTTTTAGAACTTGACTAATTATATAAATAATCATATATTTATAGACATACACTTATATATTTACACACACACACATATATATAATCATTTATATATATATATATATATTAATATAAACATAAAATATATATATAATATAAACCTATAATATATATAAAATACAATCATATATTATATATATATTAAAATGAAATATATACATAAAATATGAACATATATATATAATATAAAAAATAAACACAGACACACACACATATTTATAATCATAAAATATAATCATATATATATAATATAAATTATAAACATATAGATATATAAACACATATATCTAAAACATAAACACACATAGATATATATTTATATATATAATATAAAATATAAACATATATGAAAATATGAAAATATATATATATAAAATAAATAAATAAATATATATATATAAACATAAAAAATAAAATAAATAAAAAATAAAAAATAAATTATAAATACACACATATATATAAATTTATATAAATTTATACAGTTATATATTTATATATAATATTAATTTTTTAAATTCTGAAACACATATATAAAAATATATAAACACAAACATATATTTAGATATATATAAATATATATATATATATTAATATATATAAACACAGACACATAAATAAATATATATATGGAAATATATATTTATATATATAAACACACACACACACACACACACACATATTTATATATAAAAATACAAATATATTTTAAATTTAGTCATGTTCTTAAAAACATGCCAATTTTAGGGAAATTTTTATGAATGTTTTAAAACATGGTTAATTATATATATGTATACATAGACATAAACACACACACACACACACACACACACATAAACGCACACACACACATATGAATATAAACATATAAATTTAAATAAATATATATATAAACACACAAACAAACACAACCATATAAATACATAATATGAACATAAAATATAATATATAAAGGTATAATATATAATATATAATAAATAATATAAACATATGAATATATAAAATATAAAATATAAACAAATATATATTTATAATATAAATATAAATATATAATATAGACATAAAATATAAACACATTCATATATATATTATACAAAATATGAACATATATATATATATATACTACATATATATATGTCCAATATAATCATATATATATATATACTATAAACACACACACACACACACACATATATATAATAAAAACATAAAATATTAACATATATACATATATATAATTTAAAATATAATCTTATATATATAAAATATAAATATATATAATCATAAAACATACAACATAATAAAAATATATATATGTATATGTATATTAATATATAAAAAATATAAAAAAATATATGTACGTAAATTTATATATATTATTAATTTTTTAAATACTGAAATCTATTTAAATACATATAAATAAAATATAATATATTAAAATAATAAAATTATAATAGCTGAGTTGGTTTGCTTATTTATTGTGATGCTGGAGGTGCGTGATCAAATTTAAGTGGAAGATCTTCTGTTTAGGGTGATCAACATACTAGGGTGGGGTGAGTTGAGTAGTGTACATGGTATACGAGGAGAGGAGTGGGGAATTGAAGGTGGGGGTGTAGTGGTGATCAGAGTACATGGGATATGATGACAGGAGTGGGGAACTTGATGATGGTGGGGGCACAACGGTGAGAAGCAATATGGTAATGTGGGAATGGGGTTGTGTGTGTGTGTGGGGGGGGATTGGCGGTGGGGGTTGTTAGGTATTTAATTATTTATTATTCTAAAAAATTATAAATTTTAAAAAAAGTTCATTGAATAAAAAATATATATATTTAATGAGAATTATATTTCATTGGAAAAAATACATTCAAAAAATATATATTTTTAAAAAATTATAAATTTCATAAACAATTACTGAAATGTTTTATAAATGTTGGTGATTTAGTTTAAATTTACCAACATTTTCAAAAAATATCATTAAATGAGATGTCACTCAATAACTACATTTAAAAACGTTGATAATTTAGAAAAATTTATTCACTGATGTTTCAAGAAAATATCTACAATTCAGGTATTACTAAATAGAGACGTTTATAAACATCGTTAATTTAGGGATGAATTTTAATGTTTCTATTTAGTGAAACCTGTAAATGATTCTAAATTTGCAGTGTTTATAAACATCCCCAAATTAGTGACACCTCATTTAGTGATGTTTTAAAATGTCTCCAATACAAAAAAACATTTCTAATTAGCATTTTTTTAGTGATAATACCAAAAAAAATAATGATTCAACAAAATGAAAAAATGTTTCAACCCCCTTTAGGGTAACCGACTCATTGGGGTAATAAGAAAATTAAGAAGAGAGGAAGAGAAGCCTAAGAGGCTGGAAGAAAACAAGATAGGATGGGATTACCTGAGGATTTATTGAAGATACAAAGCCAAATCCACTAAGGAATTAGAGTCCAAGGGAGATAATAGGGAGGTGGAGGGAGCCTAGGACTAGGCATCCCAAATGGGTCATGTTAGGGGAAGATTGGGGTTGAAATAGGGCATGGATAGTTTAAGAAATTCAACATTTTTAAGGTTTTGTGCAGGCCACACAGTTTAACAAACCTTGTTGAAGCCATGTGGCACCTCCCCTTAAAGGAAATGGAGGCTACATATTTCCTTCAAAAGGGATAACGCCTATGTAGTTGATCATGAACCTCAAATAGAACCACAGGTTTGGGTTCATGGTAATCCCACACACCCGCGCACGAGTTGTGTGCTGTGGATAGTGCCACTATCCTAGGTAAACAGTCTCCTTTGGGCTGGAGTATGGTTTAATCTAACCATGCGTCAATTGTGTGCCACCAAATTCCAGGTAAAAAACTTTATTTTCAGAAAAAACTCATAGAAAATTTAAGCAATATGGAAAAGAACCATGTAAAAGTGAAGGGTACCTCAAAATAATATCACGAATGTGAAAACTCACCCCACTATGAAAAATTTCCTCCTCAGAAAGTCATTCCAAGGTCCGATTAGGGAAAAAAGGTACTAATTCTCCAACTAGGACTTCTATTACCAAGTATAATTTTCACCATTAGCTTTCAACTAAAGAACATGAACCAACGATATGGAATTCCTCCTATTCAATTTCTCTTTGGAATACCAAATCCCTACTAGTCCCTCAAACATAGAAAGATCATGTTCCAAATCCATGTTTTCCCAATTCAACACATGAGATAGATCTATATTATACCTTTTCAACTATAATACATGGATCTAATCATTAATTGACATCAATTTAGAGGACAAGGCTAATGGGTATTCCACCTTACCAACTCTCTTGGTAATCACAATAGGTCGGACATTCCTCAACGTTAAATTCACCTACATACCAAGATGATGATGACCCAAAAAAGGGGCCACATAAAAAAACACTTGATCACAAAATTGGAAATCCAAGGCTCAACGAAACTGATTTTCATAAGACATATCATGAAATTGGACAATCAAAAACTGATTCTTAATTAACCAGACTTTATTATACTTCTCCTGCATATGGTTATGTCCTAACAATGAAGTCTCACGCACCTTTTCAGAATAAAAGGGATGCCAACATGTCTGACCATAAAGAAACTCAAAGGGAGCCATTCTTATTGAGGATTTTTAAGTATTATTATATGAAAAATAAACCAACTCCAAATGGATACCGAAGAATCCTATGAAATCTGACACACATTCCCAAAGCATGTAATCCAAGATTTGATTATTTTATTCTGTCCAAACATACCTTTGAGGATTTTATTCCATGCTCAAATTGATATGGGATCCCACTTCATTTTGAAGGCCTTTCCAAAACCAAGAGGTAAAATAGGGTTCCATTTCTAAAATAATCATTGGTGGAACACCATGAAGCCACACTATCTCTTGGACATACAACCAACCAAATTAATCCACATTTTCTAAGTCCAGGATCAAAATGAAATGGGGTGATTTGGTCAAACGTTCAATCACTACCCATATGGAATTTCTCCATTAGGTTTTTTGAGGTAGGCCAATGATTAAACCCATGGTGACCTTATCCCAGTTCCAGGAAGGAATTTATAATTATTGAAGTAAACCTAAGGTCCTCTAGAGTCCTGATTTAACCATCTGACTAGTATAAAATCGTGATATAAAATCACCTATATCCCATCTCATGCCTTACCACCACAAATGAAGATGCACATCCTAGAACATCTTGGTGGTCCCAAGATGAACATCCCACCGATACCAGTGGATATCCAGCATCACCACCTTCCATTATCACAAGGACACAAAAATAATTATCCTTTAAGCCAAAAAAAACTATTTGAATACAATGAATAATTGCTGGGCACCTCCCCGCCATGAAAAATCTACATAGACAGCTGACACAACTCATTACCATGCTTCTCCAGCCAATTCATTTTCATAAGGGAGGGTGTCAGGTGAACACTAGACAAAAATACACCTCTACTATGCCTCTTAGTCTTTAGACACAGCTAGGAAAAAAGACCCATTAATTTACACTCATCACTTGAATCCTTTATGGATTTCCTTGAAATTTTTTTTCTCAATTCATCTTCTACCATATTACCTTTTCCTAGGGTATACATGATATCAAAATCAAACCCCTAAAGACACCTGTCCCAATGATTATTCCTCAATTTTAGATCCTTATGGGAGATATTTTCAGATGATCTTTTATGATTTGATTATATTATGAATTTATTCGAGAAGCGGTAATAAAGACACATATTCAATGAATGATTCATTGTTTTTAATTATTAGTCGTGGGTTGGATAGTTCTTTTCATGTGGTCAGAGTTAGAAATAACCATACCCCATCACATGATCATCCTGCATCAGCACACACCCAAGACCCATTGTTGAGGCATCACAATAGACTATATATTTCTCTGCACAATCTGAAAAGATCAAAGTAGGTGTTGTGTTCAACCGTTACATAATCTCCTCAAAGGACACATGACATTCTTGGATCCACTAAAACATTACACCTTTCTTGGTAAGCATTGTTTTGAGAAAATAAATCTCAAAGAAATCTCTAAAGAAACTTATAATTCCCTTCCAGTCCCAAAAATTTCATGATCTCGAAGACATTGCTTGGATACTCCCATGACATCACCGCTTCGATCTTCTCGAGTTCCATGAAAACCCCATGTTCTAAGACCAATTGACCTAGAAACATCACCTCCCTCATCTATAAGGTACACATCTAAAGGTTACAAAATATAAAATCATATTGAAGAGTTCCTCGAACAATCCTCAGGTGTTGGTCATGCTCTTCCTCAATACCAGAGTAGACTAAGATGTCATACACAAACAAGACAAAAACATATTCGAGATACAGATGGACCACCATATTCATGAGAACCATGAAGACCATCATAAAAATTTTCAACCAAAATGGCATGACCAAATACTAAAACTGGTCATACCAACTTCAGATGTCTATCTTAGGAACACCCTCTTCTATAACTTTGATACGGTGATTCTTAAAATGAAAATAGATCTTCTAGAACCACCATGGATTCTTGAGAAAGTAAAAAATGTTATTAATATAGGGAAATTATATTTTTTCTTGATCATTACCTTGTTTAGCTTTTGGTAATCAATGAACAACCAAAGAGGTCCATCATCCTTCTTTGCAACAAAAACCAGGGATTCCCTTGGTGAGTTGCTCAAGAAAATGAATCCTTTGGACTCTAAATAATCATGTTATATCTTTAATTCTCTCAACTTGGTAGAGTCCATATAGTATCAGGGAAGATATGTAGTATAGGTCCTCTATGCCAAATCAATGGTGAACACCACATCCCACTCTTGATGCAACCCTAAAAATTCATCTGAAAACATATCTAGGAACGTATCCACCAAAAGTGGTATTCCACCCTCAGAACTAGTTCCATCATCCTCTAACACAAGTGATGAGATATGAAAAAAATATTTTTCAATTCTGAAAGTAGAGGTCTAGCACGTCCTGACTGAGGATTCGATTCATCTTGAAATACCCACAATCTCCCACTAGGTTCCACACCACTGATAAAAATCTATGTGTTCTAGAAAATACACCATCCAATTCATATTGAGGATTACACCAAAGTGGATCATTTCCATAACAAGGAAACCTCATTTTATCTTTACCCTTGATATGGTGTTTGTGCAATATGTGAACAAAAGGCCTTTCCCCCTTTTCATACAATGAGGCGTCACAAATTTTACTGCATAAAACCTGAGAGCAGTTGAAAATTTAAATGAATCCAAAATCAAGGTAAATATAAAGGAACTGGAATCACCTATTTCAAATATATTTTCATCTATTGATGATGAAATAAAAATCCTAACTCAATCCATGGGAGGTCCTACATCTAATTACACTATTTATTGATCCATAACATAAGGAGGCCTTATCTTTTTCTGATCCTCAGAGAAACTACTGACATGAAACAATAAAATAAGTTGAATCTACTAATAACTATATCCAACCCTACAACCATGACATCGAAAATGTGATCCCAATTTACTATATTACTCTGACTATGTTTTCATTCCACTAGAGACTACAGAACCCACACTACCCTGATATAGATGCATATCTCTGCCAAACTGCTGTAATTTTCCTATATGTCCACACATATGGCAAGGTTGAGGTGGGGTAGGACATTAAAACAACAAATTACATGGAATTCCACACTGATGGACATGAATTATTTAACATCTAAAGTATCAAATGAAGGAGGTGGGGAAGGACGACATGAGCAACCAACTCCCCTCTTTTCCTTGTATGTCGAGTATGTTTTAACATGTTAGTTGTAATTATTATTAAATATATTAAGGTTTAATTATCTACAAGATGTTAAAAATAATTTTAATATCATATATATCTAGTATATATGTATTTATAGTATTATATAATATTTTTATATTAGAAACGATGTGCACCGTTCATGGAAACGGTAGGCCGTACGCACGCAGGAACACTACTTTCATTTCTTTTTCATATAAAAATAATGAAAGATAAATGATACATATGTATAATATAATATTAGTAGAATATATATGTTATATATGTTACATAAGTTTTTTAAAACCATCCTTTATAAGTTCCATGTATGGAATAAATGTGTCATATCAATTGTTAGGGGCGAGAGTCCACACTTCCTCAAACAAAATTATCATATTTAAGAATGATGGAAAGCATAAAGGTATGTCCTAAATAGAAATTAATGAATCATAAAGAAATAATAAATAACATATATAATATATATATAAATTTTGTTTCTATAATAATGTCCACCATGAGAGGTTGTAAGGAAAAAATGTACAATCATTGTTCTGTGGGGCAGTAGTTCTTTGTACACCGAAACAATATCTTCGTTACCCCTTAGATGGAGGGTTGTGTAACTGTAGGTCAAAATCAAAACATAAAAACGTACTAGTATATTTAAAATACTAGTTTCATTATTTAATAAAATAATAATATTATTATTATAGGGGTTTAATAAATTAAATGAAACTAAAAAGCTTGAGAGAAGACGTTGCCTCTTAATTGGTTAAGTTCTTTTGATTTGAACCAAAAGATTCCTGGAATTTATTCATTACCAATTGGATGATTCTTAGATAAGGGTAGGTATTTTTGGAGTATAATTGGTCAGAATTTGGATTATCCAATGTTTCTTTATATTTATGAGGAAGGGGGAGAGGTGGTGGCCATTTATATGGAGGGAAAATTAGTCACTTAATTTTTTTGGAAACAAGTAATCTTGACACATGTTATTACAAAAAAAGTCATATAAAACCATAAAAACTAAATAATAGAAGTTAAATTTCATAAATATTGACATATAATGTGTATTTTAAATGTTTCTAGGTCATTTGGGCCCTTAAATTTAAGGTTAGTCTATTTTAAGCCTAATTACACTTTAATCACTGTAATTAATTTTAATCAATTTAACTAATCAATTTGGTAAAAAATTATGTTGAAATTATTAGACTCAAAATATCATCCTTATTAGAATGTCTTATATACTTTTTTTTAATTCAAATCACTGAAGTGGAAAAATTAATATTAATGCTAACCTTGCAGACAAACGATTTAACTGTTTTTAGTAGAAAAATGATCAAAAGATTGTTGAATTTTTATATTCAATTTCAATGTGAAAATGATTATAAATTGTATTAATATATTTATTATTTATGTAATTTGAATTAATATCAAATTTAAAATATAATTTAACGATAATATTTATTTAAATGAAACGGTAGTTTTTTACAAAAATGTAGTATTTTTCATTATTCACCAAAAAATGATGTTTCGTAGAAAAATATCAATAATTAACCATAAGATAATTTTGAAATATTAAATTTAATAATGAAGTTTATTTTATCAAATTAAATTTATAATAATGTCAAAAATAATAAGAAACTTTGGTTCACCATTAAAAGGTGAAAAAATTGGCTTTATAAAAATATAGATTTATATGAGTGAAATACAGTTTTTTATTATCTTATGCATATGAAACATAATGGATAAATATAAAAAATATAAGATTGAATATATAAAAAATATGTTTCATTAAAACCATTCATTATTTTTAATTATGTAAGAACCCATATCTTCTTTTTCATGTATGTTTTTCCCTTTTCTGGTGTTTTTGAGAAAAAGAATAGTTTCTAGAAATTTTTTAAGTACACACCCTGTACTAATATGTACACATAATCTACTCTTTCTCCACACAAGTCCATGTGATGGCCATGTACCAACTGAGCACATAGCCATGTGTGGTGATCTGGAGACTTTCTAAGGTAGGGGCTGGTAAGGGAAAGTACACACCGTGTACTTCTAAAGTACACGCCTTGTACTTTTTTTCACTAAACGGACCGAGGTTGCGTCTAATCGGTAGAAGTGTCTTCTTCTTCACCTTCTTTGATCAAGTGAATCTGTACGATTCTAATAATTTAGTGGTCCCCTAATCAACCATCCGCTCTCTAAATTGAACTCCGTCGGTTGCGTTAAAATCATATCGGTGAGTTCTCTCTTCTACTTGAACCTTGTTTCCGGGTTCCTCATCATTCTAGAGTTATCTTTGGTTAAACTCTTTAGAAGTTTTTGTAGATATACAATGTTATAAGGATAATAAAGGCTTTAGATTCATGTATAACGATCTCAGAATGCTGAGGTAAGTGTTTTGTGCCCTTCTGCAGATTTTCATTGAGTTATATGTGCAAAAGTGCCAAATACCCTTGATCGTGGCATTGCGTGTTTAAGGTTTTTACCCAGTTAAAGCCTACTATGATTATAATTCTTGAGTAGAGGTTAATTGTTGTGAATATGGTTGTTTTCAATGTTATTGATGTGTTTTCCCATGCTTTTACCCTTTATGATTGTTTAGTCTAGCGTTTCGTACTAGGCTATTTCTTTTCATTCCATACCTAGTACTGTAGGATTATGTGATTTTATTCTGACATGGTGTTATGTTGTAGATTCTTTAGCCATGTTTTTCTGGAGGTTTACCTTCTCTACTATGGATTTGTGTGTTTGATTGACATACACAGGGTATTGAGAACCTGGTTTAGTAGACAATAGGGGGAATGAGCATTGAAGGATTCTCCAGAGTGTCTGTTTACTGTTATGATGTGAGACCATAGGGTCAATTTATGTAAGTGATTCCTCAGAGTGTTTGTAGTTCCCCTACATGGTCCACAAGGGGTAATGGGATATTTAGCGCTTCCCTAGAGTGCCTTTTAGTAACCTATATGAGACTAGAGGGGGAATTGATAGTGAGTGCTTTCTCAGAGAGTCTATGCTTAAGCTAAACCAGAGGGGTTAGACTGTGTGTACTTCCTAGAGGGTTTCTTGTTCATGTTTGGTTGAACCATAGGGGTTAGAATGTGAGTACTCCCAGAGGGTTACCTTATTTGTTTAGCATCTTATTTGATATATGAAATTGAATGTATTTGAATTGTAGGATTGTTTACTTTTGAGTACATCCATGTTTACTACTCTATCATGATTATTACTTCCCATATATATTCTATGACTGTCAGACACAAATCTTTGGGTGGATTCCTATTGGGATATAGCCTCACACCCTATTTGGTCTATGATTTTGGGTCTAAACAAATTATATTTCTATAGCGATAGATGAGGGAAATCAATCTTCTACATCAAGTACTTGATTGCTGATGGCCTAGAAAGCATGGGACCAACCCGAGGCTTGTGATTCTATTGGAGTTTATTTGTATCTTTTGTACTTTGATTTTTTATTTATTCCTGCATTGTGACTTTTTTGGCTAATTTTCTAGACATATGTATCGTGAAACATAATTATATATATGTGCTCAAGTTTATTCTTTCAATCTTCCGCTATTTACTGATTTATGGTATTGTTACTACTTCCACTATTTTATATCCATTTACTTCCGTTGTGTCACAATTCCAATGAGGGCATAGTTTCCCCACTATCGCACCCAAGGTCCTCGCTTCTAGTCGGCATCCTCTAGAATTCGTGGAAATGAACATGAGTCTATGTGACAAACTGGGTACGGGGCACCTCTGGACATCTTCCGAAACAAGGATGTTACAATATGGTATCAGAGTAATTCATTTCTTCTTGACTTGATGTATGGAGAATATAGCCTTGGATAAGAAGAATATAGGTACTTGGTCATAATCTGTGCTCGAGAGTAGCTATCCTGTTTATAGGGAAAATCAAATCTACCTCGTTATTTTAATTTTTCTGGTTTTGATATTTTACAGTTGATTTGATTTCCACCGTTGGGTGATTAAGATGTATTGTGTTGTTATTGATGATGTTATTGAAGTTCTATTTCTATTGCAACTCGATGATATAAGGGTATTCCATCTCATGAATTATATAGTCACTTGCTAGAAATCACATTTCATACATTCCTTTCATGAAATTTAGGGTGCATTAGTGATTGCATGTTGTTGTGATAGATAGTGTGCTAGATATTCATGCTATTGTGATTGATGCCTTGATAGAATACCTTCTTTTTATAGGGTATTACTTTGCATGGGGATTTCATTGAATGAACACCAAACATTTGTTCTTGAGGTGTTATGGTCCCTCATGGACTATAATTTGGTGGATCATTGCCCTATTTTCCTTGTATATGACATATATATGATTCCAAACTTTGATTCTTGGGGAGTACAGGCCCTCACAGATTGCAATTTAGACCTTTAATGTTCTTTTCTGTGTTTTTCCTAGATTTAGAGAATTTTTTGAGGTATACTATCCGGAAATACCCAGAATACATAGCGTGAAATTATGAATACACGCCATGTGTTCTTCTGTTCAGGATGAAACTATTTTTCTTATGTACACATCATGTACTGTATGTACATGCGGTGTAGTCTCTAACCATTTCACAGACTGTGTGGATAGAGACAAGAGGTTGAAAAATATTTGGGGGAACACGCAGTGTACCGATTGTACATGTCGTGTTGTGTACACCATGTTTCTACCCGTGAGACTAATGAAATGGATGGATGAAAACATCAGTTGTACACGCCATGTCATGATTGAACACACTGTTTTGTGTAACCTTTGTATCCAGTCATGTAACTAACAACACGGGTTGGTGGTGTTTTTTTAGTACACGCCATGTCAGGTATTAACACGTCATGTAGTATTGTTCTAGTAGAAGCATGTGTCTTATCCATGTAGAAGAACTCGGGCTGGGGAAGTGGATTCAAGTACATGCCATGTGTTACGACAACACAATGTGTTTATGGGGTGTTACACAACCTCGGTTGTAAGAAGTACACACCCATGTGAAGGATTAAGGGAACACTCCATGTATGCATTATACGTGATGTGTATCCATATTTTGAAAAGATTTAATGATTTATTTCTGTTGTTCCCTTCTTATACATATGGTTTTCATCCCTTGATAATATTGATCTAAGGTGTGCACTTGACCTTGCAGAGTCATGCCACCGAGAAGTCCTCCATTTGTATGCTAGTTTCAAGGCAGTGATTAGACGCCAGATATGGCTAATCAGGGACTATGGAAATATCCTCCAGTTGTGCTAGTCTTGGCAACAACTGTCATTCTGGACACAGGTGCCGATCCACAGTTCCAAGAAGGCTTTATAAGGTTCATGCAGACCTTCTGACGAGTACCACATCATTCCCCTTCTATGGCAGAGTTGATGCGAGTTTACCAGCAGCAACATCCTCCCACCTTCATAGGGAAGTAGGACATCAGGTTGAAGAGTCATGTTTAGAAGCCATGTTTTCTATATTCAAGCATCTGAATATTCCTCAAGAGAGGAGGGTAAATTTTGCTACATATATTCTTTGGGACTCCACTAAATGATTGTGGGATATGATCTCACTGGCGGGATGCCAACAAGTTATGGCTTGATATGAGTTCCAACATTCCTTCTATGACTACTTCTACCTAGAGACCCTGAGGGATGATCAAGACTGAGAGTTCATGAGTCTTGAATAGGGTAATCGTTCAGGTATGGAGTATTCTTCTCGCTTCATAGATGTACAATGATTCTCACATTTTCTAGAAGGTGATGAGTTATTTCTGGAAAGGAAGTTTGAGGATGGTCTCATGCATGACATTTGATCTCAGGTGAACATATTTAGGTTGAATTTCATCAAATCTATAGTCAACTAGGCGCTAATCACAGAGTGCAACCTGAGGGATTCTGGAGTGGTGAGCCAGGGCGGTTTGACATCTAGAACTGATATCCCTCCTACTGACAGTAGGAAGCGCCATACGGAGTCTACGAGCAGAGATACTAGGAGATGAGATACATCTTCTAGTAGCTATGTGGTGTGAAAAATGTGTGGAATGAGTGGGAATACAAGGCCACATTTCCTGAGAGACCCAGTGGAGTGTCGATCATGCGGCAATATGGGACATCTTCAGCGCATCTGTCAGTTCTTCACACCAGCAGTTGGTGAAAGGGGTTCTTCTATGACTCTTCATTCAGGAGTAGCACCTCTTGTTTCTCACTAGTCTAGGAACGGGTGTTCTTCCGGCTGTTCAGGCCGAGGTGGAGATTG
This sequence comes from Viscum album, assembly GCA_963277665.1. Taxonomy (NCBI): domain Eukaryota; kingdom Viridiplantae; phylum Streptophyta; class Magnoliopsida; order Santalales; family Viscaceae; genus Viscum; species Viscum album. The sequence continues at coordinate 1,748,051,226 of OY728140.1, forward strand.
TGACCATGGTAGCCAGTCACCAGGATCTTAGCAACAATTGGGTGGATCATCTGAGAATGTTCAGGCAGGGTCATAGGGCCGCAGTGTTGGTCAGACTTTTGCACTAGAGCAGACCTAATAGGAGCAGTATCCAGACCATCAATAGTTGGAGGTACGATCCTAGTTGCCTCAGTTTTAGCTTATTCTCATTTTGATATGGGGGATTCCCATAGCTTTATATCTATTGAGGTTGTGGAGATCCTTGAGCTCTGTATTCTTTCTTCTTCTGATACCTTGATGCTAGTCACACCATTGGGGACATGAACAGCTAGTATACATCAGTTTATGGAGTTCCCTCTTGAGTTAGGTCGGTGTCACTTCCTATGGGACCATTATGTCCTAGAGATGACAGTCTATAATTTCATTCTCATAATGTACTGGTTAATTCCCTTACAGGCTATTGTGGAATGCTATCGCCATAGGGTGAGTTTCACGTCACTAGAAGGTGGACCGTTTCTTCATAAGGGAGAATAGGAAGTCCAGGAGATCAGAGCGGGTCATGAGTATCATGGGTTGGGAGGAGTTACAGACACTATTTCTAGTCTATATCTGGATGATCATGGGGATTCAAAGATGGACATTCCTCTAGTGTTGGATAATTTTAGGGATGTCTCTCTAGAGGAATTTTCAGGTTTTCCTCTGGAGTGAGAGGTGGAATTTTCTATTGATATTATTCTAGGAGTGGAATCAGTTTCCATTACTACTTATAGGATGGCTACAATAGAGTTATAGGATCTCAATAAGCAGTTGGTGGAATTATAAGAAAATGGTTTCATCTGACCCATTACATCTCTTTGGGGTTCAACTATCCTATTTGCAAAGAAGGCTGACAATACCCTAAGACATTTTGTGGATTATTCATCTGACCCAGAACATCTCCTCGGTGTTCATCTATCCTGTTTTCAAAGAAGTTGGATGATACCCTCAAACAATGTGTGTTTTATTGGAAGTTAATCCAGTTGACGGTCAAGAACAAATATCCCTTTCTGTGGATTATTGATCTCTTTGATTAGTTTCAAGGAGCCCAAGTGTCCTCAAAGATCGACTTGAGGTCTGGTTACCATTAGTTGTGCCATAGACCATATGATGTACCTATTACAGACTTCCAGAGTTGGTATGGTCTATACAAGTATGTTGTTATGTTGTTCGATCTCACAAATGCGCCTACAGTTTTTATGGAACTAATGAACAGAGTTTTCCATCCATTCTTGGATTCCTTCGTGCTAATATCCATGGATGATATATTTGTGTACTCTCACACTCGACACAACAAAGATACCCATATTGAGATCATTTTGAGTACACTAAGAGGGAATCAGTTATATGAAATTCTCTCAAAATGCCACTTTTGGATGAACCAAATTCACATCTTCGGTCATGTTATCTCAGAGGCTGGCATATCAGTAGACCCAGAGAAATTGAGAGAAGTAGTTTCTTGGGAGCATTTGAAGAATTTATTCGAGTTATGGTGTTTTCAAGGGATGTTTGGATACTATCGATGTTTTAGATAGAACTTTTCATGCATAGAAGCTCTATTTATGGGCCTGACTAGGAGGGGTGAAAAATTCTTAGGGTCAGTTTCTTGTGACTTAGACATTCAAGAGCTGAATGGGAGGTTGAATTTAGCACTGAAACGAGTATTTCTAGAGTTTGGAAAGCGATATATTGTTTACTGTGATGCTTCAGGTATCGGTCTAGGAGCGATGCTTATGAAAGGAGAAAGAGTCATTATATATGGGCCTCGACATTTGAAGACCCATGGGAGAAATTACCCAATGCATGATCTCGAGCTGGCTGTATTTGTTCACTCGTTTTTCTGTTGGAGACACTATCTTCTAGGAGATCATTTTGTGGTTTTCACCGACCAAAAAAGTCTCAAGAATATCTTCACTCAGCGTGACCGGAATTTGAGATAGAAAAGTTGGGTTGAGTACCTTTATTACATTGTCTTTGAGCATTCATATACGCCTGGGAAAGAAAATAAAATGGATGATGCATGGAGTAGAAGGACTCATATACAAGCAGTTCAGGAGGGAAGCCGTGAGTGGAAGCTTATCACTATGTTCTCTGAGATGCATATGGAGGTGCATGACAGACAATGGTAGTCGTTTCTATCTTCTGTAGCTGTTACCTCAACTCTTCTTGATCAAGTGCAAATGAGGCAGCTACTAGATTATGAAGGCCTAGTCCTATAGTATAGTGTGCTAGGAGAGGACCCTATTCTTATATGGACAGTAGGAGAGGATGAGATGTGGCATTTTCATGGACACGTGTGGGTGAAAACAGACATATGTGAGTATCAGATGCAAGATTTTCATTCCTAGATTTGGGTAGTTCATCCTGGAGTCCCAAAGATGTATTGTGATCTACACCATCAATTTTGGTGGCTAGGTATGAAGATAGTTGTTGCTGGGTTTTTTCTGAGATGTTCCACCAGTCAACCGGTGAAGGCGGAACATCAACGACCTGTAGAAAAATTTCATTAGTTTCCCATTCCCAAGTATAAAGGGAATGATGTTGTGATGGACTTAGTGATGGGTTTACCATGGTCGCTTTGTGGGAATGATGAAGTTTGGGTTATAATTGATAGACTCACGAAGGTTTCTCACTTATTTTCGATCAAAGAGACCTTCAGTGTTGATGAGTTGGGAAGGTTTCACATCTGTAAGATTGCGCGTTTACATGGAGTTCTTCACTCCATTGTTTCCTATAGGGAGTCTCGTTTTACTTCTCAGGTCTAGTAGGGACTTCATAAAGCATTGGGCACACATGTACTTCTGAGTACAGCTTACCATCCCTAGATTGATGGCTAGTACAAGCGTACAATTCAGGTGCTTGAGGACATGCTTCAAGAAAGAATCCTAGATTTTGGAGGTTCTTATAAGAAGCACATACCTCTTATAGATTTTTCGTACAATAATATTTTTCAAGAAACTATTCAGATGGAACCTTATGAGGCGTTGTACTGTAGGCCATAACGACCACCCTTATACTGGCTGGAGGCAGGAGAGGCAACTATACTAGGACCTTGACTCGTCCGTGAGACCACGAAGCAGATATAGTAGATTAGAAAGAGGATGTCTACTGCATAGTCTCGAAAAAAAAATCTTATGCTGATTGACGGAGATGACCTCTGGAGTTCTAGGTCTGGGATCAGGTTTTCCTATGTGTCACACCGAGGTTGGGACACAAGAGGATTAAGAGCAGGGTAAACATTCACTGAGGTATGTCAGACCATTTTCGGTGTTGGAGATAGTCAATCTGATTTCCTATTGGTTGAAGTTACATTAGAGGTACTAGGCTATGCATGATGTCTTCCACGTTTCTCAGCTTTCACATTACTTCATAGACTCATCTCATGTTTTCCAACCCGAGTAGGTTGAGCTTGAGGTAGACGCCTCATTCAAGGAGCGTTATATATAGATTGTTGATCTAAGTGAGAAGGTTCTCCATGGCTGGTATGTTCCTCTGGTACGAGGTCTATGGAGGCATGGGCGAGTACATGACGAGACTTGGGAGAGGAAGGCCGATGTAGGATCATAGTTGCCAAAGCATTTCGAGGAATCTTATTCTTCTTATATGCTGCATTCCTTGGAAAATTTGGGGACGCATTTATTTATGAGGGGAAGATTGTATGATCCAGGATCTTCTTTTCATGTATTTTTTCTATTTTTTTGAGTTTTTGAGAAATATTGGAGTTTATAAAATTTTGTGAAGTACATGCCATGTACGTATATGTATACACCATTTAATGTTTTGCCACATGTAGCCGTGTACTACCTGTGTGCCGGCCAAGCACACAACCATGTGTGGTGACCAAGATACCGCCTAATGCGGGGGCTGGTAAGGTCAATTACATGTCGTGTACTTCTAAAGTACACACTATGTACTTTTTTCATTAAACAGGCTGAGGTCACATATAATTGGAAGAAATTTCTTCTTCTTCACCTTCTTCAACCGAGAGCATCTATATGTTGCTGATACATCCCCAAGCCCCTGATCGAGCATCTGTTCTTAGAATCAAACTCTGTCGGTTTTGTTGGAATTAAATCAGTGAGTTCTCTCTTCTTCTTGAACCTCATTTCCAAATTCATCATCTTTAAAGAGTTATCTTCAGTTAAATGTTTTAGATGTTTTTGTAGATCTACAACATTATAAGGTGAATCCAGGCTTCAGATTCATGTATAGTGATCTCACAATACCGATGTAAGTGTTTTGTGCCTTTCCATATATATTCTTTTAGTTATATGTGAGAAAGTGCCCAATACCCTTGATCAGAGTGTTGCGTGTTTAGGGTTTTGACCCAGTTAATGACTACTAAGCTTAGAATTCTTGAGTAGGGGTTAATTGTTGTAAATATGGTATTTTACTATGTTATGGATGTGTTTTCCCATTCTTGTATTATTTATGACCATTTGGTCTATCTTATCCCGTTAGGGTATTGCTTTTCTTTCCATTCCTAGTATTGTAGGATGAAGTGATTGTATTATTACATGTAGTTATGTTGTATACTATTTAGCCAAGTATTTTTTAAGGTTTAACTTGGATACTATGTATTTATGTGTTAGATTGACTTACACAGGGATTTGAGAACCTGGAGTAGCATACTACAGGGGGAATGGACGTTGAGGGATTATCCAGAGTGTCTATTTACTATTAAGATGTGAGACTATAGGGGAGATTGACATATGTGCTTCCTCAGAGTGTCTGTAGTTCCTTGACATGGGCCACAAGGGGAATGTGACATTTAATTCTTCCCCAAAGAAACTTTTAGTTACCGATACAAGACTAGATGGGAAATTGATGGTGAGTGATTCCTCAAATAGTCTTTTCATAAGCTGAATCAGAGGGGTTAGACTGTGTGTACTTCCTAGAGGGTTGCTTGTTCTTGTTTGGTTGAACCAGAGGGGTTTGGTTGTGAGTACTCTCTAAGTGTTACCTTAATTTTTTAGAGACCTATATGATATATGAAATTTAATGCATTTGAATTGTAGAATTTTTTACTTTTGAGTACTTCCTTTTTTACTACTCTATCTTGATTATTGCCTACCATATATATTGAAGGACTATTAAGCAGAAATCTATTCATGGTTTCCATCTGGGATATAGTCTCACACCCTGTTTGGGCCATGATTTTGTGTCCAAATAGATTATATTATTGTAGGTATAGATAAGGGAAAGTTCCCTTCTACATGAGGTACTTGATTTTTGAGGAGTTGGAGAGCATGGGACCAAGCTGAGGCTTGCGATGCTGTTGATGTTTTTATATTGCTTTTGTACTTTGGTTATTTCTGTATTCCAGCATTGTGACATGTTTTGGTGAATTGTTAGACATATGAATCATGCATCATAATTATATATATTTTCCCCAGTTTATTATTTCAGTCTTCCTCTATTTATTGATGTATGGTACAGTTACTACTTCTGCTATGGTACATCCATTTACTTCCACTGCGTCACTCTGCCAATGAGGGAATATTTTCCCCACTATCACACCCAAGACCCTCGCTTCTAGTCAGCAGTCTTTGGAGTTCGAGGAAATGCACTTGAGGCCATGTGACCAACCGGGTACAGTGCACCTCTAGGCGGCTTCCAGATCTGGGATGTTACAAATTAGTTATTTTTATTAAGGTAAAATTCTTTTGGAATCATAAAAATTAAAATATTTATTTTTTATATATAATTGCTTTTTATTTTCATTTATCATAAATTATTAAGCAATGAATTAATTTTATTTTTTTAAACCGTAATTTGTATAATTTAGTTATTAAAATTCATAAAAACTAATTTAATGGCTAGTTTATATCATATTATATTAAATTATAATATTCTAATTATAAATTTTATTTGGTGAAAATCAGTCATTCCTATAACACATGTTACCGACGAAGGTTTATCTTGTGTATAAATAAATCTGTCAAGGATGGTAACTCTTGAATATAACACAAGCTATCATGGAAGGTTTCTCTTGTTTGTAACAAAAGCTATCGGGGAAGGTCTCTCTTTTGTGAAACAAAAGATATCTTGGTGTTTCATTCATTATGAGCAATATCATGTGTTGAATGTTTTCAAAAATGTAAATATATAGTAGTGTATCATGATATTAAATTACCTTAGGTTTTGTGTTTCTTGTCATGCATGATATTTAATACAAATTTTACTTTATAATTTCATTGTGTTACATTCTCCCCACCATAATTAAATTGTATCCCCGCAATCTATACTTGATATTAGTGATATATAGTTTGATACTTTCTATGTTTGAAATAACACATCATGAGTAGGATTTGTAAAACATCCTAAAAAATGATAGAATGGGAAGTACATGGGTCATATGGACAACCATGTAACTTAGTCTCTAAGTAGGAGAACAATAGTGTCAAGTAGAGATAAATATTTGGAGGAAAAACATAAATATTTTTAGGGAGTCAATGAGTAATAAATCACAAACATGTTAATGATCAATATAAATTTGATGGTCTCAAATCCATAAATCTTTTTTGATTTATAAGACTATCAGGTCAAAAAAATAAAGAATTAAGATAATATTTTATTGCTAAGTCATTTTCTTAATGTTGGGTAATTCTTTTACTACCTAAGAATATAAGGAAATATTTTTTATTTGTAGGTTTCAATTTCACATGAACAATCTTAAATTTTTGATGTTCTTCAATTAAATTATAATTAATAAAAAAAATATATACTTGAAGCACTGAAATACATTTCTAACGAATTTTAAGGCCTAGAAAAGAGTGAAAAGTCAAGATATTTGTGTTTAACTATCTCCTAAACCAATACGATTAATATATTAATCTCTTATCCTCAAAAGGGATACTATTGGTTCATCATTAATATTTATTCATAAAACTGTTTTAATAAAAATAATGAAAAATTAACCAGGATATTGAATAGGTCAGTGGTTAGAGTGAAACCCTTATCGTCTTTCGGTCTTGGGTTCAAGACTCGCGGTCTTGCTGAATTTGATTGGTTTTCCCCCAACTTATAGATTATCCCTTTATAAAAATAAATTAATATAATTTTCAAACTATATATGATGGATATCCTTGAAATTTGGTTAATCCCTAAATACACTTTTTACAAATGTTTTATATAAAATCTTCATACATAAATAATTCATCCATTTTATGTTAACATAGGTATTTCATTAGTCTAATGTTTACCCATAATATCATTCATAGGATTTATAAATCAAGAAACCTTATTTTCATTATAAAACACCCTAGGTATATCATAGGTTACTTATTAAGTGTATAAATACATCATAACTGTTTATAAATAAAATGAGAATTATCATAAGCATATCCCTCATGATTGTCAAACTAGGTGAACAGAATGTCCCATTGTCATGTGCTAGGATACCCCGAGTCAGGCCCAAAAAACCTTGTTGGAGTTATTATTCCTAAGTACATCAATTCCAGTACCACATACAATTGTAGTATCTATATAGGGATGTATTTCTAGGAAGACGCAAATAATCTATACTTAACCAAATATTATATACTTTACCAAAATTCTAGGTTGGTCTTCTATTCTTATCATTAAATTCTACCCTAGGGTTATGTTCTATAACCTGTGATTTCCTAAATCTAGTTTCCAAGGTTTGTACTAAACTTCATTTGACACCAACTATTGTGACCCAACCCCATAATTATGTATCCAGTTTATTTTATTAATTTCATTGACATGAATACTTTTAATCAATCCTTGAAGGACTGTTCATTTTAGTAGTCTTGGTAAACTAGATACATAAATGAGTCTTCTATTAAAAAATACTACACTAATCACAATATAATTTATTAAAATAAATAAATAAAAAAATTTGAGGGAAACTATATCCATTTAGTAAATCCATGAATATCTTTCCTAGTATGCTTTGTGGATCCGTTGGAAAAAAACATAATAAGGGCAATATCAATTTCCCAATAAGGGTATGTAAAGTAGAAGAAATAACTAATCAATGTGAATATTCAAACTGAAAAGTTAAATAATTTAACAAAGAAGTCATATAATCAATAAAATGAATGTATGTGCATAAAAAATATTTAAAGCTAATAACAGGAAACTCATTTCATTCAAATTACTAGATAATGAAAAATAAATATGGAAAGGTAAGAAACTGAAACATGTTACATCTAAAGAACTAAAAATGAAATGTATCCATAGATATTATCATAAAAAATATCTTGGATGAATAATAACTAAATCCTAAAAATGAAATATATCCATAGATATGTTAATGCAAAATACCATGGAGGAATAAAAACTAAAACTAAATGGGGGAAATGCTAAATTATTCAACGTTATGTTTCCTAGTAACATGATACCTTTACTGCCAAGTGTCAGTTTAAAATTTTATAATTTCCAAAACTAATTAATCCAATGAGACTAACATTCCATATAAGCGATTTCATTAACCGGTCCACAACCCATAGATATTGTTATAACCAATCTCTATCCCATAGGTTTTGTATTAACCTATCCCCAACCGGTATAGTTCATGTCCAAAAACATTCCTCATATCAAATAAAAATTATTCTTTATCAAATTATCATATTTTACAAAATATAAATATTTATGAACATTTTCTTAAATAATAAAAAAACTTTAAAAGTAAACACTATATAAAAAATTGTATATGTTTTAAGAAATAATCATATCTATGAAAAATTAAATATATATTTATGGGAAATTCAATGTCAAATGATCATAGGAGAATGGATATTTCATAGGGAAAAATAAGAAAAGGAAGTTAATGTGAATATTATCCTTGTCCAAATCAGTCATAAACTATAGATATGATGATTGGGGATGGTGTCAATATAATATACCGCAAGTGGAGTAAAATAAATGTTCATTGTCATTAATGAATAAAGATATTATAGAAAGATATTTTAAAAACATTCCTTAGGAAAATATTATTATTTTTTAAAATCCTTTTGAGAATCCTTATATTTTAAAAAAAATTGAGAATAAAAATTACAAAAATTAAAAGAAATATTTGAAGTAATGAAATCAGGTAAATCCATACATTTCATACAATGTAAAAAAACATTACTTTTTCATGGTATAAAAAGAAAGAAAAATGCCATGTTCAGAAAGTGATGAGAAGATTTCTTTAAAACATTCCTAAAAGAAAAATAGGGTAAAAAATCATTTACCAAATCATTTTAAAATATTTTTAATAAAACATGGTTTTTCGAAGAAATCAATTTCTCTGACTAAAGAGATATGTGAAGTCAGGTGTTCTTTAAAACAATTTTAATAAATTTAAGTACAAAAGTGTGAAAAATGGTACTAAAACATGAAAATGGAAATGAATAACTTGATAGAAATTAAATTATTTTTTAAATAATGGTTATATAATTTCTTTGAATGGAAATTCTATTTAAAGATTATTAGTATTATTCTTAAGGAAAATAATATTTAAATATTCCAATGTGTCCCATACCACTTTGAAAAATTATAAATTATAAACATTAATAGGGAATGATATTAAATTAATGTTTAATATTAAATTAAGATAAAAGGAAAAATTATATAATATTACAAAATAGGTAGTAGTTACATTACTCAAAAGATGTACGTCGTGAACATGACATTTATCACATACATGTAAAAAGTGAGATGAGAATCCCTTATATATGGATTGAAAGACCCAAAAATTAATTATCATCAATTGAAACATCTAAATACTAAAAATAATAATTCATTATATTTCATGTCAATGTGTTAGTCTATACACAATATATAATAAATTAGTTTTACATTAATTATGTATTCCTCATTGAAAGAAAATGAAATAAGAATCTTGTACAACAGTGGTAACATAAGAATTAGAAAACCCAAAAGTATTAATCATCAAATGAAACATTTAGATACCATAAATATAATACAATTCATGATAATAATTTTAATGTGGATTTATGTACACCATATATAATAAATTAGGCGCACAATAATAAATTATCCCTCACAGAACGAAATGTGAAACAAGAGTCCCCTACCTTAATCTTATTTGTGTTTTCTATTTTTTATCCTAATTTATAATGGGTTTAAACAAGTTTATAAACTATAAAATAACCATATTATTTTTTCTTATATCATATATTATCCTCTTATAATTTCTTATTACCCATTTGTTAATAACCTTTCATTATTTTAACTATTTCAGGTGTTAATTGCCTAGTTCGTCGAGTATGTTTTAACATGTTTTTTGTCATTATTATTAAATATATCATGGTTTCATAATATAAATAATGTAAATAATTATTTTAATATCATATATATCTATTATATATTTATTTATAGTTGTCTATAATATTTTGATATTATAAATGATGTGCACCGTTCATGGAGATGATAGGTCATACTTATGCATGAACGCTACTTTTGTTTCTTTGTCATATTAAAATAACAAAATATAAGTGATACATATGTATATTATAATTTAATTATCATATATATGTTATATATGTTAAATAGGAGTATTAAAACAATCTTTTATAAGTTCCATGTATTGAATGAACGAGTCATATCGCTTTGAGGGTGTGGTAGTCCACATTTCCTCAAACGAAATCATCAAATTTACACTTGATGGAAAGTATAGAGGTATGTTATCAATAAAAAATTAAATAGAATAATTAAATTCTAAATATATTATTTAATACATGTATAAATATAGTTTCCATCATAATGGCTAACATGAGAGGTGGTAATGAAAAAATGAACAATTAGTGTTTTGTGAGGCAGTAGTGTGTCGTACATAAAAACAATATGTTAGTTAACCATTAGATAGAAGTGTGTGTAAGTTTAGGTAAAAATATGAAACTAAAAACATAATATAATATTTATAATAATATTTTTTTATTTATGAATACACTAATAATTATATATAAGGATTGATGAATGGAAATGAATCTAAAAATCTGAAGAGAAGACGTCAACTCTTAATCGTGTAACTTCTTTTGGATTGAACCAAAAGATTCATTGGATTTATTTATTCAAAGTGGGAGGATTCTAGGATAATGGGAGTAATTTTGGGAGACTAGTTGTGTAGATTCTGGATGATCCAATGTGGCTTGAGAGGTGTAGGGAAGGGGAGAGTGGTAGGATTTTATAGAGAGGGAAAAAGACTCACTTGGAATTTTTGGAAACAAGTTACGTGTACACATGTTCTTCTATATAAAAAGTCATAAAAAACCAACCAAAATCAACAATGGAAGGTTAATGGACTAATTATAGGCATAAAATGGCTGTTGAAAAATTTTATATGTAATTTGGGCTCTTAAAAATAATGTTTAGTCCATATTTAAGCCTAATTATAGCTTAATCACTTTAATTAATTTTAATCACTTTCACTAATAATTTTGGTTAAAAATTAATTTAATAATATTAGAAAAATAATAATCATGATTAAAACTTTTTATATCTATTTTTTAAATTCAACTCAACAAAGTGTCAAATTTATGATTAATGCTAATCTTGCAGACTGGCAGTTTATGTTGTTTTATTAGAAAAATGTTCAATAGACTGTTTAGTTTTTATATTAAATTTCAATGTGAAATTGATTGTAAATTTTAGTAATTGAATTATAATTGATATAATGTAACTTTTAAAAAAATATAATTTAACCATAATAATTATTTATATGAAAAGGCAGTTTTTAAATAAAATACGGTATTTTTTACTATTCATCAATCATTAATGTTTCTCAAAAAAATCATAAAAAATCACCATAATATAATTTTAAAAATTTTAAATTAATAATTTAGTTTATTTTAACAAAATAATTTAATAATAGTTAAAAATTAATATTTAAAATAGTTTCTCCATTAAATGGAAGAAAAATTACCTTTATAAAAATATTGGTTTTTATGTGTGAAGTATAGTTTATTCATATCTTATGGATATCAAACCTTATTGATAAATATAAAAAATATTTTTTTTAATATTTATAATATATGTTTAATTAAAATTATTCACTAATTGTAATTATTTATTTTTATTAAGATAAAATCTTTTTGAATTATAAAAATAAAAATATTTATTTTTATATCTAATTGGTTCTTATTTTCATTTGTCATTAATTGTTAACCAATGAATTCATTATATATTGGTTTAAACCAAAATTTTTATAATAAATTTATTAATATTCATAAAAACCAATTTAACAGTTATTTTATTTCATATTATATTAAATAATAATATTTTAGAAATATAGTGTTATTTGGTGAAACTCAATCCTGCATGTAACACAAGCTATTGAGGATGGTCACTCTTGCATGTAATAAAATATATCGAGGAAGGTAACTCTTGTGTATAATATAAGCTATTGAGGAATGTCTCTTTTTTATGTAACAAAATCTATCTAGGAAGGTCTCTCTTGTGTGAAACACACACTTTCTTGGTGTTGTGTTCATTACAAGTAATATCATGTGTTGAATTTATTTAAAATAGTAAATATAAAGTAGAGTCTCAGGATATTATATTAACTTATGCATTTGGGGTTACATTTCATACATTTTATTTAATAAAAATGTGTACTTTATAATTTTTCGGTGTTATAAAAGTAATGAATGGTCATGAAAGTGGGAAATTCAATTCATATTATAAATATAAAAAACATTATTTTCATGATTTTTATAGTAAAAAATGTTTCATTTGAAAAAAAGCGGTGATTTATTTAAAAAAAAGTATAATGAAATTATACTTCAATATAAAAATAACTTTAAAAATTATAAAAATAATGGTAAGGTTATTTATAAAATAATTTGAAGAATCTGGATATAGAGGAGAAAATGAAAACATTTTAAATAATGTTTTGAAGGGAAACTGCTTACAACATTGGTAAAATTTTATTCAAAATGGAATGGAAGGAGTGAAATTAAATGGATTATTATGAAACATTAATTTTAATAACTTAATGATAAAACAATACCATAAATTTATTTATAAACCAGAAAAAAATATGTTGTGAAAATTGCTTAATTCATGAGAAATGAAATTGGGACAAGAAATCCTATTTATTGGACATAAATTTTATTAGATGTGATATAAATTAACTTTATACTGAATTTATATTTTTTATATATCTTTAAAATAACCATATTAATACATATCATACTAGATAATATTTTCTTAAAATATATTATTACCCGTTTATAGATAATGTTTCTTTAAAATCATTGTTCCTCATGTTACCTATCTTGATTTTCATGCATGTTTTAGTTCAATGGTTCCAATAGAAGCATCATTATCATTGTTAAATCAAACAATTAATCTTTAATGTGTTATAATTATCAATATTACACATTTAATATAATTATTTTTCCATATATGTTTGACTAACCAAAAAAATAATTAAATCGTTTCTTGGAGATGGTAGTTCAAATGCACGCATGTGTGATGTTTTAATTTTTCTAATGAAGAAAATGTAAATGAAATATATAAAGGATTAATTTTAAATAATAATAAATATATTATAAATATAATATAGATTCATTAAATCCATACATACCACCAAACATGTAATGATGAAATGCAAAATGAGTTACATTACTATGCAGAGATGGTAGTCTGTACGTACACATGAGAAATGTTTTCATTTTCCATTAAATGGAAAAGTACATGGAGAAAGGGTTTTAACAAAAAAATAATAAAAAATAATAGATTATATATAATTATATTATTATAAGATCATGTTTATTCTATAACATCCTGAGAATTTAGAGAAGGTCAAAACCATCACCCATTTTTCTTTTTTGGAATTAGAGGGTATGCCAATTTATTCTTCAATAATTGGAACCTAATTCAGAGTTTTTCTTTAACCCAATAACCTATTTTTGGTGGTTTTTAGAGGTTTAGTTAATGAATTGGGTGTTTTAATGGGTTTTGGGTGTGTTGGAGGCCGAAAGGCCTATCTTTGGAGGTTTCTAGTCAAGGCACATAGTTTGGGTAAACCATGCTGCCTATCCGAGGAAACCATGAAACCCAAATTTGTACTACCGCTTGGTTTGGAAAAAAATTAAAGTGGGGTCAAATGGTCATGCATGAAGCTATTCAATTTTTTAGAGGGATTTTTCATGTCTTTCACATGGTTAGGAAAAACTGTTCGCAATCCGCATGGAAAATGCCACATAGGCAGCACCCTCAAAATATTGCCTACACAGTTGCAGAAATTCTTTGAAAACCATGTGAGCTGACCATGTGGCTTCATAAAGAGGGGTTTTGTACCTCATAAGGATCTCCTCCTTTTTCTTCTTCCTCTAGGTATTGATCCACCTCCTCCAAATGAGCTCTATTTTGATATCCATCGAGTGCGTTGGAACCATATCAGTAAGGCTGTCCTCACCCATTCATCTCCCTTTATTTTATCTCACTTCACAGAAAAAAAATTCTGTTCGAGTTGTTATTCCCTATTTTCAGGGAGTTTTATAAAAATTTGGATTTATTCTAAAATGGTCAGAGTTAGAGGCTAATATTGGATATTCCACAATTTATGGCTCTATGATATGTAGCACATACCTTTATTTGAGGATTTATGAGTGTTCGGGGTGTGCGGATTTTGTCACGCTAATGTGTTGACCAAACAAGACCTCCAAATTTAATTTTTTACATTTTTTAATTAATTAGACCTTGTGAGATTCCAATTTGAATGATCAACTGAGAATAAAAGCTGGTTTATCCATGAAAAAGGCCTAGAACCTTGGGCGGTTAGGCTAGAGGAGTTATTTATTTTAATTTGGTTATTCAATTCAATTATATTAAATTGAATTTATTATTTAAGTAAATTAGTTATTTTAAATTGAATTTAATTTCATATATAAATTTCTTGTTCTATTCTACTGAGATCCATTGGATCATGACGAGATTGGTCTAGGGTTTAAAATGGGGATGTCCATTTGGAATTGAGGCGGTGGAACCATTAGGATTGACTTGGCCCATGTTACATGGATGATGCGATCACTGGTTGGGTGACCTGGTTTTTGTTGAGGTGGTAAGTCTATTAGGTTGGGAAAATATACCTTGGTATTGGATGGAATGACAGTCTATTTGGAGTGACAAGGTTGGAGGGGCATGAGGTTCGAGAGTTGGTGTGTCTTAGGTACTATTTGGTGATGGTCAGTCACCCTAGCTTGCCTAAAACACCATTTGAGTCATGTGCACATAGTTTGACTTAATGGTGAGGTGATTTTCTACCACTCATGTGGGTAGAGGTCCCCAATAGTGAAACTTAGGTGATTGGTTTTGGGGGCGATTACAATAATAAACCATTGGGATGGATGAATGATAATGTTAAGGCTACCGATTTGGGGATGGGGCTCACCATATTGAGGTCATTGTGATAAACTATTTTGGAGGATGGAGATCGGTGTTCCTATGGATGTTTTTCTATGAGCCGATGATGATATTAATTTAATGAAAAATAATGTTTTCCTTTGTACGTCAGGCCTCGATCCGACTATCGATTTATTAATGGGGTTTTGAGGGACTGGATACATTTGTTTGGGTATGACTTCAGGATATCAGTGATGTGATTTGGACATAATGTGTTGGGGGGAACATGGTGACTAGTTACTCTTCTAAGGGTTGAACCTGAGGGTTCAATTGAGACTGTATGAAATTAGGGGATTCATTGGGCCATGGGAAAATTATTTTTCTCCACTTAAGACATTACGACATTGGATGAGGTTGGTTAAAGCATCTTGGTGGATTTTTAGGATCAATGAAGTATCTGTTTATTTATTTTCACACATTGTTTTATTTATTTATAGTTGACACCTACTTAATAACAATTGTATGGTATGAAGTCTTGGGTGGCACACTACTGAGACTCATTCTCACACCCTACATAGTCCCTTTAGGACATGTTTAGATTTTATGTATTTAAATTAAGGTAAGGATTCGGGATATGGTGATGGATCCTAGTTAAGTTGGTATGGATGGATGGAAAGGGACCTTTAGGTTCCTACATCATTTTGATTTTTTACTTTTGGTTTACTTTTCTATTTCAACATGCATATATATGTACAAACTATGGTTATCCTATGATGAACCTTTTCTATAAATTCTATTCTATAACCTGATATGGATGAATTATTATATGTAAATGAATGTTTGGATTCTTTTTTTGTTTCAAATAATAATGTTGTATATTTCTTCCTCTATTTTCTTGATATTGAATGTGCTTCTACCATTAACGGGTCATGTTCGAGTCTAATAAGTCTTTGTTTACACTTTATGTTATATATATATACTCGGAATATTATATTATCATCACCTGAGGGTATAGTCTCCCCACTATCACCATTATTATAACCTCAGTACTAGTCGAAAGCCTTTGAAGTATGGGGGGGGGGGCATGCCTAAGGCCTATGACACTCAGCCTAGATGCACTGTTCGGGTGGAAAACCATGTCCTATATACTAAAAATGGTATCAGAGAAGTTAATTTTACCACTTTATTGATATTTTTATTAAGGATATGGTATACTGGAGTTTGAGATGTAGTTAGAACTAGGTTTATAAGTCATGCTTGGGTTCCTATAGACCCATTCATAGGGCACATACCAAGATTCTAGGGGGTAGGAATTGTTACTATTCTATTTATTATTTTACAGTTTATATGTTTTTTACCTAGATTGGAACACCTAGTATGTGAATTGTTATTTTTATTGACATGTGATCCCTGGAATGGTACGATAAGGAAATATATATGGGACACATAACTCGATATGGCAAGGGGAGTTTCTATACATGTTTATGATTTTATTTAGGCCCATGATAGAATGTTTGAATTTTATATATGCTTGTGTCCATGGTAATTTTTTTTGTTAAATGTGATATTCCATGAGTTATATATATAGACATACCATTCTATATCTTATATTTGATGGAAGGTACGATGATATGGGTTGACATTGATCCCTAGGTTGGGAGATATGGTTATCAGATTGATGAGACATGGTTTTTTAGAATGGGTGTGGCCAAGGGAATATGTGATACTTAGCTCTATTGACGGTGGTTAATGATGCCATAGATAAAGGATTTCTTGAGTCTTGGTTTTTGTGGGGAAGGGTAAGAGTAGTGAGTTAAAACTACCTATTACATCTTTCTATATAATTTTTATAAATATATGTTATCTAGTATATTTGAACATGAAATGGTATTCAATGGGATTCCACCTAGATAGATTATATGGAGCCTTAGGTGGATAATTATAAGGTTCTATAGGAGCATGATCATGTTATGATCCTTGATGATCAGGCAGAACATGTACATTACCAAGATCGAGTTCTGATTCTAGTGCATGTGGGCAGCCATCAGACATGATATATTTTTTGGGTCATGGATTCTCGAGTAGCTCAAATTTATCCTAATGCATGTGATCAAGGGTATTGATAGGGGAGCTTAGGGAGAAAATCCTGTGATGGTGTATGTGACTCGACAATTTTATTTGCAACACCTGCCGCTGTTTTAGCATGAGGGTGGTCCACAAGTTGCTGAGAACTAGATCTAGTCCACGAATATTATTTTTTATTATCTAAATACACCTTTATAGTGTAGAGTAAATATGAGGAAATACATGATTAGAGGTCCAATTAAGTAATGGTGGGACATGCAGGTTTAAGATGAAAGAGATGAGGGATTGGCGTGAAAGGATATTGAGGACATGTTCATTGAGTACTACTTCCCAGAGATGCTGGGTGAAGAGAGAGATTCATATTTCTTGAGTATTTATCAAGGAAACATGTCTTTAATGTAATATACAGTAATTTTTAGTGAATTTTCTCTATTTAAACTGAGCATGGTGAGAGATGACACATCAAGGGTGAGGAATTTATATAACGGTTTATGACACACCATTTGAGTGCATGCGAATATCATTAAGTCGACCTCATTCTTATATGTGGTGAACTAAACACTCATAGACAATGAAAACTTTATGGATATGTATTTATTGAGCTTGGTAATGACTTCAGGTGATTTTATTGGTGACACTTCAAATATAAGGGAGAAAGGAAGTCATGAGTTCTAGCATGAAAGTCAAACAAAGGGCTAGAGTAGACCACCTCGGCGTTAGTCATCGATAGTTTGATTTCAGTGTGGGAAAACATGATATTATTGGACAACATTTGAGAAACAACCCATGAAGTGATATGAAATTTGGATAGTTACGGCCTCTTGAGAGGTTTGGTAGGGATATTTCTTACACAGTTGGTAATCAGGGTTTGGGGTAGACTCAGGGTTCTATGGTCGGATCGGGAGCAGTTCAAGAAGATGGTAGCTGAGTTTCAGTTGAATGTGGTGGTCAAGATAGGGATAGAGAGACCCAATATCAGGGTCATTTTTTGATTTCTGGTGCAATACTGTAGAGAGGTTAGGCTTCTAGAAGTCAGATATGAGGCAAGGTGCATGTTGTAGAGCATCCAAGGTCTAAGTAGGCTGGTGATCCAATGATGGTCATGGTAATGCTATAACGAACCAATGTTTTATCAATAAAAATCACTTATTATAATCATGAAGTAATGTATAATCACATTAGGAAACAGAATGATACATCATTCTTAAGTGAACTACTATATGGGATTTGAACACAAATTTTCCACTTGTGTGTTTTGAAATTTTGAAATATGACATACACAGTTTCGATCAGTAATATGTTTGGAGTCCAATATGACAAAATTAATTTTTAGTGAATAGTATCCTAAACACAGGAATAATAACTCGTATTTATAAATATTAATATGAACCTTATTAATATTGAATCTCCCAAAATAATAGAAACTTCACCCATGAATTATTAAATAAAACTTAGGAATCATATAAGTGACAATATGAAAATTATAAAAGTATTGGTATTTTTGTAAGTAATAAATAATATATTATAAGTAATTAATTAATTTAATAAGAAAAACATTTTCCTAAAATGTGTTCATAAATTAAAAATTCTATTTCTTCTAGTTTTAAAAAAAATTTAGAAGACCTTACGTAATTTTTGAAAGCATTATATAATCAATTACAATTTTAAAATCTATATATTTCAAGTAAATTATTATTTTAAATAAAAATTAAATTTATCATATTTAGAAAATTATTTTCATAAAATGAAGTTAATTTTTATATTTCCCACTTCTATAAATGGTTTGGGTGATTTTTTGAGTATTTTTCTAAAATACTTGATTTTTTTTTGAGTAGTAAAATATATTAATTTGCAGTATAAATAAATTATAATTTAAATCCACTATTTCTGAAATCATAAGTGTTTTAAGAAACGAAATATCAATCTTAAATGCCAGGTTTACTAATTTTGGTCATGGAATCATCAATATTTCTTTTCTGAATGGAAATTAATAAACTATTTATTAAAATATTAAGAATACCCCTCTTCCCTACACTATAAATACCACCCTTCACACCCTCATTTCCTCACAATTGTCAAGTTTAAATAATTGCCAAAAATCTACCCAAACATCTTCCCTAGACCCTTCCCAAGGTTTCATTGATTTGGGACTAATAAAAATACCAATCCTAGGTTCTTTAAGGAGGATCTCTAGAGGAGGATTCAAGAGGTAATATTTCTCTCTCTTTTCTTTCCATTTACTTTCAAATTTCATTTCTTTTCTTCACTTATACTCATCTTATCTTATCCAAATATCATTATAACTCTTTTTGATTGAAATAATAGTATTATATCATGTTAATGGTAGATTATTCAATAATATACACCCTTTCTCTCTATTTGTTAATAAAAAAGAAATCATTGCATGTGATGTTTGAATTTACCTACATCATGGGCGATGCCCTTCAATCTTTCTTTCAACGCCTTCAAGGTTGTAAATAAAAACATAAAATGATTGAAAAAATATTTTAAATTTTATGTTTTATCATATTTTTTTAGGAACTAACTTATTTACATGACACTAATTGATAAAATGAAACAAGTTCGTTGTGATCGAAAAACCACCCAAATTTAGAAAAATTGATCATCTTAAATTTTATCTAATGATTCATCATCATGGTACATAAAAAATTCATTATAAGATCATTTATATTTCTGTAATGTCACTAATATTATATATTAACTTGTCTATATGTTCAACCATATTTTAAATTTACCTTCTTTTCATGAATACAAGTGAACCGTTCAAGAAAATTATAAAAACAAACATTCCCAAACAACGAATTTAACCTATATAACTCATAAAAACGACCATAAAAGAACATAATGAAACTATAATAAACCATGATAACGTATAAAAGGTTTTGTAATTGTTAATTAATTAATCTAATGTGGTTATACAAGACATTAAGGTGAAAAAAGTGTTCAGATACAAGGTAAGGGGAATTTTATAATCCCAACTCTCTTTCTTTTGGTTTTCCCTCTTCATCCAATTTTTATTATATATATGAATTAAAAATAATTTACTAATTATTATATTACATTTTTTGGATATAAATTTTCTCTAATTGATTTTATGAAAAAACCCATTGTTTTCTAAAATAACTCTTCTTTCAAATAAACACACCATTTTTACTTCTAGAGGATTTTTCCCTCTTCACTTAAGCTTAATGGATATATGTCAAGAATGATATTCCATATCTATTTTGGGAACCAAATATATATGAATGTATAATGTGAAAAACATTTATTTCCATGGTTTAATTTATTTTCATGTTTGAAATATTTTCAATGTGGCATTCATGATAATGTAAATGTTATGATGAGATGGGTGCACCCGAAATTATATATCGCAATATGAATGTTTGAATGTAACAGGTGTGCCAAAAACTTTTATAGCAATCCAATTAATTGGGTAAAGTGATGAATCTAATGAGTTAAAGTGATATAATGTGTGAAAAGTATTATATATTTTTTCACAACTATGTGTGTTAGTTAACTATTAAGACATGATGTTTCAATTTTTTATGCATTTCCACGTTTGAAGTATTTTATTAACGCTTCCTCTCATGTTCATGATCTTTTTCCTTTTTTATGATTGTTATCAACCATTGTTATATTTTTTATGTATATCCTCTTATTAGGATTTTAGATCACCCATTTGTTTATGTATATCCTCAGGTGACTACATGTACTAAAGAGTGGTCAAGATCCAATAAAAAGATAGAGAAGAAGGAATTAAATAAATTTGTATGCATGATATTTTAAATTTTATGATTGGTACTATTTATCAAATGAAAATAAACCTATGGATCCTTATGGGGTAATACTATTATGTTTTTTATTTTTTTTTATGATGTAATAATAATGTAAGAAAAAGATGGGTCTCTATATTTGGTATCAGAGGCAAGGTTTGGTTAATTTGGGAATTGGGATTAGTAAACTCTAGAGAAAACCTCTAGTATGATACTAATTTAAAATATTCACACAAAAATGTTTGATAAACATAGAGATCTCATAATTTATTATTTTTTTGTAAATTTCACAAATAAATAAGTGATTACTAACTCATTGACTTATTTTATGTTCTAACACTTTCTCTTTTATAAATTGGTGGCAAACGAGAAAACCATGCCAACAGCCCATGCGAGGGGAAATGTAAAAATGTCCCGACCATCATCCCAAATTCTTTGTGAGGTGGTGCTCAAAACATTATGGTGATGCTTACCTAGATATCTCATATTATTAATAATAAATTGAATAATGAGGAATTTCATCCTTCACCAAAGAAAGAGCAACTGGATATAAAATGTTTTATGCAGCAACGACCACCGACATTTAGTGCATCTTCTGATACACTAGTTGCAGAATAGTGGGTAAACTCCCTAGAAAAGATCTTTTATGTGATAACTATTCTAAGAGGGAGAAGGTGATTTCTCTGTTAATATCTTGATGGAGAGGCTCATCAATGGTGGGATTTGATTAATTACACTAATCCGACTGAAGAAATTGAGGAGGTGTAATCAGATGACTTTAAGATCGTGTTTTTTAACAAGTAATTCCCACAAACTCTTTGCTTGAAGGTAGATAGATAGTTAATATAGATCATGTAAATGGAGGGATAATCTATCACAAACTATGAAGAGAGTTTCACAAGGATTTCAAGTTACAATTCGGGTTTTTTTATCAACAATGATAGAAAAATTTAATGATTCTTAAGTGGATTAAAACCTCACGTTCATAAGACTCTTGCAATTCGAGACGTTGGGAGTTATGAAGATGTTTTTCAATGTTCCATAAAAGTGAAGATGGTGTTTGGAGACTGGTCCCATGGTTATGGTAATAGAAATGAAAGATTTATTTTCAAGATGGAGGATCTAACGATAATGGTGGGATGAAAAATCAACAACCCACATGAAAAAAATGTGGGAAGTTACATAATTGGAACTACCACACAGGGACAGGTAAATACATTAAGTGTGGGAAAGAAGGAAACAATGATCAATAGTGTTGAAAATAAATGATAATGATGGAGAATGTAGTGGAAGAAAGGGGATCCCCACCAATGGTTCAATGCTAAAACTGTAAGCAGCATGGGCACTAAGCAAGCTAGTGCACTAAACCTCGAGTCCTAGAGGGTAATCATTGTCAGCAGCCACCAAATCCAAAGGAACAAGTGAAGGATTATTCCAACACTACTATGTACGTGGATCAAGATAATGATGGCGTACAAGATAATATTATCATTCACTCAAGAAAGGAAAAAGTCTTATTTGATTCTAGTTCTACACATTCGTTTATATCTTTCATGTTTCCTAGAAGTATAGAATCAATAACCCGAAACCATGAAGTATATATATATGTAAGAACACCAAGTGGTGCAATCATTACAACTCAAGATTTTGACTCTTCTCCTATTAGAGTATGTAGGAGGATTCATCTAGTGAATCATGTAATACATCCATTTGTGGAATTCGATACTATAATGGGAATTGATTGGATATCATTATATAATGTACATATCAACTATTGGGAAATAGAAATATCTTTTCATTTTCTGAACCATCCCATTATCCTCTACAAATTCACAATAGGTTTTGAATATCTCATGAAGTATCCTTCAAGGATGTGGGTATAGACACCCTATAATGAATCATAACACTCCCAAAAGGTTGAATCAAAGGAAAGTTTCATCCTTGCGGAAATACCCATTGTGAGGGAATATAGTGATGTATTTCCTGAGGAGTTACCCATACATCCCCCGGATTGTGAGGTATATTCATCAATAGTACTAATACCCAGAGATACTCCTTTATCAATGTGTCCCTATAGTATGGATTATATGAAATTGTAGAAATTAAAGAATCAGATGCATGAACACTTGAACATTGGGTTTATACTCCCTTGTGCATCACCATGGGGTGCACCGGTGGTCATTGTGAAGAAGCAGGATAGACCAATGTGGTTCGGTATCTATTATAGAGAACATAATAAGATCTCTGTAATGAAAAAGTATCCTCTACCAATGATTTATGACTTGTTTGATTAGTTAAGGGGAGCTTAGTACTTCTCATATGTGGATCCTTATTCTGGATATCATTAGATAATGTTTAAGAAGGAAGATATTCAGAAGAATTCCTTCTGTACAAGGTATTGGCACTATAAGTTTCTATATTTAACCTTTAGACTTACTAATTCCAATGAAATATTCATGGATTTGATGAATATAATCATTATACATTACCTCAAAAAAAATTGTAGTGTTTATCTATGATAATCTCATCTACTCCAACAGAATGGAGGATCATGAAGAACATTTAAGAATTGTTTTGACGATATTGAGAAAGGAGATGTTGTATGCCAATTTCAGAAAGTCTGACTTTTGAATTGAAAAAGTCATGTTCTTGGGACATGTGATCACAAGTGAAATAATTTATGTGGGCCCTTTAAAAACAAATGTGGTTAAGGAATTGACCAGGCCTTCTATTGTCACAGAAATATGTAGTGTTCTCGGATTAGCTGGGTACTACTGAAGATTTGTGATAAATTTCTCATGACTTCAAGACCTCTAACTAAGTTAACAAAGAAAAGGGTTTAGTATCTATGGATGGAAGAATTTTAGGAATGCTTCAAGGATCAATAGAGAAGTTTGATCACTGCACCTATACTCATAGTACCGAAAAGTGGAGAAATTTTGGTGATATAAAATTATGCTTCAAAGAAAGGTTTGGGTTTCGTACTAATGGGAAATGATAGTGTGATAGCATTTGCTTCACGACGGTTGAAAATCTATGAGGAAAACTACCCGACACATGATCTAGAGATGGGTGCCGGGATTTTTGCCATGAAAATATGGCAGCACTACCTTTATGGTGAGAACTGTGACATATACACTGACCAAAAGAGACTAGATAATATATTCACAAAAAAATAGCTCAACATAAATCAAAGGAGATAGTTAGAGCTAATCAAGGACTATTATTTCTCCATTCACTACTTTCCTAAAAAGGTGAACAAGGTAGATGATTCTATAAGTAGAAAAGAACCTGCTACTATATCCATTTTATGGATTGATAGAGACCCTATATTTTTGGGAAATCAAAGGATAGATTTGGAAATCTGAAGGTCATGGGATAAATTATACCTTTCCCAAATAATTTCTAAACCATTTATCTAAGATATGATTAATGAGGCACAATGGGATGATCTGGAGTTACAAAAGAAGGTGAATTCTATTAAGGATGGAAAGCATCAAGAGTTCCATATTGATGATGATTATGTGATTCGGTTTGGAAAATGGATTTTTGTGCCTTATCACCTAGGATAAATAAATATAAATAGTAAAATGCTCGTAGCTCAACATTATCTATCCATACTTATAGTACCAAGAAGTACCATGATCACTAAGAACCCTTCTGGTGGGATAACATGAAGAAATATATTGCATAATATGTCTCAAGGTTCTTGGTATGTCAGCAAGTTAAATT
This sequence comes from Viscum album, assembly GCA_963277665.1. NCBI lineage: Eukaryota > Viridiplantae > Streptophyta > Magnoliopsida > Santalales > Viscaceae > Viscum > Viscum album. Next base: position 1,748,076,173 of record OY728140.1, read on the forward strand.
AGTGAGACAAAAGCTCAAAGGGATGATGCAACCATTTCCTATACCCATGTGTAAAAGGGAGAATGTCACTATGGAATTTTTCATGGGTCTCCTGAAGATCTCCAAGGAAAATTGTGTGATATTGGGTTTGGTTGGGTGACTCAAAAATACTTCCCATTTTATTTCTATTTGGGAAGATCTGTCACTTGAAAAAAATTGAAAATATATATGTGAAAGAAGTGGTGAGACTGCATGGTGTTCCAATCATGATTGTCTCTGACTGTGATACAAGGTTCACATCTAAATTCAGGAGGAGTCTTCAACATTATTTGAGTACTGAATTAAATTTCAGCATGACCTATCACACCCAAACTGATGGAAAATATGAAAATAATATTTAGATGATTGAAGATATTCTAAGAACCTGCTCTCTAGAATTTAAATGTGGATGGGATCAGAATATCCCATTGGTTGAGTTCTTATAATACAATAAATTCCACACAAGTATTCATATGGATCTATATAAAGCTTTGTATGGAATGTGATGTAGAACTCCAACCTGTTGGGATGATGTCAGAGAAATAAAGCTACTTGGACTTGATCTTGTGCAAGAGACGACATAGAAGGTTCAAGTCATCAACAAACATGTCAAATATTCTCAGAGTCAGAAAAATGGCTATGCTAAAAACTGTCAAAGGGACTTGGAGTTCGATGTTGGAGATAAAGTCTTTCTTTGAATACCATTGTGGAAGAGAGTCAGGCGGTTTGGAATGTAAGGGAAGCTAAGTCCAAGGTATATTATCTCTTTTGAGATACTTGACCACATATGATCCATGGAGTATCATCTTCCACTTTCACTGAATATAGCTCAAGATCAAGATGTGTTTCATGTATCACTCTTGAGAAAGTACATACCAGATCCCTCACATGTACCGAACTCATAGGTGGTGCATCTAGAAGATGATCTCTCTTATGGGGAGAAACTAGTAATTATTCAGGATAGGAGAGATAAGGTTTTATGAAACAATACCACCAATATTTTTAAAGTATTGTTGATGGACCATAAGTTTGAAGAAGATAATTGGTAACCTGAAGAGGCAATGAAGGGGAAGTACCGTCATCTGTTTGTGTAAAAGGAAATTTCAAGGGCAAAATTTTATAAGGGGGTAGAATGTGACGACCCATGTTTTATCAATAGAAATACATTCATATAATAATTCCTTAAATTATAATCAAATTATGAAACACAATTCCACATCATTCTTAAATGAACAACTATGTGACCTTTAAACATAAATTTTCCACATTTGTGTTTTGATTTTCAAAAATCTAACATACACTGTTGCGATCAGTATGTTTTTTGAAGTCCAACAGGACAGACATAATTTTTAGTGAATAGTAACCTACCACATGAATATTAACCTAACCTTATGAGTAATAATATATCCGTTATGAATATTTTATCTCCAAAAATAATAGCAGTCTCACCCATGAATTATTAAATAAAATTTAGGCATCTTATAAGTGACAATATAACCATAGTAAAAGTATTGGTATTTCTGTAAGTAATAAATAAATAATAATAACTAACTAAATAATTTAATATAAAAGGTATTTTCCTAAAACAAATTCATAAATTAATAGTTATATGTCTTATAGTTTTAAGATATTTTTATATGACCTTATGTATTTTTTGAAAGCATTATAAAATCAGTTTTTATTTTAAAATCTCTATTATTTAGTAAATTATGATCTTATTTAAATATTTAATTATTCATATTTATAAAATAATTTTAATAAAAATGATTAAATTATTTGATTCCCCACCTAAAAAACTATTTTCGGTTATTTTTTGATATTTTTCTGAAATTATTGAGTTTTTTATCAATAGTAAAATACATTAATTTGCCGTATAAATACATTATAATTTAAATCCACTCTTCCAAAAAACTTAAGTGATGTAAGAAACAAAATATAGAACTAAATTGACATATTTACGAATTTTTTTCATGTAATCATTACTATTCCTTATCATGATGGAAATTAAAAATCTAACGATTAAAATATTAAGAAAACCCCACTCCCCTCAACTATAAATACGACCCTTAACACCATTATTTCCTTACACCTCTAAAGCATCAAGAATTGTCTAAAACATACCCAGAAATCTTCCCCAGCACCTCCCCCACATCTAATAGACTTTGGTATCATCAAAATACCAATAATTAGTTCTTTAATGAGGATCTCAAGAGGAGGATTCAAGAGGTAATTCCTCTCTCTATTTTCGTTCAATTTCCTTTCAAATTTCATTTTTTATTCCCTTATTTTAAAATTATCTTATCCAAATTTCATGATAACTCTTGTATTATTTATATAATGGTGTGATATCATGTTAATGGAATATTATTCATTATTCTCCTCCCCCTATCTTTGTTAAGAAAATAGTAATTGTTTCTTGTGATGTGTTAATTTCCCAACATCATGGGCGATGCACTTCCATTTTCCATAAATGCCTTCAAGGATTTAAATAAAAACATAAAAGGTTGAAAAATTATTTTTAATTTTATGTTTTAACCCCTTTTATTTTATGTAACTAATTTATTTACATGACACTATGTGATAAAATAAAACAATTTTTTTTATCGAAAAACCATCAAAATTAACAAAAAATGATCATGATTAAATTTTATCTATTGATTCATCCTCATGTTACATAAAAAAATTCATTATAAGATAATTAATATCTCTATAATTTCACTAAATTTATATATTAACAAATCTAGATTTACAAACACATTTTAAATGAACTTCCATTTATGAATACAAGTGAACCATTCAATAAAATTATAAAAATGAACATTCCCGAACAAAGAATTTGAATAATATAACACATCCAAAGGAACAAAAAAGAAACAAATGAAACTATAATAAACCATTTTCATGTATAAAAGGTTATTTAATTTTTAATAAATGAATATAATGTGGTTATAAAAGATATTAAAGTTTAGAAAGCGTTCAGATACAAGGTATGATGAAATTACCGAACCCAACTCTATTTCTTTGGGTTTTCCCTCTTCATACCATTTTATGTATGGATATGACTTAAAAACAATTTACTCATAATTATGTTTCCTTTTCCAGGATATAAATTTTCTCTATTTTATTTTATGAAAAACCCCATGTTTTACCCAAGAACTCTTCATTCAAAAAAACACACCCGTTTTACTTCTTGAAGATTGTTTCACTATTCACACAAGGTTAATGGTTCTATGTCAAGATAAATATTACATATTTATTTTAGGAACAAAATTTTTATGAATGTATGATGTGACAACCATTTATTTATATAGGTTATTTTATGATCATTTTTGAAATATATTCAATTTGGCATGGATGATAACGTAAATGTTATGATGAGACGGGTGCACCCAAAATTATATATCACAATATGAATGTTTGAATTTGACGGGTTCACCGAGAATTAAAAAGTTCTCAAATGCATTGGGTAATGTGATGAATCTCATGAGTTAAACTAAAATGATGTGTGAACATTATGCTATCATTGTTCAACACTTTGTGTGGTAGTTTACCACGATGGCATGATGTTTCAATTTTTATGCATTGCCACATTTCAAGTATTGTATTAATGATTCATCTCATGTTCATGATCCTTTAACTATGTTATTATTACGATAAACTATTTTTATATTGTTCATTTCTATCATATTATAAGGATTTTATATCACCCATTTTTGAAGTATATCCTTAGGTGACTACATGTACTAAGGAGAGGTGAAGAGCCAATAAAAAGTTAGAAAAGAAGGAAATAAATAAATGTTAATGCTTGATGTTGTAAATTCTATGATTGTTCCCAGTTTAAACAAGACACTAAACCTCTTGATCCTCGTGGTGTATAACTATTATGTTATTTATCTTTATAATCATGTAATAGCAATGTATGAAAAGGCTGGGTCGCTATATACTCCATGGTAGTAGTCGTGTTTGTTTTTATTTGGAAAGTCTTATTGATGGATGTCTATTTTGGGTGCACATGGTGCACATGCTATATATATGGACTGAACAGACGATGATTATTAGGTTTTCATTTTGTTGAGTTCATTACATATATTTGCGGTTCATGGAACTGAGCCTTGTATCCGAGCATCGATGGATTCATGTTTACTAATGTGCATTGGCCTCAAGGCATCAAGGAGATGCGGTTTACTTTAGGTTCATTGGAATTTATATATCGTTACAATGCAGTACTTGACTGAGGTGTGCGGTATCAGGTTTGATTTTGTGAATCTGATGAGACACATGACCTTGTTGGTTCCATTTGTGACATGAGTACAAGAAGGGAACCGATGTGGTATAGAATTCTAATTGGTGTCGTGTCTGAATTGGGAGAACATGATGAGGTGCATTGAGTGAAGATTCATAACTATAGGTATTTTGAGTCCATTAATGGTTGGTTTAATGGTTTGATTTGTGAACTGGGTTGGGATGTGACCGGGGTTGGTCACTCCTAAGGCGGGGAGCCCCCTTAATGAAGTTGACATGTTCTCTTGAGAACGAGGTAGTCGAGGTTAATTTAAATGGGATGTGTATGTATGGTACCATCTAGATTTTATGTTTTATAGCTTAGGGAAGATATATATTAATGTGGGAACATTCAAACATCATGGTTTGTTGGAGTGGGTTGAAATCCTCACCCATTTCGAATTTTCGCAATTGATCAATATGAAAATTTATTTTTTAATCATTAGAACCTAATTTAAACTTTTTCATCAACTTAATAACGTTTTATTGATGTGTTAAGAGTTTTACCAAAATACTCAGGTCTTTGAATGGGTTTTGGGAGCATTGCAGGCTTGAAGACCATGTTTTGGAGGTAACTGGTCAAGGTGCATGGTTTGGGTAAACCGTGCGGCCTCCCCCAACAAACCATGTAACCTAATTTTGTATTGTTGCAAGGTTTGGAAAAATTATCTGATTGGGTTGCATGGCCATCCAGGAAACTCTACAGTTTTTATAGAGGTATTTTGTATGGATTTAACATGGTTAGGTCAAATCCTGTGTAAGGCACCCTGGTAGTTCTACTTAGATAGTACCCTCAATCTATACCCCTCATGGTTGCCCCAAGATTTGGAAAACTATGCAAGACAACCATGTGGCATCTTAAAGAGGGTAATTTAGGGCTTACCAATCATTTTTTTTATTTCTCTTTTTTTCATTCTCTCTTGGTCACACGATTCATAGAGATTTCCTCTCATTTCATTTTATTCTAGATATTTCTCCCCTTACTCCATACAACATGTATTTTTATCTCTATTGGGTGCATTGGAACTATATCATTAAGGCTCTCCTCACCCATGATTCTCCTTTACTTTTCTCTCACCTCATATACCTCTAAATCTGCATGAGTCTTTTTTTTCAATTTTCTAATGGTTTTATGGAAAAACTGATTTCTTTTAAACTAATCAAAGGTTGAGGCTAATATTGTATGTTCTTCTATCTACAGTTCCAATGGAGGTGGTGAATAACATTCTATGAGATTTTAAAAGTGTTTAGGGGGTGAATCTTTTTGAACATAGAGGTGTTGACCGAGCGATACCCTAAAATTTAAATGGTTGGTTTTAATTAATTAATTTGACTGCATGAGATGAATTTGGGCATGCTTGATCGAGACTATAACTGGGTTGAGCCATATGAGAGGCTCAAAACATTAGGAGGTTAGGCCGATGGAGTTCTTTATGTTAATTTGGTTGTTCAATTCAATTATATTAAATTTAATTTCGTATTTTAACAATTTTTTCTATTAGATTAATGTGAAATAAATATTTAAATTTCTTTTACTATGCTTATTATATCCATGGGATCATGACAGGATAGGCTTGAGGTTTATCATGGAGATGGACATTTGGAATTGAGGTAGTGGAACAATAATAATGGGCTTAGACTAGGTTAATTTGGTGATGTGATCATCATTTGGGAGATATGGTCATCATTTGAGGTGGAAATACCACTAGGTTCCGGGCATGTCATATGATATTGGATTGAATGGACATCAGTTTTGAGTTAATAGGTTTTCAGGTCATGAGGTTCCAAAATTGCTGTGGATTAGGTTCTATTTAGTGACATCCACTTACCAATGTTTAGACAAGTCACCATTCGTGTTGTGTGAAGATAAGTTGACTTCATTATGAGGTGGTTTTGACCACACGTATGGGTAGTGTACCCTGGTTGTGCGACTTTCGTAATTTCTTTTTGGGATTCTTTCTATAAAAATCTACAGGGATGGAAACTAGCCACCATATTATATCATTGAGGCTATCAATTGTGGGATGAGGCTCAACGTATTGTGGCCGTTGGGCTAGTAATATTTTAGGGGGATGGAAATTAACATTACATGGGGCCTTGTGAAATGAGATGATAAATATATTAATTTGATGAAAAATATAATTATGCCTCCAAACATTATGCCTCGAGCTGATGAGTTCATTCAATAAAGAGTATGAGGGACCAAATATATTCATTTGGGTGTGCCTTCAAGAAGTTGGTGATATGATTTTGACATGACGTATTTGGAGGCCCATTGTGCCCTATTACTCTACTAAAGGTAAAACTTGAGGGTTCACTTAGCACTATATGACATCTGGGGATGCCCTGGGCCATGGGACAAGGATCCTCTCCCCTTTTGTGATTCCGTCATTGGTTGAGGTTGGTGGCATCTTCCAACTAGTTTTTGAGCATCAGTTATGTGTGTTTTATTTATATGAATATGATTATTTATTTATATATAGTTCATAAATTCTTAATGAAAAATCTATGGTACCCACACTTGGTTGGTACCCTTCTGAGAATCATTATAATACCCTACATGATCCCTTCGATATTTATGTATATTTTATGAGTTTCTATTCAGGTAAGGGTTCAGGATATGGAGTTGGATACTAGTTGAGTTGGCATGGGTGGATGAAAAGGGACCTTTAGATTCCTACCTCAACTAGAGATTTTATTTTAAATTTAAAATTCCATTTCTTAATGCCTATATATGTATATAATGGGGTAAGTCTTTTGGAAACCCTTTTCTGGAAATTATATTTTATGATCTATTATGGATTAATTCTTAGCTATACATTAATGTTTGGAATGTTTCTATGTTTCTGCTGGTGATATTCTGTATTGATTCTTATATTTTTTATATTGAATGTGCATCTTCCATTGGAAGGTTTGGTTAAATTCTGATGAGTATTTATTTCTACTATATGTTATAAATATATACCCAGACCATTCTATTATCATAAACTAATGTCATAGTCTCCCCACTATTACCCGCATTACATTCTCGTTGCTTGTCAGTTGCCTTTGGTGTATGGGGTAGTGAACCTAAGGCCAATGAAACTAAACCCAGAATCACTTTTTGGGTGTCTAATTAGGTTAGTAACTCTACATAATCTATATTTAAGGAGGTATAAGAAGTAATGAACATAAAATAAATTTGTTAAGACTTATAGCTCCTCTTTTGATATCCACTATTGGATTGAGCTTAAGTCATTTTAAATAGATGATTATGGTCACTCTAGGGGATTGATAACATATTAATGTAATTTTAGAAGGGAAATTTGGTAGATTATTGAGAAAAAATAAACTGATATGTGTGTTTGGAAATAATTGAATATGTTCAGTTTTTTTTTGGAAAAAATCAATGACATTTTCACAATTTTTAAATATTTAAGGGTCACGTATGTAATTTTAAAAATTTCATGTAGCACAGACATGAATCATGAATGATAGGATATAAATATATCTATATACTTGGTTTAAGATAATTTTTTAAGATTGTATAATTATTTATAAATCCTTTTACACATTAAATTACATTAGAGATCATTTTTGATACTATTCACAAAAATTAACATTAAACATATAATGAAATCAATTTAATTTGAATTAAAACACTTAAATCATCCCTTATACATTATAATTATCTTTAATAGTTTTTAATACCATGAATAATCTAAATAGTATCATTTTTAATATATTTAAAATTAATAACTATATTTTCTATTATTTTTATAAATGCTTAGATAAGGATGAATAATAATTTTTAACAATTATACTATTTTTCAAAAATAAAAATAAATTATACTCTTGAATAAAACATATTACCACAATTATTATAATATTTATTCATTTATAATGTATATTTTCTCTTATCCTTTCCAAGAAAACATATTTAAGACATTAAATAATAGAAAGTGATATTTTTTAAATATTATTATATTAATATAAAAAGGGAACACATAACTGTAACAAGTGCATCCAAATTGGATAACCATTTTTCCAAGGATAATATATTTATCAAGGAATACACATCCACCAATTTGGATAAATGTTTTATTATCTTATAACATTATTTTAACCTTAATTACCTCTTTTTACTTGTTACTATTGTGGCAAAAATTTACCGTGGTAAATTATTTATATAAAAGGACAAAAAGATAATATTTAACTATTTTTAACATTATGAATCAAAATTTTAAAATAATTTTACAATATTCAATTTTAATATGCGATATTTGTTTAATATAAGTATGAAAAATGAGATGAATAAGAATTTTTAGAAAAATATACTTTTTATATATAAAAGTATTTTAAAACAAAATCAATTATAATGTTGATTCTAATTTATTTTATTGGATTACCTTTAATACAATTAAACTTATGTAACTTTAAAAAAATTAAAAAATTGAACATTTAAATTAATTTAATTAAAAGAAAATGAACGGTTGGTATATGAAATATCGGTGTCTTTAACTATTATAAAAAATATAATACTTTTTAGAAAATCTCAATAACTTATCTTAATAGTATTTTGATACAATAATTTCATAAATGATTTCAATTTTATAAAATCAAATTTCTAAAAATATTAGAAATTAATCATAAGAGCTGTGCGCAAAAATCAATAAAAAACCATATTCAAAGAAAATATACTTTTGAAGTGTAAATTGAATTTATACTTATTCTTTATCTAGTATAAACCATTACATTAATGTCATTTTTTAATAAATACATGAAATATTTATTTAATTCAAATCAGTTATCTATAGTGATTAACATAATTTATATTAATAAAAATAGACAGCACACATAAATCATTTTTATAAAATATATATCCATGCATCTTTTATGATTTTATTTGAAATTTAGTTCTTATATATTGTAAATAATTAGTAAATTTTCATTAAGGATTTTTTTACATATATTACATAATGTGGTTATGACTATTAATTCTTGGTAATCCAATGACTATGTTATAATGGTCTTATTTAAATTGTAATAATATATTAGTATATCAAAATTCACTTTATGATCATTATTTCATGTTGTATTGACAATTGAACAACATATTGTTTTTAAACTAAAATATTGTGGTGTTACTATATAAGATTCCATCGATTATGAATCAGGAACCACTTCCTAATTTCCCCTATATAAACCAAAACTCTAGTAAACTAGAGCCTCTGTCTACTTTATTAGTTTATTATAGATATAAGGGATATAATCCTAAAGGACTGATATGTTTAGTATTATTAAAGAAACAAATTTATACTTGAATCCCATATAACACTGTAAATATAAAATACAAGGTATAAAATCATTCTTGTATCCTTGAACTTTCTTATAGTATCTTTCTTCATATCCTCGATGAAAGGAATAAAATAAATAGAGTGTTTAGATGCTGAGTAAGAGTTAAAAACAACAAAATATATCATGAATAAAACTTTAATATTCAACATGACAATGTAAATAAATAAAAACACATACCCTTGAATCAATGACTTGAGAATAAAAATGAATCCAAGGACAAAATCAATACTAAAATATCATGGATTATAATAACTGAAATGTTAATAAATGAAATTATTTGTATAGGATTCCATAATTTCAGATATCATGAAATATATACCATCAAACACTTGTTCTATGATTGTTTAATCAATGGGTAGGTATACACTAAAAACTCATTTAATGCTAGCTTATTGATTTTTATAATGATACATCTTAATGAATTAAAGGGATATCTATAAATAGTACCCAACCAATACTACATATCCAATGAATTATTCATTTATTGAATGATCAATTTAATTTATAAACAATATTCCTTATCAACAAATATTCTTATTTATAAATGAGTATAGATTTATAAATTTCTACATAATCAATCAAATAACATTCATTATAAAACACTGTATGTAGAAATTATATACAGTTTAAATAATAAGTATATCCAAGATAAATAATTTAGATATCTAATATAAATTTATTTCCAAATTATCATAAGAAAGTGAATGCTTCAAGGTAATGTCAATTTCCAAAACTTTTTAAAGAGATGATAGATGACCATCATAAAATTAGATTATTTAGTAAAATTAATTATTTTAATAATGGAAAAGAAACATTTAAAAAAAATTTTCAAAATAAATTTCCATTGAAAATTTATTATAATATTATAGAAGAAACTAAATGGGGTTAAATGGTTATGGTAGCGTAAAATGGTTACATTGGAAAAAAATCTCATTAACACAGTATAAGTTAAAAAAAATTCTTTTTTAAGTTTTTTAAAAAATTGAACTTTTTTTTTTGAAGAAAACAGTATAAATATTTTATTAATCCATGTAAAAAGTAAAGGATGACATAAATTGTCTTAAATAAATCATTTGTGGAATGAAAATGACTTTTTTTTAAAATAATTTGGACAAATAATAATATTGAAGAAAAATATATCTGATTAAAAAGAGAAATAAGATAATATTTTTGTTTACAAATTCATCATGAAAGAATAACTTGAATTGAATAATTATTCATTATGAATATATATATATATATATATTCATTTTAAACACCATAATGGGGTAGTATATACACATCAAAATGTAAATAGGTCCACAATACGAAATATGTCTCAATGAAATGGAAAATGAGACGATATATCTTACCTTATGATCGAATCCCACATATGTTCTATGCCTTACCTAATAATATTTTTTTAATTTTTTTTATTATTGAGAATCCTTTCCAAGTTTATTATCCCTTTAATTTTATTTACTACCTCATTATAATTAATTAATTAATTAATTATGTCCATGTCAATCATTTTGATGGTTTTTGGTTAATATGTCTGAAATGACTCTAGTAGTTTTAATATAATTAAATATAACATTGATCCATCAATCATAGAATACTAATTTTGAAATAAGGATCAATTTTATAAAAGAATTATACTCTATTAACCAACCATGAAATATTCTCATAAAAATGAACTATGTTACAATCTTTGAGACGGTAATCCATACATACAAATGTGCAATGTTTCCATTTTTCAATGATCATGATGGAAAGATAATAAATAAATTATTTAACTTTATAGAATGATAATTATATCATAAATTCCATATTATTTATTTAAATAAACTTATATATATCAGCCATGTGATGCAGTCGTAAAAAAAATTATATCGCTTCGTGAAGGTGGTAGTCCATGATTTTCTGTGAATGACATTATTATTTTTCAATGTATAGAAAGGTAAAAAGGTTGTGACATATTAATTTAATAAAATAATAAACATGAAATAATTAAAATATATTTTCATTAAATGTATCCTTAAAAACATATATGAGAGGAAATGATTGTAAATAATTTACAGTGATTCGGGAGGCGATAGTCCACCATACACACAAACAACAATTTCATTTCCCATTTTATAGAATATAACATGAATACTGAATATGAAATTAATATAAAAAAACATAGTATATTTAAGAAATTGATGCTATTATTTTATAATGGTTAATAATATTTTTAGGATGTGGATGAAAAAGTTAAAGAAAATGCACAGCTAAGAACTAATCATATTTTAAGACAACTCATTTAGGGTTATAACAAAGTACCCCAAGGATGGTATTATGATAAAAAAGGAATTTAGATCATGATTAGTTATTTAATTAAGTAATGATTTTGGTATTTTATAAACTATAAGGATTTTGAAGTGTGAATATGAGGGTAGTGGGTGTGTCCTTTTAAAAGTGGTGGAGAGAACACAATTGAAATAATTAAAAATAATAAAATATATTAATGTGTTACTCAAAAACAATCGATACAAAATAAAAAATTTCAATATATTAGATGATATACGGTTGATATATGTATATATAAAATATATTAGTCAATTATTTAGGTCGTTTTATCCCTTATCTCCATGGTTTATCCCTCAGTGAAGTTATTTTCACCTTAACTGTAGAAGTAGTTCATTTACTGTATTTACTTTTCATTATGAACAAAAAATAAGTTGAACATATTAAATAATATTAATTATTATAATTCAATATATTTAATCCATTTAATAAAATTTATTTCACATAATTGGTTGAGTTTAATTTAAAATTAATCCCAATAAATGAGAAGCGGGTTTTTAGAAATTTTTTTTGAAGTATAAAAGATGTTTTTAAACCAAATTCAATTATGAAATTAATTCCAAAGGCCATAATATGATTATAAATAATATAATTGAAATACTTTTTCTTTGAATCCATTTTAAATATAAATACAGTTTTTAATTTAAATAATTATTTTTTTCAATTCATTGAAAATTCACTCTTTTAATAAAAATACCAAATAATTAACCTAATATATTTTTTCATATTCTAATTTCAAAAATTATGTTAAATCTATCGAATAAATTTTATAAAATTGGAAAATCATAAGTATATAATTTTTTCAAATAGATTAATAAAATTATTTTTTTTGAAGGAAGCAGTTGTTTGAAGAATAAAATTACTTTATTGAAAATTGAATTTTATTTACTTATTATTTTCAAAGATTGTGGGTAAATACCCCTTATTGAATTGAATAAAGAGAACCCAATTTTTTAATTGGGAAAATTGGAAACCCAATATATGTATAGAAGGCCTAAATGTTCAAGTTTATGAATGAAACTTGACCCAAAGGCCCAGACATGGTTCATAGGACACGACAACCCACACATGTGCTGCATCACCATCTCAATCAAAGGATGATCCGAATGCCCAATAAGAAGCACAAAACATGATAAATTATTTTTATTAACTTTTATCATCATATATATTTTTTAATATGGTTACTCCTATTCATAACTTTAAAATAAATAGATATGGTACAATGGTAATATTTAATTAATATTATTTTTTGGTTTGTTGAAGATTTTGGTTGCATGATGTATACACTATCGAACATAGTGTTCTTAAAAAATATGTGGATATAAAATTATTATCCCCCATAAAAATTTTCATCCATTAAATTTTTATTGAAATTACCTTCTAAAAAATGGGGGTGGTTCTTCTTTATAAGAACCTCATTTTTTCAACATTTCCTTGTCCATTTTATGATTTATCTAATGTACATTTTCCAGTTAATTAACTCGATTCCTCAAAACAATATATCCAGTATCAAGAATCTAGATAGTGTCTTTATAGTAATAAAGATAAGGTTCCAATTATAATTCTCCAAAGGAGAGGACGTTTATTGGGTCTAGAATATACAGTTTTAACAAATATATATGGAAGACATCATGAACTTTAAATAAGTTTGTTGTAATTTATAATCGGCAAGACATAAATTCACTTATTTCTAGATTTTAAAAAATTCTGATGTATTATAGGATCAATTTTTTCCTTTCTTATTGAAATTTATAACACCCTTATATAGAGATACATTAAATAAATCATGATATACCACTTGAAATTACAAATCATTCCTTCGTTTATCAGTATATTTCTTTTTACTACTTTGATTTTGTCCAAAATGTGTTTGAATGTCCTTTATCCTTATAAGTGTCTCTTCAACGGGTTATGTCTCTACAATATTAATTTCAATAACATTATCCCAACAATCTAGTGTATGATATTTTTACGATATAATGTTTCATACATTAGTATTTTAATACTAAAATAGAAGATATTATTATAATAAAATTATACTAAAGGTAAATAAGGATCTTATATACCTTGAGTGTCAAGTTCACAAGACCTCAAAATGTTTTACAATGTTAAAATGGTCCTTTAAAATTTATCATCAATTTTAGGATGAATAGTGGTGATAAAATATGTTCAGTATCAAGAGCCTTCTGAATACTTATAGAATTTCAATGTTAATTATGGATCAAGATCAGACAAAATTAAAAGAGGTGCACCATTAATTCCAAAACATTTCTTAATATAGAGCCTTGTAAAGTGATCAAGAGGTAAATATTCTCACATCATGATGAAATGTGAATATTTCCAAAGGTGATCAGAAAAAATTTATATTACTTCCTTATTTCTAGGAGTCCTTAGTAATCATATGACAATTTACATAGTAATTTCATCACATTTATATGTGAGAGAAGGTAGAAGATTTATGAATACTCTAGGATTTTACCTCTTATCCTTCACTTGTTGAAAGGCCATATATTTAGACATGTAACTAGAAACTTCCCACTTCATATTTTCCCATAAAAAATAGGCATTCAATTATCTAAACATCTTACCTTCACTAGGGTGTATAGAAAAATTTGATCTATAAGAATCTTCTAATAATTATCATTTGAGAATTAGTATAAAGGAAATTCATATAATATTAAAAAAATTTATAATTCCTGCTTCATACACAATGTCTACCAATTTTCCATTATTCATAGTTTTATATTCATTTCAAAATTCACATCAACATGTTGAGAAGTTTTTTTAATTTCTAATATTAATATTTTAAAAATAGTTTAGAAAAGGATTCATGTTTCCCTTTCTTAAATAATATCTATATACATATTTATTAAATTCAAGAACACATGATCCCTCTCAATCCTCATTTTGGTTAGGGCTCTGTGATATTTCTTTCTCAATGAATCCACTACCTTAATTTCATTCAATGGGTGATATAATATTTAGTAATAATAATCCTTGTGTAGCTATAGCCATTATAATTTCATCTTGTTGACCTCCTTCGAAGATAATATATATTTGATAATTTTAGGATTTGTGTATAACTCACATATTTCTATATAGAGATACTGTCTCCATATCATCAAAGAAAATATTACTATTGTGAAGTCAATATTTTTAGTTGTATAGTTCAATTCACGAGTCTTTATCTGACTAAATGAATAAGAAATAACTTTATCATTATTCATATGAACACAACTAATTCCCTTAATAGATGCATTAATATATATCCCAAATCATTCTTTTCATGATGGTAGAGTGAAAATAAGATAATTATAAAATCTCCTAATTAATTATTTTAAAAAAAATTCACATTCCTTTTTCCATATGAAATTAACCACATTACCAGTAAGCTAGGTGAACAGGTTATACAATTAGGAATTTTTTATGAAAATTTCATATAGTAACAAACCAAACCCATAAAACCTTTTACCTCGGTTAGGATTATTGTTTTAGGCCATTATTTTATGGCCTTTTTCTTTTCAGGATAAACTAAGATTCTATCATTAGTGGAAATATGGCTAGGAGGAGAAGCATTATGAAGCTAGAATTCATTCTTTCTAAATTTCCTATATAATTCTTTTCTATTAAGAGTCTCAAGAATTATTTTCACGTTAATTTCATAGCACACATAACATTTTGAAAATACCATAATAGAATCAAAAAATAAAAAAAATCATCAAGATATTCCTTAAATAATCTATTAATTAGATCAATAAAAAGATATGGTGCATTTTTAAATCCAAATAGAATTACTATAAACATCAAATGTCTATACCTCATTTGAAATGTTTTCTTATGAATATACTCTATATTTAATTACAATCGATAATACCTATAATGAAGTGAGATATTTAATGAATACTTATCTATGTGATGTTGATAAAATAACTCTTCAATAAATAGTAGATGATACATTTTTTATTATAATAGGATTGATTACCCTATAATAAATTAAAAAACTCATACTTCTATATCCCTTTTTAATGGAAGTAACAAGAGCTTCCAACAGTGAAACACTAGAGTGTATAAATCACTTAGCACAAAACTCCTCTAGATACATTGTGGACATTCTTTATGGATAATTTTATATAGGTATTTCATCAGGTATTGTATCAATATAAAACCTCACTTCATGTAGTTGGGGTTTTGCTTAGTGGTAAGCACCCCTTAAATCTACATGAAAAATGGGGGTTCAAAACCCATTGGGTGCAGGTATAGTAGCAGTGCTGTAGTTTACTGTAGCAGCGGCAATGTAGCAACGGCGGGCACTGTAGCGGCGACAGAGCACTGTAGTGGCAGCGGGTACTGTGCAGTATTGTAGAAACGCGGGTACTGTAGCAGTACTATTCACAGAATGGGCTTTGGGCCAAAAAAATGGTCCTACGAGTCATGTAATGGGCTAAATGCCCACTGGGCCTTCGGGCTATGTAATGGGTCTCCCTCTACCCAGTTAAAGAGGTCTTTTCTTTACATTAATAATAAAAATGAGGCTTCGGCCCCAACCTTTAAAAAAAATAAAACCTCACTTCATTTTTTGGTCGATTTCTAGGTAATTCCCCAAAAAATAAATCATTTTATTTCTAGAAGATATATACAATATTAATTTGAAGATTAATGTTTCCATCCATAGGTTATGTATTCTCTCATTCCCCAAGAATATCATCTATAAGAGTTATTGGGGGTAGATCTAGACATAACTATAATAATGAAGTCTCCCTTATTAAGATAAGGAACTCCACATCTTCACTATGGATCATAATTTCCTTATCTTTTTAATAATTTTTTGCATCATATTTTAACATCCATTATATGACAAGGATTATATAAAAATAAATCATAGGTATAATAATCATGTTTTCAAATAAGGTTCATTTAAGTTTCTTTATAGGAATTAACTGCCACATCCTTATTATGGTGAGATCTCTACGAGGAGTTTTAAACAGCACCGCATTTCATATAGTGTTAGGGAAATAACTAATTTTCATGAAAAATAGGGTAGATATAAATTATTACTAAGAACTAGAATCAAATAAATCATGAGAGAAATTTGAGAAAATATTTAATGTACCTACCATCACATATTTAGGGACATAAACCACTATTGTATTGATCACATAATCTTTTCCTTATTCCCTTTACCCCTTCTATTGTAGATTCCCTTAATGTATGGGACATTGGTTTAAATAATTCCATATTTTCTTATGGATTAAGAATTTGATAGTACCGGTATCTTTATTTTCCTTATATTCTTTATTACTATGACCCTTGTAAATGCACTTGTAACTAAATACCATGATCATAAAACACTTTAATAGATGCTTCTCTCTACATGTTTGTCATGATGATAATTTATTTATTCTATTATTATTATTTGAAATATTAAATTTTCCATGTTTTTTAGATGAACACTTATTTTATTGAATTCCTTTGATTATATAGGATCTATAAAAATAATTCACTATATTAATGGAAAATTATAATATATCATCATATGATGACAACATTTTAGAAACTAGTTCTCTTCAGAGTCTCAGATTAATCCCATAAAAAATGGTCAATATTTCTTTCCATATTACATATGTTTCATTATGATACATGAATAATATTGTAAATTTAGCATCATAATATTCCATAATCCATTCTTCTATCTACATTAAAGTGAGGATATTCTTCTCTATTTCATATTTTTATTCTTGAGTGAATTATTTATCAAAGAAAAATACATAAAAATTTCTCCATTACATGATTTATATTTCTATATAATATTTAGGGTTTTGAATCAATGAATAACATTTATTTGAATCTCCATTAAAAAAATATACTTCCATAATAATAAGATTCTCCATTCAGGTAATTTTATTCATCAAAACATTACTAATATTCCCTATTATCTTCATGATCTACTCGGTTTCAATACCAGCTATATTGAATTATATAGAATGGAAATATCTACATTTTTTATAGGCATTAATTACAGTTATTCCATTCAACACAATAAGTGAATAATTTCACACACTATGTTAGGTCATAATCATCGTGAATATTGAGCCATAAAAAACCACTTTTACAGGTAATCTCTCAGATAGTATAAGTAATTATCATAATTCTCATGTTTGTTATGTACATATAAAATATATTTTCAACGGTTTTTAATAAAGATCCTATGATACCAAATATAAAAACCCAAACCACACAAACCTTGAGTAGGCATCAAATTTATTTTATTAACATAGATGACAGGATCAAATCTTAAAGGACCAATCTGTTTAGTAGTCTTGAAGAACCAGACACATACATGATTACCATATTATATTGTAAATAAAAAAGATATTTCATCATATATTTTTTAATCCTTAAAATTACTCATAATATCATTCTTCATATCTTGGGGATAATAAAACAAATAAAGGGTGATCTCAGATTCCTAGTAATAGTTATGTACAATAGAATCGATCAGTAATCAATATGGTGTAATCAATATAATCCGGTTAATAATTTAAAATATATTATATTTAATCAATTACAAGATCAAGAAATTTGTTCATAGATAATATAAATTCACTAATATCATGGATAATAATAATTGAATTCTCAAAGAAGGAAATGATTAATATTTAATGTATTTATTTCAAACATCCAGATTTCTATACCATGAAATCCATGTCCTGGGACAGTTTAAGTGATTTGTAGGTATACAAGAGAAACCCATTCAATTCTAGCTTATTGATCTGTCTCATAAGACCCATCGATGTATCAAAGGGATAAATATAACTGGTCCCCACACTTCACTGTATGTCCAATGCATTCATAATATATTGAATGATAAATTTATTTCATAAAAAATAATAGTTATAAAAAAGTATCCATATTGATCGTAGAATATAGATTTATCATGTTTCCATAATTAAAAAATTAACATTGACAGTAAAACAAAATATGTTGAAATGATATATAGTTTAATAAATATGATTATACACGATAAATAAAATGTGTATTTAAGGGAAATGTATTGTCAAACGATGTTAAGAAACATACTGTTTCAAGTAATTATTTATGTCCAAAAATAATTGGTGATACTAGAGATTACTGTTATAGAATTTGATTTTATAGTAAAATAAATTTTCTTATATAATTGAAACAAAACTTTTAAAACAACTCTTCCGAAATAGATTCCATTAAAAAATTACTAAAATCAAATAGAATAATTTTAAGGATATAAAATGGTTATGGAAGTGGAAAATTCAATTAACACCATTTACATTAAAACCAAAAACATTAATCTTGATGTTTAAAAAAAATTGAAAATGAACATTTTTGGTAAAAAATTATAAATATTCTATTAAAACCATGTAAAAAATCAAGGATGACATAAAATGTACTTAATAAATCATTTGATAAATAAAAAGGACTTTTTTAAAATAATTTTGAAACATAAGATCATAGAAGGAAAATATACTCAATCAAAAAGAGAAATAATATCATCTTTTATGTTAAACAGTATTCTTGAAATAGTAAATTGAATTAAATAATTAATAATCAAGAATAAATATATATTCATATTAAATACTGAAAATGGTAAGTATAATCAAATCACAATTTAAATAATTGCATAATACCAAATATATCTTAATGAAGTGGAAATTGAGATGGAATCCCTTTCCTCATGTCTCACTCATTATGTAGTTTATCTACCTCGATAGATAATAACATTATTTTAATTATTATATTTATTATGAATTTTTATTTCAAATTTATTATTCCTTTTATTTTATTTATTACCATGCTATATTTAATTGTTTAATCTATTAATTTCACATCGATTTTTTTGATGATATTTGGTTCATATAACCAAAATAAATTTAATAGTTTGACTGTGTTAAAATAATAAATTGTTCCATCATCTCCATTATAAAAATAATGAACTAATTAAAATTTTTATACATCAATTATAGTCTAAAAACAAACCATAAGAAAATTTTATGAAAAATGAACTATGTTACATTCCTGGAGATGGTAAGCCTTACGTACACAAGGGAAATGTTTCCCCTTTTAAATAATCCTGGTGGAAAAAAGGTAAGAATTTATTAATTATTAAAAAATGATAATTATGTCAAAAATACCATATTATTTTGTTTTATTAACTTATATTAACTATAAATGTGATGCAGTGGTGAAAAACTAATCAAATCGCATCGTGGAGGTGGTAGTCTGCATATTTACACAAAAAACATTATCATTTTTTAATGAATAAAAATTTAAAAAAATATGTGATATAATAATTTTTTATAATGATAAAAATTTCATGAATATATTATATATATGTTAAATACATATTTATTACCATACGTTAGAGGATGTGATGGGAAACGAATTACATCAGTTCCTTAGGCAGTAGTCTGTCGTACAAACAAACGATGGTTTGTTTCCCATTTGAAGGAATTCTATATATACATAGGGTATGAAATTTACATTAAATTTTTTTTATATGGATTATACTAGTGTTATTTTATTCATGGATTTATATAACATAAATAAGGCTGACAAAGAAAAAAATGAATATTCAGGGTTAATAACTATATCTCTTATTCAGACAACATCTTTATGTTTAAAACAAGATCCATCCTAGGATGGTTTTATGATCACAAAATAGACTCTATGTTATGGTGTGGTATGTAAGGAAGGTATTTTATAAACCAAAGTTTGTTTTATGTGTGGATAAGGGTGGATTGAGGGTCTCCATTTATATGTGAGGGAGAAGACACACTTAGAATTTTTAAAAAGAATATAAAATATTAATGTATTAATTATGAAAAATGGAAGAAAAATGGACCATTTAATAATATTAGATTCTATTAGGTCAAAATATTTCTATATAATAAAAATTAGAAATGTTTTAGGGAATTCATACCCTGATCTCTTTAGTTTAATGCTCTGTAAACTTGTTTTGACCTTAATCGTGGTAATCGTTCTTTAAATATGTTACTATTAATTACCTCAAAAAATTAAGTTGAAATTATTAAATAATATTAATTATAATTATTCCAAAATATATAATCAATTTTATCTAATTCAATTCATATAAGTGAAAATTTTTATTTTAAAATTTAACTAGAAAAATGCATCGAAAAATAGTTATTTAGAAAAATATCTTTTTATGTATAAAAATGTTGTTATACAAAATTTAAATTTAAAATTAATTAAAAAACCATAATTGTGTTATGAATAATATAATTTATCTAATTTTTTTAAACCATTTTAAAATAAAATGGGAATTTTTAAATATTGGATATAATAATATAGTTTTTAATAAAATAAATTTTTTATCACTATTTTTGAAAATATCAAACATTTCTGAAAAAACAAAAAAAAAATATAATATAATTTTCATATAATTATTTCACAAAATAATTTAATTTTAGCAAATAAATTTTGAGAAAGTTTAAAAATACAATTATAATATTTTTTCACAAAAAAGAATACGAATCATTTTTTAAGAAAACATGTTATTGAAGAATAAAATGACTGTACGAAAAAATGAGTGTTTATTTTCTTAGAATTAATCAATTAGTTATTATTAATTATGAAAAATATATATTTCATAACATGTTTATTTCTATTCCTACATTCTAATTCTACAGCTAAGTTATAATGGTCATATTTAAAAAATTAATCTTCCATAGTTTGTTTAAGCTTAATGTTTCATGTTGTATACTTTAAAAAAATAGCGTTCTTTGAAAATATGTGTATATTAATTCCACTATTAGATGTATTAGGAATAATTTTATTATTCATTGTGATCATTATTATGTATACCCTATCGAAGAAAGGGATTGTGTCTGTATATATTTATGCATTTTTGGTATGCCCATAAATGATCTTTTTTTGAAATATATTTCATTGTTTGATTCCTTGTTAATTGATCCTTCTAGGTTTAGGTTATCTTACACTACCTATGATCATGTTATTATCAAAATAAACCAATTAGTGTTTTCGAACATAATTTTATTTAGGATCAAATGTATTTAATCCTTGTTTTTGGAAAACATCACCGTTAACATGGGATAAAAACATCTTGTGATGGTTCTTCGCTGGGATTCTATTAAAATACAATCATCACAAAAATGTAATATTCCCCATGGTCATTCAAAAATCCCTATATCACCATCACTATTCCAATGTGTAAGGTATGTTGGTTCTTCACTATATTGTTTCCATGCACTATAACATGCCCCATGGTATAAACTTCTCAGAATGATTAGTGTGGTTCACCTTGAGGGTAACATACCATGAATTTACAAATGATCACTTATAGTGGTTCTTAAATGATTTTAGTATATATTATTTATAAATTTTAATTAAAGTATAAAATTATTTTTATAAATTATAGTTTATAGGATTTTAAAATGGGATATTTATTAATTATAAAGTGTTTATAATTAATTTAATAAAATTTTGTGAAACATTTAAATATCATATAATTTTAAATATTAATATTAAAAAAATATTTTTCAAATTTTGTGACACATATTACAATCTAGAAATAAAATGTATATTTATAAATCATAAGATATAATTTATAATGTTTTTTAAAATATGAAATAGGGAAATAATATAAAAGTTACTATATTTAAAATTATGAATTATTCATAATTCATTACTTTAAAATTGTTCAAATTAAATGGAACGATTTATTTTTATATAATATATAGATCACATCAACAAATGATTCGATCTAAAGTTTCAATAATAATATGAAATTCCATAGAATATGAAAGATTTAAAATTGGATTGATTATAAAATTGTTTATAATCTAAATTATGGAATTTGAATATTGTTAGCCAATTCATAAAAGGGTTTATAATTAGATTTATTTGTAAGTAGTTCATAAATGGTTATCTCATGATTAAATATTTGAATTTTTATTTTATTAAATGTTTATTCCTATTATATTCTTGATTAGTAAAATATTTACAAAATGTGAATATTGTGTAAGGTTTTGTTTAACTATTAAATTACTTTTAGAAGATATATTATTGCATTAATTTCTAGTAATTACTCTATAAAAGTTTTTCATCATTTACCTTCACCTAGGATAGTAATTGGATTTATGATCCTGATTTTACTTTTTGAATATTTTTTAGTAATATTATATTTTATAATTAACATGGGATGAACTCCCTCTTGAGTGAGGTATCACATAGGAGAGGGACTTGGGCGATGTCCACAAACATTCATTAAGTACAGTTTCATGTCTATAAAGGTGAATGGGGCTGACTATCTGTCACTTTGAACATACTTATATGGAGATTATCAATCTCATATAAACCATTGAATTTATAGGAAGTGTTTATGTATCGTATTTATATAATCAATTTGGATACGTATGAATGTACTTGTATTCTATTTTTGGGTAACATAAACCTGTGGGATTTGAAAAGAGATACAAATTATGGTTTTTTAGACACATTAATTCGATGTTTGGTATTTTGATTGAAAAAAATAATAATAATAATTAGTATCATTATAATATCCCATTACCAAATTAAAAGGTATGTCTAAAACATCATTGTGGTTTCCATTTTCATTATTTGGGAAAGGGTTGAGTTTTGATTGGGATGATATTATAATGGTAAATTTCGATAATTTTTGGATTTTTCTACTTCGAAAAAGGTGTTTTTTTGTAAACTTCTAGGATATTACATTCCCTATAACTAGGTTACATACTATGTAACTACTGCCAGGTGGAGGCCATAAAGCATGGTTCACAGAGTGAAGGTTAAACACCATGAATGGGATTTTCATGTCATGTAATATTTTCAGGTCGTTTTTTAATTCATAACAACAAGGGTTTCATCAATTATGAATATCATGATTTACACAATGTAAATAGGGGCTAAAAATTGTTTAATAACCTATTTTCAAAGGGGAATTTTATATTCTATGTGTCTTCACTATTGCAATATGAAATATTTCACGACATGTAACTGAGTTCCAAGCCATGTAATGCCTTGAAAGAAGCCTATAAAATTAGTAGAGAGATTTGTATTTCTCTCATTGTCTTCTTTAGTTTCCTATCACCCAACCAAAATCCTTCCCCAGATGATTTAGGTGCCTTCTAATCCTACCAAATCCATTCCATTAGCATTCATCCACCGTTTCTTTGGTACTTGATATCTAGGTATGTTTTCTCCCTTATACTTTGTGTTGCTCTCTTTACCCTCCCTTGTTTTTTCAATGGATCATCTTGGAATCAATGGATCTAGAACATATGGTTTTGGATCTTGCTTCTAAATTTAGTTTTTTAGTCTTCTACTTCTTTCTTATTGACATGTTCTATTTTGAGTTTTGAGTTTTAGGAAGAGGTTAGTGGTTCCATATAAATTAGCCAAATTTTTTATCCTTATATTGGTTGATTTAGTAAAATTTTTTATTTAAATTTAAATTCACAAATTTTCTTTCAATTAAATTAATGAAACCTGATTCTAGTGAACAGAGAGATTTGAAATAGTTTTCACATGGAAATTGGGAAAACCTCTAATTCTCATGAATTGGGGTACATTTATGGAAATTTAATGATGTATATTATTTAATTTAAATTGTAAATTTGATGTAAATTTTTTCAATTAAAATTTTTAATTTAATTGTGGAAATTAATTGTGAAAAATTGAATTGGTTTCGAATGGATATCAAAATTAAGAAAATGCCTTAAAATGATTTTATAATAACCCTGTGGTTTTATCTTGTGAAAAGATATTTTTTAAGCCCATGTTTATTTTAAATGGAAAAATTATCATTTTGAAATAGAAGAATGTGATTTATTTTGTTTTAAGCAGTCTTAAAATAAACTACACAACATATAAGAGCACATTCAAGCCTTAGCTTATTGGTGGGTTATTTGGATATACTCTACACTATTATAACGTTCTAATACATACCTGTGGTGGGTCACATTCCGGATGCTAAGGTGATGAGTCACCTTTAGCCAGTGTCAGGGGGACGTAAGTATAATCATTTTTCTATGATCACTTAGAGAGAGTGAAATCCTATAGCCTGTTAACACTATCATAAATACTTGGAAGATGACTATGTTGTATGCTTGATTATTTATATATGAGATATAAATGTATGATAATTTTTTAAAACTTCTTTACATTCCTTTTATGGATTTACATAACCTTCATTATGTTTCTATTTTATTTAATCCATTTTTTTAGAAATATTCCATCTCTTGAAAATTATACCCTATCCTTTAAAGTATTTATCCATC
This sequence comes from Viscum album, assembly GCA_963277665.1. Lineage (NCBI taxonomy): Eukaryota > Viridiplantae > Streptophyta > Magnoliopsida > Santalales > Viscaceae > Viscum > Viscum album. The sequence continues at coordinate 1,748,101,447 of OY728140.1, forward strand.
ATTTTGAAATAGTATATCTTGTCTTGTGTAATTATGTTATTGAATATCCAAAACTATTTATTTTGAAAAAGGAAATAGTATCATTGGATAATCTATATTTGGTATCTGTTATGGAATCTTTGGTTCTAACATAATGGGCTTAGGCTCACACCCTAGTTTTGCTTTTAGATATTTGTAGAGATTCTGCATCCTGGTTAGATCAAAGGGAAGGGATCACATAGAGTTGGATATAACTGTTGAACCATGTTTGTGGTGAGTTTTTTCAATATGGACATTGGGTCTATTTTTCCATATTTTTAGTTCTTTTTTTAGTACTTTGGTATTTTTATGCCTTCTTGTATTCTAGTACCTTACTCCATGAATGAGTTTATTTTGTATGTATATCGACTTTCTTGTATTACTTCCACTATTTATTGTGGTAAAATCTTTCACACATTAATATTTTTTTGATTTGAGTTGTTAGTCACAGACCTATGGGATCGTGAATTCCCTTCTGGCTATGTTTGGGTCAGATAAGTTATTGGGTTACCTGGGTACCCGGACAGGTTAATTACATACATGAATACACAAAATGGAATAAAAAATATAAATATAATGATTAAATAATATGTAACATTTAGGAATTTATTTACAATATTTTTTATTTTAAATAGGTGATACCTAAAAATGAAAAATACATGAAACATAAGTACAATATTCCTTCTAAATAAAGAATTTTCTAGACCTTTATCATCAATTGGGAATTATCGAGCTTATCATGATTACCCTAGTGTTATCTTGTGTAATGAAATAAAGTCTTGAGTAACTATTTATTATCTTATTAGGTAGGTCAATATTAGCACATGTATCCATTGATTATTTTATTACTTAATTATATGTGATTAATGTGGGTTACACTAGTTTAGAAACCCTAATAGTCAAGACACGTGAGGTATAAGGTTTAGTTTATCCATATGATGGATTTGGTATTGTGTTATCCACCCAAATATACAAGAATCATAACTATTATGATTGTGATGGTTCATTACCGAATTATTAATGAATTATTTATGTGATAAAACTTGTTTATGTAATGATAAAATATAGATATTATATTAATAAAATTATATGATACATGCGATCATCATTTCTAGTGGTATTACTATGAATAAATTTTTTAATGATAATATAAAATAACTTGATAATCACGCATTGATATGTCTTTTTGTGGATTATATCATTTTTAACATTAATTATGTTGATATCATTGATAAGTATAACCAATAAAACTATTTAAGGTTGGTATCTATACTTGATAATAGTTATCAAGGTGAGGAACTTTGAGCATACAAATATGAGTGTTATATATATTAATATAGCCAACTCTAAATCCGGGGTATTAGATACTGAGTGTGCATTACACATTGATACAAGAAAACTCAGACTCATAGATAAGGGGGAATTAATAAAGGGATAATAATATCTTCCTTTCTATAATGGATCAATATTTTTTTTAGTTCGACACTTATGATTTGAGTCTACCAAGTAGATTAGTTCTAAAATAGAAGACGTATTATTATGTTCCCACCATAAAAAAATAATTTTATTTATCTTTATATTTTTGGGAATGATGGGTTTTTCATTTATTATAATGAAAAAGAGTTGTTATATATATATGAATGAATTTTTAGAGAATTATCAGTACAATGAATGGTTAATATATTCTAGAAATTGACTATACTATCTAAACAATTCATATTAAGATGGTCTGGGATTAATCAAATTCCACCCACTATTGGAACTCTCTCATTGGACACTTAAATGAGAAAAAATTAAAATAATCCACATAAAAAGATTATTGGATTCATTATATAATAAATTATTTGCTACATGTTATACATTTTTATTATAAAAAATAAAAATTTCACCTTTGGGAGGAAACAGTGAATGTGATAGTACATGTTTGGATCTCATAAATAGTGATGTATGTTGTTCAATGAGGGTACACGAAATGTGTGGTTTTAAGTATTTAATTAATTTTAATAATTAATTTACCCAGTATAGATATGTTTTTTTGATGAATAATATGTTTGAAATATTTTAAAAGATCAGTGTTTTTCATAATATTGTTCATAATAAACTAAGCTAGAGTACTAAGATTATTTGAACAGATTTGGGAGGTGAATAATAAATCTATGAATTCACTAATCAAATGAGAAACTATGGAATGAAACACAACTCACCCCAGGAACACCTCATTAGAATGTTGTCACGAACTAGCCCGAGTCGACCCTGAACCGGTAACATAGGCCACCCCACGACAAGTCTTGGGAGGCATTCCATATCCACCCTGGATGGCGACAAGCACCAAGGGAATCAATGGAGTACACAAGGGAATGATTTTTACTGTATATAATCAATCAAACAAATAGTAGAAGGAAATGTACATCCCAAAATTCATTTATATAAAAAATTGAACTGAACATTATTTGTACAAGAAAATGATTACAAAACTAAACCAACATCTCAACTAACGAAACCCAATAATCAACTATCTCTATGTGACCCCACTGGTCACTCTCCAACAAAATTATCACATGTCACCCAAGGAGATCTAACTCAAACTGAAACCAACACAGGTGCTAAAAATAGAAGAAGACTATAGGTGTGAGTATTAAAACCCAGTAGGTTTTCTCGATATTCCATTCCCAATGAACATATTTTCAAATAATAAAAAAAATCTCATGTTTTAAATAAAATATATAAAAGTACATTTTTCAAATGAGGTTCCATGCTATAATAATTATGAGACACAAACATGCCTGTTTTATATACAAGAATGCTATTTACAATTTTTCAAAGAGGTGAAACTTCAAAATAAAAGTTGTTTTATAGAGTGCTAATTTATAGAATTTACAGTTTTAAATAAATCACACATGATGATGAATTTACCAATCAAACACACCATATACTGATGGTGAGTAAAAAATATCCAATGGGCACAAGTCATGGGAACACCCCTAGGCACTAGTTAGTTGTGAGCCCTAGGAACCTCATATCTCGATGAAAGTAACCATAATAAATATCCATTCTCGTGCATACGAGACACTAGTATGGAGAATACCCATAACCTAGTGGTCCCCCAACAACATCATCATCCTAGTTTAGTTATTTTTGTAATTTTCAAACTTTCTACGTGAAACAGGGGCCAAACCCCACAGAATCACTAGCATACTAGTACACATCTGCCCACCTAGATACCTGGGATTCCCTTTTGTGCTCAATCACGTTACACATATTATGAAATACACATTCCACACCAAAATTATATTACAAAACCATAAAAACACAAACATCCCACAATGATGCTTCACATTTCTATCACGAATCATGATACCACTAAAAAGATTTGTAAAACAATTTTGAAGAGAATAGTAAGGCCTTGCACATAAAATCCATTCAATAATGATATTTTATGGACACAAACCCATCAATAACATAAAAACCCAGATTTTTCAGCCCCAAAAACAATTTATAAATTATTATCATGGAACATAAAATTTTCCCAAAACATAGAATACGAAATACACATGGAAACCATTTTCCCAAAAAAAACAAATGTCAATCGTGCCTTTAAGCCTTTCTCAAAACTATTATTTTACCGAGGTATGAATTTAACATCTAATAAGGTCGTGAATAAACACCATTTAGATAATAAAAACACATTCTTAAATCCCTTAAAATATTCAGGTTACATATTCAAAACACAACCATTTTCAGTAGGATGTGAAACGGGCCATTTTCTGACAAATTGGGCCAAAACATCTTATAAACCTAAACCAATTTGTTTGTAAAAAGAAATGAAAATTTGAAAGCTATATAAATACCCAAAAATATCATTTATTATTTTTTCAATTCATTTATAAATCCAAAAAAATAATTTTTAATTAAATCATAACACATAAAAGCCAACCAGGAAATTTACCGAATAAATGACATGCCCTTTCAAACAAAATGGTTTATTTTAAGAACTTGACATGGAATAAAGAATAAATTTCATGAAATATTTTATAAAAGATACTATAATATATTCAAAATACCACAAACCATGTTCTAAACCTCACAAAATTGTTTTGAAATATAGTGGAACATTCATTCAAGAACATGGTGTGAAATTTTATGACAAAACAACATTACCTTTCACAAAACAAGGTTTAAAAAACCACTTTTTACACCAATAAAATTATCCAAAAACTATATAATAATAATAAACATATATAATAGATTAAAAAAATATGAAAACGATGAATCTATAATGATGAAAGCATGTGAAAGGGATATCTTACCTCAAATCCTTGGCGTAATGGAAACCGACACCCAAAATCACAAACCGAGTGTTTAAAAACCCTAAAACTATGAAGACCTTACCCAAACGAACAAAAACACCGTAAAAATAATTGTATAATAGAACCCTAGGTATAACAGGTCTATGGAAGATTATAAAACCAATAAATAATGAAAGGAGGAAGAAGAGGGAGGATAAAGGAGAAGGAATCTCACCTTTTCAAGTAGAAAACTCTTTGTATTCCATTAGATCCGCACCCATAGATACACTTTAATGGCTTGAAACTTCTTTAATAGAATCCTAAGGTCTACAAGAAATAGGTAAAGAATATTGGTGGAGAAAAGATTATTAATTGAATGATTTATGAAGGATACAATTTACCTTGTCAATTATAAACAATCTTAGAGACATTGAGAATGTATCCCCACTACGAGACTATTATGAGCTCAAAAGATGGAAAATAGATAATCAGGGTGAGGAGAGGGATATCTGATTCGAGTGGGAGGTGGAAGAACCTAAAAATATTAAATATTGAATTATATATAAAATAAAAAAATTGTTTTTTTAAAATTCGAAATGGGACCATGGGTTGGCCCAATACCTAAATAAGTAACCCCAATTCACCGTGATTATGAATTATTAATGCGACATAAAGGATATGGGGGTTTAATATATCATTGGAGGTAATTTTTTATGTATATGGGTGAAAGATGTTAAAAAAAGGGGTTATAAAAGAAAAAAATTTGGTTTTTAAAACTGGAAATGGGATAATGGTTGGCCAAAATCATGAAGTAAACTCCCTCCCTCCAAAAAATCCTATAAATTAAATGGGGAACATGATTTATTTTGATTAAACCTATATAGAAGGTCAACACTCAATATTAATCTCATATAACACACTAGAGAATGATTAGTATTTTCAACAAACTGGATAAAAGCCAAGATATGAAAATAGAAGAGAGATAAAAACCTAGGTGTGACAAATGTTGTGTCTGAAAAGAGGAAAATTAAATTGTTATATTTGATTCAATCCACAGTGAGTCTATGTGAACATCCCATTTCATTATAGGGTTATTCTCTAGAGACTTCTGCATTATTACAAAACTATGTAATATCTAAATAAGTTAAAAAAACACCACTATTGATATGTATTGAGAAATATACTGATCAAAAAGTATTTGTGGATCAATATAGTGTTTTCCTGAGAAAAAAAATGATGTATTGAGTAATAAATGGGATAAAATATTATCTTTTAGAAGTTCATGACCATAAAACTTTAATATTTCCTAAGATTAATATTGAGTTTGTTTCATAGAGTTGTGTAAAATGAATGAAATCAAGTTCCACAAGGTCCTGAAAGGTCTTGAATAATTCATCAATATTGCAATATAATTGAATTTATCATTTCTCATGACTGTGAGTAATCATTCATAAGTGATGAAAATAATTACTACTGAGAGTATATTGTGAGTTTTAATTCCAATAAATGGTTAATATCCATGGAATATGATATGGAATACATCTACACTCATGAATTTTGGATCTTGGTGGATGCACCTAATTGGGTAATAAACATTGGGTGTAGTTAGTGTTTCTACAATAAAACTATCAATGATGGTAAAGTGTCGACCTATAAATCATTCCAAGTGGTAAAGGGGTTCCAAAAAAATTCATGGTAATAACAATGAATAAACTTTTTCACTTGTAGAGATGATAAATTCCATTGAGATTTGTTCTACACAAAATAGCACATTATGAATATGTTATTTATCACGTGGATTTAAAAATATATTTACTTCATGGTAATTTAGTTTTGGATTTTTCTATGATATATATCATAGGTGTTGAATTTATAAATGAGTCTACTAAAATTTATATTTTCAAATAGTATATTTATTTACTAAAGAAAGATCCCTAGAGTTAGAATATCTAGTTTTATGATGCAATCAAAGAGTTATGTTTTATTAAAAATAAGGATGATTCATGTGTATATAAGAGGGTTAGTGAGATTATAATAATATTTATGATATTGTAAATATATGACAGACTTCTTATCAAAACGATACATCAACACTCTATTCAATGAATATATGGATGGGTAAATGTTTATCATTGAAATACATGGGAAAAGCTAGCTATATATTTTGCATGAAGATATATTGATATATATCATAGAGTGTATTTAGAAGGAGTTATAACAGACATATTTTTTAAGTGCTAAATCAGTTTAGCATTGAGAACTCAATGAATGGGTATTAACCAAGGTTGTATGGAATGAATATTAGGAAAAATTTAGATTCATATAGGGATTTAGAAACATTGTATATGATTCCTTATATTTCCATCGTAGGACTTATCATGTATGCCATGTTTTGTACCTGACCTGATGTCTCTTATAATTTTATCAAAACTATTAGATACTAATATTATCCTAGTGAGAGTTACTAGATTATTTTTAAGTGAATTATTGAGTTATTGAGAAGAATATGGATATGTTCATGTTCATTAAAGGAAAATATGAGATCATTGTAAAAGGTTACATAGATGTGAGTTTTAATCTAAAAAATATGATTTTCAATCTTAAATGGATTTGAGTTTTTCCAAGATGGTGGAATATTAGTTGGGATAATTTCAAATAAGCCACCATAGTATACTCAACAATTGATTCAATACATTTCAACACTTTAAATATTATGAAGGATGTTGTTTGTTTCTAGAAGATCATTACAAAAAATGGAGTGGTTCGTACTATTGGGGGAGTATTTGAGTTATTTACTAATGAAAATAGGGTTGTTTATTCGGATAAGGAACCCCAATATCACCAAAAGAAAAAACTTATCCTATGAAAATACTATATTATATGATAATCCTTTGAGAGTCATAATATGATGTTCATTTTTGTGTCTATATAAGAGAATGTAGAAAATCCATTAACTGGACCATTATCAAAGCAACAACATAAGGCTCATGTGGAATATTAAGGTCCTAGACACATGAGATATTATTTTTAATTATTGTAAATATATTTTGTTATTATAATAAAAGAAATATCAATTTATCAATAATTAATGTGTGACAAAATATATTTTTCATGAATGGATGAATGTTAATATCTCCTCAATGTACATCCTTGTGTTTTCCCTAATAGATGTTCATCATAGAGTTTTCTTGGTTGTGATGATATGTTAAGGTTAACTTGAATATATTATTATACTCATTAAAAGGAGTTGTAATTGAGATAAAAATAATTCATTAATGAGATAATAAATAAAAATCTAGTACATATAATTACCAACTAAAGTATATGTCATTGAATTTCATACAATAATCAATATATATAAGGGTGTATACTTATTATCAATCCTTATTACCTATGGTTGGAATGATAAATAGAATTATAGTCTTCATCCTTTGAGACTGTGCTTACACAATTGTATAAATTCAATTAATATTGGTGTGTTTGGTTATTTTACTCGTCATATAGTAAGTTGGAGCACAACCAAGGTGGTATTTTTTGCTTATCTTATATGTAAAGACACCTTTACCTTGATTGAATTAGGTAGAGTAAATTAGTGAACAAGAATAGATAATTTACATATATTGTTTTCAACTACTTGTATGCGGGGAATGTGATAAACTAATCTGTTAAAAGAATGGCATGTGATGTATTCATTGGTCAATCTTTTTTAGAAAATCAGGAAAAGATTAGTTGTGTTATACTAGATTGACATATTCCATGTATAGTAATATCTTAATGTCTTGAATAAAAGTATTATATAGGTATAAATATGATGTATATGATACATATTATTGTTTAAATGTAAATTAATATATATGATAATGTTTTATAGATATCACACATGACCCCTTAATAGATTGAATAGTGTTAATGTATAGATAGAGGCCATTGATTTCATACATCTATGAAATAATTATTTCATTTTTTTCAAAGATACTAATGCCGAAAGGATTTCACTGTCAGGCCCTTGGATAATTATTATGTTTTTTTATTTTTTATTTTTTACAAAATTAAGGAGTTGAACGAAACTATATCTAAAAGAAGTTTTAGATGTCACTGCAAAAAAGCGGTTAAGTTATGAATAATTATCTTATGGGATTTTAGTAAAAGTGGGAAATTATAGGATGTGCACTAAAATAAGAACCACTATGCTATATTTTGGTAAACGATACTATATCCAATAGCTAACATCACCATTTTCATGCATACAAGGAATACTATTTCCATGTTCCATCCGTCAAAGTTTTTGTTTGGTTATGATATGGATAATTTTTGGCTGCTACATCTCATAAATTATTTTTTTGATAAGTAAAAACTAAAAAAATGTAATGATTATTTACCCAGATATAACACCTGAAAAATTATGATATGACAAAAAATCATTATTCAAGGAATAGAATTGAACATGGCTATATATGAGGGTCTGATCCTATCAAATTGAGTGTGTGATATACTATTAACCATAACCAAAACTCTCTTAATTATTATAGTTTTTTATCACTATTGGAGGTGGAATTATCAACCCTTCAGGCATACTAGAGTCCTCATTTTTTGAACTAGGATCCACTAGCTCGTAACCCCTACTTAATGGTAGGTGGAATAAGTATTCTTCTCCTCATGATAATTATAAAGAATAATCTATTGAATAAGAAGAAAAAATATACTAATATTGAGGCTGTTATGGGTTTCTATATTATAATATTTTATTTGAAATTATTTTCAAATTTGAACCCTGAGATATAAATCCTTATAATTTTGGGTATACTTTAACTACTATTAATAATATTATGATAAAAAATTCTATTATACACTTATTCTTGATTATAAAAACATATTGAAAAATACTTATGAAACTTATCATTTATGAAAAATGATCATGCATTAGGATTTCCAAATCACATATTGAATGTTTTTCCCAATGTTTTTTTCAATTTTTTCATATACGTGATATGTACCATAAAGGTTCCATTTGAAAAAACTTATTTTAAATTGATTATTAATGTGACCTAGCACCAAACTTCTGATCCAAGTGTAAATAATATAATTTTAATAAAAAATTTGATACTTTGTGATATGATCCAAGATAAACATTCACAAATTTTACATTAGTATTACATCTCAGAATAATCTCACACAAAAATGAGAATATTTTGGTTTAGTATGTTTGAAGAATAATTACATCAGAAACTTATTCTACAACACTTGTAAACATTTCCCCATTATCAAACCATACTGGACCCCCTTATAGAGTTTTCATAGGTTATACTCATCTTCATAACATAGGGAATGGAACCATAAGAAAGGGGTTATCTCAAATGATTTGTAAGAAAAACATAAAAAATAACCAATGATGATAATTATTGAGAAAAAGTTAAGTATATTGGTATGAGATCATTATATAGATCGATGAACATAACATTATGAAAATATACCTAGATAAGAATTATACATGAGAAATCATAACATAAGTGTGTTTAAAACATCCTATTATATAAAAAACAAGAGCATAGGTGTATGATCCTAAATTTTTTCAAGTAGATCTCTATTTAATTTTTTTTGTTAAATATCTTTGAGTTGCGTTGTATTTCATTTAGACTTTGGTAGACTGAGACTATTTTTTATACGGGTTAAGATTTGCTGGTGTGAAATAGGAATAAAAGGTCAGTTCTAGTTGCAGAAACAATTCATGACATGAACCTAATTCACAACGTGAATTGATTTTGGTAGATCACATTAATTTATTTAATGTCTTGAACTAATTCAATCACTATAAATTTTAAACACGCTGTAAAAATATCATGAAATGTAAAAACCATGTAAACATTCCAATAAAATTACACACCCAATAAAAATGTCTCAAAAAGTATCACATGTCATGAAAAATCATTAGACAGTGTGTAGTAATTTATTTAATGTTTTTATTCGATACAATGAGATTTTGGGACAAGTAAAATTAAAGAACTCAAAAAAGCATGATGTGAAATAAATTCATTTCCTGAATATCTAAAACATAGCCTATTTAATCGCTCCATTATCATGCTTTTTTTGAATGGTGACCTTCCCACATTGACTGCAGACCCTCTACACACCTTCTTCTCAACTGGAAACCTTCCCTAGTTGATTTATGAGAGTATTACTCAATATGGAATTGAGGCAATGTTATATATTTTTATTTATAACCTATAATTTTATGGTACTCCTTTCAGTTCCTCTTCCACTAATCTATTTTTTACTAATGGGATTTCTAGATTTTTTTTTGAAAGGAAGGAAGAATCTAATTGGCACTATAGATGTGAGTTTTTCTAATTTATTTATTCTATTTCAATATGTCCAGTATAAAACCTATCCCTTGGGTTTGATTAAATTATCTATAGTATATGTGATATATGTGATCACATTGTAATACTGTGTGTGTGACCAAATAAATTGCATAATCCCTATTAAATTATAACCCTTATTTTTAGAATATCTATTGGATCATTTTGGGTCCATAGGCATTGAGATGAAGACCTATATCTACTCGATAGGTGTGAAATCATTGGATATTGTTTCTATTTGACCTTCTTGACCATATATCCCATTATAAATTGAAAAAAATTGATTAATTTATGTCTTAATATTATGAAATGGGATAACATGTATATTGGGAGGTTTTTTATAGTAGAATCACCCCTAATAAATTGGTTTAACTGATATTTAAATAACCCTAGGATTAAATTATAACTGAAATAAGTTTTATATACATATGATGATAATTGGGAACCTCAATTAATGAAATATAATTGATTAGACAAATGATAATTTGATAAATTGATCAATGTGTCTTATGATTATATTTATTTCATGTATATTTTTATACTTGTGATTTTTCTTTCTTATCTTTTCAGATTATGTGAAATTGATGTGATTGATACTTGAGGGTGGGATTATTATTAGATTATTGAGTTTGTATGGATAGGAATTATGATTCATATTGACACCTGAGGGCTTGGTGCATGTTTTTAATACCTCATGAGGTCCAGGAGTACTGGTACATGATTCCCAAGGAAAGATTATATGATTATTCCAGATCTCTAAGTGATAGATTCATAGTCATAGGATTCCTAAGGGTGATATTATGGATAATCTTGGGGAAGATTCTAATTATTATAATGGAAAATAAAATTTCTTTATGATATGTTATTTTTAATTTATCCTTCGATGGAGAATTTTCCAAAGATGTAGGTGATCCATCATGATGGAGTATGATCCAAACATAAAAAGAGATATTGACCAGAGTACCAAAGCAGGTTTTGGGTTGGCCCCGGGTCACATCCAAAAACTTGAGAGCCATTTTTTATTTCAGGTATAGTATTGATTTATTTAATTAATTCTCTGTTTATCCCTATATTTCCTGAATTGTGTTTCTCATACTACTTTTTTTAGATGTGGTGGTGTCGACCTACTGAGTTTTAATTACACCCATATTTAGGCTTTCACATGATAACCTAAAATTTTCCAGGGATTCAAGTTTGGGAAAGGTCAAGGGACTGTGTTATTGATTTATGTCTTGATGGATGTGTTCGATATTTGAGATAAGATCAAAATGGGCATCAAGACCATGGTTTTTGGAGTTTTTATTAGGGTATACTTAGTCTTTTTTCTGTATGAATTAAATCTTTTCATTTAGATACATTCATCTTGTCAATAAATTCTATTTTATTATTTGGATTTTTTAATTTAGTCATTTTAATAGATTTGGTTGTCTGATTATTTATTCGAATTGTTTCCCCTATTTATATCACTCTTTTATTATTTTTTGTTTTCATTACAACTAATTACTAGAGGTTATGTAATCCCCTCTATATTCTATAAACTCATGATACTATTAATCAAACTCTGGTATACAAGGATTCATGCCTGAGGTCATATAGAATACCAAATCGATCAGTTGAGGGAGCAATAGGATGTGGTAGTTATAAAGAGGTATAAAAAGAGGTTTGTTCATTTTCTATTTCATTAATTTCTGGAAATGTAGAAAAAAGGTTTTGATGTGTCAGGACATGGTAATGATATTTTTTAATAGGAGTAGCTATCCTATGTATGGGTGCAAATACAAGTGCCTAGGGATGGGATTTTTGCTCATGATGTTTGATTGTTACAGTTTGATTCTATTTAATCTTGGCTGATTCTCATATTCTGTGATGTTATTTTTTATTAATATTTATACTCATGGACCAATAAGGCACAATAAATGTATTAACACACCATGATAGGCACAAAATGATATATATTGACATTCATTGTTCATGGTAGGGGCATATTATATACATGTGGTATATTTTACAATATTAATTTTCAAATGAAACTCATTGACATATCTAATAAAAGAAATGAAATTAAGTATTTTGTTATTCCAATTCAATTTTTATGTCTGGAATAGAGAAACCATGATTCAATGTTTCTCTATTGTTTTCTTCTTCTGAGGCTAACCTTTTTTGTTATCTAGTGTTCTTAGGAGTGTGTTTACCTTAAACATGAAATGCATCCTCATAGTCTTTGAATTGAGCACTAGGAGAGTAGAAATTAGAACACTGCTAATACAATTGATCCATATATTTATATAGATTATAATCATTAGTCGAAGGTTTTTCATTCTGATAGATTCATTAGAGACATTGGATCCATGGAAAGGGAGATTGCTTGAACTGTGAACTGAATTTTTGAGATGATGAGAGAGTTTCATCTGTAGTGTTCACATATGTTCACTGTTGCCAGATGTACCCAAACAACTATATTCTGGATTAAGAATGTCCAAAAAACCATTAATCACCTTGAGATTCCTACATAGAAAAGGTAGAATCTTTCTGCATGCATTTTCTTTATACCTTTCATGTTTTGGTTGGACATTCTAGAGTAATCTGGGTAGCAAGAGGAGTTTTCCAAATAGGTATTTGAAGAAATATTTTTAGCCACTTCTATCATGAGACGTTGAGGTATGATAAGGATATTAAGTTCATGTACATGACATAACATTTCTTTTCAGTGTTGTACAACACCAGATAACTCATCGACCTGTAACACTTCTCTCCATCCTTATAAGTTGATGAAATTTTTGGATAAATTCATTTTTAGAATGGGATTCTCTATGATATTTGGTTCTTGGAATATATATTTTTCTTGATAATCCTTGTAGTATTAATGAATTAGGCTCTCATGATGAAAATAAATATGAGAGAGAACTTGAGTGGTTGATAAAATGTATCGAAATGGTGATCCAGGAAGTCTTCTTCTAGTAGAATGATGTGCCACTATGACAGTTGATTAGTCACTAAAAGTGTCAATTATTCATTATTAATATCTTTATATTCATTGTTCCAAATTCCATAAATATTGTTTTTGGTGAATTACATAAATAGAACTTTATTTCTGATCTTAAATGCAATTCATGTTTAAAATTCAAATTTGGGACCAATCATTCATCTGTTTGTGGACACCATTATATTCATTTTCTGAATTTTATAATTTGGGTTATGATTGATCACTTTCTTTGGAACATTTTCTTTTTTAGGTCTGATGGATGAATCCCAAAGGAAGATGGAGATTTTTGCGCCTAAATGCATAAATTTTCTCGAGAAAGCATAATGGGCCTAAGGCCCATCAAACAAATGTGGGTCCCACAAACCAAGCACAATGATGCTCAATGTTTTATAGTAGAAAGAGAAAAATATTAGGATCATTTTATTCAACTATGCCTAGAGCTAATTCTGAAATTTTCATGATGATAAATGGATCTGAAGTTGAGATTTAAATGGTGGGCCCGATATTAATGCACATAACGTCGTCCCACCATTGCCACTATATATTTCAAATGGGTACGCCAAAATTCCTCAAATATTTACAGCTCATATAGGATAGATGGACGAGAATATTTTTCTTCTAACAACTCCTCAGGATTCAGCCTCCTTCAATTCCAAAATCACACGTGAAAATGGTGGACGAATCTGGACGAAATTTCCGGGTCAACTTTGAACGTCCAAGTCCTTTGATTTTCTCACCCTCCTTTTGACTCGATAAATTAATGGGAATGGAATTTATTGTGGTGGGGTGTATCAAAGGCTTTTAATATTCCTATATAAGGATCTGGTGTTGAAGCTAATTAGCATCAATCATTTTTCTTTGAATCCAATTTTTTTTCTTTCGTCTATTGTATTTTCATTCAATTGTAATTTCCCTCTTTCATTTTGTAATGACATCGTCAATTTACCTAATGTATGTTTTTCATTAAAATTTAATATTTTTATAAAATTTATTCTTATTATTAACTTTTTATTTTCCTTTTCTTCACACATTTATAACGTTGAATCAAGGTGTGAATTATTCACACCAACACTTGTGAATTCAATCACACAACAGTGGAGTGTTCATTTTTCAATATTTATATTCTTCTTCAATTCTTCCCCCATAAGTCTACATATCACTTCCATTGGTAGAATAGCATAAATGGAGGGCTAAACACTTAAGGTTTGATCCATGGGAGTAGCAAGGTCAAGGATTGGATGTTATTTTATGTAAATTAAATTTTTAATCTGTTTGTTATTTTATGATTTCCATTCAATTAGATATTTTATTTTTCATCTTTTACAAGTTTAATGATGACACATTTTGAGTGATAGTATGATCTATTTCCTTTGAGTGCCCAATAATGTGATCCTAAAATTGAATTAGTGAATAGACTTGGAATAGTGTAGGGATTAAATTGGTGAATGATTTGGGAGAATTATCTTGTTGTTTGGATACATCTTCAATTAATGACTTGAAATTTTTAAGAAAATAAATTTATCAAATCCACCCAAAGCGAAAACCTAAGATCAACCCATCATCAATAATTATTTTTTTTACCCAATTTTTCTTATCTGTTATTTAAATTATATTATTAGTTCTCTAATTAAAATCTACCTCAATGTTGGCCACTTCATAGCCTGTCCATCAACAAATTTGATTGTCTCAATGTTTCTTCTTCGGTCCCGGTGTATTTGATCCCTACTTGTACTTCAACGACCGCTTTTACAAGTAGGGTATATTTGGGTGCATCCAAATTTTTTTTCCGTTTCCGGGGACCAAGTAAGTAACCTTAGAACATCTTTTTGTTCTCTCTCATTTCTCTTTTCTCATCCCCATTTCTATTCTCTTTTCCCCTTCGTTTTTTACTCCCAAAAATCAAGATTCTATATTTCCAAATCAATCCAATTGAGTATAATCAACAATATCCCTTCACAAACTCAGGATGGAATCAGTTTGAAAATCCACATTGGGAATCACCAGCCTTTTTTAATAAACCTTTGAATTAATACCCCACACCTGATAACATGAACGAAATTTTTAATGATGACAACATAAAAGATAAATTTCCATACCTATCAATAAACATTGAAAAGATAAATAATGAAGAAGTCCATGATATCCAAATATCAATCAATCCTAATCTTGAAACAATTCTTCAAAAATTGTGTGATGAAATGGAAAAAATGAATTCAAAGGTATCATGTTTTAGACTAGAACTACAAAGAATTAATACTTTTGGGGACCCCATTCCCACTCAAACCATCCCTTCCTCAATATTGATAGAAGAATATTGTAACACAAAAACCCCTCATGCATTTTTTGATGAACCAACCTTAGTATTTGGGATAGTTGGAGAGGATCGAGGTGTTTTTGAAGGGTCTTTAAATCAGGAGGAAATTGACTTTTTGGATACAAAAGATGAGAATTTGTCATCATGGACTGAGTCTCCTAAGTATAACTCCATTGATGAATTTTCAAAAAGACAAACCATTGAACCATTGGGAGAAATCACAAACATTGATTCCATAGCCATTCCTGAAATTGATATTTTAAAATTTGTGGTTGAATATTTTATTCAAAAGGAATCAATTCTGTTAAGAAATTTTCAAAATGAAATTGAGTTTGATTCAAAGTCCCAACCTATGTCTAAAAGTGTTAGCCTGCCCGAACATGAACAAAAGGACTTTCCATCCACCCTTAAGTTTCCATTTATTGGGGATAGCGAAAAACATCCAATTTTCACAGTTTCTTATCTTGAAACCAATAAAGAGGAAATGATTCATAATGTCATTGAAAAGACAAAAAAATAATTTGAATCCACCATTTCTGATATTACATAGATTTTCCCACTCATTGTAGAACAAAGGATTTTACATGAAACAAATTCTAAAAAACAAATTAATCTCAATATTGATGAAGTGGAGAAAGACGGGTTAATTAAAATTTTGAATGTTGGAATGGGATAGGTTGGGGGGTTCAAGTCGAGCTAACGACGTTAAACAAAAGTGTTGCATGGGAGGCAACCCATGGTTTTCTTGTTTCTAATCATTTTGAATCATTTTCTTTTTCATATATTAAATTACCATAGACTGTTGACCTATTCTTATTTTATGAGTATGGATGGGTATGAAAGGGGAGCGCCATATTCATCTGTGTCATGTGGCGTTCTCTCTGAGTAATACCTTATCCAAAAATATAAAAAGAAGATAATGTATTATCAGTTTATTTTTTTTGTTTTATTTTTATGTTTTTATAGGTTAAAA